>CM021102.1:737408863-737771411 GCA_007115665.2 Sequoiadendron giganteum
AAAACACTATTTTTCCCAAAACAAGGTACTATTACTCATAAAAATGTTTCAAATTACAAACTCTCATGCTTAGTTCATCCCTAAAATGTCTTAAATAAGTGTTTCCATCAGTTACAATCATTTCCCATTCATCTTCCATGACCAACAACCTTTCTTAATCACCATAACTCTTCATGACTCTTCACCTTCCCTCATTGATTGCATTTTTGCATGTTTTTGCATTTTTGACAATAAATGATTTTTTTTTCCATAATACCACCTAGAGAACTATTTGATACTTAAATACATTTGAATGGGCACACAAATGGCGGTTTTATATGTTTTAGATGATAGAAATTCAAATTTTTAAATTTTTCCTATTGGAGGCATACAATGTTCAAGGTGCTCCTACACCACCGGTAAGGCCATCTTGGGACCAATATGCACTTGGAAATGGTTGAGGAAAGCATCAAAAATCTCATTGAATGAGTTATTTTAATTGTTCGGTAAAGATAAAAACCATTCCAAGGTTGTGTCTTTCAAGGATCTAGGGAAAAGCTTAGCCAAGAGCTTGTCTTCAAAAATTAAGTCACTACATAAGGTTGTGTATGCCGAGACATGGTTACTAAGATCTCCTTTACCACCATATTTCTCAAAGCTAGGAATCTCTATGCCTTTTGGAATTTGTGCTTTCCATATCTCCAATGATAATGGGTTTCATTCAAGACGTATTGTGAAAGTTGGCCATTTTGATTTTGGTTCAATTTGGAAATTTGTTGTTGAAGGGATGGCACATTTTGCAAAAGTTGGTTAAGGGTAGAATAATGGTTGTGTTTTGAGATGGAGGCAAATAAGGTGTAGGTGTATATGTGCTGGGAGGACAAGTGAATTATAAGTTTGTGAGAGGTGATGGGTTAGGAGATATGATGTTTGATTTCACAAAGCTAAAATGATTCCCAGTGGTTATAGCTAAGGTTGGATTGACATCGCTAGTTGGTTTCCTTGTTGTCGTAACAGTTAAATGAGTGTATGTAAGAATAGAGGCCACAGTTTTAGGGGGAGAAATTTTATTTCCACCTTGACTTTGAGTGTATCCCAAATTTTGAGCATAACTAGCCATTGTAGGAACATGATCGTCAATGGTATGAGCTAAGCTTCACACAATTTCTATTCTCAGTTCATCATCAAGTATTCTTCTCATGCTATCTATGATAGGAACCATAGTACCATCAATATATTCAACACTCACAAGGTTTTAAAGTTTTCTAAGGCTTTATCCATTTTTTGCAAGTTTTCTTGAGGAACATGAGCAACAATAATTTCAACATCAATGGGATTGGAGGTCATAGGACATGTTATTTCAAGTATGGATTTCAACATAGGTTGACTAGTGTTAACACTATGAGTGAAAGAGTTAGAAAACCCAAGATCCACAATAGATGTACCGACACGGGATACCATGAATATTGAACTACGTATCACCGAAGTATTAACAATAGGACACTAGGTTGTAATACTCATACAAGTTTCACCAAACCAAAAGTGCACCCAAAAAAAACTAAAAAAATGTAGCACATCCATAAATAGGAAGTACAATGCAAGTATGTACAAGGATTTTGCAATTTTTAGATATGACATGCAAGAATTTTCTTATTTTTGAATGCAAGAAACTGAAAATTATGTCTTGTGAATGCAAATTTTATGTTTGAATTATGCACTTGTTTTGACCAATTAAATTGAATGCAAATAATTTTAGAAAACTGTAACTCTAGAAACTGAAACTGAGATATGAAAACAACAACATGCAAAGAAGACTGAGACAAATTAATGCCCAAAAATATAGAAAATGACCTGTATAAGGAAAAATTCACCCTAGGATGAAGGGGTCCTTGCACAACCCAGTTGAAAAACTTAAAATCTAGGTTTTTGAATTGATGCTCAAGGTCTTTGATTCAAGTTTTAAATAGATACTTTCAATTATAGATTTCCAGATTTTGATGATGAAATACAAGTGCAATTTGATGAAAAACAAAAAGAAAAATGACAAATTTCTAGATGCAATTTTGTTTGAATTTTATGATATAAATGAATAAAAAACACTAATATGCAGACTATTATGAAAAATGAATGCAATATGTATGATTTTTTTTGAATTTTTGAAGTTTTAAACAATGAAAAATGTAATTTTAAAACCCTAAGTAAAATTAAAACTAATGCAATTTAAAAAACCCTAAATGAGATGCAATGCAAACTAATGCAAAATCCTAGATCTAGGGTTTGAGAGATCTCCAATTTCAGAAAGCTTATAGTGCAAGAATGTCAGGTTCACCAAAATGAAACGAAGAAAAAATATATGGTGGGGGTCAAATGGGATGAATAAGGATGATGTGCCTATCTTTCTTCTAGTTTCATTAGGAAAAGAGATCTCCCAAAGGTAGGATTGACTTTCAACAAAAAGGTGAGTCAACCTTATTAGGGGATCTACTATTTCCTTTATGATAGAAAATGATAAATATGACTGAAATGCACTTTGGGGAGATGAAAATAAAATGCCTAATGAACTCAATTATGTAATGTAAAATTTGAAATACAAATAGAAACTACAATATTTTGGCAGATCTGAGAAGGAGAAATTGATGCACACCTATCGCCAAAAGTGGTTGTTGAGTGTCCTGCTAGGAAAAATTCTCCCTAGGGTGAATGGGTCTCTGAGTAGGGTTCTAAGATTTGATTTCATAGTCCTCTGATCTTGGATCTTCACTCCAGATTCCTTTGGATTCCACTGTTGAAAATTTGGAAATAAAATTGCAAATGAGTTTTTGTGGCTTGACAACTTTAATGACAACTATGACAGCTTTATAAAATTGCACTTTTGATCAATCTTCAATCCTTCTTCACCTATAAATTTGTACACGAAAAGAGGAAAAAATTGTTTATTTTTGGTGAATATGGTTTGCCTTGGTCAAACCCCATTTTAGTAATTAAACCTTGATAATGAAAGATAATGATAAATGACAAGGATTGCTGAATGAACAAGGCTGTTACAACTCACCAAACCATTAAAGGCTACCCTTAGAGGACTGAAGTCCAACACATCTCTCTAAAGATTAGATCTTGCATGAATTAGCTTGAATGTAGCTTGAACTTCCACTTGAATGCTTGAAACCTACATCACAATGTTAGCTCCAAAACATAATATGAACACACATAACTTTGACATGATGATATGATCTTGATTTTCTACAGTAGATGCTTGATAAATCTGCTCTTCAATGCTCTTGACAATAATATTTTCTCTTATGATCTCTTGATTATGCAACTTAAATTTGAATTGATAAAATGACTATGTATTATAGGTGTTTATCTAATTTCTCGAAAATGAGATTCCAGAAGGTGACATTTGAAACTTGAATTTGAATGACTAAAATGTCGCCAAAAACATATTAAAAATTGGGATCTAGAACTTAAGGAGGATCCAAATCTAGTACACACAATTTCCAAGGTGTTTAAAATAATGTTAGCATTTGTTTAATGTCAGTTCCCCTTTCAAAAAACGAGAATAATAATGCTTAGGAATGTTTAATTTAAATGATTCGAAGCTTAATTAAGTCCAATTAATTAAGGGACCCAAAAATAGTGTGAAAATGTAAAGGAGTACATTTTTCTACACTACATTCATGAATAATGAAAAGATAAAGACTACCCTTCTAAATATTTCATCATTTTTTAAGAAGTGGTGACAAGCCCACACACTATAGAAGTGGTGAAAAGATTGATAAAATTATACAATAAAATCAATGCATATAACATCTACAATAAATAAAAAATAATTATAGATTATATGTATTATTTCACTCGAGAAAACTCTTTTGGGTAAAAAAGCTAACACAATAACCTTCTTCACTATTGCATAAAAACTCAAGAACTCACAATACAATAATAAAGCTCTTACTCAACCCTTGTACATGTGTGGATATTAATAGGCACATCAAACAATGATTTCACAAATTGCATGAATGCATTAAAACCATATGTGAAAATATAAAACCTATGCATGCACCAATTTTTTCCACTAACACATATCACTAGTCTCCATAGCCTCAATTTTCTATACAATATACTTCCAATTGGGAAGAAGAATAATCAAATGACAAATTTGAACTAACCTAGGAGTAATTTTTTTTTTTTTTTTGATAGATTAAGTACTGCATCAAGCTTCTCTGTGATTTTATAAAATGGTAGAAATTTTGCATTTTAATGGAGTTTTTGGCCAGGGGCCAGTCCCTTTGTCAATAACACATATTTATATCATTAAGATATCCTAAGCCATCTACATTCAGACGCAACGATCCCTGCAATTACACATTTATGTGAACTCCCTTACTCTTCTTCCTCTGCAACCACGTCTGCATTCTCACCTACCTCTAGATCCGCTTCCACCAACCAACAATTCCTTAATCGATACTTCGGTGCAATAACCATGATGGAAAGGAAGCCACACTATTTGAATCTATCCCTTTCATCAAATACATGAACCCCCTTTGAAGCCTCCGACATAATGTCCCCCACTTGCAGGTTTGAAGCCGATCCCTTGTCTGTGATAGAGCACCGCAACCAACCCGGATCATCCGATCGAATGCCTCCATCCTGTAGCTACTAGAAATTGGGGTGTTTGCGAGCATGTCCCACACATTTTTCTATGGGTTCTGGCACCGTTGAGTGAGTCAGGGGTACCCAAGGTGGAGCCCAAACATTTTTACTGAAGACCATGCTGCCATCTAAGCCGTTTCTTATGTTTGAGAGTCGGTTTCATGACCCCTCATTGTGGATTTTCCAACTTCGAGTGGCCTTTCCTTTTGTTGATTAGATCCCCTTTAAATTTTTTTGTTGTTTTATCCCGCTTATTCCTTTCTTCCTTTAATCATAGTTTATCCTTTCAATTTATGTGTTTCTTAGATTGACCACCTCCTTTAACAGTCTATCTGCATATTCATTCCCCTCCCTGTATATATGCGATATTTTGTATTCTGTGACTTTATCCATTTTTTATTTTATTGCTATAAACCATCTATTTAGCCTCCAACACTGGACCTCATTTCGCATAATCGCATTTATTGTTAGTAAGGAGTCTCCTTCCAAATGAATTCTATTTTGTTGAATTTCAAGGCCTAAGTCTAGTCCCATTAGAGCAGCTCTGAATTCTGCTATATTGTTGGTGGATGATCCTATAAACTCCACATTTTCTCCTATTAATTCTCCTTTATGGTTTCTTGCTACGCAGCCAATACCGCTAGGCCCAGGATTGCCATAGGATGCCCCATCAAAATTTATTTTTATCCATCCCCCTTTTGGGGCAATCCATTTTGTCTGCTTTCTTAGTTCTGATTTCCTTTTCATCTCTTTCGAATTTTGCATAGGCGGTATTTTGAGTCCTTCAAAGCATTTCTTTATTTTCTCATCCCAATGGGTAAATGACCGTTTTTGTATTTCCTTTTGGGAGGCTGCTTTGTTCACTAGCTCAACTATTTGAGTTTCTACTTTCTTGATCAAAGTATCCTGGTTCATTTCCTTTCCTTGAAAGACCCTCCTGTTTCTCTCTTTCCAAATCTCCCACATGATTATTGATGGGGTGATACACCAGAAGCTTGAGAATAACTCTTTTTCTTTCTTCTTTGGCCACATATTTAGCCAAGTCGAGATATCTTGGGGGATTGGGCTTTGAAATTCTAGTTTGCTCATCATCCATTTCCAACAATTTTGTGCCATTTTACATTGCAGCAACAGGTGGTCCACAATTTCCTCGTTGTTTCTACAAAGCTCACATCTTCCAGGGCCTTGGATGCCATATATTGTTAGACGTTTTGTTATAAGTATCCATTTTTGCACTGCCAACCAGGCAAATACTCCTGCTTTTGGGAGACATTTTTTATCCCAGAAGAGATGGATCGGCCAACCTTCTTTTGAAAAAGAGTTCTCCTTGATCTGATATCCCTGTTTCACACTATAGTTTCCAGATATGGAGCCACACCACCTAATAAAATCTATTTCATTTATGGGAGTGAGTTGTCTTTCTTTCAATAGCCTTCGTAATTCCCTTTTTTGATCCTTAGGCGCTTCCAATTCCTCAAAGGATTTCCACTCCCATATCAAAATTTCCCCCCTCCTAAGCTTTAATCCATATTTTTCTACCTTTGTACCCCATTGCCTTTCTGATTCCTCCTTAATTACTTGTAGATTCTGATTGAGTGACAGTGTCGGGAGGCCTTCCCACGAATCTTCCCAAAAGGATGCCTTACTGCCATCTCTGATTTCCCATGTCACATGTTTGGTTATAATGTCCTTGCATTCTAGCATGAAGTTCCAAATAACTGATCCTCTTGGAGGGTCCTTTACTGTGATTATTCTAGTTGGGTCTAAGGAGTTTAAATATTTTCTTTGTAGAATTCTAGCCCATTTTTTATTTTCTTTAATATACATACCCCAGACTAACTTGACCCCCATGGCCACATTCATGGTTATTAATTGTCTGATACCAGCTCCTCCAGCTTCCTTAGGCTTTTCTATTTGATCCCATGCTATCAGCGGAAGCTTTTTCTATTCTTTTGCCCCACACCAAAAAAAATTAGAGAATATTCTTGTCAGGTCTTTCTCAATTGCCGTTGGCAGCTTCATACATGCCATAGAGTATATTGGCAATGAAGAGAGGACAACCTTGAGCATAACAATTCTTCCAGCCGAAGAAAGCCATTTCCCTTTCTAGTTTTCCAGTTTCTTCTTGTATGATCTGATGAGGTCTTCCCAGTATGAGATTTTATTTAAACCTCTGAAGATAGGTATCCCCAAGAATCTACCTGGGAAGTTTTTTTTTCTTAGGCCTAGGGTTCTTGCTATGTCATTTTGGAGGGTGATGTTAGTGTTTATGAAATATACCCCAGATTTTTCCCAATTAATTATTTGCCTTGATGCCTTGCTATATTCTTCCAATGTGGCTTTTATGACTCTCGCTTCTTTCCTTGTGGCTTCTCCAAACAACATTGTATCATCAACAAATTGCTGATGTGTCACATTTTTTGTACCTGCTGCAACCTTTATCCCTGTCCATTTTCTGAACATCCTTTGCTGGGTGATGCTTCTTCCTAGAGCTTCTGCCATTATAATAAATAAAAAAGGGGAGAGGGGATCCCCCTAACGAATACCTCTGCTAGTTGCAAAGAAACCTCTTGCTTCACCGTTGACAAGAACTGAGAATTTGACTTTTTCAATGCAGGCCTTAATCCACTCTATCCATTCATTGCAGAAGCCGAATCTCCTTAGGAATTCCAAGAGAAAGGACCTATCCACCAGGTCATAGGCTTTCATTACATCTAGCTTAATGACCATATTGGACTGTTTAGTCATTCTTGACGTATGTATGGCTTCATGCGCAATAATAATCCCTTCCACTATGGATCGGCCAGGAGCAAAGCCACTCTATTCTTTCGAGATAATGTCTTTAAGTAAGGGCTTGAGCCTGTTGGCTATTGCCTTTGTGATTACTTTATACACTATTTTGCAAAGAGATATTGGTCTATATTCCTTCATAGTTGTTGCTTTCTTTAATTTGGGAATTAATGCCAAAAAGGTATGGTTGGCTGCTCCTAATTTGGAAGATTTCTTCCTTGATTCTTTTACAGCTTTATGTAGGTCCTCTCCAATTATGTCCCAAAATTTATGAAAAAAGAAAGCTGGGAATCCATCTAGGCTAGGAGCCTTGTCTGGATGTAATTGAAATGTCGTTGTTTTGACTTCTTCCATTGAAATTGGTCTGTTTAACTGTGAGTTCATTTCTTGACTCACCACTACGGGTATGCTATTTAGTAATCTTCTTCTGTTTTCCTCACTACTTTCGTTGGGTCTATTCATGAGCTCTTCAAAGTATCCAACCACTTCAATTGCCACTTCCTCTTGATTTTGGGTGGTGGACCCATCTTCTCTGGTTAATTCGTTTATCCTATTCTTGATTCTGTTTGCAATGACTGATCTGTGGAAGAATTTGGTATTCCTGTCTCCTTCTTGGAGCCACATTTCCCTGGATAGCTTCTTCCAATGGCACTCTTCTCTATCCAGTACTTTTGCTAGGGCTGCTTTGAGAAATTTTTCTTTACTGAATTCAGCTTGGGTCATTCCCCCTCTGATGACTTGCTCATTCAATTCCTCGAGCTCATTCTCTATTCTTCCTCTTTCCTCATTTATGTTTTTAAAATGCTCTATATTCCACATTTTGATCTTATGCTTTACATTTCTTAGTTTCTGACTTAAGAGAACCAATTTGGCTTTCCCCCTAAAGGGAACCTCATTCCACCATTGCTGGATTTTACCTTGTAATGATTTATCTCTTAGCCACATCTTTTCAAATATGAAGGGGGTTTTCCTAGATCCTGAATCTGATCTGAAATCCATTGCAATTGGGAAGTGGTTTGATCCGATGAGGGGTAAGATGGAAGCATCATAGCTCTCTTCCCAAGTGCTCCATTCATTATTGAGTAGAAACCTGTCTAGTCGTTCTGAAATATTAGTGAATCCCTCTCTTCTGTTGGTCCAAGTGTAAATCCCATTCTTGGTTGGGATATCTTTCAGACTGCTATAGTTAATGAAGTTTTGGAAGTCCTTTTGCAATTGGGTGAGGGCTTGAATTCCCCCACGTTTCTCTCTGTTGTCCACTGTTGCATTGAAGTCTCCTCCTAGTATGAGCTTTTCATTCTTCTTGCTTTGCATCTAGTTTGTTAGATTTCTCCAAAGGTTTCTCTTACCTATTGTGTCGATTGGTCCATACACATTGATCAGGATGAAAACCTCTCTTTTTTCTTTCCACTTTATTTTGATAGCTTGCCAGTTATTTTGGTTGTGTATTATTTCTCCATCTATGTTTATTGGATTCCATAAAACCCTCAACCCTCCAGAAGCTCTTGTTGCTTCCACAATTTCCCCTTTCCATTTTCTCCAGTTATTGATTCTTCTCATTCCTTCTTCTTTTTTCCATTTAGTCTCTTGCAGGATAACAATATCAAAGTTACTTTGTTCAATTTGGTGCTTAATTAGGCGCCACTTTTCATGGGCATTACAACCCCTGATGTTCCATGAGAGGATCCTCATTGTGTCTCTGGAGCGGGCACTTTTTTACCGCTCCTGAGTTCCTTATCATTTGTTATTTTTAGTTGCCCTTTAGCCATGGCAACAACTTCCAATCTCTGTTTGATTGTTCTAGGTCCTTTGTTTCCCTTCTTTCCATACTTTGGTTTGCTGATTTCTGAGTTGGATTGTTTTATGGTTCTTTCTTCCATTAGTTGTAATTCCTCAGAGTCAAACTCTGACTCCCCTTCTGATTCCATCTTTTCCATTTGGTTTCCTTCCTTCTGTTCTAATTCTTGATTATTTCCCATTTTACTCTCAGGGAGGCCTGATTCTTTTGGGTTTTCCTGCTCTCTACAATGTAGGTCCATTTGATTTTCTGTGAAAGGAGTTATGGCTAGCACATTAAATTGCGCCCTTGTTTCCACATTTTCTGGGGTTTCTTTCTTGTCTTGCACAATGCTTGTGTTAGTTTCCATGGGGGAGTAATTAATTCCTTTATCCTTTTCTTTTTCCTGATTTTCCTTTGCTTCTTCTTTTGATTTGTCTTGCTCCCACTCCTCTGATTGGGCTGGGGAATCACCAGGGCAATTTTTGATTGTCTTTGTTGTGTTTTCAGTCCTTTTTAGATGATCTTCCTCCCTTACTTGTCTGTTCTGGATTCCCACATCATCGACCCCCTCTTTTTCTAGGTGTTGGAAAAGAATTGTCATGTTGTTCTTTTTATTCCATTCTTCGCATTCTGAACTTAGATGTCCCTTGGATTTGTAGTCTATACAAAGTTTTAGGTCTTTTTCCAATTCCACCAATTGCTTCCACTCTCCCAAGCTGGTTTTCAGTTTTATTACTGTTGGTATTTCCATTCCCTTTCTCTTGTATACCCGCATTCTAAAGTAGATTCCATGCTCCCTGTCCACCTTCCCCATTTCTATGGCGGTGACTACCCCTAGTTGAAACCCTATTTCCTCCAGAGTTTCAATTTCCTAGAATTCTGAGGGTAAACCATACATGCGGATCCAGCATGATTTGATTTCCATGTTTTGTTTCGATGGCTGAAATAAGGGTTTCCATTCCCCACATTTCAATAGCTCCCCCCCTATCCTGTAAGGGCCACCACTGAGGATTTGTTCCTTGGCAGGGGTTGAGGGGCATAAAATTAGAGAGTGCCCTCTGGCGATTGGGATGATCTCAGCTTTGATTGCCCATTTTTCTGACTTCTATGTGCCTATCATTTAAAGGATAGAGGAGGGGAATGTCTTTAGACAACATACCTTGTTGCATCGTTGATTTCTCCGTTGGCCTCCATTCCCTTTTGGTGCACACTGTTGGTAGGTTCCATTTCCACCAATTCATGGAGAGATCTGCTTTGTTTTGCCTAAAATTCCCATACCTGTGATTTCCATTTTCCTGTTTCCTACCATATCCTCTTCTACCTGAGCGAAATCCTCTTCTTTTGTTGAAGCCTGTTGGCCCCTACCAATATTTTTGGTTCCTGTTCAGGTATTGGTTGGTTCCATCGCCCTTCCTTGTCCAAGGAGGCTCATATGCAACTGTTTTACCAGTTCTTGATTCATTCTGCTCCGCATCCCCATTTTTGTTGACATTCCTTGGTATTGGCCACGCTTTGTCTGTATCCTTGGCCCATGATCCAATTTCTTTGCTTAAGTATGGAAATTCGATCCTCGACGTCAGTGCTTTAGGTCGATTTACATCTATCCAAGCATTGTTGTGGTAGATTAGTTGTGGGATCCATGTATATCCACCCTCTATTCCGAACCCACTTTGGTTTATGTTTTTGTGCTCTCTGCCTCCATCCTCCCACATCTCTGCCTGGGTTCTGATTGTTGAATTCGCCTTCGAATTTTTGTTGCTCTTTTTTTTACTTAGATTTTTTTTTTCTCACCAACCTAGGTGCAATTCTTAGAATCCTTCTATGACATGAATTATTTATTGAAGTTATTTACATTGATTGCTACATGTTGTGGTAATAATTGCGATAGGGATATGCTTGGTCTATCTAGGCATATATTGACACCTTCTATGAGCTCTATGTTAGGCTAGGATCATTTGAGTAAGAGAAAGATAGAGCCCTCAAATAACAAAACAACTTTTGTCCAATGATTCAGTCTAGATTGAATTTGATCAAGATCAAAATGATTGGGGAGTCTTCTTTCTATGGGGACTCCAAGAATACGGTCAAGTTGGAATCAACCACTTAACCCAAAAAGAAAAATTTCCAAGAATCATTAGTGGCATGACAAGCACAATAGTTACAATAATCTCATTTAGAAGTGTCATGCACAAAATAAGGTGCTCATAATGGAAAAGTTGAAGATGTTGATGTCAAGCCCTTACACAAGATCATTGACATACAATCTAATGGCTTAGTCAACATAGCACAAGCGAAAAACCTCTAACTTAAGGAATCTAAAGTAGAGAAACTATTCTAGTCACAAATGTGGGTGAAATAGTAGCCTCTAGACTTCATGATAGATGACGGTGGTATGAAGAATCTAATCTATTTAGAAACCATTAAGAGATTGAAGATACCAACATATTTCATCCACAATCCCACAAACTAGTGTGGCTTAACTCTTGTAATACACAGGCTATAAAAGGAACTCTCTAATATCGTTCCACATATTTTACTAATCCTTTTCAAGAAGTAGTTTGTGATGTATTCATATGTGTATATAACACAAAACCTCACGATGTGGTCATAATATCAAATTTGAAAAGTGTATGCATGCTTAACATCTGTTGCACCAATGTTGAAAAATATTAAACCATATAGATATGCATACTCAATATTCTATATCTCACCTCTAGCTAAAGAAAAAATTGTAATAGCAAAGACATCAAATCTTAGAAACCATGCTCACTAGAATCTCTTTAATTCTTGTACATAGTTGTCAAAAAGGGTTAAATCTCATAACAAAATAAGTGGCTCATCAAGTAGAAGATAGAAATTCAAGCTTTGCACCTACTTTCTAGTCTCAACACAATCAAGACTATTGCTTCACAAGAAGAGGCAATTGATCTAGGAGGATTCACCAAACTAAGTACCTATGATAACTCTCAAGCCATTCTCATGGCTTGTGGAAAATGTGGGGATACATCTTAGGTTTTTGGTAAGCCATAGTACCTCTTAAATTCTCTAGGGAACATAGATCCATATCAACTCTCCAAAAAATGCTAGGCATTCTCCTACAACAATGAAACACACTTTGCAGAGAGATATACACTTTTGCAAAACTACCCCTCACCCAAATAGCTTGTGGTTTCTACTAGAGCTTCAACAAGGTTCAACACACCTTTTGGAAAGACACATCATCCAACTAACAAATTTTCTCATTGTAGCATCCAAATCATGATTCTTTAGTTTTCATACAAAACAATCAACATGACAATCAAGTTGGCACACACAAGGCCCATGGAATGCCAAGCCACACACTAGTTCATCAAGGGCACATTTGTAATTAATTACACTTCATAATTACCAAGGGATGAGAAACCAATTGAGAAGAACATTCCACTCCTCAAGGAGATGATTCAACTTCCCAATGGATTTTTAAATCCATGACACAAGCCTTTATAAATTATAAATACATGTCTACAATTGTGATAATGGTATTTGCATACCTTATCACACATTTTTCACCATTTTAGACTCATTAGCCATTGTGTGTGTTTTGTTATATTTTTATCCTTTTTCCTAGCCTATTTTGTCTCCTAGCCATGTTGTCTTACCCATTGTTATGTGCCATAAGTGGTACTTTTAATTTGATTATTAGTCCCATCCCATGCCCTCACCTTTCTCTTTATGTTTCATAAGTTTTTGACCTTTCCCCCATGTTTTCCCCTTACTTTGGAACACTTAATTAAGTTTCCCATTTGAATTCCACCTTGCCACTTCCCAAAACATGGCTAAATGGTCAAAATTTACACCAAATAATTATTTATAAGTGCATACTTTTCCAATTATGATTCTATAAAATGTTGGGCTCAAACCCTATTGGAGGTCATTGCGACCATTTTTACTCCCAACAAGTTGACCTTGAATTTTCAATATCTTGAAGAATCCTTTGGATGGGATGTTAATTAATTTAATTTCTACCTATAGCCAATGATCCTTTCATAATATTCTTTCAAAATTTCTAAAAATAGCTCATCCATTCTCTCATTTTTATATAGAAAAAAACATTATCTTGCATAGGTCATCAAGGATTTCTATTTTTTGGAAAATAATGACTAAGAAAAATGAGTGATCCAACTTCAACCTACATCTAGTAGACTATTCATATCATGCTTAGGCAATCTACTAATTCAAGTTCTTTGCATGTAGCTCCTAATTTTTCATGTTTCCAAGGATGGTTTGTATTTATGTAACAATTTTTCCATGAATATGAATGTGTTTTTTTATTATTTGTAGGGGTTATTTTCCATCCATCCCACCCGTTGGTGATCAAAGATGTTGGCCCTAAATCTATAAGATTTGATAATTTTTTAGGTGTCAAACTTGGAAAATTACCACAAACCTATATTCAAGTTGGGCAACTAAGGACCAATAATTGAGGTGGGTAAGACCTCCTTCACTTTTGGCTCTGCAAGACCAAGGGGGGTTTTCCCTAAGATGCCAAATGGATGATTTGAAACACTAAACAATACCTTACAAAAAATTATACCCATTGCATGGTGTATCCCAATATCGATGTCACAATATACCCATGTCTAGATTGGACAAGTAAGGTTGAACATATTTCTAACCGATATTCTACCAAGTGGTTGAGAGAGTTTATGATACACCCTTGTATTGTTTTATTCATACAAACATGATAGTAAAACACACATAAATTAAAACTTTAAAAGGTTTTTAAATTGATGTGTTTTGATGTGTTTGGAGTGTGTTGAGGATGATAGGAGAAAAATCCAATTACAAATCGATGCCTTTATCAATTGGGCAACAAAGTCTCTAGATTTAACCAAATATGCAATAACTAAAAACAAGGCAATGACTTAATATCAAGTCACCACAAAAGACTATGCCTTTCAAAATACATAGGCAAGCTAGGCTCTACACATTCATTTAGAAAGACAATAGATAACTAAAAAATATTGAGAGAGACTACTTAGTAATCCTCAAGCATACCCATACATTTCCTTTATTATATTGAAAAGATACTATGCAAAGGCTTTGCACATATTTTACAAAATTCTAGCTGAAAAACTAATCAATTATACATCTAGAAATGCATACCACACATAAGGAGACACTCTGCTAAGGTTGATTCTACCTTTAATCACACAATATTCAATGTTTGCAAATGTTATTGCAAGCTTGGGATCAAACCCAGGTCATTACAATACAAAATAGCTATACCTAGAATTGGAAGTTAAAACCTAGGGTTTCTTATGAATACTTTTTTTTGTTGGCTCTACAATTGCTTATGTCTAGAACAAAACTCAAACCAAAACCTCTAACCCTTACAATGAGCACAAAAATACAACTTATACCTCTGCAGGTTGTGAAGGAAGAAGGGCTAAGGATAGGGTATGAAACCTTAGAAAATCACACACAGACATGTGGACATCCAAATCTGAGAAGAAATCATGCCACATAGGTCCCAACACCCATGCTATACCTCCACATTAATGAGCACACAAAAATGGAACAAAACCCCCATGAAATAAAAAAAATCATGACCAAGATTGGATCTCTAACATAAAGGAGACTTGAAAATCATAAAGAAGCATGGGTGCCATTTTTCCCCACTTGGAGTTGTTGAAAAATGCATTTAAGATCATCCTTGTAGCCCCAAGAATCAAATATGGCAGTTGAGAAAGTTGTTGCAACATTAATTGTGAAAACATGAAAATTTCGCAAAATGTCCAAAAGTCCAATAAGGTTTTGAAAGCCTGACAGGATCATAAGGCAAAATAATTGGAGGGTGAGAGAAAAAACAAAAAATAGATTTAGAATATTGGGTCAAAAATCCAAAAGTCCAAAGAAAGTTTGAAGTCCCGACAAGGAAGAGAGTTGGGTTCAGAAAACTGAAACAGATTCGTAGGTCCAAAAGTCCAATTGAGTCTTAAAACTCCAACAAGAACATACCAGGAAGCAAAGAATGATCAGGGGCGAAAGTCCCAACTGAAAAATGAACCTTTCATACCTTAGGTCAAAAATTCCCATCAGGAATCGAAGTCTTGGTGGGATGAGAGAAGAAAGCCAATCGGGATTGGGAATCCTGATCTGACTAGGACACTTCAGACCTTAGGTCTGAAAGTCCTATCGGGACCTAAAGTTAGGTCCTGACAGGATGGAAAATGAGATCAAAAAATATAATTTTTTGATTGAAAGCTTGAAAAGTGCCACGTGACGGCCCTTCGTGCTTTCATAGGCCAAAGACGGGCCCGCTAGAAAAAGGTTAGCGAGATCATGGAAAGTGTGCCATGTGGCAGCTTTTCACTTAGGCTAAAGCAAAACAAACCAGAAAGAAAGGGTGGACACGTGGAAAATGTGCCATATGGTAGGATTTTCGTGCATCTACAAGAAGAAGTAAGGCTAGGCGAAAGAATACCGTAGACTCATAGAAAGGATGCCATGTGACATCATTTTCATGCATCCGTGAACCAAGAAGGGGCCCATCAGAAAGACTTGGTGAAACCATGAAAAACATGCTATGTGACATGATTTTCGCACCTATGTGGGAAGACAAAAAGGTTTGGAAAAATAAAGGGTGGACGTGCGGAAAGGATGGCATATGACATCATTTCTGCACTTCCACAGGCTAAAAAGGAATCAACGAAAAAACCAAGCAAGTTTATCGAAAGGATGATATGTGGCATCAGTTTCTCGCATCTGTAGGTTGAAGAAGGAAAGGGCGGAAAGGGTTGGTAGATATGTGGAAAGGATGCCATGTGGCATCATTTTTGTGCATCCATGGGAGAAAGCAAAGGAAAATGGAAAAGGCATGTGGGCTTGTAGAAAATGTGTCATGTGGAAGGTTTTCCATGCATCTGTGGGTAGATGAGAAAAACTTAGGAGAAGGTATGTGGGCTTGTAGAATTTGAGTTCAATGATCTCATAGGGACCCGAAGTCCCGATGGGATGAAAGAAAAAGGTGGAGCCAAGAAGCTAGAAAGGATTTGGACCTTTCAAAATTAGGTCCAAAATTACAATCAAGACTCGAAGTCCCAATAGGGCATGAAGAAGACAATGTTGATCGAGATCAATAATCCTAATTAGATAGAAGAAAGAAGAAGAGAGTCTAGGTAGAAGCCAAGAGTGTACTTGGACTTAGTCCAAGTGTTTGTTCGAGACCTGAAACTCCGATCGAACAAAAGTAAGAAAGGAAGAAGGGGAGATTGAGGATGAATAGGGATATTTGGACTTGGTCCAAATGTTTGTTTAGGGCCTGAATCCTTGAAAAGACATGAAGAAAGAAAGAAAGAAAGAAGGGGAAAAAGGCTAACTCTTGGACATTTTGCAAAATGGATTTTTGACCATACCCCAACAAAGATGTAATGCAACCACTTGAGTGACTTGAGCATGATATAACAATAAAAATTTCTCAGATTGGCCAAAAATGATGGGGGAGACAAGGGGACACTAAAAATCATTATAAACTCAATTGAAAGTTGTAGGTGTTAACACTACCATCTTAGGCTAATAAGCTTAGAATATTTTTTTAGTCCAAACCCTCACTTCTAGCCCTAGTGCTTTAGAATAAATTTCCATTAAACAATATTCCCTTCAATCTCCCTTTAATCACCAAAATCTCATTTGATCATTTAGCCATGTTTCCCATGACCCTTTATATGAATGTGCATTGTTTTTGCCACCCTTCCAAAGATCCTAGCCAAATCCAAACCCATTCAGTAAAGGTAATTAAAATTCATTTCCACACCCCATATCAATCCTCTAACAACCCGCAAGAGAATTTTGCACCAAAACTCAGCTTTTTTTCCAAAACCTTTATGTCACCCCTCCTTGCTTACTTTTGAGGCATACTCCCCTTCTAACCCATGTTTTTATAGGGTTCACCATTCCAAAAAAAGCTTCAAATTATATAAATTTTTAGGACACTTGCAACATTTTACTAGTATATTCATTTGAGCATCATTAATTTTGAAAACCATTTTTCTTTATATCATAGCTATTGCCAATCATTGGTCATTACTAGTGGGCAAGGCTTTCCACCTAGTCATCCAACCCTAAGCAAGGCCACTTAATAGGGTAAGGCCTTCCACTTGGCTGCCTAGTTCTCAAAATTATCCCAAATTACTTTAGAATTTCATTAAACGAAAGGCAGGGAATCTTCAACTCATCCATAGGCCATCCATGATTAAAAAACATCAATTTATTGAGTATATACGTGTCACTTTTTCAATTTGAAATGAAATGTAATATTTTAGGTTTGACATTCGTTTCTAGGTCTAACTTGCAAGTACAAGCACAAAACCTTTAACATACATCCTTCGTAAAGACTACTACCAACCCTATTGATCCCAAGTCCACATCACTTCAAAATTAGATGAAATCCTTCTAATTCTCCATGCCTACATTCCTCTACATTTATTAACTAATTATTTACTATTGATTAGCTATCCTCTATTGTGGTGTGACATGTGACAATCATTCAAGAAACTCAAACAAAAAACCAGACAAAACCCAAAAAAGATAAGATTTTCATATTGTACCAAAGTAGGGCCACCCAAGAGGAGAAGGGTCATCCAATAGGCCACTAGGGTATAGTTAGGGCCCCCACCTTCTTAAACAGTTCCCAAATTTCACTAGAAGTTGTAGAATCAAGTTTTCAAAAGTTTTCAAAACTAGTTTGGTGTGTTCTAGGTGCATCTAGATCCTTTGATTTGCTTTTTCATAGAATACCTTAGTAATTCAATTTCCAATTCCTATTGCATACATTACATAGTTTTTTTATCATTCAAACTGTTTCAATATCTAGTAGTTGTCAATTAGAGTTGGCCTTGTTAGTGTAAATAAGCATTTTCCCTATCTAGTCTTATCTAGGTCCTATTTACATCGTTAAATCCACTTAGGTCTTAGGAAGGAATCTTTGTAGTTAAGCATTAGTTATCACTTATCTTATCTAGTTGACTTTTATTTAATGCTTGCATCCTAGGTAGTTATGAGTTAGTTGTCTCATGTGATAGAATTAAGACACTTGTCATGATCTTGTCTAATCCTATCCCTCAACTTGCCTTTATAAGTAAGACATCATACGTACATTGTAACAATCAACAATTTGGTTGTCATATTCATTCCAACAATCTTGCATCCATAATCATAACATGATATTTCTACCATTTCTCTCTTGTGGAAGTTATTGTTGTCGTGCAAATGATCTTGGGGTGTTGAGGAGTTCACCATAAACTTCTATAGGCCCTATATATTGTATGGTTGTATTGCATCATTGATTCCTTGAAACAAACTTAATTTGCTTGCATTGTAGTTTCACATTTACGCACAGCCACTAAGCATCTCATCTCTTAACCCCTAAAGCAAAATAAATTCACCAAATTTACCAACACAAACCAACATTAAGATTTTGCTTTTAAATGTTTACACTAACATAGTCTTAAATGACATCATCATCATCATCATATTCCAACAATTAGGAGATAAACATACACCTTTCTCAAAGGTATGCTAGCTAAACAAATAGCTAAATAAATGTATTTTTTTATTTAATTTTATAGCTGTCTTCGTTCTTAATTATCTTACGCGTTTCCATATATACTCAAACTTTTGCAGATTCTCATATGGAAAGTTGTCCATCGGAATCATAAATCTAGGCCCCAAATAAAAAAGCATATTATTCAAAATTTTAAAATAGCTCCTATCCAATGTCCATCAATTACAAATGTTATAGAACAGACACTTAAATATATATTGCATTCAAGCTCTATCAATTTTAAATCAGTTGCTCAAATGGGTTTGACCCTTTAAAGGGATCAATGCAAACAAGCAATTGAAATTCAGTCAACTCTAACGAGCGAAAAAACTTATCGAGACCATTTGAAGCAGTCCTTAACAGAAGATTTTTTAAGTCTTTTTATATTGGAGGACTTTATTCAGGTATTGGGTTCATAATCAACAATGCAGATTTGGAAATGAATGTTTTTTTATCATTAGAATATTTGATGTAACTTGCTCTGCCAAAACTTGATGACATGGCTGGACTTCTCCGTAACATTGTAGTGTATCATTCCAAGGGCACATAACCATTCTTGAATAGTGCTTTATTCGATATTAGTCTGCAATTTCATGTCTTCCACTGGTGGGGATGTTTTCTTGCCTCACTTGATTAGTTATACCCACCTGTCCAACCTGATTACCATGAAGTGAACTTACTTGATGCGTTCGCTGCAACTAGTAATTGCGTGAAGGTAGACTGGCAAATCATAGGAAATTTGTTTTGTTCATTAAAGTTGGACAAACCATACACCAGAGGAATGAGGTTTGTTTTTTATGAATTCGGGAAGCACTTTTCTATTACTCTTAAAAGATAAAGTAGATTTAGGAGCAGAAAGGATGGGGTAGAACTTGAAAATTGTGCGTTGAAAGAGAAATGTTTAGGAGTAGATTTAAGCAATCAACTGAAAACTCTAAGTAAATTTGAGTTACAATGTGGCGCTTGCGTGGTTAACTTTGGCTGGCTGGCGAAGATTCTTTATTCTCTCATATATATTAAAGTCCAAATGATTGAAATAGATATTTTGTGACGAGACATTGTTCACTATCATATTTTACATCTAGGCTAAACTTCAACCTTTATTCAAAAGATAAGTCATTCATAATAAGGGCTGCATGGATCTTCAAAAAGAAGGCAGGATAGATAAAGAGCCTCCCGAATGACCCGAATGACCCGAATGATTAGAAAGATCCATGTTCAATCTCACCTAAATTGCACAACTTATGCTCCTAAGAAGTTCAGTTTCAAAACCCAGTTCAAATAGGCATAGACTGACATGTAAAAGTGCCTTGATACCACAATATCATTAGGTGCACATACATTTGCTTTAGAATAAAACTGGTCCTTTAAAGTGTTCTGGTACGTGAGGAATTCTCTGTTGATTATTAATAATATGGTGGTTATACAAAGAAACTGCAATAGATAAGATGGTAATGTTCTTACTGGATTGCCAGTAAAATCCATGAATCAGGTTTCTAGGGCTCTTCTGTAAGGAACCATCTGTTATAAGAGAACAGACATTCGAAGTTAGATCATTTAGAACAAGTAGATAATCTAATGTAACCTTGAACGCACTATTCATCGTAGACATTAAAACCCCTCTCAGATAATAGTAGATTACTCAATAGCCAGGGCTTTACTTGAATTGTACTCTCCAAAATTCATATGTATAATCTTTTTCTCAGAATTGGTGTTTTCATGACACGTTAGTTGGAATCAAATTACCTTCAGCAATTTTCATCCTTAAACAAAGATTCTTCTACTTCTGCCTAATAAATCAGACCTTTGGTATTTGCTTGGTTTATACAATTCAATGAATATTGACATCTCATAGATTCACAAGACCAACGAATATACCTCCCACAAAGAAAGGGTGGATCATGTCTAGCATTGGTACATTAAGCGTGAATTAATGAGCCAATGTTGGATGATAATGAAACACAGACAATTTTAAACTTTTAATATACAAAGTGCTCAATCATCAGCATGAAAATTAGGAAATTGTTACCACTGAAACTATAATAATGATTTCTTCTGTGTCTGAACCGTAAAGAAGATGTCACTTAAACTGGAAAACGCCGGAAGTCCATATCTTTCCAGTCTATATTTGGTTGGGCATCAGATACATGGCCAGCAATCAAATACACAGATTGACCAAAATAACCGAAACAGAACATATTTTGTTCTTGGACAACTATCTCTGCTTAAATCATTTGTAAGTTTGCAACATAATAATTTAAATACTTGGTTCAATTTACAAAGAAACGAGTTGACAACAAAGTCATCTGAGTGAAATGACCATGGACAAGTCTAAAGTTGTATGACTGTCTAGTTGATATTAGAGTTACAAAAGGGTTTTCCGTCATTCTGTTTGATTATTTTGAATATTTTTCTTGTCCTTGTTAATTGATACTAATAAGTGCCTTCTATTTTAACCTAGAATTATATCATTGTACAAAAACAAGAAAGCATCAAGGCCCGTATTGGATACCATTGGCTAACCACAAGCCAATAGGATACAGTGTTTGCGACAAAAGGCCTTCTAGAAATTCGTCTCCCCTTAAAAATTGGTGCAGAGTCAGTTCAAAATTAGGAAAGAGGTCAATGGGTCCTTGGTCTACTGGTGAAGTTGAAAGGTTCTCAATGAGCCCACCAGGGATCAAGTCTTGCTGAGTGCAAAGGCTCCGACATCGAAATAAGGGATGAGGCAGGGATCATGCCCCGGGCGAATTTGGCGGAATGGAGACCCCTCAGTCCTTGGCTCTTAGCCGAAGAAGTTCAGCCCTACAAGGCTCGTGCTCCCATATCGAATAGCAAAAAAGAATTTGTGGAAGACCTCCATAAAAAAAAAATAAAAAATTAGGAAAGAGTCAGTACTGCTTCAAATCGTGGATCCAATTTCCTAGTTGAGCCATAATCTGTCAACATACTTTGTCTTCCACTATGGACAAAGCCCAGATAAATGGAGTCTGCATCGGAATCAATTTCATGAATGCCGGGGAAAGGGGGGGTTGAGGGGCTGGCGGGGAGGAGGGGTAGGGCAGTGCAGTGAGTTTGTACCAATTTCCTGAGAAGAAATGAAGAAACAAAAACATACCCCAAAAAATAAATGCTTATAAAAGCAACAGGTAATAATGAGAAATTTTAGAACACTTGTTACACTAATTGATTCGCTATAAATTAGAACATAAGAATATTGGACAAAACTGTGTTAGTATGTATTATTTTGGATAACACCACGATATCCATCATATCAGAAAACAAGATGTGCATGGATTACAAACTAGAGCTCCTTATTTAGGGTAATTCCAAGTTACTAAATGATATCAATTGGGTCATCTTAGGTAAGCATCTTAATAACAGATCTTTCTTGCTATATGTTTTTTAATTGAGTGCGTGCCTTTATTGAAAATACCCAAATTAGATCTAGCAAAAGTGATCTTATGCTGCATCATGCAAAGCTCTAGTTTCATAGGCACAAATACCAGAAACATAGCACATCTTTATCCCAACAACACCTTAATTCTATAATCTAAGATCCATTCTTTTGGCATACATTTATCTTGATACATTAAAAGAAAAAGTTTTCAAAAGCTTCCACTGTTCATAATAATTGAAAAACTGATATCTGGAGAAAACTAAGAGGTTTGGATATCTCAATGTTTGGGAGATCAACCAAATTCAATTTTAACCAAATTACTCATCTAAGTTTTTTCCAGATTTTCATATTTCTACCATTAAAAATGTTTGCAACGTTCATTTTAAACTTGAAATTCTTTAGTATATGTCAGTATAAAAACAGATCCAACGAAACATTTTTTAACTGTGCAAATAACAAGTAAACCACTGTAAGGGAATGATGCGCTGGTTAAGTAGTGTGTGCTGTTATGGCAGCCAGCAGGTTTCAAACCTTTGCGAGTCTAGTGGGCTTGCTGGCTCCGTGCCCCTGCTTAAGTTTAACTGTGTTCCTGTTAGAAATAGGCCTCCTGTCCGTGACCCAGCTGGACTGGGCCGGTATATCCCTATCTTTGTCAGTATAAAAATAACAGCCTCTTTGTAATATCGATTAAAAACAAACATACTGATCTTGAGAAGAGAAAAGCTAAAACTAATATCTACGCAGAAGAGTACATGGAATCATAGACAAGCTTTCTGATTACCTTGCTAGTTAGAGACCGAATAGGAATCTTCATCTCAAGCATAATGAAACCAAAAAAATTGCAACTTGAACTTATTTACATTTTCATTTAATTATAGAAAAGTTGAGCTTGGTGATGTCTTACGCCATCCGCATCCAACTGTACTTAGATTACAAAACGACATTAACATCAGGATCTGAGACCATTCTGCACACTTGACTGTACATACACAAAAAGGCATAAATACCCTACCCCTCTCTGGATTCGAACCTGTACCTCCTGCATGGCTCATCAAACCGAAGACACTACAGTATTGTTAGCATTGCAAGGCATGAGGGCTAACACCAGGAGCACAACGAGTATGGCAATTGGAAGCAGCAACAGTATAAAAGGAGGAGGAGGCAGAGGAGGCAATATCAAAGGAAGCACAATTAACGAGGCAGTCAGCCAAAAGAGTACCAACACAGACTCAACACTAACGTAGGCAGCAAAAACTGAACCCTTATTTTCCTCTGCTTCCCCTGTTCTGCATTCTCTCGGCCCCTCAGAACACGAGTCCTCGTCAGAATTGTTCATTCTGTCCAGGAAACAAGATCTCGCCGGCATCTGCACCTCAAATAATCAAAGACCAAAATGATTTCTTTGAAAATCCATTACAATCTTCAAGAAAAAACTCAGTGCACTGCAATCTTTACAAGAATCTTAATCTCAAGGCCGCAATTTCCGCAGCAGGCGACAAATTGATTTTTCCACCGCATTGAGGAAATTAATTTTAAGATTTTGTTGTAAAACAAATTCGAACTCAAGCGCAAGACATAACCATTCAAAATACTAAGATTGAAACCCCGACAAGCTTAGAGTTCCAACAATTTGAGCATGTAAAGATCCACTCGGTTCTCTGTGCATTGAATGGGAAGCAAAATCCAGTAAAGCAAACCTTCAAAATGCATCCAACGGCCAAAGCTCTTTTGATCTAATCAAACAAACTGCCATCTGTCTTTCTCCGCGGCCTGGCCCTTTAATGTCGCCATCCCTTCCTCAAAAATCTTCAAATGTACAATGAATCTTCTGATATCATTGCATAGGCATTTCTATTTGCGTCTTTCAAGATTTTTTTCTCGGTGCGCTTTTCGGACGGTAATTATGTGGACAACAGAAAAAATAAAAATAATTTGCTTTGAGGCGCACACCTAATTGAAATCTGTGTGGCTTTTGGATGAAATTTGTGGAGCAAATCCCTTGTTAGTTTTCTGCATCATTAGAAAACAAAAAGCTTTCAAATCTATGGTGAAATTTCGCCGATTTGAAATAAGCCGAGGCCATTAGTATCAGGACGGTAATGCGATGGCTGCTGTTTGATCAGATTTCGAAACTTTGCATTTTATTGCGAAGATTCTCCAGATTGAATCTGAGTTACAAATGTTTGGCTGCTTCAGGTATTGTTATTTATGGATGAAAATTCAGTTTAAATTAACTGCCATGACTTTGCAGTACATTTTTTTACCGCCTATTTTGGCCGGGTTGGAATATTTTCACATGTGGTAACAAACATTCCGGGGTAAATCAAGAGCCTTAAGTATAATGATGTTTAAAGCTAACAAATATGTGGTTATTTTTCCTGCTTTTTAAGTATGATGATGTTTAAAGCTAACAAATATGCGGTTATTTTTCCTGTTTTTTAATAAAAAACAAATATGTGGTTATTTTTCTTGTTTTTTTAATAAAAAAAACAAATATGTGGTTACTTTAATCTGAAGAATGTTTCATTCTTTTTTTCAACATCTCAAGTGCTTTTTGTTTTTAATTTATAGGTCCCATGTCTATATAAATAAAAAGAAATACATATAAGTTTTTAAAAATAGAAGATAGAATAAATTACATTTTAAAGATATACAAATTGGTAGAATTGGAAAAAAAACAACATGTGACTTCAACACAATCGAAGCTATAAATCTTGTTCTTAGGGTTTTGGTGTTAGTATATCATTTTATTTGTGCATTAGTTTATTACATGCTAACATTATCTTGCACACTAGGATAAGCTTGTTTAGGTAGATCATTATTTGGGTAGGTGTCATCTTCTGTTTAGAGTTATTTTCTTAGGGAGGTAACCTGCTATGTTTAGCAAGTGGTTGTTTGTTATGACTCTTAACTTGGTGACCCCTCACACCGATACTTGTTGGTTTAAAGGAAATTTGTAACAATAATAACCATTTTCACATAACCCTTGGAGAGAAAAATATACATGAAAGGAAAACAAAGGTGTGGAATCGCTTTCCTAATGCTAATACAACAGAAGAGAAGTGCAAAATACTAGTTTTGAAGCTTCTTAAAACAACTGAGATAAACACATACAGAGTAAAAGAGATAACAGAAATACGCAATCACAGATAACACCAGATTTACGTGGGAAAACCCTTTTGGGAAAAAACCCACCACACCAAGAGAAGACACTTTGTATTACAATAAAATAAATTACATACAAAGATCACAATCCTCACTCTTTGATAGTTAGCTCACAGCAGCAGACTTGAGTATTCATACACACACTGTTACAATACTTCTACAAGTATACAATGAATACAATACTAACTTCTCTGTCTCGCTCTCTCATTGGTTCACCGTCACCCTTCGATTGACTTATATCAATTGTTAATCAACTGTCCAAGTCTTACATCGCATTTTCACATTCCAACCAATCGCAAGTCTTAATGATGAATCGTCCACCCAATCAAGCAATCTGATCTTTTGACCGATCTTCTTTGCATCGGGCTGCCCAGGCATTAAATTTCGTTGCCTTAATCGGATCCTGTTACCAGTCGAAACACGTCTAGCATTTACTGCCTTCATCGCTCCAGACATCGACCAATCAGGTATTGATTTCTTGCCATGCGTCGCCTTCCCATTCGCTCATCGCTTTGACCATGAGTCAAAACTACCACCCGAGCTTCGAGTTTTGCTTATCGTGCCATCGCCGAGCCCTGTGAGACCTCCCGCGGTATGGAAGTTCCACCGTCCAACCACAAGTCCCTTCCAATACAGTTGCAGTACCGAGGTAGTGGCTTGTCTGCCAGCTCACCGCTTAGCACCGCATCATCATCGAGCTCATCACGACCTTCCATGATATGGTGGTACCACCGCTCAACTACGAAGCTAAGCAAAGCCTCTCATGGTCTGGTGGTAACTGCTTGCACCGACCGTCGAGCTCCACCGTGCTATTGGGCTTCGACCGCAAGACCTTCGTGGCAAGGAGGTAACCGTTAGCATTGACCGCCACAGCTTACCGCACCACCGTGACATTTTTTGGCCATCGTGGTAGGGCGGTAAGTGTTCTTTGCATCCCACCAATTGTTTACCGCAACCACTGTACTTCCACAGAGCGACACCCACAGTAAGGCGGTAACCGTCATACTGATTGTCGCATTTCACCGAGCCGCCGTGCCATTGCCGAACCATACCCGTAGTATGGCGGTGAACCGTTGCTTAACCGTCGCCCGCCAATCGCGCTACCGCCAACTTGAGACAAAGACCTCGCAATATGGCTGTGACACTGCCCAACCGTGGACAGACCGACAAAGGCCTGCGATAAAGCGGTGAACCGCCAGATCGCACCTCTATGAAAGACTCTCAACGGTAGAGAGGTAAAGGCTTAGAAATATGATAATTTTGCCAAGTCTTTTCAGAGGTCCAAGCCAAAATTTGAGGCACTTGTTCCCAAAAAGCTCCCACTTGACGAAGACTTCCTGACTTCCTCTAGACTTCAAAAAATTACTGACGATCATAGGCCCCAAGGCCCATCGAATTTGTGCACCATCTGAACTTGTTCATGCTCACTGGCTTTGTTAATGCATCTGCAACATTCTTTAAGGTGTCAACCTTTTCCAAACAGATCTTTCCATCTTCCACCATGTCCCTCACGAAGTGATACTGCACATCAATGTGCTTTGTCCTAGCATGGAAAGTCGGGTTCTTTGCCAAAAAAATGGCACTCTAACTGTCACAATAGATTATAATCTGTCCTGCATTGAAACCAATATCAGAGCATAATCGACTCAGCCAAATTGCTTCTTTGCAGGCATGTGTTGCTGCCATGTACTCGGGCTCTGTAGTGGATAAAACAACTACAACTTGTCGCTTGCTCATCCAACTGACTGCACCACCATTTAGCATGAAAGTGTATCCACTGGTGGATCTTCTGCTGTCAACGTCCCCTACCCAATCATAATCGACATATCCACGAATGCTGAGTGTTCCCTGTGATGCAACCAAATTGCCATGGTAACACAGAGCATATTTCGAAGTCCCCTTCAAATATTTGAACACTCTATTCACAACATTCCAATGTGATCTTCCTGGATTTTCCATAAAATGATTGAGAACTCCCATTGCTTGGGCAATGTCTGGTCTTGTATAAACCATTGCATACATTAGACTTCCAACAACACTTGCATAAGGCACCCTGGTCATGTCCTCCATCTTAGTAGCAAATTTTGGACAATCTTCAACAAATAGCTTCATTCCCTGCATAATTGGGACAACTAGCTGCTTGCAATCATCCATACCAAATCTCTCTAGAACTGTATTGACATATTTACTCTGACTTACCCAGAGCTTTCTGCCCATTATGTCCCTGGTTATCTCCATCCCCAAAATGTACCTTGCTGCACCCAGATCTTTCATTTTGAACTTTGCAGACAACTGAGATTTAAGATCATAAATCATAGACTTACTATTTCCTATGAATAACATATCATCCACGTACAGGGTAATAATAAGCACACGATCATTTTTAGATTTATAATAAACACAATGATCAGATTTTGATCTCACAAATCCCATATACAACACAAAAGTGTCAAATTTCTAGTACCACATTCTAGGAGACTGCTTCAAACCATACAAAAATTTCTTTAATTTACAGACCAGACTTTGTTTACCTTTTTCAATGAAGTGCTCAGGCTGGGACATGTAAATTTCTTCTTCCAGCTCTCTATGGAGAAACATTGTCTTCACATCCATCTGCTCAATCTCTAAGTCATATGCTGCTGCCAATGATAACAAAAATCTGATAGATTTTAGCTTTGATACAGGGGAAAATATTTCTCCATAATCAATTCCCTCTATCTGTGAAAAACCTTTTGCAACCAGCCTTGCCTTATACTTTTCTACACTGCCATCTAGACTAGTCTTCTTCTTGAATACCCATTTACAACCAATAGGATTTCACCCTTCAGGAAAAGGTACCAAATCCCAGGTTTTAGTTTTCTTTAATGATTTCATTTCTTCATTCATGGCTTCCAACCAGGAATTTGAATGAGACATGCTAATCGCTTCTTTTACAGTCCTAGGCTCATTAGTGCTAGTAATCAAAGCATAGGAACAAATCAAATCTAACATAGACAAACCATACCTATCAGGTTATCGTTTTTCATGTGTAGACCTTCTTACTGGCTGAGGTTGTGTTTATTCATCTTTAGAACTCTCAGAGCTGCTTGAACTCTCCTCAGTTTCAGGTACACCGTGTAGTTCCTTTTTTTCTGGAGTTTGAGGAATCTGAACTACAACATTCTTCTTTTCTCTTTTATTTGTCTCTAGTTGTGGATCAGCTACTGAAGGTTTCAACTCACGAAAGATTACACTTCTGCTATACAAAACCTTCTCAGTATAAGGATTCCAAAGCTTGTATCCCTTCACACCAACGCCATAGCCAATGAAGATACATTTAACAACCTTGTTCTCCAACTTTGATCTTTTCTCATTGGGCACATATACATATGCCTCATATCCAAAGACATGAATATGTCTAAGAGAGGGATTCTTACTAGACCACGCTTCCAAAGGTGTCTTCTCAACAAGAGTAGAATAAGGTGAACGATTTACCAGGTAACATGCTGTAGCTACAGCTTCAGCCCAGAAATTCTGCTCCAGACCAGCACTACTCAACATACTTCTCGCTCTCTCCATTAACATTTTATTCAACCTTTCAACAACTCCATTCTGTTGTGGAGTATAAGGTGTAGTTTTATGCCTTTTAATTCCATGGTCTATGCAGTACCTTTCGAATTCTGCAGAACAAAACTCACCGCCATTATCTATCCTCAAGCATTTAATTTTCTTTCCAGTCTGGTTCTCTACCAAAGTTTTAAATTCTTTAAATCGACTGAACACTTTTGATTTACTCTTAAGAAAGTATATAAATGCCCTTCTCGAATAGTCATCAATAAAAGAAACATAATATCTAGACTTTGATAATGAAGGAACATTAACTGGACCAAACACATCAGAATGCACATAATCTAGTACACCAAAAGATTTGTGAGGACTCAAATAAAATGAAACACGGTGTTGCTTTCCATAAATACAGTGTTCACAAAAATTGAACTCAAGGTTACAATCATCAAGCCCTTCAACAAGATTTTTATTTTTCAAGGTTTTTAAACCTTTCTCACATATGTGATCAAGTCTATGATGCCACAACATAGTCTTCTCTACTGGGATTTTCACCTCCAAAGCATTTGCAACTAGAGAAGCATCTTCATCTTTCTCTACAGGAACAATGTTGCTTGACTTTACAGAGGCGTTGTTGCATTGAATAGGACGTGCATCTAGCTTGTACAGAGTGCCAGTACATACACCCTTAGCCAGCACCATTGCACCTCTAGCCATCTTACATCCTTTACTCGAGAAAGAAACTTCTAGACCAACATCATTTAGCTTACTAACAGAAAGTAAGTTACGAGCCAAACCTGGTATGTGTAGTACACCACCAATCCCTTTGATTCTATCGTCAAGGAACTATATCTTGACTCTTCCACGACCAACAATCTCCAATGTTGAATCACTCGCTAGGTACACCTTTCCACCATCATACTTCTCATACTTAGTGAACCATTCTCTATGAGACGTCATGTGAAAGGATGCACCTGAGTCAACCAGCCAGACATCATCTGATGCCTGAATCGCTAGGGCTGCAATGAAGGCATTTGCATCACTTTGAGAAGAGTCATTGTCTGAAGCATTACTCTTCTTCTTCTTCTTCTTCTTCTCCTTACAATCCTTTCGGATATGACCAGACTGCCCACAGTTCCAACATTTCACCTTAGAATTATTACCAGGAGACTTTGATCTCCCTACTGATTTAGATTTGAACTTCTTGTCCTTCTTCTTGCCTTTCTCCTTCGATCTACCTCGAACAACAAGGACCTCTTTGGCCATCTCTAAAGACTTCCTCCACATCTCTTCAGAAAATAGTGAGGCAACAACATCTTCCATCTTGAAAGTAGTGGTCGTACTTCCAATAGCCATTACAAGATGATCCCAAGTGTCAGGTAACGAACATAATAGGAGCATGCAATGATCCTCCTCCTCAATCTTTACACCCACAAATGCCAATTGAGCAACACTCATATTAAATGAGTTTAGATGGTTTGCAACAGATGCACCTTCTTCCATCTTCAAGGAGTACAACTTATTCCTCAGGAATAACTTATTTACCAGAGACTTTCCCTGATAGATATCACCAAGCTTCTTCCATAATGAAGCTACAGATTTCTCCTCATGGACGTTCAGGAGTACAAAATCGACCAGAGTAAGTCTTATCAGACCTCTCACTTTTGTATCTGTAAGGTCTCAATCTTCTTGCTTCATACTTTGTGGCATAGTTCCAGACACAGCAACCCAGAGGTCTCTATCCACAAGCAAGTCTTCCATTTTGAGTTTCCATAACTCAAAGTTGCCACCATTGAATTTTTCAATCTCTACTCTACCTGATGTACTTGCCATCTCAAACAAAACTAAGTTCTAACTTTACAATACTCCCACTGGAACAGTATTAACACAAAAAACCAACCTTACTAACAAGGATAACACAATTGGTCAAGCTCTGATACCACTTGAAAGGAAAAAAGAGGTGTGAAATCGCTTTCCTAACGCTAATACAACATAAGAGAAGTGCAAAATACTAGTTTCAAAGCTTCTTAAAATAGCTGAGATAAACACATACAAAGTAAAAGAGATAACATAAATAAGCAATCATAGATAACACCAGATTTACGTGGGAAAACCCTTTCGGGAAAAAACCCACCACACCAAGAGAAGACACTTTGTATTACAGTAAAATAAATTACATACAAAGATCATAGTCCTCACTCTCTGATAGTTAGCTCACAACAGTAGACTTGAGTATTCATACACACACTGTTACAATACTTCTACAATTATACAATGAATACAATACTAACTTCTCTGTCTCGCTCTCTCACTGGTTCACCTTCACCCTTCGATTGACTTATATCAATTGTTAATCAACTGTCCAAGTCTTACATCGCATTTTCACATTTCAACCAATTGCAAGTCTTAATGATGAATCATCCACCCAATCAAGCAATTCGATCTTCTAACCGATCTTCTCTGCATCGGGCTGCTCAGGCATTAAATTCCCTTGCCTTAATCAGATTCTGTCACTAGTCAAAACATTTCTAGCATTTACTGCCTTCACCTCTCTAGACATCAACCAATCAGGTATTGATTTCTTGCCATGCGTCGCCTTCCCATTCGCTCATCGCTTTGACCATGAGTCAAAACTGCCACCCGAGCTCTGAGATTCTCTTACCGCGCCACCACTGAGCCCTGTGAGACCTCCCACAGTATGGCAATTCCACCATCCAACCGCATGTCCCTTCCAACATAGTCATAGTACCGAGGTAGTGGCTTGTCTTCCAGCCCGCCTCTTAGCACCGCGTCACTGCTGAGCTCATCACAACCTTCCATGGTATGGCAGTGCCACCACTCAACCACAAGGCTAAGCAAAGGCTCCCATAGTCTGGCGGTAATCACCTGCACCGACCGTCGAGCTCCACCGTGCTACCGAGCCTCAATCGCAAGACCTCCATGGCAAGGAGGTAACCATTAGCATTGATCGCCATGACTTACCACACCACCACGACATGGCCAAAAGGCCATCGCGGTAGGGCGGTAAGCGTTCTTCGTAGACCACCAGTCGTTTATCGTAGCCACCACGGTTCCACAGAGTGACACCCATGGTAAGGTGGTAACCGTCATACTGACCGCCGCCTTTCACTGAGCTACCGCGCCATCGTTGAACCATACCCGTGGTATGGTGGTGAACCGTTGCTTAATTGTTGCCCATGAACCGTGCTATCGCCAGCCTGAGATGGAGACCCTGCAGTATGGCGATGACACCGCCCAACCGTGGAAAGATCGATAGAGGCCCGCGGTAAAGCGATAAACTGCCAAACCATGCCTCTATGCAAGACTCTCAGGGGTAGAGAGTTAAAGGCTTAGAAAGATGATAATTTTGCCAAGTCTTTTCAGAGGTCCAAGCTAGAAGTTGAGGCATCTGTTCCCAACAATACAAAAAAATAATTAGAAGCCACAATGCAAAAGAATAGACAAACATACTATCAAAATGAGACTCTACCTACCCCAAAAAACCATCAAAGGGTAAAAACCAACCTCTAAAACCACTCACCTACTCAATGTATTATCTCATGAACAAAGATTGCAATGCACTTATAGAGTCTCCATGCAAGGCTTCATAATTATCAAGCTCCCTAATTGCACTCCATGTGAACAAGCAAATGAGAATAATGTAACCACATAGCCCAATCCATGCTTCCTCTTCTCACATATGACATCTATAAGAAATTCTCAATCCAAACTTTACCAACAAGTCAAAAGTTACACAAGCCAATTTCAACAATTACTCATGTACTTTCTTTTATAGAAACAAGCTTGCACAAAACCAACAAGTAGTACTATATAAATCATGTTCCTATGAACCACAAGATTACAAAACCATGTCCCCCTCGTTTAATTTTTTGTACTAGGATTTTCCAATATTAGATATTCTTCCAATGTGCAACCTGGACACTAAGTATTTATCCCAATGTTATGTAAAACATACAAGTGTCTCCAAGAAATTGTAAGCCATGTGATGGATGCACCTCTAAATTTTCTAGATGCACTACAATTAAATATTATATTTCTTTATTAAAAACATAACGTAAGTGTACAACACACTTCCTAACATTCTCCCACTTGTTGTAAACATTGCATAAGGGGTCAAAAGTAAACTTCATCAAGAGAATAATTCCTATAGCTAACATGTACCATCAAAACATCCAAGTGCTCCATGCATTCTATCAAGATAACTACAACTCGATAACCATGTGACAACCATCTTAAACATAAATTCTCTCATCCTCCATCTTCCTAATGCACAAAAGATAAAATCCACTCTAAAGAGATGTCAGACTAATTGTCCCATAGAAGCATAAATCATGCCTTAACTTGGTATTCAAACAAAAATAAAAAATCCAATGGTAACAAAAAGGCTTTAGTAGCTATCAAGAACTCATCACCATAGTTAAAAATATAACATAATTGCTAACACATCCAACTAACCATACCTCAAAACTAAGGTATACTCAACATAACATGTAAAACTTATGCCATCAACATATCTAACCCCCTAACCCCATACATGATCACAAGTCCCTATTAATATGTTATTTTGCACAAAGAAGTCTTGAAGACCCTCAACACCATAGTAGAATGAAAACATACAAAAAAATACTAGAACTCCCGTTACATGGGTAATGCCAAATCGAAAAAAAACCAAATCATAAAAAATTCCACCAATAACATTCACATAGAAGGTGTAGCCAATGTCATCAATGTCATAAAGTACCAAGGAACATCCGCAAAGATATACAAACTTGCACACTAAACTACTACAACAAAAATCTCTCACCACTAGTTTTCATAGCTCTCCCAAGTTCTCAACATCATAAGAGAAAGAGATTAAAGAGCCTCCATGCATCACCCAAAAATAAACAATAAATTACAACAAACATAGCAATCACAATGGCTCCATGCTAACCTCAACTCCAATGTCATGTAAACATAAACCTCCAAGAAGAAACAAAAGACCATAGAGAGAACCTACAAATCAAATTTTTTTGCATGTCCTTCCACCAACACCTCTAAGTGCTTAAGATGTGACAAGTAAGATTTCCTTCACAAAAATCCCAAATTAAAAATCCCTAGCAACATCCAACCGTACAACTCAAAGATCAAAAATTTAATGTGAATCAATAGACTAAATAGGATATAAGCCTCTCAAACTGAAGAAAGATCAAACCGGACATTCATTTCTAAAAATAGGGAACAAGCCCAAAATCATCCTCTACACTTCTCAAAAAAGTCAAGTTATAATACTCATATGCATAAAGAGACAAATGAAAAATAAGTCATGTCAGTTAAATTTCAAATAAGTCCTCTAGAACCAACATCCATAGCTAAAAACTCATTCTCATGAGAAAATAGAGCATCAAAACAAAATGCATTTGAAAACAAAGTGAGATATACCTATTAGACGATTCAACATTGAGAGGACCAAGAGTGGGGAATAATGTTTCTCCTCTAGGACACACCAATCCACAATGACTCTCTCCAAGAATAACCGCCTTCAATAGGTCCATGTTGAACTCACATCCAACACAAGTTTAGGATCCTTGGTCTTCATGTTGAAACCTTATAAAAGAATAAACATACCAACATACGATCTCCAAGAACAAGAAACATCTAGCCTCACTCAAATCTAAAATAGATTTGTAATGATCATCTCATGGAAACTAAACTCCAATGCAACATCATAATAACTAAAAGTTCACAAGAAAATTGATTACAAAATTCATTAATTAGATTACCACAAATCATTGCTAAAGATCCAAATCTAAATTCATGAACTAACCATGATGATATGGTCTACATCTTCTTAAAACAAGATCATATGTCTCAAATGAACATATTTTCTCTTGAGAGAACCTATGTCATGTCAAAACTATAATCCATAATCAAGATTCCATCATTGTTGAACATAGCTTGTCATTGATGTCAAAGGTGTGATATCTAATGAGTAATGTTGTTGAATAGTGAATGTAATAGTACTTGAATTATCATTATCAATGCATTTTAAGAACAATGAAGCTGATTACTTGTAGTATGCTTGCATCTATTCATGTTGATAAAGGTAATCTAAAAGTTTGATCTAAAATGTTTAAGGTCAATTAATTAGGGCAGAGAGATTTCTCTGACAATACAATCATGTTCTGTATTCCCTTTTGGATGCAATTTTTTCTCTACAATTTGAAAGGAGTATGTCTACACCTATTCTATCTTATTTCAGAGTTTTTGAGATTTATGTTTAGCATGAAAAACATTGAAGTGATAGAAGGTTCACTATGCTTGCTAGTTAACCAATTGGTGTTCCAGAACTGTGCGATAGTGGATTGAAGCATGTGACATTCAAAGATAGTGTGGTATGTTGATTTAGGTCTAGGTTAAGGTTCTTGTGAAAGAGCATGACATAATGTTCATTTGGCGAAAATATTTTTGTTTTAGGACCTGCCCATTACACATTTCATGTAATTTGAATTTAGGCCCACCCTATGTCGACCTATTTATTTTCGGACCCCTGGTCGACATGAAGTGATGTTAATGTAGTGTCTTGTATATAATCATCATACTTTAGATCTCACTTGAGATGTGTATGGATGCAAATTTATGTGGAAGTGTAAAACTTGTGCGAGCAAGTGTAATTCAATGTGAGTTGCATCTCAATCATTGTGCATAATTATCAAAAGATCATAAGGAGTGTAAAAGAGTGTTTGAGGAAGGCTCATATCTTCTATAAGTTGTGTTATTAGCATTGAAGATCTGTAAGCTTTATCTTTGTAATTCAATAGGATTGGTGTCCTACTCATAGAGTTGATGTTTAGATCTTTGTACAGGGGATTGGTGTCTCTAGTAGGTTGGTGCCTACATATGGGTGGGTGTAGAAAGATGGAGGGCCAAAAAGTGGTCACTCCACTTTCAAAAATAAAAAAATCTATAACGTTAGCGCATTATAACGCGCTCGTGTTATTGCTTATATAAGCAAAAAAACCAAAGTTCAAATCATTTTTTATTTTTCTACTATTGCAAGAGTCCACGACCTGCAAACCCTCAAAGATGTGCTTGCATTCTAGGAAGGCAAAAAATACTTTGTTTTTTCACCAAATATTTGTCAAAATACCACCACGACATTGGGGAGGTCAAAGGAGTAAGTTATTGTTGTTTTTTGTGTGAATTTGGTATTAAATAGGTAGATTGAATATGTTTTTTGATGTAAATTTATTTAATTTTTAGGAATTTTTAATACACCCCCAAATCCTCCTCAAAATCCTAATTCACCTCATGTTAAAATCCCTATTGAAGAACAACCTCAACAAATACCTCCAACAATTCCTCATAATGCTACAAGAACACAAGAAAACTTAATGGGGAAAATTGAAAATGAAAAAAATATGAAATGAGTTAATTGCAAGGTTGAGAGATCCTTCAGGCACAACCTCACGTAAAACCATGCTTGCTCAATCAATTCAATCCATAATATCTCATGTAGGTTCAGTTAGAAAGCAAATAAATAGTTGTTTTGAGAAGAGACAAGAGCTTAGACAATTTTATACAGACAAACTATCATATAAACAAGTTAAAGATGAAAAATTTACAAAATCTGACTTGTGTGCATTTTTCACGAACCCTAAAATGAATCAACCCTTACATCATGCATGCAAGAGGTTCCCTATCTATTAGTGCAACCACCAAGGGATAAAGAAGTCTTTTTGGGAAAGGTGGTGGATGGTTTTTGACCATCCTCCATGCAATAATAATGAGGTACCACAATATTTTTTGAGGAAACTCTATTCTAAGTTTTTGCTCAATAAAATACTAAACTATTTTGGCATGAAATACTTCTAGGGTATAGGTGGGGGCTCCAAATAGAACAGAGTGGGGGCATGTATTGACACACATTGGCCAACGAGACCACTTGCTAGACCAATGTATGAACATGTAACTATCCCTTTCATTGTGAAGGAGAGTGTTGAGGTGGATACATTGCAGTTGATTAGTTCTCTCACTTAGAGCCTCATACAACATACCGGTCCTCTAACATAGGGTGAGGTAGGTGAGTCTTTGAGGAGTCGAGTTCCACCTCATTTATGTGAAGCTTTCCAATCACTCTTTGTTTATGATTATGAGGATAGTTAGGATGCAGGTGCGTAGGGTACATTTGCAGCTGATGAGATGGTGATTACATATGCCCTCCTGAATGACATATTTGACCTTGATAGTTAGGTACATTTCAACAAGTTCATTTAATTTAATTTATTAAATTTAATTTTTGAAACACAATATTAACTAAATTAGTTGATTTATTATAATTAAATTTCAAGGTCATAGTGTTCAATCTATTTTCAATGGTCCTCCACCTCCCTATATTACATGATGACATCTATTGCAGAGGTATGCAACTAGTAAAGAATTTTAAATATTACATGTGAATATTTGAGCATTATATGAATGATATTCTTATATCTCATTTTGGATTGTGAATAGGTTAATCTTGGGCCTTCGATGGCAACACCTAGCAATGGAGGTGGTCATTGAAGTTTCACTCAAGTAATATAGAATATTTTTAAATTTAAAATAAAAAATAGTATTTTGTAATTGAATAATGATTAATGACTTGAAGGTTCTAGATAGTTTGCAAGTATGTTTTATAATTTATAATTAATTTGATTTCAGGTTGCTATGTACTTCATAATCTATGAATTTTATTTGTTCATGTTGTTGACCTCCAAAAATATAGGCTAGTGGTGTCAATTAATTATCCACCTTCTATAGATCTCTTTATTACATTACCTCTTGGGACCTCCATCAACCAAACCTAACTGTTCTATGTGATTATGTTATTTGCACAACTCTTTATCAAAACTCGTAATCAATTGTCTAGGCAAAAAATGAATACCTAGGGCTAATTTGTATGATTTTGATCATTCATTCAATCTAATCCTATATGGAATTAATCCACATACATGACTATGTAGAACATCTATTCATCACAGACACATCAACTTCACTATCTTTATTAAAGTCAAATTTCATCCTATACAAAACACCATCCTATACAAAACCAAATCACATTCTCAAGTAAGTATTCACTATGCAATGGTAAAATATAAACTCTAATCTAGCCATGATATAATAAATCCTATTAAATCCCCTTGTTATGTCATATTCACTATAGTTATGGGATTCATAACTAGACTAAAACTAACACAATAGTCCAATAACCATCTATTAAACTATGAAGCAATATATAGTTCAATAAGTACTCAAAATTTTGTTGACTATGTCATACATTATAAGCCATGACCCGCATCACTCTTCTAGTTTTGGTAATTGAATAATGTTGTTTTATTTTTAGATGATGCAATTAGACACTCCTTGAAATTGATAGGATATTGGAGCATGGTGTCACTACAACAGTAGTGAGCTCAATGCCTTTGATCAAGGTATGAGGCAGATTAGTAAATTTCAAATTACATTCATTTTTTTAGCTGTCTATTATTGAAAAATCAAATAATTATTCATTTGTAGTTTAATTTCTACCTAAATGGTTGCTATAGGGCTTCACAACACTAGAGCATGAGAATGTTGTTGGTGTGAATGAGGAGAGAGATCATTTGGTTGCGGTAAGTGATTATTTTGTTAAATATTTCATTTTATATAATATAATTTCTATATATTAATGTCTATACTTTTTATTGTAATAGGTGTGGCTCCATGAAGAATTAAACAGGAGGTCCAGTGAACAAATTCAAAGTAGACCACGATCACATGCATCTCCATCCCCCCAACGATCAAAGGCAGCCCATGATTTGTTTCCTTCACTTGGAGGGAAATGACTATTTATTAGGGTCCTTTGTTGTATGCCTATATGTCATTTTTGAACATATATCTTGCATTGCATATACATGACATTGTATGCCCATATGGTATTCTTGTAAGCCTATATGGATTTTTTGTAGATATATTATACTTATATCATCATATATTGATGCATGCCTATATGGCTATTTGGTTAATACATATCTTTTTAATTAATGGTGTCCATATTTGTATTATAAATAATTATTTAAATAAATGAATAATTATTTGACATAACTATAAATGATTAAATGTTATTCCAATCCGTTCTTACAAAAAAGTTCCTATATTATTTCCTTACAATAAACGAAATGCTTCAAAACATGCTAAGATGTTTATCTCTCAAGCATGTAATGAAAACACAAGGAAAAAGAGCTAATTAAGGATTATAGTTTTAGATTTCAAGTTTTTGATAATAATATGTTGCCCCCATTATACAATGACAAGATTCAATGGATATTTGTAGATGGTTTACTTCAAATATTTAAAATCCAAGTGTATTCCGTGCTTCATGACTTATTTTTAGATTTATGTATTATTGTTTGTAAGCATTATCACACTTTATTGAATAATATGATTTTGTATTCATTCATTCCTAATATTTTTTTGTATTGATAAAATGAAGACAATGAGGATGTGAAGATTTTTATCATGATGTACCGTTACCATTTTTAGTTTCCCACTGGTATTTTATGTTTGGCCTTTTTTATTAACTTTTTTATGGTGATGTTCACACTCATTTCACCTGTATTTGTTGGTTAATTATTATCTTTCCTACACCACTATGTGTTTGTGGTCTTGGATGCCATATTTTTGGTATATAGTTATGGAATCAAGTTTTATTCATGACAAAGTACAAATAATTTACACTATGTTTCCAATAATTTTATTTAAGTATATTCAAGTACCCATCCTCTAGTTGATTGATCATTACTTAAAATTTATATAGGTATTCTTCATGCCCACACTTTCCTTCATCTCAAAAAAATATATTCCTATATTGACCAAAATGTTTATAGCTACATTGAGTTCAATCAATGAAGGAGACTAGTTCTTTTGTGTAGATCATCCAGTCATAAGAATATAAAGACACCTGCGTTGACCAAAAAAAATTTAGTGGAATTATTCTATAGCCACCCCAATGTGTTGGAATTGTTAGTTTACCCCCACGAGATGAAGAATGTAAACAATTCCTCTCAATAAATTTTTACTAAATGCAACTGACATTTTTTGGAACATCTAAAACATTGTTGCCACGGTGGAACAACTTGGATATATAAAAAATTGAGAGAGGTTATTGTAGAGAAACCCTACATGACCTTATAAATTTAGACAAAATGTTTCTAAGTGCCATGGTTTTTGAGTAACAACTTGTCAAAGTTCACCACTTTTTGGAACTTAGGGCTCTTAAGAGAGTACTGATACAATGTAACCTGGAATGATCTAGCATGTTGGGGTGTGAAAAAAGACCTTTCCTACCATAAAACCACCCACCCTAATGTGTTGGAACTGTTAGTTTGGCTGCACGATGAACAAAACAAAAAATAGGTTATCTTGCAACTTTCTTTTGAAGGCAACTGACACTTTTTCTATCAATTAAAAACTTGTCACCACAGGAAAATGGACTCAATTAATAGTGATAAGGTGATTAGAATGAATAAAAAATGAATTATACTTTCACCTAAGAATTCAATGTGCTAGTACCTTTGATGAGATTATTTAAAAAGGAATAGAAATTAAAAAATCTCACATTCCTAAGGGTTTTGTGAAAAATTCTAAAGACACCAAGGATAACTCTTCAACATCTAAAAATAAACCAAGAATTTGTACCAAAAACAAGAACATTGTTAATAATGGTGTGGTAGATATAAAAATAGTTCAAAATGTTTAACCTACCTTGTAATTGGAAACAAACAATCCTCAAAACAATCAAGGTAGTAGAAGACCACCTAGGAAAAATAATGCTCTTATAAGGTAATGTACTCCTTTAGGGGAATCTCTTGAATCTATATTGAAAAATTTGATCCAAGATAAACTTATACCTTACCCAAACTAAAAAATAAAGAACCATCTATTAAACCTCCATGGTACAAAGAAAATGAATTTTGTATTGTAAGATAACCATTAAACCTCCACGATACAAAGAAAATGAATATTGAGAGTACCATAGGATCAAAGGACATCAAAATTATGATTGATACAAATTGAAAAATCTTATCCAAGACCTTATAGATCAAGGTGATGTTGGCATAGAAAATACACCTTCAAAAAATGATGATCAAAATATTCAAGAATCATATCCCTAGTCATGGAAAAGGAGAACCTTCAAATAAAAATAACAATCTTGAAGGAGCCAATTAAACCACAATTTATTAGGATACCATAGCTCATCTAGGGGAGTCCTTTCCTTGTGTCTCTACCATAATGCCTCTAAAAAAGGATTCCAAATGTTTAATATTTACACATAGGAGTAAACTAAATATTCAAGGGGACCAATCTGCATCATCTTCCAAATTTTATTATAACCTCTAGGATCATCTAAATAAAATCCTAGCACAAATATGTTGCAAGTATGTTGCAAGTGTTTTTATTGATGTCAACAATATGGAGTTTGTTGATGATGTTGTCTTTGTTGTTAGAAAGGTGGCAGTTTGTGGTTGGTTGCAAATATTGCTAACAAGATGTTAAGTATAATGTATAAGGTTGAGTGTCATAAGTTGCTACAATAGTTGTTTCTTGTTGCTCATAAATAAGTAGATGATTCTCTAAATCTTGTATTCACTGTCTGTTGATGTAATTTGTATAAAAGAATCTCTTACAGTCAATGGATCAAGAAGGTTTTCTAAAAAGCTTCGAAGAATGCTCTGCATTCCTCCACATTTTAAATATATGGTCCTACGGTTTGAGGGATAGACAAAGTCAAGTCTGAATCTTGTATGTTCCTATTTTTAGAACGTAGATGTCACCGCAAAAATTTCCTAAGTAGGCAGAGTGAAGACTGTGTTGTTGTAGTATTGGAAGGTTCAAAGAAATGCTCTACATTTCTCTACAATTGCTGATTGTGGTCTTGCAATTTGGAGAATGTGTTTTTCATGTCTATGTACTGTCTCTATTTAAGTTTCAATTGTTGAAGTGTACCACAAATTGAGTTTTCAAAGTAATATCTTAAGACTATGTTGTCTGGTTTTGCAATAGATATTAGTTTTGTGTATGTTTTCTTGTGCCAACATAATGATGTATGAAGTTGTGAAAGAAGGGCATGGAAATATTCTTGAACATCATTCGATGTTTGTAATGTAATATGTGTGATGCTATCTTTTCTCTCTAGTACCGCTTGTGGTCTGGAGTTAATATTTTGAGGTTTGAGTGTTTGTTGGGCCAACTTAATACTTTAAGTTGTTTACGCCAAGTTTTTGTGGCGTGCACCAACATGGGAATGAGTGTAGAGTTAAATTGGGTCTTACTTATCTCCTAGCTTGGACTGCATTGAATTTCCCTTTCCCACAGATATTTTGAAGCCGACTCAATATGATTCTTGCACGTTTCATGTTCAAACATTTTTGTGTGGCTGACAAGGAGAAATTTTTTGATGTTAGAGGAAGGTATAAATGTAAGATCAAGTGTGTGATCTAGGTGTCTGTGTGTTGAATTTGAGATTAATAATAATTTGTTGAAATTAATGTGTTGAAGGAAGAGGAATGTGTGCGAGTTTGCAAAGAAGTGTTTGATTTATGCTAGAGGTAGTGAGTCGAAAGTAGAAGAGTATAAGTGATGTACGAAAGGAAGTGAGCCAACCAAAGTGTGAAAGTGAATGTTGGAGGTAGTGAGACAAAGGTAGAAGTGTAAGTGTGGAGGCTAGAGGTAGTGATCCAAAAGAAGAGGTTAATAAGTGTTGAAGGTAGTGAGCCAAAAGAGAGGTGTATAAGTGTTGAAGGTAGTGAGTCGAAGGTAGCAGAAGTGTTGTGGTGGTGGTTAATCATTTGATTCATTAAAGTGTTGTATTTTGAGGTTGCAGCTCTTCATTCTGTAAGTGTTGAGTAGAGATTTATAATTTTCCTTAGGTTAAAGACCTTAAACTTTTTTATTTAACTATTATTTTATTTTGTGAGTTTGGATTTGGATAGTAGCTCCAAGCAACTTTCTCACTATGGTTTTTCCCTTGTTGGGTTTTCCACGTAAATCTAGTGTTATGGTTATGAGCTCTTTCTTTGAACGTTTTATCTGATTAAGGTAGTTATAAGTTTTGATTAATTAGCTAAATTTAATTAATTCGATGGATATACTAATTCACCTCCCTCTCAGTATATCTATGTGTTCTAAAAATTGGTATTAGAGTTGAGTTCCTTGGTGTAGCCTAACAACTGAAGGTAGTTCTTGGTTTAGAACACATGGCTTAGAAGGATTCCTCTTCTAAGGCACCACATTTTTATGAAAACAACTATTCCTTTTGGAGTGTGAGGATGGATTCCTATCTTGTTGGAAACAAGCTACATTGAGAGGGGGGTTGAATCAGTGTTATGCAAAAATCAACATTATTAACCTTTCAAAGTACTTGCAACATTCAACCAAAATGCATGAACAAGAAGAAAGCAATCACAACACCATAACACAATATTTTTTACGTGGAAACCCTATTAGGGGAAAAACCACAGTGGATGGCCAATCCACAATATGATATGAGTATACTCAAATAAAGTTTACAATATGGGGAATGCACTTGCATTCAGGTGCACTACCTAGAGCTCACTGCTCAAAGGGAAGACTCACTTCCTTACAAAGAGAATCAGATTAAAACCATCTGAGAGTTTGAACTGAGAAAAATAGCATCTACATATGCCTGATTAGAGTTTCAATTAGGCACAATATTCAATCTTTTTTCCTACAGATTGATTATGTACTTTTGCTTTGTTCTACTCACACTTGCAACACATATCCTTCATGCACAAGTGAAACTATGCATTATTGCTCTTCTGTTATGCTCTTATTCATAATTTGCATCAAAAACCTTAATACACACACTTCAAAATGATGTGGACGATCTCATATATATATCTGCAACTAAGTATATAATCACAATATGTCGGCTTCAATAGAACAAAAGAATATTTACAACTGTCGGCTTAAATCATGAGTAAAGTATAATGCACATCCACAAGGGTCAGCCACAACTTAGCTAGGACCCAAAAAAATATGCACAAACACAAAAATACTTAACTAATTACTTCCCATACATCCACAACATGATACATTCATGAAGTCGGCTCCAGTATTGATAAAATAAAGAATTAGCCAATCGGATCTACTAACTCGCACACGGATCAATACGAGGCACTGAGACTTATAGATAACACTAAGCATACATCGATCAACCTTCATTGAGATATGAAACATAAAATATTAACTGAAGATCTGTATGAGAATCGATGAACCCAAAATTGCCAGATGCTCTATTCTTCCTTAACTGTTTGCAATCTAATTGTCGGTATGCTAAATTGATGATGCGCGGATCCAATCACCGATTGGGGTTGCCATCAATGACAACACCAAATTATATTCGAAATGTCTCTTGAAAACATATCTCTCATCTCTAAGTTATGATGTTTGGAGATCTGTCAAAGATGATTATGTTGAACCTACTTATCCTATCACTAATCCAAATAAAAAAAGGGCTCATGAGAACAATGACAAAGAAATGAATGCTATCCTAAGTGGGTTAGAAAATTATGAATCTGTTAAGGTGGTACAATGTAATATTGCAAAGGAGATTTGTGATAAACTCAAGAATCTCTATGAAGGAAATGATTGTGTGAAGCAAGAAAAGTTGCAATCTTACTAAATATTGTTTGAGAATCTGAAGATGAAAGAAGAGGAGAACATAACTAGATATTTGCTTTAGGTAGATGAATTTGTGAATGGAATTAGAGGTCTTGGAGAAGACATAATTGACTCTATGGTGGTGAAGGAATTTATGATAACTCTCCCTCAGTGGTTTGAATCAAAAGTTTCAAGAATTAAAGAAGCCAAGGATTTGACAAATCTTACCATGGAAGAGTTGTTTGGATCCCTCACAACCTATGAAATGAGGAATGAAGTTCAAAGTACATACAAAAGAGAATTTTCATTAAAAGTTGTGAAGAAAGAAGAAGCATCTAGATCACCTAGTGATTTTGAGGAAGAAAAATTAAACTTTGTAAGAAAGCTGAAGAAAGGATAAGGAAAATACAAAGGTAAATTACCATTAGAATGTTTTAATTGTGGTAGAATTGGTCATTATTATTCTAAATTTATTTTTAAAGAAAATTAAACTAGTTGCAAGGGTTACAAGGGAAATAGTTTCAAGAAGAACCTTATCTCTAGAGAAGAATTTTGCTCCTCAAATGAAGGAGAACACTGTACATCAGATGATGATGGAAATGAATCCCTATTTATGGCCACTATAATCTCCAAAATTTCAAGAAAATTTGTAGATGAATAAGAAGGTGAATTTGATTTTGAAGGTGAACTTGTCTCTGCTCTTGAAGATTTGGAATGTGCAAGAAAAGAGAACAAAAGGAAAAAGGTCTTGATTGAAGCCAAAATAAGTGAATGTAAAAAGCTTGAGGGGGAGATCCTATTACTCAAAAGGGAGTTGGAGAAAGCTATGTATGTAATTTAGGAAGTTGATATCAGACCTAAAAGAAGATCTCTTCATACAAGTAGACCCTCCACAAACATGTTCAATCATACATTTTTTGGTTACTGTTTCATTTGTAATAAGTATGGACATAAAGCTATAGAGTGCAAATTTGAAATGGATAGAATAAATTTTGTAAGTATAAATTCTCTTGCTTCTCTGGTGGATGTCAATGTGACATGTTAGATCTGCAACAATGTTGGGCATATAGAAAAAAATTGCAAAAGTGATTTTGCAAAATAAAAAATTCAAAAGGTAGATGATGTTGATCAAGTCAAGGAAACAAGCAATAAAAGTTCAATGGTTGTCCAAATAGCATTTCATGATTAGGAACAAATTTTTTTTTGGGTAATAGATAGTGGGTTCTCAATTCATATGACTGGTGACAAAATAAAGTTTGTCAAGTTGGTTAAGTGAAATGGTGGATCAGTAAAGTTTGGAGATAATTCATCAACAAAGATTTGTGAAAAGTGTATTGTAAGTATTGATAAAAAATCCAAGACTGAAGATGTCCTCTATGTTGAAGGTGTCAAACACAATCTTCTCAATGTAAGTCAGATGTGCAGAAAATGACAAAATCTCTTATTTAATGAGCAAGGATGTGAAATTAGAAAAATAAAAGTCTAGAAAATTGGTGGCAGAAGGTTCAAAGATTGGAGGAAACTTATACAATGTTAAGGGTGTGAATGGAAGAAGTTGTCTTCTAGAATAGACAAATAAATGTTGGTTGTGGCACAAGAGGATGGGAAACATCAACTTTGATAACCTTGTGAAGATCAATTACATGCAAATAGTGAGAGGCATTCCAAAGATTCTCAAGCCTGCAAGTACCATGTGCAGAGAATGTCAGATTGGGAAGAAAAAAAGGATAAGGTTCAAGACCAAGGAGTATTCTTCCACAAGACATTTGGCTGATCTATGAGGAACAACCAAGATAAAAAGTCTTCAAGGTGAAAGGTATTTTATGTTACTCATTGATGATTCTCTAGAGTGACATGGACTATATTCTTAAAAGAAAAATCAAGAAGTTTTCAGTAGATTACATCAATGGTTGAGAATGAAATGAATACTAAAATCAAGTGTCTAAGATCAGATAGAGGTGGTGATTTTACATCAATTGAGTTTGAAGAATTTTGTTAAGAGCATGGGATAAAGAGACATTATTTTGCTACTAGAACTCCTCAGCAAAGTGGAGTAGTGGAAAAAAATAGAGTTTTTTAAGAGATGGCAAGAACAATGTTGAATGAAGCCAAACTGTCTGATGTGTATTGGAAGGAATCATTCATTACTGTTGTCTATATCATTAATAGAGGTCAAATAAGGGTCGATATCACCAAAAATCCCTGTGATCTTTGGTATGGGGGATCAAAATCTATGAAATATTTCAAAATTTTGGGAAGAAAATGTTTTATCAAGAGAGATGAAGAATGTTTGGGTAAGTTTGATTCAAGATCAGAAGAAGGAATATTTCTTGGGTATTCAACTAGGAGAAAAGCCTTCAAATTCTATAACAAAATAGTGAGGAAGGTTGTTGAAAGTGCAAATGTCAAAGTGGATGAAGAATCACATCAAAGCACACATGGGCAAGAAGAAGAAGATGTAGAAAAGGAGGAAGCATAGGATAAATTACCCAAGACTCTTGCTAAGTATGTTAAGAGCAATCATTTAGAAGATCAGATCATTGGAGATAAGAATGAGGGTGTACAAAGAATAAGAAGGTTTATAAAAACAAATGAATAAGTGAAATTTTCTCTACTGCCATGAATAGAACCAAAGACTTTTGTTGATGCTAGCAAAGATGAAGGGTGGATACAAGTAATGGAAGAAGAGATAAATCATATTGAGAAGAATCAAATTTGGGAATTGGTTCCAAGGCCTGTAGACAAGAATGTAATAGGAACAAAATGGGTATTAAAAAATAAACTGAATTCAGATGGAGAGGTTGTGAGAAATAAAGAGAGACTGGTTTGCAAAGGTTATTCACAAGTGGAAGGAATTGAATTTGAGGAAAAAATTTCTCTGGTGGCAAGAATGGAGGCCATACAAATGTTTCTTTTATTTGTTGTTCACAAGAACTTCAAATTTTATCAGATGGATGTGAAATCTACTTTCTTGAATGGTGAAGTAGAAGAAGTGTACATAGAACAACTTGATGGATTTCAGTTATCAGGGGATTTGAAAATGGTATGCAGACTTAAAAAGGCACTATATGGTATCAAACAAGCCCCCAGGGCTTGGTATGCAAGGTTGGACAAGTACCTATTTCAGCAAGGCCTCAAGAAAGGTACTACAAATAGTAATTTGTACATCAAACTAGAGGATGAAAATATTCTAATTGTTGTGGTATATGTTGATGATATAATATTTGGAGGCAATGATGAAAAGTGTAAGAGGTTTTCTGAATAAATGCAAAAAGAATTTGAAATGTATTTTTAAAGTGAGTTGTCATTCTTTCTTGGACTTTAAATTTCACAATCAGATAATGGTATCTTTATCTCTCAAGCAAACTATGCTAAGGAAATGCTAAAGAAGTTTGGTATGGAAGATTCTAAACTAGTAAGTACTCAAATGTTATCTGGTTGCCATTTGAGTGAGGATGATGTGTCACCTAAGGCTGATCAGACTTTGTATAGGTCTATAATTGGGGCCTACTATACTTAACTGCTTCAAGGCCTAATATTATGCAAGCAATTTTCTTGGTTGCAAGGTTTCAAGCTGATCTAAAAAAATTATGTAAAGGTTGTCAAAAGGATTTTTAGATATTTGAAGAGCACTCTAGAATATGGATTGTGGTATCAGAAGGGTAATGATTTTTCCTTGAATGCATATACTGATGCTGATTGGGATGATAGTGTTGATGGAATACGTACCAACTATGGAGCTTTCTTTCTAGGAGATAGATTGGTCTCTTGGTTTAGTAAGAAGCAAGAATCAATATCCTTATAAAAAACAGAAGCAAAGTATATTATTGTAGAATCTTGTTGCACCCAAGTATTGTGGATGAAGAAAATTTGAAGTACATCAAGGTGATGTATGATGAGCCCATTCCAATTTTGTATGATAACACAAGTTCCATCAATATTTTAAAGAATCTAGTGATTCATGTTAGAACCAAGCATATATCTATCAGATATCACATATCAAGAGATAAAATTATGGATTAGGAAGTAAGATTGGAGTATGTGCCCACAAAGGAACAAGTTGTAGACATCTTCATAAAGGAACTTTCAAAGGATACATTTGAGTATCTTAGACAAAAGCTAGGGGTTGTTGCACCTCCTTATAACTAGATGCATAGTTGGTGCATTTGTCTAGGGGGACAATTCAATATACATTTTTATCCCTGGATTGATGAAGGCTACTTCTCAAGGGGAGTAGGTAGAATAATGTTGAGGTTTATGCAGATAGGGGGGCTTGCATGCTATGAAAAGCTCAGTTGGAGATCATTATCCCTTTGTACTTGATATAAAAGGGGGAGAGATAGTACAAGGGGGATATATTGCATATTCTATTGGTGTTGCCATCAATGCTAAAGGGGGATATTGTTGAAAGTATGTTGTAGGTATTGTCATTGATGTCAAGAGTATGGAATTTCTTGATGATGTTGTCTCTATTTTTAGCAAGGTGGAAGTGTGTGGTTGGTTGCAAATGCTGCAATCAGGATGTTAAGTATAATGTATAAGGTTGAGTGTCATGAGTTTCTACAAAAGTTGTTTCTTATTGCTCATGAATAAGTGGATGATTTTGTGAATGTTGTATTCATTGTCTGTTGATTTAATTTATATAAAATAATCTCTTACAATCAGTAGATTAGGAAGGTGATCTAAAAAGATTCGGATAATTCTTTGTATTCCTTTTCATTTTTAAGATACAGTCTTGTGGTTTGAGGGATAGACAAAGTCAAGTGTGAAGGTATATGTTCCCATTTTTTGAACATAGATGTCACTGTAGAAGTTTCTTGAGTAGGTAGAGTGAAGACTGTGTTGTTGCAATCTTAGAAGGTTCATAGAAATACTTAGCATTTCTTTGTAGTTTCTAATTTTTCTCTTTCAGTTTAGAGGATGTGTTTTTCATGTCTATCTATTGTCTCTCTTTGAGTTTTAGATGTTGAAGTGTATTTCAAGTTGAGTTGTCAAAGTAATATCTCAAGACTATGTTATCTAGGTTTGCAATAGATACTAGTTGTCTATTTTCTTGTGCCAACATAATGGATCATAAAATTATGAAAGAAGGGCATGAAAATATTCTTGAATATAATTTGATGAACTTGTAATGTAATCCACATGATGCTATCTTGTCTCTCTGGTATCACTTGTGGTGTGGAGTTAATATTTTGAAGGTTGAGTGTTTGATGGGCTGACTTAATACTTTAAGGTGTTTGTGCCAAGTTTTTGTGGAATGCACCAACATGGGAATGCATGTAGAGTTAAATTAGGTCTTTCTTATCTCCTGGTTTTGATCACATTAAATTTCCCTTTCCTGCAGACGTTTTGAATCAAACTCAATATGGTTGTTGCATGTTTCATGTTTAGTTTTTGAGTGGCCAACAAGGAGAAACTTTTTGATATTGGCGGAAGGTATAAATGTAAGATCAAGTGCATGATCAAGGTGTGTGTGTGTTCAATGTGTGATTAATAAATTTTTTTGAAAGCAATGTGTTGAAGGTAGAGGAATGTGTGTGAATTTGTAGAGAAGTGTTTGATGTATGCTAGAGGTAGTGAGCCAAAATAAGAAGAGTATAAGTGATGTGTGGAAGGCAGTGAACTGACCAAAGAATGAAAGTGAGTGCTAGAGGTAGTGAGCTAAAAGTAAAGGTGTATAAATGTTGAAGGTAGTGAGCCAGAGGCAATAGAAGTGTTACAGTGGTGGTTAATCATTTGATTCATCAAAGTGTTGTATTTTGAGGTTGTAGCCTCATTCTTTAATTGTTGAGCAAGGATTTGTAAAATTCCTTAAATTAAAGACCTTAAAACCTATTGTAACTATTTTTTCATTTTGTGAGGCTAGATTTGGATAGTAGCTCCAAGCAACTTTCTCATTATACTTTTTCCCAAGTGTTGGATTTTCAAGGTAAATCTGGTGTTATGGTTTTGTGCTCTTTCTTATAATTTTTTATCTAATTAAGGTAGTTATAACTTTTTATTGGTAAAGTTAAATTGAATTAATTTGAGGGATATACTGATTCACTCCCTCTCAGTATATCTATGTGTTCTAACAAAATATCCATCCTCGAACTCTTTAAAATATTCCTAACACATAGTAAAATCCTAGAAAAGGCCCTTCAAGAGTCTTTTGTACCCAAAGACAAATACTTCTCAATTTTAATCCATTATTGGAAACATTTCAACTACCCATTATTTGGTGTTTTCTAAAAAATACCTTGCTTCCACTAATCCATCTCATAATGAGGGCTTATACCTAGAAGTATTCATCCATAAGCATAGAGTTAAGAGATTAATAATTGATAATGGAGTAAGCCTAAACATTTGTATCCTTTAGCTAGTCAAACAAGTAGGATACTCCAATGGTGTCATCGATTCTCAAAATAAAATCACCATAAAATTTTATGATGATGTTGAGCATGAGTCTGAAGGAAAAAATAAAATTCCTAATTCAAGTTGGTCCCTCTATAGTGGATACCATTTGTGAAGTCTTGGACCTTTATCTACCATACAAAATTCTTCTTGGTCATCCATGGATACATGCCTTGTAAGTTGTTCCCTCTACATATCATCAATTCCTAAAGTTCCCCTGTGAGGGCGTTGAAGTCACTATTTTTATAGATCCTTTCCCTTTTGAAAATTTAAAAACCTTGGAAGAAAAATATCATAAACCTACCCAAGTGCTTAACAATCAAGCAAAACCATCTTCATCATCTTACATTGAACCATCCACTTTATCCACATCTTCTGATAAACACACCACCATTCCTAAGATCAAGGTTCAAGTTAGTGACAAGTGGTTTGAAAAAAATAACATGAAACAAGCTTTCTTTTTTGGCCAACTTCCTCTTTCACCTAAAAAATATGGTGGACCGAAACCTATGCACAATACATATCAACTGTGGTCATCAAATCTAAATCTACCAAATTATTGTGTTGGGGTGAATTGGGAAAATAAAATATTGAAGATGATGTCTCAACATGGATATACAAGGATAAATAATATCATGTCCTATTCTTTCTATGGATAATTATCTTAAAGGCCTTTGTATAATTAAAAATATGGGTTATCAAGGTAATGTCTTGGGCCATCAAGAACAAGGAATCATTGAACCTATATCTATCACAGGAAGGCATAATGATGGACTTAGATATAATTCCCCTAATAATGTGCCTCTCAATCTAAAATCCAACATAACTAAAGGGGCTAAGGCTTCTCAAATTTTTGAAAATCCTAATCAAAATACCTTTCAAGACTCCATGCATATCACCAATCAATTTCAAGAACATTCCATTTGAACTTTATCATCCATATTATTCACCTCCACATCACAATCTAAAGAGATTTCACTTGTTTATCCTTAGCTTATAGATTAGGATCAACAAGTTTTGCTAGTTCTAGATACATTCCAAAATGATGAGGCAATTGCAAAATTTATGGGATTAAGAGAAACTATACCTTTGGTAGATCATAAAGTTGGTTTTGTCATTGAGATTGATGAGAAAGCATATTTTAGTGAAACTTCAAAATATCTCCCTCACAACAAAAAAATGAACATTATAAAAAAGAAACTCAAAGGGAAAACGTGCTCTTTCATTATATGAAGAAGAAAATGAAAACATTGATCTTCCTATCATTCCTATGCATCAAGAAAAATCCCCCATATTCATAGAGGAGTCAAAAGAAGAAAAAATTGGGTACAACTAAGAATCCTAAGATCACATATTTTGCAACATCTTTATCATCACAAGAGAATAAGGACTTGATGGAATTATTTAAAAATAAAACTATAAAATTTTTGTGGTCTTATGTGGACATACCAAGCCTTGACCCCAGATTGGTAGCTCATCATTTAATATTTTTTCCCAATGCAAAAGCAGTAAAGAAAAAGCTTTGTAAGATTCATCCTCAAGTAGTCTTATTGGTCAAGGTTAAGCTTAATTTTTTTTTGGATATTGGATTAGATCTATTGATTATCTTGAGTGGTTTCAAACCTATTTCTAACTATCAAACCCATTGGGTGAATCCATATATGCATGGATTTCAAAGATATAAAACAGGCATGCCATAAATATGATTTTACCTTGCCCAACATAAAAATGATTGTGGGTTTAATAGTTTTACATGAAATGTTATCCTTAATGGATGTTTTTTTAGTTATAATCAAATTTGTATCACCACTGAAGATCAACATGAAACAAACTTTTCTTGCACTTGAGGAACCTTTTGTTGGAATATGATATTTTTTGGTATAAAGAATGCAAGGGCTACATATCAAAGAGCAATGAAAATAATATTTAATGACCCTTTTTACAATATCATGGAAGACTATTTGGATGACTTATTATAAAAATTGGTCTCAAGATATTCCCTCTTGGTTGTCCTTACAATAATTTTTGGCAAATTAGAAGAATATTGAGTGAGACCAAACCCCAAAATATGTGTCTTTGGTGTAACTTCTAGGAATTTTCTTGGATATATTATTTCTTGTAGGGGTATTAAAGTGGATCTTGTTAAAGTTAAAGGAATATTTTACATGCCTCCTCCAACTAATCTAAAACAATTGTGTATCCTTCAAGGAAAAATTGAAGCAAATAGATGTTTCATAACTCAAATGGCAGATAAGTGTCAACCTTTCACACATATTTTACACAAAAATGTCACATTCGAATGGGATGATGAGTGTCAACATGTATTTCAACAACTAAAAGATTATTTGGACTCACCTCCAATGCTAATGTCACCCATTCAAGAGAAGCCTTTGTTATTATACATATCGATAACACAGACTACAATTGGTTTTCTCCTCATACAACATGATGCCAATGGAAAAGAGAGCTATCTATTATATTAGTTGAACATTGGTTGGATTTGAGCTTAATTGCAATCCAATAGAAAGGGAATGCCTAGCTATTGTATTTATATCACAAAAAATGAGACACTACATGATTAATCATCAAATAAAGCTCATTTGTAAGGTGGATCCTTTAAAATACCTTTTATTCAAGGCTGTTGTAACTAGTCAAATGGAAAAATGGGTCATGATCTTAAATTAATTTGACATTTAGTATGCGGATCATAAAGATATTAAAGGGAAAATCATTGTAGATCAATTGAAAGATGCACCTTTATATATGGATTGTCCCCTTATTCCAAAATTTCCAGATGAGAAATTTTTTAACATCAACCCTTCATGCTTGTAGAAATTATATTTTGATGGCTCTCACACTCAACATAGATATGGGGCTAAAATTATTTTATCTCTCCATAAGGTGATTGTATCCCAAAATCATATAAAGTTGACTTTCCTTGCATAAAAAATATTTTAGAATATGAAGCTTTAATCACTGGTCTTAGATGACAATTCAATAGAAAATAAAGGAACTTCTAGTTTATGGAGATTCACAATTGGTTGTAAGGAAATTAAATGATGATTATTAAACAAAATATGAAAAACTTATCCCCTATAAGAGGATGGTAGAAAAAATTAAAAAATACTTTTCAACTATCATCTTTGAGAAAATATCAAGGTTAAATAACAAGGTTTCCCATGTTATGGCTACTATTGGATATCTCTTGGATATACCTCATAATACTCATCATTGTGAGTTCCTGGTAGAGAAAATTTTAATTCCAACTTTGGATGTTATTGAATTTGAACTGGTGTTTGAGCTTGTTGGTCCTAATTCCCTTTGTATCATGATTTTCTTACCTATCTCCATGACAATATTCTTCCACCTAACTTATCTAGTGCTCAAAATAAAACATTCATTCATTGATCTTCCCATTTTGTCATCCTTAGTGATACCCTTTATTGAAGGAGTCTTGATGGTGTCCTCCTTAGGTGTCTAAACTCAGAAGAAGCTAAAATTTCCTTACATGAGGTGCATAAAGTTATTTGTGGGGCTCATTCTAGTGGACCTACTCTTGTCAAAAAGTTGCTAAGAACTAGATATTATTGGCCAACTAGGGAATAATATGTACAACAATTTTCTAAGAAATATCATCAATGCCAACAAATTATTCATGCACCCACCTAGGAGTTACAACTGATAACTATTCTTTGGTATTTCCCCCAATTTGGGATCAACCACATAGGAAAAATATATCCCCCTTCATCCAATGGCCACAAGTTCATTATCATTTCCAACAAGTATTTTATGAAGTGGATTGAAGTCATTCCATTATCCAATATTATTAAAAAAATAGCCAAACTTATCCTAAATTATATCATTTTCTACTATGGTTCTCCTCATGTTATCATTATAGACAATGGAAAACATTTCAAAAATAAAGATGTTTGTGATCTTTGTCACCAATCCATATCCAACAATGTTTTTATACCCCATATTATCCACAAGGTAATGGTCAAGCTAAGGCCTCAAACAAAACTATATTGAAAATCATTAAGAAAACGGTCAATGAATTTGGTTGCGACTGGAATTTATAACTTAATCCTACTTTATGGGCTTATCATACTAGTATCTACATAGCTACAAGAGCCACTCCATATTCCCTAATCTTTGGAATCGAAGTCATTTTTCCTATTGAGGTTGAGCTCTCCTCTTTAAGGGTGTCTTTAAAGCATGTCATTCATGAAGAAGATTATCGAGTATCTATATTTCATGAGATTGAGTTGCTATATGAAAGTCATCCTAATGCATTAAATCACTTACAATTTTATCAAAACCACCTTCATCGTAGCTACAATTTTTGGAAGAATAAGAAGTTTTCCATTGATATACTTACCGAAAACATGAGCATGAGATATGAATACAAGTTGCATAATATGCAGTATAGTGTTTTCATTGATGTCAACATTGTGATACGATATGAAGATCATTGTGTAGATCATTTTGCATAGCTTGAGGATGATTTAATATGGTTATATAATGTTTATTTGCAAGAAGGTTTGATCAGGTGTAACCAGTTGTAGTGAAGAATTGACTAAGTGCCAAAATAGGTATTCTTGTGTACAAGACATCCACTAATTTTGTCCATATTGGTCTATTGTGAAGATTATTTCTCTACGGTTTTCATATAATTTTTTTGGATGGTAGTGGAGTTTAAATCTAGAGTTTCACATTGTTTTGGTTTTTGGAGTAGAAGTTATGGGTGATAGAAGTTTCAGTTTGCTAGTGACAGTGTTTCTTGTACAATATATATATTTTGGTGAATCCGCACTTCATTGCAAAACAATATATGGTCTTGTGGATTTGTGTAAGTGTTGACAGGTGTCAGTTGCATGTATATCCAAGTGGCATGAACTTTTGGAGTCCTCATGTTTGTTTGTGATTAAATAGTTGGTGAATTTTGATGTTAGGTCATTATCGATGCTGACCTAATAAGTTTTGATTATTGTGGAGTTTAAATAAGTATCGATGCATTATAAGGATGTTATTATAGGTCCACCTTGCCCTATCTTATGTGTCACAAGTTTGAATTAAGGAGTGAAGTGTATATGTTTGTATGTTTGAGACGACAAGCTATATTTTATTTGGTACATCTAATTAGGTCGACCTAATTGATGTTTGAGATTGAGATGAATATATGTGAGCTCATTTTCAGTGTTTTATAGATGTGTGTGTGAAGATAGATATTGTTGATGCGAATTATGTGAGTGAGACAAATGTAGAGTAGAGAAAAGTGTTAATACATATTAGTATGAAGTGTGTAAAGTCAATGTATTGAGCTTTAATGGAATTATAATTATTGCATATGATAGATACAATTGTAATAGTTCAAATCTCAGTTGTGTGCAGTGAGTTCACTAGGATAGTGAGTCCACATGTAGTGATCACTTTTGTAATATCTTATAACTAGTTATAATATATTGTGAGCTAATCCTCATCATGGTTTTTCCCTTTTTGGGTTTTCAATGTAAAAATTTGGTGTTCATCTGTTATGTGATGTTGATGGTTGATTTCATGCTTTACTTTCTTATTGAAAATTAAATATGCTATGTGGAATGAATGTTTAAATGTTTAAGTGGTTTTAGAGAATACCATTTCACCCCCTCTCAGTATTTTAGGTGTTCAACAGTTGGTATCAAATCTTGGTTCCTTGGAAGAATCTTAACCACTTGGGGAAGATCTTGGAGGTTGAACACATAGCTCTTAGAAGATATCCTACTCCTTTGGAAGATATTCCTATTGTTAGATTCATAAAAGAAGAGTGCATGGTTGACATGAATGGAGAACTCAGAATATCCCTTAAAGATCTGGAAAGGACTGAAAGTGAGAACAAATATTTGAAGAAAATATCAAAGAAGTAGATGAATGTATCAGAAAATTGAGAGAGCAAATCAAGAAATTTAGAGAAATACATAAGAAGGTTAGTGAGCAATTGAAGCAAGCCAATGAAACAATTACCAATTTGAAAGAAGAAAGTTGAATAAATAAAAAGAATTAAAGAATGTCTGGATGCTAAGATGAAAAGAAAATTTAAATAATGTTCAAAACTTGAAGAAGAAGTTGTGACCTTAAGATTAGATCTTGAAAAAGCAAAGAGTCATGAAGAAAAATTCAAGATGAGTTCTATAAAGCTTGATGAAATGATTGCAAACTAGAAAGGATCTAAATACAAAGAATGATTAGGGTTTGAGAAAGGTGAAAGTTTAAAGGTAGATTAGACACCAAGTGTTGAAAAGAAGAAAAATAAACAAAAGAAGACTAAGGACAAGAAGAGAAATGGAAAATAGATTCGAATTACAAGGAGAAACTTCAAAAGACCATCTATTAGACAATAAAACGTACAAAGGTACCCATCTTTTAATGGTTTCCGTTACTCCTACAATAAACTTGGACATAAGGCTACATAATGTAGGAGCATAATGAATCAAAATGTTCAATCTTTTCTCGATCAATGCTTTACATGAAAAAGGTTTGGTCATAAGGCTAGTGAATGCAAAAATCAAATGATGAATGAATATAATAATGGTATGAGGTTTCAATATTTCAATGGCTAATGTTATACATGCAATGGATTTGGGCATAAAGCTAATGACTGTAGATATAGAATGGGTGGAAGTAAGCTTATTCAACATGTCATTTTTCACAAGTGTAAAAGACCAAGATACATTTCAATTTTTTTTAGAATCAAGAAGAATAATCCAAGAAAGAAGAATGATTCGATGAAAAAGGTTGACCCAGTAGAGATGAAGAAAGAGATGGAAAAGATATGGAAAAAGAAGGAAGACATCAAGAATAAGCCCGAGTCTATACCAACATCTGGTGCAAATGTTTCCTTTGGAAACCAAGAAAAAACCTTTAGCTTAGGGGGAGCATTAACAAAAAATTCTTTATCCCTTGCCAAAGAATTGGTGTTGATGCTTTAGCACATGGATATGAGGTGTGGGTCAATATGCTTGAGCCATTGGAGAAAACACCGGTGGAAAATACTAACATGCAAAAATTTGTGGAGCATCTGAAGGTGACTTTGCAACATAGTTAGGGTTCATCAAATTTATTGACTAAAGCATTCAATGACAATTAGGTTAACTTACAAATGGGTTTATAAGTGATTTCACTCAACATGAATTTATTTTTAAACAAGCATTCAAGGAGTGAAGTAGAGTGTTTGAATAATTTTCATAAGTTCTTATGCATGAAATCCTAACCAGAAGGTGATTAAGAGGTATTTTCGTTTCTCTTCACCCTAAGTTTTGAAAGTGGTTTAAATGTTTTGCATAATGTATACACCACAAGTTGTAGAGGTAGTGGATCATCCTTCACCCAAATTCAAATGACATCCTGATAAATCCCTAGTGGATGATCTAGATGGTGCATTTTTCATACATCCCATATGGTGTTTTGCACACAGAAGACACAAGGATTTACAGACATGTGTATAGGAGTGAATTTGCACCCCTCATGCAAATTCCCCTTTTACACATCCTCAGCTTAGAAAACCAAATCTGAAGAAAAAATTCCACATTAGCTGGCCGCTTTCCTTCCACTTGGCATCTATCCCTTGTGTCGGTAGAAGAATATTTATCGGGGATGTATGCACAACTCACAGACATCCACACAATGTGCTTACGTCCTTGCCAGATTCCTATGTTTGAATTTGACAGAGGAGTTACACTTTTGATTGGGGTCAATTTGTAACGTCCCTCCTCAACCAACCAACCTCAAAAATGGTAGATTCTTCCCATCCCACCTTCAAAAACATTCTCCCTTCATTCATTTCATCTCTTCTTTTGGCAATCTCTAAGCATTTAGTTCATCCTTTTTCACATTCTCAAGCATTTCCAACATTCAACACTCCGTCAACTTCATGAGGAAAGTGTGAAGAAAGCCATTGCAGTATAGGCTTGAGTTCTTGTGAGATCTCCCTTCATTACATTCGAGGCTGTGGTGACTATTCAAGCCTTCTTTCTCCCCTATTGGCTAGTGAGCTCTTGGTGGAGGTGGTAACGTTTCACTCCTCTCCTTTGTGACTTGGTAGAGTAACTCTTTACTGTTTTGTAGTGTTATTTGCATTCCTTATTTCCTTACTTCTTTATCGCATATTTCTCTCTTGTTGCTATCTAGCTATCCATGGAGGTGGAAACACCAAAATGGGGGTCTGATTGAGGTAGAACCCTATACAACCCCAACATTTTCCCCTCTTTCTTATGTGTAGGTGGACACACTTTTTGGAGCTAGCTGGTGAACTGGCGCCTTGGTGAGATTATATTCATGACTTTAGCTCTCATATATTTACTTTACCATATCCGTTCATACCTTTCCTACTTTGTAATTCTATTTTGTTCCTTTAGAAGTCACTAGTTAGGCCGTAAACTTGTTTTCTGATGGTTTGTACTATATTTTTGGTCCTCTAGTCATACAAACATCAACTCACCTGAGAGACGCTAGTGCACTGTGTTTTTGTCCCAGAACCATGCTTTCATCCTAAAAAAGAGAGCTACCTGAGGTACAGTGTTGAACTCAAAAATTGGCTTGCCTAGCCCCAATTTAGATTTCGGGTCTACAGAGTGATTGAAGGGCCTTATAGTTCTAATCATTCTCGTCCCCTATTTCAAAACATCCCTTTAGAGTGAGATAAGTTAGTGCAACCTTCCAATCTTGGCTCTCCGTGACCTAGGGCCTTGAACGTGGTCGGTCCCCCTCTCTTACATTTTTCGTGAACCTAACATGAACCATTTTGGTTTCATTTTCCGATACTGAAAGTTCCTTTCCTCATATTCTAGGAGTGTTGTAGGCGTGAGTGTTGTGAGGTCTTCACCTTGCAACCCAACCTATGACCCCTAGTAGGTGTAGTTGGAAGGTTCCAAAAGTGTCACATGACGAAACCTTAAGTGGGTCACTGTCCTATTCTACCACCTTTGGGATGCTTTGTGAGAGTATCATTTAGTGTGCGTGATGGCCTCTTTTTTGCATAAACTTATACCCTTTGTGCAACCTGTGAGTAGTGACACAAGTATAACCTTCACCTCCTAGGACCTATCGATGGGATTCAATAGAGAACCATCTCCTCTTTATATCCCTGTGTGGATCAATGGGAACATTGTAGTGGGTGTTCTTATTGACCCAATATCTCAGGTGAATATCATAACTGAGGAGATTATGTTAATTAACTTCTTGCACAAGGATGGGTACACTGTACCTATGAACACCATACGTACACACAATGGGCTTTTCGTACCTCCCCTAGGTAGTATCATGCTGTCAATCCTTGTCAGACCTAATTCTATGAACCTACTATTTGACATAATCCCAAGGTCTGAACTCTTTAGACTGAAGCTGGGTATCCCCTGGTTAGTAGCTATGAACACAGTTCCCTTGGCTGTACATAAATTTTTGAAGTTTGTTCATGGGGGGTCAATGCATGTGATTCACAACACTAGTTATAAACCACCGGTCGCATGTGATAGCTACTCCTTAGACTAATTTTTGCCTACACTTGTTGGTCCTCTTCCACCTAGGAAATACCTCTTGTATCAAATATATTAGAAGTACAAGAAAGGGTTCCCTAACACCAAAAGTGAGGTATCCTCCATCGCCTTATGTTGTTTCACATAGGGCTTGCCTAAAAACTGACAGTGATGCTACAAAGGCTCATAGGAGGGAAGAAAAGCCATCTCAAGGTCCCTCTTCTTCCTCTTCCTCTGTTCAACCTAACGCTCCTCCTCGCCTTGCTATGGTACCATCAAATTCTATTTCATGCTTGCGAGAGAATCCTATGGTGCTCACTTGGAAAAAGTCTAAGCATCTCATATTTGAACTTCCCATTCTGCCCACAGAGCCAAGGCCCATTAAATATGGTAGAAAGAAAGGTCCTTGAGGAGAATCATCTATGTCTTGGCCTTTGTAGCCTCCCACCGCTTCTGCTCCCAAAGCAATAAATGGGAAGATGCCCACTACTGAGGCACTGCTGATTCCCCTGGTTATTTTTCAACCTGCTCCCCTTGCTCCCATTCAGGAGTCTATCCCTCCACTAGAAAAAAACTATGGTGGACACTCCCATGGCTGAGTAGGAGCCTTTTGTCCCTTTGTAGCTCCCAACGTCTAGCTCAAAGAGTTGTAGAAACCACCTTGCATGTGAGCGCAAGTGCCAACGAAAGGCTCTCGCGACTGAGCAAGCTGCCTTGCAGAGAAAAGATGAGATGACTACCCCTACTTCAGGGCCTCCTGCTGTGTCCTCCTCTCTCCTCCCCTCTACTTCTACTCAACCGAACTCCGCATTGCTTTTGGCTCCTAATGTGAGTGCACCCAACCCTAAAAGGGTACAAGTGTTCATCGCTCCCTCAGTTGAGCCGCCCTTGCTGACGTCCCTTTTGGATGTCCCTCCTTTCCTGAAACCCATAGATATGCTGAATACTTTGATGGTATCCATTATTGTTTTATCCTCCTCCTCTTCCTCTATTCCTCTCACCTTGTTTGTGGGGATTTCACACCCCCCAATGGAGCAGAAGGAAGAGGTTGATCCTTCCAGCAATGGAGGATGTAAGAGGAGACCACCTTCTTTGAAGGGTGGTCCTACATTGAATTTTTTTGTCTTAGTGACAGAACCAACCCCTGCTTCCTCTGAGTTCATCACCACCCCCGAATCACTCGATGAGCCTAACAGTGAATCTCAGGCACAACCCTCTCCATCCATTGAAGTACAACATGGAACTCTAGTAAAGTGCATGTTTAACTCCCTGGATGAAGTTCTGGCCTTGTTAGCATTATTCATAAAATCACTGACCCTATCTCCACAAGAGCTTAGTGGAGAAGACCTTGTGCGGGCTTCTTCCTTAGCCCTTTTTACGAGAGGGTTGGAAGTTCCTCCTCTTAATATTCCACCACTGCAGGCTTGTGATCCTTCCCCTTATGATGATCTAGAGTGGGAAGCAGATGACCTCTTGGTCGATGAGTGTTAGGGGGAGGCCTCTTCTTTATCTTTAGATTAGATGTGTCTATTGTGATGTGTTCCCCTGTGATTGTGCTATGTGTTCCTGGATGACCCTTGCCACCCTTATTGGTACCTGGGTACAGGAGTGATTTTTTATGTCGTAAACCTTCTTCTATCTATATCATCATTCTTTCATGTTTGTGATTGAATTTTGACAAAGTTGGGGATGATGCAAAGCATTGGGGGCATTTAGGCTCCCCTTTCATGTTGACCCAATTTTTTATTTTTACTTTGTCTTCTCATGTATTCTTCACATGGCCGGATATCATAGTGGGTTGATGACAATTTATTTATATACTACTTATATATATTTATGAGCAACTCTGACCTTAAAATATCAGATCACCCCTATTCCCTATGTTTATGTTTATCTCTCTTTCACTCTTTTCTGATATTTCTCTCTTCTTTTCTTGAGTTGTCCCTCTCATGCATGACAATGCCTTTTCTATAACGCCTTGATTTTCAAAAAAATGCATTCGTTGCCAGCAAATCTTTTCTTGAGAATATTTACAAACCTTTTTGAAAATCGCATTCTCGACTTAGACCCCTAACGAAACGTGTTTCCTTCATCATGGGTTCATAAAGAAAGAATTTGATAAATTTCCTTTGAGGTGGAAACAACCTTTACCTTCCCCTCGTGAGGGGGAATTTTCTTCCTTTCAAATTCCTTCATGAAGTGAACATATTTCAAAAGGATATCTTGATGATGAATCGATTTGAGAAGGAACACCTTTCTTGCACTTTCAAATAGCACATCCCTTGAGTGGACCCCTTCTTCACATCGGGTTCTTGAGAGACCCCTTTGAAAGCTTAATAATTTATTGACACTCTGCATGATTGTCTAGTTAACTGCCTATGTGGCTGCTTTGTTCTCTACATGCTTTATCTGTGGGTAAATATGTCACTTTATAGGTGTTCCTGTAAAGCTGCCTTCCAATTCGACTCTGCAAAGTCCCTTTCCTTTGGGTTTCCTCCATGCAAGAGATCTTGGGGGATGCCTCCTTGTAGGTCTACAGATCTATAAGGCACTCTTTCCTTTGGGTTTCCTCCATGCAAAATATCTTTGGGGATACCTCCTTGTAGGTATGTGGGATTGTAAGGCACTTTCATCTGGGTTTCCTTCATGTGAGAGATCTTGGGGGATACCTTCTTATAGGTTTGTGGATCTGTGAGGTGCATACTTCACGGGGCTTCCTTCGTGTGAGAGATCTTGAGGGATGCCTCCTTGTAGGTTTGTGGCCCTGTGAGATGCTTATTTCTTTGGGATTTGTTCATGTGAGAGATCTTGAAGGATGGATCCTCGCAGGTCCACGGGCCTGTGAGATGCTTATTTCTTTGGGCTTCATTCATGTGAGATATCTTGAGGGATGCCTCCTCGCAGGTCCATGAGCCTATGGGATGCTTACTTCTTTGGGTTTCCTTCATGTGAGAGATCTTGAGGGATACCTTCTTGTAGATTTGTGGGCTTGTAAGATACTTTCATCCTACAGGATTCATCCATCGATGGTCTGAGGGCCTTCGGTGTACCTTGTGCAACTTCATAGTTCTGCAGGGCTATGGAGTCCTTTGTTTTGTCCCACACTTTTTAGCTCACCAGATCGTGGTCTTCTTCCTCGATGATTCAAGTATACATTTCTAATCCTACTCACTCTTTGATATACTTCATTGAAGCACTCATCAGTATTCATTCTCACTAAAGTGGGGGCAAAATGCATAGGAGTGAAATTTGCACCCCTCATGCAAATTCCCCTTTTACACATCCTCACCTTTGAAAACCAAATCTAAAGGCAAAATTCCACATCAACTGGCTACTTGCCTTCCACTTGGCACCTATCCTTTGTGCCAATAGAAGAATATTTATCGGGGATGCGTGGACGACGTGCAAACGTCTATGCAACATGCTTACATCCCTAATGAATTACTACGTCTGAAGTTAGTAGAGGCATTACACTTTCGATTGGGGTCGATTTGTAATGTCCCTCTTTGACCAACTGACCTCGAACATGACATATTCTTCCCATCCCACCTTTAAAAACATTCTTCCTTCATTCATTTCATCTCTTCATGATCTCTTTTGGAAATCTATAAGAATCTAGTCCATCCTTTTTCACATTCTCAAGAATTTCCAACACTTCAACACTCCATTGTAGCAACAACACTCTGCCAACTCTTGGAAGCAAGTGTGAAGCAAGCCATTGCAGCGTAGGCTTGAGGTCTTGTGAGACCTGATGCATCCAAATAATGACTCATTTTTGTTAGGATTTATCATATGTTTGTTATTGTTACTATGGGGTTTTAGCACCTGGTTACTAATACTTTCTTTATGAACTTTGGACATGAACTTATTCCTGTAACTTTTGATGGTATTGACCTACTATGTGATATATCTATATTAATTTTACATGTGATTGAATGAATGCTATTCTAAGGTGATTATGGATATACAATTGTATTGTGCATGCTAATTTCATAATGCAGGTTCAGATTAATATGCAAATATAAATGGAGCTTGCAAGGTGGAAGAAGTTCATGTTGGCTTCCTGGTTGCTGAAGGAGTAAAAAAGAGACGGACATTGAAGAGGTCAATGGTTGGAAACTTCCAGAAAGTGATAACTTAACTTTAAATGACCATGTTTATTAGTTGAGTAGATTTAGGAGGTGTAATTATGCTGGATCCTTGTTGAGGCAAGACTAGTTTGACTAAATTTTGTGCATGCATAACTTCCTTCCTCTTTTTCATGCTTTCAATAAATGGTGTCCTCCTAGTCTGTTGGAGTCAACTACCCAGATAGTTAGAGTTAGTTGGAAGATTTTATTCTATAAATAATGATCAGATGTTCCTCTTCACAAGGTTGGATGTTTTGATATTGTACTTTCATCTTCAATTTCAAGGAATACGTCATGTTGCTGTTATTATGTAACAATGTTTTCAATGAATAAAATGGTACTTTAATTTTCTGCATCTGAGTTAGTTTTGGGAAGACCCATTCAAGGGGGCCCACTTGGTGAGAATTCCATCCATTCAGTTCATTAGTTACTTTTCTGTTCAACAATTAGTTACAGTCTTAGCAGTTGTTTGTTCCTATAGCCATTGGAACTCTGTTCTATGTCTATTCCTATAGCAAAGGAAAATAGAGTAACTTCCTGTTTGTTTAGTGAGACTTTTGTTTTTGTAATTCATTTCAATTCAGTTTAGTTATTGATTGATGCTCAATACTTATGCTAATTCCTTTCAAGCATTTCACTTTCAGTACTATTTTCTTTCTATTTATAGGATAAGGATGAATAAAATTGAGTCCTAGTGCATAGACAGTGCTGACCAATTTCAAGTTCATGCCCCTGGGTTGATAATGAAATGAACCTTCATGATGAGCAAGATAACTACTTGGTGTAGATATCTAATCTCTAAGTTATAGCTTTAAGGGCTTATTTATTGAACCATTAGAGGAGGCCAACATGACCTCCCTTCATTATAGTCGAGGCTGTGGTGACTGTTTAAGCCTTCTTTCTCCCCTATTGGCTAGTGAGCTCTTGGTGGAGTTTGTAATGTTTTGCTCCTCTCCTTTGTGATTTGGTAGAGTAGCTCTTTATTGTTATTTTCATTCCTTCTTTCCTTACTTCTTTATTGCATATTTCTATCTCATTGCTATCTAGCTGTCCATGGAGATGGAAACACCAAAACGAGGGTTTGACTGAGGTAGAACCCTATACAGCCCCGACAATTTTCCCCTCTTTCTTTTGTGTAGGTGGATGCGCTTTTTGGAGCTAGCTGGCGAACTGGCACCTTGGTGAGATTATCTTCATGACTTTAGCTCTCATATATTTACTTTACCATATCCATTCGTACCTTTCCTACTTTTTAATTCTATTTTGTTCCTTTAGAAGTCACTAGCTAGGCTGTCAACTCATTTTTTGATGGTTCATACTATATTTTTGGTCCTCTGGTTGTACGGACACCAGCGCACTTGAGAGACGCCAGTGCGTCACACTGTCATCCTAGGATCACACTTTTTTCTTCAGAAAAAGAGCTACCTGAGGTACAGTGTTGAACCTGAAAATCAGCTCGCTTAGCCCCAATTTAGATTTCAGGTCTGCAGAGTGATTGAAGGTCCTTATAGTCCTCATCATTCTCATCCCCTATTTCAAAACATCCCTTTAGAGTGAGGTAAGTTAGGGCAGCCTTCCACTCTTGGATTTCCATGACCCAGGGCCTTGAATGTGGTTGATACCTCTCTCTTACAACATGCAAAGTTGGAAGAATATGATCATGGTAAAATGAGTGATGTGTGGGTAAATAAACTCACTAGAGACAACTTCAAATAGAAAAAAATTGAGAGCTTGGCGGAGAAGAAGCTTGATGTATGGCACTATTTTACCAACTTTAGCCATGATGATGTGTGGGTAAGATTCACCCTGAGCAGAATCCATGATAGATTTTTCTGGATTGACATAGCCCACTTGATAGAAAAGGAGGCGATTAGAGTAATTATGGGTGTATGCTCAATCAGACCAGTTCTGGCTCTAAAGTTTATGAAGAATGAAGTGGTGATGGAGCTATTTGGATAAACATATGACAAGGGGGCTTTGAAAATCAAGAACATTAGAGATTCAACAGTCAAGTATGCCTCAATGATGATTAGCTACAAAATGTATTTCACTAATAGGGAGAACTCTATATCAGAAACTACCATTAATAGAACATATGAAATGGTTGTGAAGGGTTCAGACTATGATCTATGTGAATTGTTAAGGGCACAAGTGATTGAGAATTTGCAGAAGAAAAAGGATTCAAAATATCCTTTCAAATTCGGTACATTGATCATTTGTTTATTGTTCTTTTTGAATGAGGTTCCCAGTACAAAGAATATAGTTTGGTTGAAGGACAAACCAATAGCTCATCAAATCAGAGACCACCCAAGGAGGTTAGGTAACATGGAGAAAAAAGAAGCTACATTATGGGGATTTTCCAAGACCTTCTAGAAGAATATGGAGGCTAGAGAGAGAATGCTAAAAAATATGGTAAAAAATATAAGAATGATATTATTTTCATGGTAAGTAAAGATTGTTGTATAATGGAGGCCGTTGAGCCTACAACTATGTGGATCCTAGAAATGGGATATGAAGTTGAAGAGAAAGTAATAATTGGTTTGGTTGATCTTATGTTGAGAAAAACCATGGACACTTCTTAGGAGAGATATGGTACATATGATTAGAAATCCATGGAGGTGCACATGGGTCAGAGGAAAAAATAGGTAAAGAAAATAGTTCAAAAGATGACTGCATAGTTTGTAGAGGAAATAGGCCTCACAAAAGAACAAGTAGAGAAGGCCAAAGCCATGTCTGGCTCACTGGGAGGATCATCAAATGTTAGAAGATTTGGTAGAACAACTACCACTCCTATGATTTCCTCCAATTCCTCCAAGACTAAATCTATCATTAGAGAAAAGAGGAAAGAGTCTAGAAGTGCTTTGGTGAAGGAAAAGACATCTACGAAAAGGCAACAAAAGATGCTTGTAAAAGAAAAGGCCACTTTAGAAAAACAAAAAATAGGCCCTGTAAGAAGAAGAGCTAAAACCAAAGCAACAGGAGAAGAATACTTGGGAGTAAATGTTGATGAAGAATAAGAAGAAGAAGAAGGACCACAATTGGTTTGGAAAAAGAAATCTAAAGCTTCACAAGGTGAAGCAAGTTCAAAGAAATTGACATTATAGACACTAAAAATGAGGCTAAAAAAGAGAAAGAGAAACAAGGCTACAAAATATAGATGAGGGAGAAGAAACCTAAGTCAGACAAAGAGAAGCAGTCATGAGAAGACAAGAAAAAGAAGAAGAAGAAGACTCCAATAAGGCCATATAACCCTATGAAACTAGATGCCTTATTCAATGGGATTTTGGAGCATGAAATGTTAGAAGAGACTGCTACATTGTACACTACTGCATATGATGTTGATAAGTCTACCATTGAAGAAGCAATTATAAAATATATTATTGCTTTTGAAGTAAATCTGAATAATATTGAGAAGCAATTTCCTGAAGAGTTAAGGAATGTATTATATGCAAGAAGATAGGAGGCAATCAATGAAGAAGCAATATTGAGGTTGTTTTCTTTGGAGAAGATTATTGCTCCTCTTTCATATTAAAATAAAGCCACATTGGCTTAGGTGTATAATAAAGAGTTTCAAACAAAGAAAAGGCTAACCACCCTTATGATCAAAGATCAAAATAATTTGGAGAGGCTCCAAAATGAATCAATTGAGAAGGTTGTTGATTTAGCACAAAGGCTAGGTCTGAATCTGGATAGCATAGAGGAAATACATGATGACATGTCAGCTCTAGAAGAGAATATTGCAAAAGAAGAACACCAAGAAGATGCTCAACATGAGCATGAGACTGAAGAAAAAATATGCAAAAGGATATTGATGGCAGTATTCTAGAAGTGGAAGAAAATGCTGAAGAGAATGTTAATGATGCAAAAGACACTATAGGATAAGGTACTACTGATAATGCTCCTCTAGTAGTAGAAAATACCACTATAGAGGTGAATGCAACAAAAGCACAAAATGAGGTTGTACCTACAAGAAATATCTCACTTCCTCCTGAATTAGAAGTGAACATAGAGGATGCACAAGGTCAATTGGAGAGGAATATGCCTCCACATTACTTTGATAAATTTGTAGATGATGAAAAAAAGGATGTGAATGCATCTGGTACTAATGAGAAGAAGGATATGGAGACACCAATAAATAAAGGTGAAAAAGAAGAGACTTTAGAGAAAAAAGTTGTAGAAGATAAGGCAAAGTCAGTTTAAGAATCTTTTGGTTCCTCCAAAGATCCAATGAAAATTTTGTTAAGCATGTAGCTCTAGTTTCAGCCAATAGTGTCTACCCAATTACTTCAACTTTCGATGCAACAGGGGCATGTTGATATGGACAAAATATTTCCACTACACAAGCTTCAATTAGGTGATGCGTTTCATGCTTCTGATCGATTTTTTTTTTATAGACACATCAGAAGAGTGCAAAAATGATTGATGAAGTAGTAAAGATTTTACAAGAGAACATACCTGTTGCCACCATTGATAGCTCTTTATCTGGTATGGAGAACTTAAATTTTTTGCTTGATTTATTTAAAGAGAATTCTAGTGTATTGAAAGAGAAATTGGAGAAAGAAATAGATAAAAAGGTGAATGACAAGAGATTGATGGACATAATTGATAAGTGTGCCTCCACACACACTTTTTTTTAAATAATCTTAAAAGGTGTTCATAATTGCTTGGTGGAAGCCAGAATGTTTCAATTTTACATGAAATGGTCAAGCTCCACTAAGAGCATAAAATTTGAGATGGACTCAAATGAGTCCCAAATTGACAAGGCATCTAGTGCCTATGATCCGACACAAGATCTAGATGGGGGCACTAGGATTGCAATAGAGAATCTGGACGAGTAGTTTATCCAACTGCAAGTTTAAAAGGAGAAGATAATAATGTAGTTTGGTAACCTTAGGGATCTAGAAACTTCCAAATTATTACCTATCTCTAGTGCCCGTTGAGTGCAAAAAAAGTAACTCAGTCAGATCCAATACCTATTATCTCTTAAAGTTGCACCCTTGCTAAGTTGCATAACTTAGCACTCTAGAGGAACATGGAAACACTCCTAGGCTATGGGTCACCTATAACTTGGTGTGAATCTCCAGATAAGGCTGGATCCTAAATGGTTATCACATAAATTACTTAACTATTCTACTGTCTGACAAGGAAAAGGGAAGAGAAAATGCATAAATTAAAAAACTGAAAATGAAAACTAAGGAGGTGATACACCAAATTAACTAGGACCTATAGAATAGCTTGGACACATAGTTCAATCAACAACATAGCTTAAATTTTCTCAACTCAAACCTATATACTTTTGCATCAGTGTTTCATGAGAAGGTTATAATGCTTAAATCTAGAAGGAAGAAATTTTCACAACTTTGATCTACTTGCACTTCAACACAATTCATAACTTGCAAAAAGCATACCCTTTCTGCACAAAGGTGCCATGAATGAAAATCAATTATCAGGAATGAAGTACTTTCATAAGTAATTTCATATATTAACAATATGCACATAAAAAAACAAAAAATTTAAGTAGGCAAAAAAACTTATCTTTATTGATATCTAAGGTATCAACTGTCATACATGTCAAAATGAGCTACAAAGTATGCCAAAATCTACAAAAGGACTCAAAAAGTCACTAAGTACAAAACTGAAGCATAATTAGAACTGAGTACAAATGAGTCAACTAAGTGACTATATCCATCATCCAAGTAGTTGCACCAAAGAAAGAACTAGAAGCTTCCTTGGGTCAGATGCCTCCAAAAAGACAAAAAAATAGCAACTGAATCGTCTCCAAAAGAGCTCCAATGTGTGGAAAAATTCAAGTTTGACCATGTCAAACATGAAAGTGATGGAACTTTAAATTTCCGCTCTATAAGTTCCATTTTATCTTGCCTATGTTCCCGATCCTACTTAATGTTTGAGAAGCCTATGGTTGGGGTTTTACATTTGTTCTCATGTATTTATGTAAAACCTTAGTGTCTCATATTATACCATGGTTGGGTTATATTCGGTCGTTACTTTTGGAGGAGGGGTTTTAAAACAACTTAAGCCCTATCGTTTCGTCTAGGTTGGGGCCCATTTTAATCCATCATTTTATTTCTTTCGCTAGAATTTATTATTTCCTAAGTCTAGGATGGCCCCATACTCCCTCGTTTAAAACAAAATTATGTCATTGTTTGTTGTTGGCCTAGTGATGTCCCCTTGTGCTTTTAACAAATGTTTTATATTTTGCAGTGGGAAAAATTTGCATGACCGTTGATGAATCATCGTTTGATCTCAGCCATTCCCCACTATCCCGTGATGATCCCACCACATAGCTGTGGTTGATCATGATATCACGAGCGAGGCCACATGTCTCATCTGGTGAAGCTGAAGAAATGATAGGAATACATTGATCCATTAATCCGGCTTTAATACTTTATGTAGCAGGTTACTAAAGCAGTTATAAGATGCACGTGCTTCAAATGAACGAAGATGTTTTAATATCAGTAGGAAAGGTGCTTGATGATTAAGAACAGAGCTGTCGACTATGTTGAATGAGCAAGATTGTCGATGGTTGAGATCCACGGTTGCCCGCCATCGCATGATTAGGAGTTGCAAGGTCTTTACTGATTGTGATATCATGGGAGAGCACCACATGGATTTCCTTGGCGATGCAGGCTGTGGTGGGACATTTTTCCATGGTGGATGGTTGTGTCAGATTGATTTGAAGATAGCTATTTGATGATCCAACCAAAATGAAAGGTCGGCGAATAATATTTGAATTTGCATCAAATGCGATTGGAGTCGTTGGTGCAGCGCGCAAGTGAGCTTTAATGGCGGATGAGACATTCTTTGGCATGATTTGATTGAAATAAAGTGACCATTTTCTTGTTCTATTATGTCACAAAGTATTCAAGCAGTTTTGTGGAGCAGTTTCAAAGCCGAGGATGAATTTATGAGTTGTTACAACAAAGATTAGGGTTTCTGCAAACACAAAGCCGTAAGTTGAATTCTGTATCTCCTCGTTAATTTGTAATCCGAATTCGGGGAAATTTGCTGTGTGCTTGTTGGAAAGTTTGTTGATAACTGTTTTAGGGCTATAGGTGAACTAAATTGTGGGGAGTTGCTAATTTTTTGCTCTGTAATTTCATAGTTTTGTAAAGCCCTAGTTTTTTTGAAGTCTGAAAAAGCAAGGAAGCCCTAGTTTGCTCAGGATGGCACCATCAAAAAGTCATTCTGGCCAAATTGACTATCTAAATATAAACCTATATGACGATTTCCTAGATCAATTTCCCTTGTCAACAAATGATAGGAAGAAGGGGTTGGTCTTAATGCAAGGAAAAACTCTAGGGGAGGGATTGGTGTATAATTGTTTCAATATAGCAGATGCTAGGGTTCCCCTTACGGGTTTGGAGATATTCAGATTGTGGTTTGGACAGAGGAATTTGCCCCATCCTTTTTCAAATGGCTGGATGTATGACATGGGGAAGCTGATAGTTCTGAATGTGTTCCTTGATGTGGAATTTCTCAAGGTAGTGGCTACAAGATATGATCCTGTCACACAGGTGGTTAGAGATAATGATGGAAAGGTTCTGTTAAGCATTAATAGAGAGGAGTTCCGATAGGTTTTTGATCTTAGTGAGCCCAGTGTGTTCTTGGTCCCTATTGATCTTGAGGGAATGAAGCAGGAGTATGGGAAGATGAAATCACTTTTTAGAGTTAAGATGCTCCCACCTCATCTAGCTAGGGCAGGAGGTTCCAAATTTTATATTAGCCCTAGTGACCAAGAGCCTTTCAGGTTGGACTATTTTGCAAAACAATTCTTGGCCACTTTCTACTCATTATGTCAGATTTTGGATTTTAGTCCCAACACAGTGATGCCTATTGCCTATATGTTCATGGGGGTGCAAATACAACACCCCAATTTCTCTGTGATACATGATTTTGCTACTTATTTGGCTGAAAAGATACATGAAGGGTTGATGGAATTACAACAAAATGATGCAGGCACCCCCTTTTTCTAGTACTCTATGTTGATGTATATGTTTTTGTTTAAGAATGCTGAGTTCTTCTCTGAGAAGATGAGGTTGAAGTAGTTTGTTAATGGAGAAAGGCTGCCAGTGCAAGTGTGGATTGCTAACCTTTCATACAATAGGGAGAATGCTAGTTATGTGCAGTTCAACAACTGATTTGCATCTAGATTGAGGGCCAACTTGATAGTAAATTTACCTAGAGTTCCTAAGGATTTGTATGATTTCCTTAGGCCAAAGGGGAGGAGGCCAAATTTGAAAATTTTCCACAATTGGGGTGGCATTATCCCATACCTAGTCAGTACTGTTTTGAGGGTGTATGGTTTTAAGGGGACCCCGCATATATTGCCATATAATATGCCACCAAGGGTTGGATTTGTTGAGGTTATGTGGCAGATTGGATGTATCCATGAGGATAACCTTACAGGAAAGGGCAAGGGGACCTTTTACCTAGACTATACAGTGGTGTTTGATTTTGTGTTTTCAAAGGGAGCCTGGGTCTATTTTGGAAAGTTTTTTGAAGTATACCATTTGAGTTGTGGTCCTAAGTGACAACATGATCCTGAGGATTTCTTTGCCCTATTCAGATAGAGAATAAAAGGGGGAAAATTTGTGCATGAGTTCAGTTTCCCTGAGGACTTGATCAAACATGAATTTGATTTAAATAAATAGGAGTTGAACAAGGAGAAATGGATAACTTATGATAAACTACTAGCCATTGTGCACAAGATGGATCCAAAGTATGATCCATTGGTGGAATTCAGTCCATATCACAAAAAGATTGACTTTTTGATGGAGAATTTCAAAGAAATCATGAGCACTTTGATGACTAAGAAGATAAATCTGGAGTTGGACTTGGGCATATAGGAAAAAGCTGCAAGGCCACTTGAAGAGAGGCTAGCTTACCAACCTTCAGATAATTGGCCTATTTACAGGAGGAAAAGGAATGATAGCAGTGATGAAGAAGAAGAAGATAGAAAAAGAAAACAGATAATGAAATTGCATGAACAACCAGGTCCAAAGCTCAAAAAATTTGGGGCAATTAAGATAATTGATTTAGATTCATCACCTAAGAAAAGTCCCTCACTACCACCATCAGAGCAAAGCCCCAAGAGGTGAAGGATTGAGCAGTCACAGGAGGACTTGGTGGATGAGATTGTTGTCACCGATCAAGATATGTAGATGGGCATGCCTTCTCCTCCCAGACCAGTTGAGTTGGTTCTATCTAACCTAGATATGAAAGGTAAATGTGTACAAGATGCTCGAATGGAGGCCTGTAAAGAGTTTTTAGATGATGATGCCTTTGTAAAAACACCAGTCTTCTTGCAACTAGTATGGAGAATGAACTTGGAAGAATATCAAGAGAAATGCAAGAAGAGAAGAGAATTGAGGCCTGATAGGTCAGACCAAGAGAATGATGATGAGGTAAAGGCTGAATTAATGAATGAATTCAAGAGCATCACTCCAGAGGAAGGGAGAAAATTGGTTAATCAAGTTGGTGTATTGATTCTACCATAGTGGGACATTGCCGATGTAGTAGCTTTCAATGCTATTATGAAGTCCAAGTATCCCCTACAAAATTTTGAAGAAGAGGTCAAGGAAGCATTGCAAGATTCTGCCTTTAGTGAAGAATATGAGACTTTGGCAATTTGGGCTTTGGCCCCCCAAGGGAGAAAACCAAATGTTATTGATATTAACCCAAATTTGAGAGGGGGGTTAATAATAAAGAGAGCTTCAAAAAACTCAACCACAAAGGCCACTAATTTAACTGCAAATGTGGCCAAATTGGCACAAAAGACTGCAGAGAGAGAGGAGGCTGAAAAAAGGAGCCTTATGGAAAAATATAATTTCATAATTGGAGAATACAAGAAGGTGCAACAAAAGAATATTGAGTTGCAGACAAAGGTGGGTAGGTTGAAGTACAAGTAGATTTGGGAAACATCAAGTGCTCCAGGGATTAGATCATTGCATTCTGCATTAGGGTCAGTGCCTCCTATTTCCCCCATTGTTTCTACACCAGGGTCTCCCAGTCAAACCCCTTCCCTCAGCCCTACATTAGAACCAATTGAGGAAGAGTTATAATGCTCTGTTGATCCAACAAAGAAGTAGTTAATGCAAAAAATTGCAAAGCTACAGGCATCTTTGAAGGTGAGTGAAGAGGGAGTATTCTCAAGGCAAGCAAAGATTGTTACTACTATCTTGAGGCATTTAAATTAGAAGGTTGATGGTAGGTTATCGGTTGTGTATTCTTCTTATTCTTTGTTATTGAATGCAATAAAGAACAATGACAGGGATCAGGAGGTAGCAATACCATTGATTGAGAAGTGGATCCCTAGGGCCAATGATTTAGATGTAATGTATAAGGCCCTGGTCATTAAGACCTACTCAAGTGTTGGTTAAGTCACTGCAAGATTTTCAAGCTTTACAAGATGATTTGAGTAGGAAGATCCAAGAATTAGTAAATAATTTTGATGATTGGAGTGACACAGTGCTGCCTGACATAATTGATAAGCAAGGTAATATCAGGTCACTTCATTAGTGGTAGGACTGGGCTAATGAGTTCATTAATGCTCAAATTACATTAATCTGTGATGACTCAGATTTTGATTTATTAGTGACCTGTATGGATAAAATTATCAGCACTAGCTCATTCCTTGAGTCTTTTGAATGAGAGGAAAACCAAGTGGTAGTTAAGTATACGCCTTATAGTGTCAAGGTAAATGAGGTAATCAGTTTTAATTGGCCAATTGATGAAGAGTACTAGCAGTGGGTAAATGTATATTTAATCAAGGAGGAGTAAAAAGGGAGTAGGCTACTAACAGTTAACAAATCAGCCGTTGCAATTACAACGAATTCCAATTTTGTTTTTGATGATAGTTTAGGCACAAAATTCTTGAGGTTTTGTTGCTACATCAAACTATTCTCAGTGGGCAAGATGAACAAGAAGATTCTCCGGGGAGATTGCTGTTGTAACAAATTTTTGAAATATCACAAGGCGGTCCAAGTGGCTGGAGACATGTGTACTCTCTAGCCTGATGCTTGTTTTCTCCTTCATTTTCTATAAGAAGGTTTTTAAGGCCAGAAGTAAGGGTTAGCAAGTTAGAAAATTTTGGTCGAGTCTAGGTGAAGTTGCAGAGCAATTGTAAAGTTTGATAGCTATAGAGAAAATGCAAGTTAGGTTTTGAGTCATTTTGTTGTAGTTTTTGAACTCATGGAGATTTAATGTTTTATGACATTACTGGCATTTGAATTAAAATGATTAATTTGAGTTCATGTCTCTCTAATGTACTAGCATATCTGAATTTTGAATAAAATGATCAAGGGTTATTTCATTCATCTCACTGTTGTGGTGTGTACAATTCTTATTTTAGCTTTAATTCAAAGAATTAATTAAAGTGCTTAAATGGGATTGTAGGTCGATATGTTCTGTACAAGGATTTGATAAGTAGTATTGAGTTAGGATACAAATTGGTGATATTGTAAGGCAATCCCATCAAAGATTTTATATGCTGTGTGTTGAATCTATCTTGAATCCTTAGATGCTTATGAATTTGACTCCTCCAATGGATATAGGGCATTGATCTAAGTTGTACTTGTTTGTGAGATTTAGTATTTAGTTTTTGTTCACATGGAGCTTGCTACAAATTGAAAATCAATGAATATATTTTTTTGTGAAGTGTTGTTGTGACTATCTCACACTCCAAATGGTTGATACTATTGATGAACAACCGATTCTATTTAGTATTATCCCATTCTGTTGAGCTATTAGGTGAGATTATCTATTTTTATTAATGTTGTTTATAATTATGGTGCAGAGGTTGTAAACACATTAAGGGATCACCCTTCTGGGTCTTGTAGAGCCCAAAGTGTAGGAGGTCTTTAAAATCCTTGTTAGTTGGTCCAAGTCCTTTGAGCTTCCCTTGATTGGAATTGGCAATTCCATAGGTAGATTAGAAGATCAACCTGGTTACAGTAAAAACAACCAACAAAAGGCACATAAAAATGATGCCAAAATACTCTCCATCTCTCCAAAAGGCAAATAAAAGCTCCATATATGCTCTCCACATGTTTGATAACTTCTCCAACTTCCCTATATGCTTGGGACCAAGTCATAAAGTTCAATTACAACCCCCTTTGATCATATCCTTTAATCACAAGCGTACCCCCTATCTTGCATTGATCATTACATTTTGCATAAAGGTAGCATTATCTAAGTGATTTACAAATACATCACTTGAATAAATATTTTAAATTTAATCTTAGGTGCAAAAATACAAGCACTTGGGTCGGCTATGCTTTGAGAAATAATTTAGAAGGACCCCTAGGTTTGGACTTTTGCAAAAATATAGAAAAGATGCAAGGCATAATACCTAATATGAGGGGTATTAGTTCAATACATAAAATTTAAAATAAAGGCAAAAAATGCCTTGGGCTTTAATTGACCAAAATTAGGGTAAAAACCCTAACACCCAAAACTGTGACCAAAACTCATTCACATTTCATTTTATGCTTTGCTTCTCTGGAAACTTCATCAAGCTGCCAATAGAGGGTTTGAACATGTGCATTCATGGAGGTTTTCTGGAAATCTTGAAGCTTCTTATGCAAATTCTATGAAGAACCAACCTATTCAAGCTCGGGTAAGTTCTTGAAAAGAATTTTCCCATTTCTATTCTATTTTTTTGAAGAAACAAATGCTCAAAATCGAGTTATCTTTGTAGAAACATGAGTATATTTCACTTTTATTGCTTCCCTCCTATAGATCTCATGAATTGTATTTCTTGTAGAGAAAAATGGAAGAATGTCACGGCCTTATCATTTTCCTTAGTATTTTTGCATTTCCTCTTGCTTGCATAAACTCTATTTTTTGAAAGAACATTAGCATTTTAGAAACTGAAACTCTCTAGGCATGACTTCTATACTCCTGCATTTTACTTTTTTCTGAAAGTTTGTTCATGTCAAATGGCTTGAAAACTTCTCTTTTCCTTCTACATCTATAATTTTGTGCAAACCCCAAGTGGGTTTTGATGTATGTGAAGAAAAGACAAGTTCTCAGGCAGCGGCCATGAAAGCACAAAATGTATTTCACTCTTTGTATTTCCCTCTTGGTTTTGTGTAGAAGAAGCTCAGTTTGAGCTTAACCCAAAACATAACTATGGTACTCTTGCAAGTAGTGGAACCTTTGCACTTGTCTCATCATTTTTAGGATTTGAAGCTCTTAATGGCCACGACCATTCATGCATTTCTGAATGTTCCTCTTGCTTGCATGACTTTGAAACCATCCCATTATTCTGTACTTGTGATTTTATTGTGTAACACTTCTTTAGGTCATGACCATGAAGACACCAACTGGGTTTTTCCATAATGCTAGATGTAACTTGAAATTTCTCCATTTACTAAAAATGCAAGAAGAGAAAAAAATGATTTCCACCTTTTCTGAATAAAAGCCAAAGAAAGGATTCATCATACAAGGCCGAGGCTTCTAAATTTTTTTGGGCTTTCATATCTCTGAATATGATGCAAATGTTTTTTCATTTTTAAACTCTAGCACTATTATGGCATTTGATTCATTTGTCTTCAAATAAATGTATACTTAACTTCTCCAAAGCGCAGTAACAATGTTGCTTATTTTTTTGAATGAGAACATGGCTCCATTTTTGTTGATTATGGGCCTTCTTTATGCAACTATGGCTCCACTATCTTTTCTCTTGGAAATGCAACTTGTTTTATTATGAATTTTCTCTTTGAAACACAAATAGATATTTCTCCATTTGTATTTTCTCTTTTGCAATTTGTATGCTTTGGCAACTTAGATCATCATTCTCCAAAGCACTTTTTATGTGGAAAAATCACTCTTTCAACAAAAATAAACAACATTCCCCAAGTCTATACTTGAAGTATCTCCTGAATATTCATGATAGGAACTATTGAATCTTGTTTCCATTCTTATATTGAACAAAGTTAAGATTTTCTCCCTCCATTCACACACATATAGATGCAAATCAACATGATGCACTTATAGCATAATAAAAACTTTACCCTTTTTTTCTCCTTCCATTCATAATATTAGTCATTCTATGTAATGAGCATTGCCTTAGATGCTCTAAAAGACCATAATCTAAGAGTGCCTTTTTAATTCACCAATAGTAACAGACCCCTTTTGATCATTGGGCACTTTAAATGACTAGAGCTGCCCCTAAACATTTAAAGGAATCATTTAGTTTAATCAGTCCAAGACTATCCTAGACTTTTCCTTTTCTATTGTCTATAGACTACCTCTATACCTTGTGATTGAATCTTCCCACTGCTCTTATAGCTTCATGATGCATTTAGTCCCTTAAAATCACTGTCACTCTTTGAAACTCAGTGTATCTCTAGCTCCACCCTTTGCACTATGAATTTACCTATTTTCATGCTTCGATCCTCAGGATAGAAAATACATTGTTGCCTCTAGGGATTTTATTGCCCTTCACTCATTACCTATAGTTTCTCCATATAGCTCATGATAGCTCTTGATGTCACCTGATTGCTCCTACTATCTCACAAACATGATCTCCTTGTATTTGTGAATTTCAAACTGCAAACACCATAGAAATATTGTAGGCCAGTTTTGTACTATGTTCCTATTGATTAGGATTGACCTTATTAATAGGAGAAAATTCTAATTAATAAGGTATCTATTCTAATCAATATCACCATGGTAAATGAAACTTGTTTACAAGGATTGCATTGGTGATATGGAATGTGACTATCTTTAATGAAACTAGAGGGTAGCATACTAGGCTCAACCCTTGTGGGAGCCATATTTTATCCCACATGCTGTAAATAGGTGAAACAAAATAGTAACAAATATTTAACCTATACTTGCACAAGAAGAAAGCATATTAGATAAAATAGAGCATATGATAGATATTTTTGATAACTTTCTTGTTTTCCTGGACATCTATGGTATGCAAGCTATTTAATGCACATGAGGATTAGATTATATGTTTATAGATGCATGCTCATATTTTGATTGGTGATCCTTCATTTCTCTAACAATAGTCTCTCACACAGATGCAGGGAAAACTAGGAGCAGCAAGGAGAGCATCAACTGGAGGCTTGGACAATCAGGAAGGACTACAGACGATGCAAAACAAGACAAATGGGATTCGTCATTCAGACAATGATGGATCCCCTATCTCTATATGTGTATTTTTCCATTTTCTTATTTATAAATGTATGGGTTTTTCCATTATATGCATTCAAATAGTTAGTTCCATGACTTGTGTGAGACACCATACATTTTTAAAATCAATAAAGACCACAACTTTGAAAAGATTGTGCACTCTCTTATGTTATATGCATCTGCATAATGCAATGTGGTATTGTAGTAATTTGATATTTCTTTATGCACATGCATATGATATGGCAGAGTAAAATGTACCTTCTTTTCATTTGTAAAACATAAAAATCTCTACCTATTTGAGCTAGTATCTAGAATAGGTAATAGTACCCAACACTCCAAATGATGGTGAAGAACTTCTTATGGAGTTTGAGACTCTAGGATGCATTCTTGGCATAGCCAAGAAAAGTTGGGAATAAGGAAAGAAGGACTAGAAATCACATCTTGAGAAGCTACAGGTATCAACTACCTCTTCCAGTTGATTACATTCCTTTTTATGCATTTTGGTTTCTTTTTTGCATTTCAGATTTCATTGTAGATATGTGGATGATAGAGATAGGGGGAGTTGGTTAGAATTTTGTTACTCTCATTCCTACATGTATATATCAGTTAGGGGGAGTATGTCTGTAATCTGGTAAAGAGTTTGTGAATGATGTCAAAGGGGAACAAAGAACATAACATATATGCACCCTTTTCCCTTGATGTCAAAGGGGGATATTGTTTGAAGAATAAGAAGTTTTCCATTGATATACTTACTGAAAACATGAGCATGAGGTATGAATACAAGTTGCACAATATGTAGTACAATGTTGTCATTGATGTCAACATTGTGATTTGGTATGAAGATCATTGTGCAAATCATTTTGTATAGATTGAGCATGATTGAAGATGGTTATCTAATGATTATTTGTAAGAAGGTTTTATCGAGTGTAACCAATCATAGAGAAATTTTGACTGTGTCAAAACAGGTATTCTTGTGTATAGGACATTTGGTAATTTGGTTTGTATTGGTCCGTTGTGAAGATTCTTACTCTACAGTTTTCATGTAATGTTTTTGGATGGTAGTGGAGTTTAAATCTAAAGTTTCGCATTGTTTTGGTTTTTGGAGTAGAATTTATGGGTGATAGAAGTTACAGTTTTCTAGTGACAATGTTTCTTGTATAGTGTATATATTTTGGTGAATCTGCACTTCATTGCGGAATGGTATATGGTCTTGCGAATTTGTGTAAGTGTTGATAGGTGTCAGTTGCATGTATATTCCAAGTGGCATGAAGTTTTGGGGTCCGCATATTTGTTTGTGATTAAACAGTTGGTGAATTTTGATGTTAGGTCATTACCGGTGCCAACGTAATAAGTTTTGATTATTGCGGAGCTTAAATAAGTATTGATGTATTATAAGGATTTTATTATAGGTCAACCCCAACCTATCTTATGCATTACAAGTTTGAATTAAGGATTGAATTGTATGTGTTTGTATGTTTGATCCAACAAGTTATATTTTGTTTGATACATCTAATTAGGCCGACCTAATTGATGTTTGAGGTTGAGATAAATATATATTTGAGTTCATTTTTGGTGTTTTATTGATGTGTGTGTGAAGATATATATTCTTGATGTGAATTGTGTGAGTGTGAGATGAATGTCGAGTAGATTAGAGTGTTAATGCAAATCAATATAAAGTGTATATAGTCAGTGTATTGAGCTTCAATGGAACTATAATTAATGCATATGATAGATGGAATTGTAATAGTTCAAATCTTGGCTATGTGCTACCACTCTCTTCTATATTTTCCCCTTTCTATGAGTAGCGAGTCTACTAGGATAGTGAGTCCACCTACTGTGAGCACTTCTATAATATCTTATAACTAGTTATAATATATTGTGAGCTAATCCTCATCGTGGTTTTTCCCTTTTTGGGTTTTCCACATAAAAATATAGTGTTCATGTGTTATGTGATGTTGATGGTTGATTTCATGTTTTCCCTTCTTACTGCAAATTAAATATGCTATGTGGAATGAATTTTTAAATGTTTAAGTTGTTTTAGAGAATATTGATTCACCCTCATCTCAGTATTTTGGGTGTTCAACAACAAAAAAAAGATAACAATTCAAAAATTTGAAATTGGAGACATGGTCCTGAAAGAGAACCAAAGGAATCAACGAGATAGAGACAAGAAATGAAAATTTGAGCCTAATTTTTTGGAATATTTTATCATTATGAAAAAATATGGTTCTAGAGCTTATAAAATTGATACACTTGAAGAAGAACCTTTGGAAGAGTGTATTATCAACATTCATCTTAAGAAGTTTTATGCATGACCCTTAGGGTATCTTAGTAGTTTGTACATACTAGTTTCATCATTGCATTCCTTTTCGTTCACCTATAATTTTCATTCCATCTTATTCATCTATCATTAAGCATTTACATGTCATTTTACTTGTCCACCATGGATTGTGTTGATTGTATCTATCATTTTAATTTGGCTATCATATCATGTACTTTATCCATGTCAGATTTCCTTTCCCTAACTAGAGGCACTTTGTCTTTCTCCTTGGATTTGGGTTTTGATTCTTGTATCTTGAGATCATATGAAAATCCTAAAACATTGGGCTTTAACAAAAAACATGATAATTTTTTTTTTTTATTAAGCCAAATCTTTAGATTTCATAGCTTGTTTCTTATCTTTCGATATCAATATAAAAAAATCTTTTGGAAAGATATACATGTTGGTTATCAAATTTGTTTATCAGTTGCTTTTCTTTTTCTCTCTTTATTTTATCTTTTCTATCTCATTTTCTTGATGATGGCCCAAATTTTAAAATTTCTTCTAGAGTATCTTTGGTTGTGGCATGAGTGCCCTCCTTGGAATTATTTTTATTTATCTTTTGTCTCTTATTTTCTTGATGCAAGCCTATCTTAAAGTGCTTAGAGCAACTTGGGTTTCAGTTTTGGTGATTTTTTGGAAGCTCTGGAGGTCGCCGTTTTTTTGGAGCATTTTGAGCAGAAACGGAGGTCACCATTGTGTTCGTAGTGGCCCATGTTAGAATCCAAGATCACCTGCATGCAAATGGATACCTGTCACATGCAAAAGACATGCAAAACCAACAAGATGTTCTGCAAACCTCAAAGTGTAAAATGCATTATGAGAATCCCGTATTACAAAGAGATCAATCCTTATGAAGGAGATCAAGAAACCCTAAAAGGGAAACCCTAAATGAAACCCTAGTGTGCACACTTAATAATTAACCAATTATTAATGTGCCTAAGTTTAGCTTAAGCAACTAGAGGAATAAGTGACTTAATTAATTAACCAGTATGATATAATTAATTAAGCGTAATAAATTATTACTCTAACAATTTCTTTGTAAGTGTGATCTTTAGACAATATGGGTAAATAAAAACAAGTATCCACTTGATAAGGTTCCTCTTCAAAGTAACAATGAATATTTATTTTATTTCTTGGTTTTCATTCATCTTACATATTGCCTTTTGTTGCATTTTCTCATAATAGGTCTCATTTTCATATTTGATCCTTGGTGGAGATTGATTTCACTACATATCTTACATTTTATAAGTGTTAGCATACATTATAATATCATAACCATATTATATGAATCATAAATCATAATCATATATCCTAATAATCATAATAATCATAAGCAAGCCACAACATTCATTTTTCATATATGCATGTAAAATAATAACATTCTCATCACTATCATAAGTAACATTATCAATATCCATAATCTCATCATAGCATCATAAATAATTACATTGTAATCATGAGAACATATATTAAGCATCATCATCATCATAAAGTATCACATAAATCAAAGCATAATCATATGCACATTATTCATCATCTATGTCATATATACATCATCATATAATACAATGTCTACATAGGATACATGAGCTATATGAATACAAATATATAATGGACCATATACATGTGGTGTCTATACCAATAATGTACATAAGAAGCAATACATGCATCAAATATACATATGTACAAGTGTTTGTGCCCTATCCTGAGCTCCCTCCTCTTGAGAAGGTTGGAGAGCCCCCAACCCCTCTTGCTCTCAATGGTGGTCATGGGGTAGTGGCCATATGCTCCCCACACTATGGGATCCCCCTGATCAGGCTCTAGATTGGCTCCATGTCTCTATCCATGAGGAGTAGGGTGAATCCTGCTACTCCCTCAACTCCTCTCTCTCATAGAGAGTTTGGTAGTAAGTATACTCTAAGGCGATCCTCCTCACCTCTTTCATCACTTGTTGTGAAGGTATCCCTATTCTCACCTAATCCCGCATCCTCTATGCTCTCTTGGTATCCCTCTCTATTGTAATTTGTGCCAATTTCACCTCTAGTTGTTGCCTCCTAGCCCTATCTTTTTTCTCTCTCCTATGACCTAATAAAGCTAGGTTTGTAAGTTTTCCCTCTTTTTTAGTAATCTATGAAACCTATGTATGTAGGCTATCTGACTCTGCTCGAGCCTAATCTCAATCTACCGTAGCTATTTGTAGCTATCTTCATGCCTCAGATCTCTCCAACCATTATGTAGGTACACATATTTGTGTCTCCTCCTCCTCACCTCCTCTCTCCTCAGCTAGTACCTAATCCTATACCTGTGGTGGTGGTCCTTTCTCTCCCACTAGCTGGTCTCCCTACTCATCTTGTATATCTCTATCTCCCTCATGTTTTTTTTGCAACCCCTGAGGCTGGGTCCCTCCACTACATAACCCTCTTGCTTATGTCTCCTCCTATAAGTGGTTGCCACACCCTCTATATTAGACCCATAAGCTTACTACCCTATGTCGATCCCACTAGGTATCATACTATAGTGTAGTCCCCACATCTACAATTTCTACTCATAGATCCTAGGCCATTGGGATGAGAGACTCTTAACTCTGTAATGGTCGTATCGACTTTGATCATGGGGCCCTAGTCAACCACCTCCTTCCATGTCTCGATGAACACTGTCTTGTTGATCAAGACGCCCTATCTTTGTCTGAAGTTTCAGTGAAACCATTCTAGCATATAACACATAATGATGTGTACCATATACCCAATAAAATACCTAAGCTATCTACAAAATGGGAGTTTCTTAGCATCCTCCCACACCTCACAATCTCACTAAGACCTCCAAATCCAAATCATCTATCTCTCATCTCCAATACCACATATCACTGAATCCCTTGTAAGTAACCATATTAACATACATGTATATACATAAGGAATTATCTAACCCCACACTCTGTATGTGGTTGGTCTCATGACCACCCGAAAGTGTAGTAATATAACTCTGTAATCTAAGCTCACTATATACCTATAAGCCATCTCGTGTATGTCATAATATATGTGTGCAAGGACACAAGGTCCCCATGTGTATACCACTTCCTCCTTGGGAATCCACTTTGAAACCCTCCCCTAGCTTGTGGAGGAGCCTCAAGATTTCCTATCAAGTACTAGGATCTCACCAATAATCCCTACCGCCACTAATGGAAGTGGGTCAAAGCAACCCATAGCCTAACAAAGATCCATCTCACTATCCTCTATCCCTAGGTCATCGATCATGAAGATCCCAATCAGTGTGCTCTCACCATGTCCTATGTATTATATAAGCCTCTCTCCCCAAATTAGGATTCAAAGAATCCTCCAAATGTCCTCTAGAGTGTTAGTAGCCTCCCCACTAGGAAGCATGAAGGCATTGTGATTATTATTCCATCACTCAACCAATGCAGTCATCATGGCTCTATGAGCCTTGATCTTTGGCATGTGGCCTATATAACATAGGCCAACTACTCCCAATAACAACTCCTCCATATTTTTTAGGTACTACACTAGCTGCATGGTAACAAGATATCTCTCCCATGACTAGAGTTAGTCACCCTCATCTTGCATTCATTAGTCGCATATCATTAGCTTTACATAAAAATTAAAAATAAAAAAAAATGCATTCATTTTTTTTCTTCCTAGCCTAGCCCTAGCCAATTGCATAATTTATTTCGAATTATGCTGCATTTTAACTCATTTATGCAATTTTTCCAATTACATCACATTTTTTTTTCTATTAGTGCTACAATTCTAACAAATTACACAATTCTAGCCAATTGCACAATTCCACCAATTGTGCAACTTTGTGTTCCATTTGTATTGTAGTTCTTTATATTTTCATCTTTGGTAGATGTGCCATATTTCTAACTAAATGCATCACATTTCTAGCCAACTCCACTTCGTTACTAAATGCAAAGATTTACCATCCAATTACACAATGGTTTTAACCATTTGCGTTACAAACCAATAGCATCATTTTTCCTACCAAATACACCGTATCAAGTGATTTGCATAGAACTTTCGACCAATTGTGTCACATCATTCCATATACGTGTTACTGGCCCAAAATATCACTTTCCATTAAATCTAATTCTACCCTCCATTAATGCTCCTAGAAATACCCATCAAGTTCCCATGGCTTCCTACTCACCGGTGGTATTGTGTCTACTAGTCATTTGAATGCTCAGACTCGCTCTACATGGTGTGTAGCCCTCATAAAGCCCACCATCTCATATGTTTCTCTACTCTAGAGTGATTTGGATCTTTGAGTTTGTGAGAGTGAAAATGAGCCCTTATGGCCTTCCCAACCCTATTTTTAGCCCTTATCGCCCTAGCATTTCATCCATAATCCCTTTCATCTTTGTTTTTATCCTAGACTAGTGTCTTTTTCTAGCGTTTTGTCAATAATGTTCTAAGTTTCCTAGCTAACCCTTCTTGTTGTGAGTTCGACTAGAAAATTATTTTCTTTGGCCAATCTCTTGAGGGGGCATCATATCTCCATCCCATGGTTTGTTGGGGCACACTGAGGCATATCATCCCTTATACTAAATTGATCATAGGATGAGGACAATTCATAAATATACATAATCTACTTATGTTTCTTTGAAACAAAGCTATAAGACACATTGTCTCAAAGAGGGGAAACATGTAAACACCTAAAAATAACTAATGCATTATCATCTTATCATTTCATCATTATCCTTATCATTTGTTCTATCCATAATTAATTAAATAATTTTTAATTATTTAATTAAGCCAAAATTTTCCTCTTTTCATCCAACATTAATTAAAATCAAATTCAATTTATCTTTGGTCCTCTATAATTAAATAATTTTTTTAAAAATATTTAATTAACTAACACTTCTCTTTTAAATAAATTAAAAATAATTTATTTATATTAGAAATTTTCCTCTAAAATAAATAATTTAATATTTATTTATTTCTCCAACTATCCTTATGAATTAAATAAATTTATTTATGTAATTCTTATAATTTTCCCTCCATCAAATTCAAATTATGGGTATTACCATATCTTGAATTTTCCTATCCATTGATATTTCAAATTAATCTCCACCATTGATCAAATATCAAGTGAATTATATAAATAAGAAGCTTTCATTTCATTCAAACCCCTCAGCACTCTTATGATCAAAACCTCTCTAGCAATTTTATCACTATCAATCATTCAAGTGTTATCAAGCATTTATCATTATCATTATCAAGAAAAGGCTTCATTTATCTTTGAGCATTTTTATCATTATCCTTCTTTCATATTTTGTTAATTTGAAGAGAAAAAAACAATGGAGCAAATCAATATCTTATCATGATGGCTTGCTTTTTATCTAATTCTAATATTTTGATACAAAATCTTGAACTTCATTTTGTGATTGTGAAAGTGTGAGTTTGTATTTAGATTGTACTTTGTGGTTCACATTTCACCATGAACACATATAGTTTCCTCATTATGCTTAATTTTTAATTGTATACACACATGCTACTTTCTTCCTCTTTGTTCCTTTCTTGCAATTTCTATATTTTGATAGTCCAATGAACAACATAACTTTGTATGACCATATTTAGATTGTACTTTGTGGTTCACATTTTCACCATGAACACATATAGTCTCCTCATTATGCTTAATTTTTAATTGTATACACACATGCTACTTTCTTCCTCTTTGTTTCATTCTTGTAATTTCTATATTTTGATAGTCCATTGAACAACATAGCTTTGTATGACCATATTTCCTCAACATCCTAGTGACATGATTCTTATACAACTCTTACATAACTATCAAACATCTTCTTGTTCTCTTAATTTTTTTTCCTATAAAATACATTTAATGCAACAAACTCTCATTTTATAATCTCATTTATGTTTCAATTTCACTTTATTTCTTGTACAACACTTTCCCTCACATTAGGGGAACATTTGGGGCATTGCTAGCGAGTCAATCTTTCTCATTTTTGTTCTCTATATCTTGATTAAATACTTCAAATGTAAAACACATTTTAGGTTCTCATAATGATATATTTTACCCATCTCCATATCTAACCTACTACACAATATTTATCATAGTTATGTGTTCTCTTTATCCTAGGATTCTCTTATGTTTTATTACATTTTCCTCTTATAATATTCCCTTGGTCCTCCAATTATACTTTTTCTACCACATTCTCCTCATGATATGATACCATATTTCTCTTAGATCTAGCTTTACTATCCATATATTGCATCACCTTCTTAATTTTTGGAATATGTATATCACACTAACCATTTCCTATTTACACTCTCATGCCCCACTTTCCTTTATCATGGTTGAAAAATTGTGGGGGATTCCTTGGTGGAATATCCATTTTCTCTCTTTACAATTTACTCTCTTAATATTACATCTTATTCTTGACAACATCCCTCCTAAATATTTCACTAGTTTCTATACCATATCCTTAAATTGGTTACATCATATCACATCCAAGAAAAATAAGCGGGATATAATATGATTCTATCTTGATTATGATAGATCCTTCATAGCCCTATATCAACCATTATACTTGTGATGTTTCCTTGGTAGACCTAAATTGATCTATTTACTTATGGAAAAAACCTTCAAATCCTTACATCACCTCTTTTCATTTCAAGTGAATTTGCATATATCCTATACCACTCCTACTTAAAGTGATCCTAGTTGGATCTTGTACCACCTAATGATCATGAATTACATCCTTCATGAAGGAAAAATTGATAAAAAATTTATCCCATCACAAATCTATTTCTCATTCCTTACTTCATAGAATCATAGAGGTCATATTAGTTTGACCTCATGATTGGCCCTATCTATTAAATTTTACAAACTTTAGATTATTATTTTTTTTAAAATTATGAAACTTCAATAGATTTCCATTGAAAAAATTTCTTTGTCTTCTTGTGTGTTGTAAATATGAAAATGGCATTTAATAAAAAAGACAAACAAACATTTCACCAAGTGAAGCCCTTATGCAATATGAAAATGACGCTTAGTAAAAAAAGACAAACAAAAATTTCACCCAGTGAAGCCCTTATGGATTATTTCTCCATATCCAATTTATGAAGGATTTTAATAATTTTATTTACTTTAGCATACTATATTAGTTATTTATCATGTGTATAATAAATTGAGGGAATATATAGAGATGAAAAGAGCATAGTTTATATTTTCCTCACTCATTTTAGAATCCACTTGTAATTAACATGAGCATAAGTTGTTCAAAAAATAATTCATCCTACATGGAGATGACCCCTCACACAAAAATTCCCTATTTCACCCCTATCATACACCTTGTCACATTAGTGGGGGAAATATAAAGACAAAATTGCTACTTCACACTTTTTCCACTTATTTTAGTGACCACTTGTAGTAAGAAGGATTTTGACTAGTTTAATCCCCTTTATGCATGAATTATCCTAAAAATACTTCATCTAATATGTATATTACCCCTTGAAAACTATACATTATTTGTTTGACCCCTATTCTATATCTTCCTATCACTAGGACACATAATCACTATGTCAGTGTCCATCTAGAAAATACTAGACATACTAGTATCCAATACATGCAAACTTGAATTTCTCGCCCAAATTCTTATATTTTCATAAAAACCTAACCAAAAATCATCTTTAATGGTGAAATTAACCCTAATCATGCTTGCTTATGTTTATGGACTAGAAATAAATGGCATATAATACACTTCACTTCGTCTAACACACACTCGACATCTTTAGAAACCCAGGACATCCTCCATTGTTGCACACATGTAGCTTAATGACCACAAATTTCTACTCTTATGTCTAGGTCCCCACAATAAAAAATATAACATGATTATATTATTCTAGTAAATAAACATTGTATGAACAATATATATTATATGAATATAGAGGCATGCATTTATTATGGCTCTTATGAACACAAATAATTATGTGAATCTTTATATTAAACATATGTTATTTGTTGCACTATTCTGATTTGATTCTTATTACATCACCTTGGGGTTAATTTATCTACCATAAATAATATAAACCCTAAGATTATATTTTAATGAATATTTGGTTCCATTGTTAGGGACCCTATTTTGTGGCTTATAAGAAGAAAAATCATAAAAAGAAGGAGATAAATTTATGGTCAAGAATAATACTAGAAAAATTAATAAATTAATTATACTTATGATAAGAATTGAGATGTTTGGTAACATACAATAAGAACTATCTCATAAGAGGAGTTAGAAACCTAAGGGGTGATAAATAAAATGGGGCAATTATAAAAAGGATTTTGGAAATATGTGACCACTAAATGTAGGTCTAGTTTGAGAATAAAAGGATCAATGAAATTTCAAATAAAAACACCTATGAAGAATAGAGATAAAAATAATTAGAGAAAATTTTAAAGAATTTTGAATAGCTTATGACATGTACATGGAAAAATAAAGAAGTTTGAAAATAACCCAATAAAGTTTGAATAGATACTAAATAAGAATGGAGAATGCTAGATAAGTCTCACTTGAGCATTTCTAGAGGGATACTACTAAACATGATGATATTTTCCAACAGATGGACATATAGATCATATTCTACTCAATAATAATGAAAAATCCAAAAAAAAACTGTCTATATCTAAAGATTAGAAGAAAATTTGACGAAATCATCAAATAAGATAAGCGAGTATTAAAAATTTAAAGTCACTAAAGAAGGGGCTTAGAAGAAATAGTGCTATGCCAAGGCATATAAGTAGTGGTGCTCCACAAATATAAATTATTGACTATATGTCGTAAATAAATAATCATCTATATTTATTAAAAATTTGACTATAAACCCATATTTTAAATTCCATCTACCTAATATCAAGGTCATAATTATTTAAAAAAATTAGGGTTTACTAACCCAAAATTTAAAATTAAACCTTTGAATTTGAGAAAAGAATACTTAGATAATATAGTAAGTAAAAACATGTTTACAAAAAAGAGAAGATGATGAAAATTTTCAAATTAAATGAATAAAAAGGAATACTAAGAAAAATGACATAGGGGACTGTACAATAAATTAGCCATGGATAGAATTGAAACAATTAAAAAATGATGGGATAACCCTACATTATTTAATCCCAAATTCTTACCAATAATAAATTGACAATATAATTCTTTTGGGGTAAGCCACTATGGTTGAAGCTATTGAATGTAAAAGAATCTTTAAAGACTATACCCAAGTGTCTAGTCAAAATATTAATATTGAAAAAATAAAAATTTAATACCTCCCTAAGGCTCCAAAATAGAATTACTAGCTTGTTGAACTAAAAATTCAGCAAGTCCTTGCTTCTTATCTAGGAATTCCCATCACTCAAGGAAAAATTCACACCTCCACCTAGATTAATCTAATTGAAAGGCTCCAAAGGAAAATTTCATCCTAGAAAGGGGTCCTCATAAGCCATGATGGAAAACTTCAATTGTTAAGAGAATCTCTACAAATCACCTTGGTTTACCTTATTTCTTTATTCAAAATCCCTAGAAATTTGGCTAAGAAGATTGAACAAATTCAGAGACATTTACTTTAGTCTGGCATTAATAAAAAATAATATTTTCCCTTATTGCCTAAGAAATTATTTTTCTCTTAAAGAAAATGGTGGTCTTGGCATAAGGAAGATCAAAGTTATGAATAAAGCTCTTTTGGCCAAGGTGGGTTGGCGTCTTATCAAGTTCGACATTGAATGGCCTAATATCATGAATTCCAAATAATTAAATGGGAGAGAGGAGATTCTCTTTCTCCAATCTCAACACTTACCTCTAGGTTAGATAATAAATGGAACAAAATTTCTAAAACTAAGGCTACTCTCTATTTGGGCATAAAATCGCTAGTTGGTAATGGTGATAATGTTATATTTTTGGAAGATCCTTGGATTTCTACACTTTCTCTAGAATATCACCCCATCTACTCTACTTTTTGGGAAGACTTAAAAAAATGAATGCAACCTTTTAATACTACTTAATCCTACTTATGTCAAACTTCTAAACATATTTTCTAACCAATTTGTTTTTATAGAATACCCCTCTAAGATAGAGTAATTTGGGCTGACAACCACTTAAATCTATATTTAACATGATTGATCCTTCTCAATCTATCTCTTTCAATTGGAATAATGTTTGGAAGCATGAAATTATCTCTAAAACCAATTTATTTTTTGTGGATAGTCTTTCATGAGAAAATATTGAACATTGAAAACCTCAAGAAAAGAGGCTTCATTCTCATTGTATGGACAAGATGAAGAGATCATAGATCATATTTTTATCTACAGTAGTTGTGCCTAAAATATTAGGCAAAAAATCCTTGACAACTTTTATATTTCTTGAGTTTTGTAAGACAATGTTCAAAGTATTACAGACAACTAGAAGCCTCATTTATTTTATCACTTGATAAAGTAATTATGGTGGCATGATTTTCTACATGTTGGTTGGGGCTTGTGGAAAGAACAAAACAATTAATTTTTAGAAATCAATCCAAACCTTAGGAGTTGTTGGTCGACCTAGTTTTCCATGATATTGTTGAAAAATCTAGGATGGTCGAACTCTATAAAATTGAGCTCAACCTCTCAGTTCTTGAAAATAATATAGCCAAGATATGGAGTGTTTTTGATAAATTGGCTAAGGTTGACCTTTCAAATTTGGTTTCTCATAATTCTTCTACTTGGACCCCCTGATCTTGGTTGGTTCAAACTTAACTTTGATGGTTCCATTAATGGTAACTCAAGTTAGATGGGTGAGGGTGGTTTAATAAGGGATGATATGGGTTAGGTGATTGGTGCCTATTGAGGGTAGTTTTAATCATTTACACCGTGCTAGGTAATAAGAGTTTATTGCCTCTCTTGAAAAGTAGGAAACTACTCCAAGGTTCGTATGTAACTAGTTCTTAGTCATGTGAGACATCACAGTGTTCGTTGTCAACATTTTTACAAGAGGCCTAGATTTTAAGCTGATTGGGAATAACATGAAATCAAAAAATGATAATTTCAACTATTCAAAAAAAGACTACTTTTTAGATCTACAACTGATTTGTATTAATCCAATGCTCTTTCAGATATTCATAACTGATTTTTAAAATAAAAGTCAAAAGAAGAATAGGGTAACAAGAGAATATGAAATAAAATCTAATTTAACAGACAATGCAGAAATATGCTTCAACAAACATTTTTGTATGTTTAAATGAAATCCTCAAACCACTATTATAATAAATAACAATTTACACATCTATTATCAATAGTAATGCAATCTTTAGAGGAAATATGACACACGTAAGATTTTTAGATTTCATCAATTCAGAACACCGTAAAGAACATGTAGATCTAAGATGAAATATTACTTAATTTTATAATTACCAACAAGATTTCATTAATTTGACATTTTTTATTGAGCTAAAAAATTCATACCATCACCATGATGGCAGATTCAGATGCATGCAAAACATGCATAACCCTTCGATTTAATCAATAATTCAGATTTCCACAAAGTCAATATGCAAAAGTCCACACTGAGATTGTATAAGTTTTCTTGCAAAATCCCATCAAAATTAGATCCTTTGAAATAATTCAATCAAAATATATAGAGATACAAGTTCCTAAAATTGTGGATCTGATAAATAAAACTAATTGGAACTACCTCCAATGCTTTAGTTCTAACTAAAACAAACTAAAAATTAAACAAAAGCAAAACTAGGTGCCCCAGTTTGAGTTTCAGCTAGCTATGCTAAACTTCAGGAAACAAAAAAAATTGAAAGAAATTAAATAGCTGACTGAAGTGACCCAAAATTCCAACAACAACTTTTATTTTACATTTGGGTGTGGGTTTTTGTGGCAACTGTTTATTAAAAACATTAAAAAGGGACAACAACATCTTCTGTCCTCAACTATTTGGGAGGGTGCTAGTGAATGCTGACACCACTTCATTTATTCTTTCTATTATTGGGCCTTTGTGATATTAGATTTTTACCCTTTGATCAATTGTTGTCTTTTTCATTTGTTGTATATTTTTTAAGGCATCCAATTCTTCCTATAAAGACTAAAATTTTTCCTTCTTATTCATCATCTTATCGATACCCTCTTGTGTTACCTGTCCCTGCATTTGACCTTCCAACTCCTCAACCATCTTATCATGGTCTCTCACCATCATAGGGGTATCCCAAAATGTGCAAATTAAGTCTTCAATTACCTAACGAGTGTTGTTCATTGCTTGCTCTTCCTGGCTTCTATCTTTATTCATCTTGGTTTTGCACTTATTCAAAATATTCACTCTACTGCTCTCACCCATTTTGGGATCTTATTTTGATCTTATTCTTTGATTATTACAGCTTTTAAGAGTTCCTCCATTGATTCTTCATTTATTTGGTGAAAATTTTGGATGTAATCCTCCCAAACCAATAACTCCTCATCAATGCTCAACTCAATTTGTTGAGTTGCACTGTCTTCATCACTAATTAAATGATAAGACTATTAAATCCTTTAGCACCCTATTTGCTAAAGTAAAAAATTCCTCCTTCCACTGTTGTGCTACTGGTATCCAACCACCTGGGTTAAAATTTCTGACCTCACCTTTTAAAGTAGTCTGCAACACAGATTTAGAATTTGCAACATTAACCAACCCAATCAAATCATTTATACATATTGTCAATTGAGCTACTTGGGCCTTCAACTCTTCTTTTATGTTCTCGTCTTTCTGCATCCTCTTTAAAATTGTAGATACAAACATTTGGAGATATTTTTTCTCTCCTTCTCTAGTCTAGATTTCAAGATCCACTTGTTGGATTTGGTAGTCCTTAGGCCTTATTGCTGATTTAAATTTATCCAATAGTGGGACAACTATCTCTGCTATTCTATTTCCATGTTCATCCAATGTAATGGTTGAATTAATCCTCTTGGCTCTTTTCCTTTTGTAAAATGGAGATTGGAAAGCTTCTAATAATATACTCCTGCTTTGATCTGGACTTTCCACATACGTCCGTTGTCTCCTTTGAATTATATGGTCAACCATAATGGTAGAGCTACAAATGTTTATCTTTAGGGAGAAGTAAAGAATTCTATATTGGGGGAGCCTTCAACATCATCTTCTTGTTCAAATTCCTATTGTACTGATTCTTGTGCAATCTCCTCTTCTCCCTAAACTCTTTCTTCATGGATTTCTTCCTCATGAGGCCAATCCTCATGAACTTCTTCTATATGAGGTTGTTCCTCATGCATTTATTTGGTCTGATCACCCTCCTGCTCCATATGTTCTTCTTGTATATTCTCTCCATTAGGCATCTCTTCAACATGGGTTTCTTCAATATTAACCTCTTCCATATGTACCTCCTGAGCATGCACTTCTTCTTTATGCACCTGCTCAGCATGAACCTCCTCTTCAAAAGGGGGTTCCCTTTGTGATTCTTCTTCCCTTGGAGGTTCATTTTCTATTTCACCCTCCTCCCTCACAACCTATTCTTCATCAATCTTAGAAATTTCTTCCTCTCTTACCAATGGTTCACCTTCAACAAGAGGGGGAGGAGAAGGTGGTGAATTAGGTGGAGGAGTTAGAGGCTTATTTTTGGGTGATGGAGGAGGTGATGGAAATGGAGACTCATGTGGGGGAGTGGAAGAATATGTTTTCTCAACTTACCTCTCAACAACCCTTTCTCTAATGGCCTCTCTAGTTCTTTTCTTCCAAACCAGAGTATCTCTCTATTCTTCCTCACCTTCACTTGAGGTAACATTGATGGGATATTTTTCTTTTCTCTTCTTTCCTATTTCCTTGGTAGGTTCACCCCTAGTCTTCTCTTTAGTTGGGGCAGCAACAGTAGATGGTCCTTCCCTAGTCTTATCTTTCTCTTTGGCTATAGCAGATGATCCCTCTCCTTTCTTAGTCTTCTCAGCCTCCTTTGTAGGTGTTGGAAATTTTATCATTGGAAAAGATCTTCTCAACCATTGAAGAGAGTGTATTGTAACATCATGTTCTCTTGTCTTGATATCATAATTTTATTAACCGATCAATCTTCATTGAAAATAGGCTGATTATAAATATTTTTTCCTTGGTAGATGGGGTCAAGGACCTTCCCATCATCCTTTGTTGTAAGGAAAATCATATCATCTCAGAAAGAAACATCTAAGAACAGTAGTGCCTCTGGTGATTTTCATTTCTTCAAATTGCCTCAAAGACACGTGCTACTATGCCATAAAGTGAAAACTGGCACAACTGATTTCCCACATTAACCCTTCTAAGAAAAGCACATGTAGACTTAACTAGATTCAACACTATGCACAGATTCAAACTTATAGAATCAATAAACATGAAAGACAAAAAATATGGACACACAAATTTACGTGGGGAAAACCCTTTCAGGTAAAAAGCCCCGCACTCCAAAAGATCGAGCCATTGCATTATTCAAAAACAAATAGAATTACAATACAATCTCAGGCTCATAGCCTTTATAGGAGTTACATCTTGTTTCATCTGAAGAATATAGGCAACAACACTATTCAAAATCCTCACACTGTTACAATACCCTAACACAACACATAGTGTAGGTTCATCTCCTCTAACTAGTCGAATCTCTTCTAGCTAGCCTCTCAGCCAGCCTAGCCTCTTCGACCTTCATAGGTTCACATTCTTCACATCCTCTGTCACAAAATTCTCACTGTTACAATGCTTATCAACATACCATTCAAACACACACAGAGAAAATTCCATATTGAACAAAACCTGACCAATCCGATTTAGATCGTGCAACTGTCAAGGAAGTCCAACCATCGACCATTCTCTAGCCATCGATCAATGCATTCCCTGTACATAACAGTTTAGTTCAATAGTTTCCATGGTTTAGCAATTGTCACCAGTGATTGAACAATCACCTCAAAAACAACACAATCAAATGTACATGTCAGTAGTTGGTATTCGTTCAGCCTAGTCCATCTTTACATCCATTAACATGATAGACACTATCGACAAGAGTCTGGAAAGTCCAAATGATTGTCCAGGTCTTCCCGATGTCCCTTAAGAACATCAAGACCAGAAAATTGCCAAGAGTCACACCGAACAGGTCTATCATCAATAACAACACTATCGGTGAAAGACCAAAAAGTCCCATCGAGTTCATAAGTCACCTTGATGACATTCAACTTGGAACACCTTCATCGAAAAAAGTCACATCGATGAAGTTCATCAAAAAAAGAATAAGCACCAGAGTGACATTCAAAGGTCATTTCGAAGACCAATGTCACACTGACCAAGCATCTTCAGCCAGAATCACACCAATCATATCACATCGGCTAGACCATCACTGTCGGTAAGATACATTGTGAAGTCCCATGTCAGCTCAACCATCTATTCATTGGCAAGACTCACACTGATTAGACCTACCAGCTGGACTAACATTGTTGGTCCAACATTCTCAGGTCTACCCGAATACCAATGTCATCCTGATGCGCTTCACTTCGGCAAGAGTCTCCCTGATAGAACTCTTCGTCTAGACCACAAGCACCAAAGTTACATTCATAGGTCATTTTGAAGACCAATGCCACCCCGATCTGATCATCAGCTAGAGTCATACCAACATGACCCATCAACCAAAAATATACTGTCGGTCCAAACTTACCAAGTCTAACTGAAGACCAATGTTAGCTTGACAAATTGTTCATCGGCTAGAGTCTCCGCGATGGAACTCTTCGGCCAGACTTCTATCTTTGCTGAGAGTTAGGAAACTTGGACCAAATGTTCAAGTTACACTAATGGCTCCCATTGGCAAGACCGATCACTTGTCACATTGATCTGAACACTTCCAGCCTTCTGGACTAAACAACTCATCGATAGGATATCTCAGGTGTCTCAATGATTTTCTCTTTCAAGAGGTTCAGGTCAGTAGGATTAAGGCTAAAATTTCCAACAATCTCCCACTTGATGAAGATATTACTGACCATTCTAGAGCACCAACAACAAACCATATCGAAGCACAAATGACATCAACTTCAAAGGCCCAAACCATAACACAATTTTGAATACATTCTCCATAAACAAGATAGAACATCAGCTAGAACAACAACCAGAAACATGACTGCTCCCATCCAACTGATCAACCAATGTGACTGAAAACAACACCCACAACTCATTCTATCCATTCAATCTCTCATACCTCCAAGGTACCCACATTAGAAAACTCATGAAATTAGCACAACCAACCCATCAACTATAGATACAAGCTCCATGTACAAACCAGTCAAGAAGACAAAGCACAACCAGAAACTCCCACTACATAGGTAATTCCAAATATGAAAAATAAAAGGCATAACAGGTCTACCAATGAAAGCACATAGAAAGTGTAACCATGTAGTACCAAGGAAACATCCACAATTATGTGCACAACCTACAGAACATCCTGCTACATACACCTCTAAAAGCCATCCGTGTCAAGTATGATCTCCTTCACATCCCAAAGAAAAAGCCATAACAACACCCAACCATTCAATCACCAAGATCAAACTTAACATATGTAACATGTAATCAATCATGGATGTAAGCCTTAAAGAAGATCAAACTATCTCATTTCCCATCTTAGGAAATCAACCCATAAAGCATCTCCTACCAGTTCTCATCAATAAATGATATCACATTAAACCTCAAGGAGATTAACCATGATGTCTATCTTCCACTATGAATCCTCCAGAACCATTAAATAGTAATTCAAGATCCATATCATGAAAGAATTCATAAAACACATTTGGAAGATATGATGGGAAAATACCTCTCAAATAGACTTCACTGCCGAGCAAGCCAAGAGTGGGAATGAGAATGCTCCTCCAAGATATACAAGCTGCCATGACTCAACCAAGAGTAATCTCCTCATTGGTCTCTGTTGAACTCACATTCAACCAAGGTGTAGGCTAGTTGGAATTTTGGCTGAAATCAACTCCTTTCTTATATCAAGAGAATTTTAGCCTCACCTTATTCTCCATGTATCTATGAACACCTGCAACCAATCATCTCATGCTAAACTCCAATCTGCATTACTGCACTTAACATGAAGTTCTCAAGCATATGACCAATGCACCCAAAACGCATAGAACCACCAGATCACTGTCAAAGCTTCAATCATCTAAAATAGGAACTTATCATGACACCATAATCTACACATCCCCCTTAGGAGATAAAATGCTCCAAGTGACCTCACCATGGTCTCAAGAGCAATGCCTCATGCCAAAACTCTAATGCAAAAGCAAGAGTATAACATGACATAAGAAAACTCTAAATCAACATCACCTATCAAGCACCACCAAAACCCTACCAAATACTCCAAACATCCTCCATGGTCCCAAGATGTTGCACATCCTCAAATAGTGTCCATGCAACTACGAAAGAACCCTTTTGCAACAACAAGATCTAAGAGTCCCTCCTAGTAACATCTATAACACTAAAGAAGATCATTCACCACCAAGTGATGAACCCACAATCACTACTAAAGCTCCCACTGAACTATGACATCCATCTTTCTAAGCATCATGACCAAACATCTGCTGATCTAAAAAACTTCCAGGTACAATCAAAAACATGTCCATCTGACAAAAATGCCAAGCAACACCAAGATCTCCAAACCACGTAGACCACACCATCACTGTTAAAAACTTACAATAAAATGTGTATCAAGCTCTCCATGACATCATGATACACATGCTATAGGTCCCCATAATCGACTATTCAGGTAGTCAATGCCATCCTTTCTCTCATCCAGAAGCAACCAATCCAATGCACAAATGACCATAGACAAGGCCAGCTAACAGATCTACACCAACATTGAATCAAACCTCATGGATATTGACAGTCCACTTCTGAGTTTTCCCATAGTAAAAATGTAGGTAAAGACAACCCACAACATGCTCAACCCACATATTCAATCAATGAATCTTGCAAATCTATCATCACATTGGAAACTGCAAAACCGAGATCTCAAAGAGAACAACAATGTAGATAATTTGACTCAAACACCAGATCACAACCAAATACAATTTTCCAATCATGTCCAAAACTCAAGCACCATAGTCTAGGAAACTAGCAAGCAACACTTACATTTAGAACTACAACTATCTCATCCAACAACACCCCAAATAGCTAGGGTCTAGAAAATAGTTTTACTAGCAACCCCACAAAACCAAAAGTTTTCTTGACCGTGTAAAACCTACAAAATCACCATGTTTATAAAACACCCATGCACATCCATATCCACTGCACATCTGGATGACTCAAGAGTCTTCACACAACCATCATGGTTAACCAGAACAATGAACTAACATGAATATGCATCACCATAGACTTTTTAGGAAAATCTATAAAAAACCTTTAGAACCAAAGAACATGAATCTGAGCCATGCAAGTACAATGTATCCTTAAAAGGAATAAGTAGTACATGAACTCCAGGCCCATTCCAAACCAATTCCAAAACCACAAGAATGCACATGTATTCGAGAGAGCTAGGCTACTCAGAAGATTTCAGACCACCCAAAGATCAAATTCATAGCCTTCATGCAATCAAGTTAACAAAGAACAACACATTCACTGCTAGGTCAAAACACCCAACACAAGCACAATACTCTATGGCTGAATAAAAACCCAAGCATTTCCATACCATCAAGGAGCTTGTCACATAGACACCTAGTATGAACCATGCTCTGCTGCAACACAACCATAAGCATAAACTCACACCCCTTGCATCTGGATCATTCACTACCAACTAGGAGCCTCAGACCATATCATTACAATATGATCAACTCCAATTTCTCCATCTTCAATGTCTTTCAGGCTGCGTGTTGTCTCAAAAGAGCAAGGAATTTTACTCATCAAAGGATCAATCATCAGCCGACTCCTTCAGATCTCCTCAAGCTTTCCAGGCTAAGAAATATTTATAGAAGGAATCCATAGAACCAAAGCACTCGGAATCTTTACATGCATCACCATGCAGGAACATGCAAGACACAAACCTACACATGCAAGCATAAGAAAATCCCAAAAGAAGGCTCTGATACCACTTGTAAGGAAAATCGTATCATCTCAGAAAGAAACATCTAAGAATAGTAGTGCCTCCGATGATTTTAATTTCTTCAAATTGCCCCAAAGACATGTGCTACTATGCCATAAAGTGGAAACTGGCATAGTTGATTTCCCACATTAACCCTTTTGAGAAAAGCACATGTAGACTTAACCAGATTCAACACTATGCATAGATTCAAACTTACAAAATCAACAAACATGAAAGAGAAAAAAAAATGGAAACAAATTTACGTGGGGAAAACCATTTCGAGTAAAAATCCCCACACTCCAAAAGATCGAGCCATTGTATTATTCAACAAAAAATAGAGTTACAATACAATCTCAGGCTCATAACCTTTACAAGAGTTACATCTTGTTTCATCTAGAGAATACAGGCAACAACTCTGTTCAGAATCCTCACATTGTTATAGTATCCTCACACAACACATAGTGTAGATTCATCTCCTCTAGCTAGTCGACTCTTTTCCATCTAGCCTCTTAGCCAGCTCAACCTCTTCGACCTCCATAGGTTTACATTCTTCACATCCTCTGTCACAACATTCTCACTATTAGAATACTTATCAACATATTGTCCGAACACACACAGAGAAAATTCCATATTGAACAAAACCTAATCAATCCGATTCAGATCATTCAACTGTCAAGGAAGTCCAACCGTCGACCATTCTCTAGTCATCGATCAATTTGTTCCCTATACAGAATAGTTTGGTTCAACAATTTCCATGGTTTAGCAACTGTCACCAGTGATTGAAAAATCACCTCCAAAACAACACAATGAAATTTACATGTCAGTGGTCAGTGTTCGTTCAGCCTAGTCCATCTTTACGTCCATCGGCATGATAGACATTATCGATGAGAGTCTGGAAAGTCCAAATGATTGTCTAGGTCTTCCCGATGTCCCTTAAGAACATCAAGACCACAACATCACCAAGAGTCACACCGAATAGGTCTATCGGAAAAAACAACACTATCGACGAAAGACTAGAAAGTCCCATTGAGTTCATAAGTCACCTAGATGAAATTCAGCTCAAAACACCTTCATTGGTGAAAGTCACATCGATGAAGTTCATCGAAAAAAAACATAAGCACCATAGTGACATTCACAGGTCATTCTAAAGACCAATGTCACACTAACCAAGCATCGTTGGCCAGACTCACACCGATCATATCACATCCTAAAGACCATCACTGTTAGTAAGATACATTCTGAAGTCCCGTGTTAGCTCAACCATCTATTCATCAGAAAGACTCACACCGATCAAACCTACCGGTCAGACTAAAATAATCGATCCAACATTCTTAGGTCTACCCAAAGACCAATGTCATCCCAATGCGCTTCACTTTGGCAAGAGTCTCCCCGAAAGAACTCTTCGGCTAGATCACAAGCAATAGAGTGACATTCATAGGTCATTCCGAAGACCAATGTCACCCTGATCTGATCATCAGCCAGAGTCATACCGACATGACCCATCGGCTAGAAATCTACTATCGGTCCAAACTTCTCAGGTCTAACTGAAGACCAAAGTTAGCCCGACGAACTGTTCATCGGCCAGAGTCTCCTCAACGGAACTCTTCGGCTAGACTTCTATCTTCGTCGAGAGTTAGGAAACTTGCACCAACTATTCAGGTTACAACGATGGATCCCATTGGTAAGACCAATCACTTGTCACACTGATCTAAACACTTCAAGCCTTTTGGACTAAATAGCTCATCAATAGGATAACTCAGGTGTCTCACCGATTTTCTCTTTCAGGAGGTTTAGGTCAGTAGGATTGAGGACATTTGTTTCCTTAGAGACACATTCCTTTGTACAATGCCTTATCAAATGTACTATTAGCCGCTAGTAATATTTCATCTTGACCTCATATTCTTCTTCTCAATTGGCTTAATGGTCTTCAATCTTTGGCTCATGGACAAAAAAGGAGCCTATCACCTTTTCAATCTTGCTAATGGGATCAAATATGGTCCTCGCATCATTATAGAAAACCAAATTATACTTTTCCATCTCTACATCAACACCTTTAGCATTTTGCATGTTTACATATGAATACACCCCTACTTGGATGGGTAAGCTATATCTAAATCTATGCTTCCCAAAAATGATATGGCAAACATCAATAACTTGTCTACATATTTCTAATAAAACCATCTTGTCAGAAGGATACATTGAGAGTTTATAGGGAATCTAATGAAATCCTACCACTCTGATATATAAAAATGTTTTAAACTCGATGTACCGGTTTCCAATAACCTTTAATGATTCCATTTCTTCATTGGAGATTCTTCTAGAGAAATCTCCCTCTAGTCCTTTGATATAAAAAAAAATGAAGTTATCATTAACAACATAGAAATGATCATAACTATCCTCTAGCTTTAATTGAGTATAGTGTTCATACATTGTAACCTTTCCAAGCTCAAAAGAGTCCACTTTGTCAAGTCCTGGGAAGGAGGCTCTAGAAGCTAGCAAATACACCAAGTAAGAAGTCATGTAAAACTTGGAAGTTTTAAGTATAGTGCTCAATTGATCATGAATGGTGTCACTTATGATAGTGGCCCAATAAATCTTCTTATTGGTGGCATCATTGATAGTTTTGATGAACTAAACCATCTATGGGTAGAAGTCTCAAGTATGCTAGTAGATAAACACTCTATTGAATAGGACAATTAGATTTTTGATGTCCTCCTTGAACTCAACTCTGTGTTGGACCCTGGCCATTTTGATTGCTACCTTCCTTGGGTGGACCAACATGTTATTTTTTTAATATTTTTTAGGTTCTCTACTTGATGCTCATCAGAAAATTTGATGGCCTTCTTCATGTCAAATTCCTCATATTGAGGTTGGAAAGGAATCCTAAAGATTTTTCAATCATGTCCATAATTATATCTAGAACAACTTATCCTAATTCTCCCAACAGCTTCTAAGTTTTATGATTGTAGTAATTTGTACAAGTCAAAACCAACTCTAGGGATTAATCAATTATAGGAAAATTAGATGCTTCTACCAAACCTGAGTTTGTTAAAGCTTTATCCATGCATGTTCTAGTTTCATCATTGTTGATCTTATACTTGAATTCATCCATGTCTACATGACCTAAGTTAGTATCCCCAATCTTAGTGTACGGAGAAAAAATATTTGAAGGTGGATGATAGTATTTGTACTAATACTTCAACTTTGTTGAATCCTTTTCTTTTGGTGGCATATCTCCTACATGTACAAGTACTATGTGTTAACATTTACATATATCAGAAGGGAGAAGCCCTGCAAAATAAGTTATATTAGCCCATATATATCTCTTATTGTAAAATCATAATGTGCTCCAAAGTAGATTAAATTTTGTACAAGATTTCAAGGATTGGCCCTTGGGCATACCCCTTACATCATATAAAAAAGGATTAAAGTTAAAATTTCATTCTCTTCGATCCTTTGGGCATCGGGGATCGAAGATCCCTCATACCCCTTGAAATACAATGCAAGTGTCTTTGATAAAATTAAGTCATGGTTTCAATTCTTTGACCTCATGTCCAAAATGATTTAAATGTCCTTAGTTTAAAATATTCCTTTGGCCTTTAAAAAATCGGAGTTCAGGTGTAATCCTTATCTCTTTTTTTAACAATGTCATTAGTTTTAAGCAATATTTCTGACTAGTGACATCAGAATTTCATTTAGGGGTTTGGTGGTCGGGTCCATCATTTAACTCTTATTTGTAGTTTTCATTAGGCTTAGGAGGTATGACCGATTAGTGATACCCAAAAGCTTGCAAGCTTGTCAGGATTCAGGCATCAGTGATGCTTCTTATGATTTGTCTTAAGGTTTTCGCATCAAACAAACAAAATTCATGTGACCCGACGTATGATTGGCTTCCTTTTGAATTTGGTTGCATCTTTCGAAGGGATTTATCAAAGGAATATTATCAAAGTTATTCATTGGACTAAGGTGGAACAATTTTCCTATGGTTTTGGATGCCAAAGGTTGGACTTGTGTGATACTTCCTACCTCAATAATGAAGTCTACAAAGAGTAATCCTGATGTCCGATAGACGATGGAGTTCTTGAAAATAGATTTTTCTAAGTGTTTCATGTGTTATCAGACATCGGGGATCATGGAAATCTCCATCCTTATACCTCTATAAGAAAGGATTCAAGACATATTTCCAATAGTCGACATACAAAAAAGGGTTTCAAAGATTTTCGCTAAGTCTTAAGATTTGTACTTCGGGGTTTGGAGATTCAGTCATTGGCCTATTCTTTTGTCATTTTTACATAGAACTGAGACCTCATGACTTAGGGAAAGGGTCGGGGATCGGGGGTCAAATTTTTTTATAGAATTTTGTTTTGTCATTGATATCAATAGATCTTTGTTGTTGCATTGATGTCAACCTATGGAGATGGTTTGATTGGTTGCATTATGTTTTCATTAGTAGTATCATTGATGTCAACCTCTAGTGTTGCTTTTATGAGAATATGTTTGTGGATTTTCAACCTATTTTATGGTTGATATGATGAGAGGAGTGTTGCAGATGTTGAGTTGGTGTTTTTGGTGCTTGGTTTCCAAGTGATTTTGAGAAAATTTGAATAAAAGAGGAAATAGTGTGGTAAACAATGTTCAGTGTGGTGTGGTGTTCAATACATTTTACTATAAATTTCTTCATGGTTGAAGATCTACTTGTGTGGTTTGGATATTTTGATGAGAGGTGTTCAGAGGTGTTATATCCATAGTTTTATTTTCTAGATTGATCGACAAAAGAAGTTGTGTTCACCAGTGTGTGAACTATGAAGCAGTGTTGTTTGGGAGAAATGGTTTTTCTTTGAATTTATCTATGTTGTGGTATCTAGTTTTTTGAATTTGGAAGTGCACTTATATTGTTCATATCTATCTTCAGTCCGATTTTTTTGAGTTTTGGTGCTCCACAAGGTTGGATTCATGTGTTATAGTGTGTGGAAGGTTAACTAGGTGTACATAATGAATATATCTTTCAAGTGCTTGTTGTTGTGAAGGATTTTTTGGATTTCAAGGTGTTGATGGAATATTCTAGATTATGTTTAAGTGTTGTTTATGGTTCACAAGTCATCTTTGGATTTGAGGAAGCATGTACTTAAAATTTTAATGGTGTTAACACAGGTTTGGCCGACCTTGGGTGTTTACAATAATTGTAGATGTGCTTCGATGTTTGTGGAAGTGTGGCATGGCATGCGAATATGGATTTAGGTCTGATTTAATGTGTGATGTGGTATGCCTTTATTCCTCTCTACCATGGGAATGTTTTGGTGCTGAACTATTTTGAATCTGCACATTTGAGGTGCATAGCTAACCTTGAAAGATGTTTTTAAGGTTGCAAATGGTATAAAGGGAAGGTGAATGTTGGAGAAGTGTGTGTAGATGCAAGGATGTGTTGATATGTGAATTTAATCAGATGTAGAGATCTGAAGTGTGAGCTAAATTCCTATGACTCCAATGTAGTGAGTAGAAGGGTCTACATTTGTAGAGTACCTGAATTTTTTGATAACAGTGAACTAGAGGTTACTGATGATGTAGAGTTGTAGTGGTGGATATTCTGTGTTGCTTTGAGATGTATTTCTCATTATAAAAATCTCCTATTTTCTTCTTTCTAATTTGGTAGTGAGCCCTTATTTCTTTTGGGTAGTGAGCCCTCCAACAATGAGCCTATTGTATTCAATATTGCAATTACTTTATAGTGTGAGCTAATCCTCATCGTGGTTTTTCCCTTCTTTGGTTTTCTATGTAAATATGGTTTTCTCATGTGTATGGATGTGTTTGAATTACTATTTCTCATGATTATATTCTACTAATACATGATAAGCGTTTAAATGTTGTTAAAGGTTTAAGGATTAATGTAGATCTGAATGTTAATAAGGGTTTTGATGTTTTAATGTACAAATGATTCAACCCCCTCTCAGTTGTCTTGTGCATTCAAAAATTGGTATGAAATCAAGGTTCCTTAGAAGAAAGCTTAACCACTTGAGGTAGATCCGATGGTGCACAAGAATGTGGCTCCTCTATTTGATGGATCTGATTATGTATTCTGGAAGACCAAGATGGAATGTTTCCTTGATTCTCTAGGGTATGGAGTTTGGAATTCAATTGAAGATGGATATATAATTCCTACAAATGGACTATAAACTAATGATGATATCAAGGCTTATGAGAATAATGGAAAAAAAAGGTATGCTCTCTTGAGTGGTCTTTATAATTCAGAACTTGTGAAGGTTATGAGTTATAAATCTACAAAAGAAATTTGGAAGAAGTTGGAAAGTGTCTATGAAGGAGATGATAAGGTCAAGCAAGAAAAGATGCCTAATTTGAAGACTAAGTTTGACACCCTAAGGATGAAAGAAGATGAAGATATTACAAGCTGCATGCATAGAGTGGAAAAAGTTGTCAATTCCATTAGAGGCCTTGGTGGAAAACTTGAAGAAGATAGGTGGTAAAGAAGGTATTAAGAACTCTTCCTAAATCTTATAGTCATTAGGTTTATGCTATTGAAGTATCTTAGAATTTAGATCATTATTCTAGAGATCATTTGTTTGGTACTTTAACTAATTTTGAATTGAGGGAGTTTGGTCCAAGTGATTGAAGAAAAGAGACTTATTTTGAAATTAGAAAAGAAGAGAAGAATGAGGAATCTGATCCACATGAGTTTGATGAGTTAGAAGAAAAATTTGTGAGGAGATTGAAAAAGGGCACTGGAAAATATAGAGGTAAGTTACCTTTCAAATATTTTAATTGTGGAAAGATAGGTCATTATGCTTCAAGATATCCAATAAAAGCTTCAAATGAAAAATTTAAGGAGAATAGAGGTAAATAAATTAGGAGAATTTATTATGTTAAAGAAGATTCTAGTATATCTGATGATGAATTTTATTACCTAGATAATGAAAATGATGAATGCTTGTTCATGGTTATAAATATTGACACTAATTTTGCTAACTCTGAGAGATGTGTGAAGGCAGTTTCTCTAAAATCAAGTCATAATGGAAGTATGGTGATTGGTTTTCATGCTAGAGAGGACAATAACTACTGGATTGTTGAGAACAAATGCTCAAATCACATGATAGTTTATAAGAGTAAGTTTTTTTAGACTTGATAATTTTGAAGGTGGTCTTGTTAATTTTGGTGATGATACATCTGCTAAGATATGTGGAAAAGGTTCAATTAGTTTTCATGCAAAGAATAATATAGATGACATTATTTATGTTAAGGGTCTCTGGCATAACATTTTAAGCGTATGACAAATGTCTAGCAAAGGATATAATCTTGTATTTTAGGATGGTGGTTGTGAGATCAAAAAAGGATTTGAAACTTTGGTTGCTATAGGAAGAAGGACAAATGGAAATGTTTATTAGCTTAAGGGTGATAATGGTATGTGCTTTATGACTCAAATCAATAAAATTTGGCTATGGTATAAAATGATGTGTCACATCAATTTTTGATATCCTAGTGAGGATCAGCTCTGCCAAAGTTGTGAGGAATTTTCCAAAGATCGCAAAGCCTATCAATATAGTTTGCAAGGAATGTTAAGTTGGGAAGAAAACAAGAAAAATGTTCAATATCAAAGAATGTTATACCATAGGACATTTGGAGTTGGTGCATATAGACCTTTGTATACCTACAAGAAAAATAATTTTTCAAGGTGACATGTATTTCATGCTATTGATTGATGATTACTCTAGAATGACTTGGGTAACTTTTCTCAAAGAAAAATTTGAAGCTCTAAATAAGTTTAAGGAATTTAAAGCCATGGTTGAAAATGAAATGGATATAAAAATAAAATGTTTTAGATCTAATAGAGGTGGAGAGTTCACCTCCAATGAGTTTAATAGTTTTTGTGAAGATCATGGAATAAAGAGATATTTGTCAGCTCCTAGGACTCCTCAACATAATGGAGTTGTGAAAAGGATGAATAGAAAAATTCAGGAAGGAATGCGAAAAATGATGAAGGAAGGAGATCTACTAGATGTCTACTGGAGAGAAGCAATTCATACTACAATATACTTACTTAATGGAGGTCAGGCAAGGGCAAAAAGTTGAAAGACTCCCTATGAGTTATGGTATGGAAGAACTCCTACTGTCAAATATTTTAGAGTGTTTGGAAGAAAATGCTATATCAAAAGAGATGAATAAAACTTAGAAAAGTTTGATGTAAGATTTGATGAAGGAATATTTCTTAGATACTCTACAAAGATGAAGGATTACCAGTGCTACAACAAGAGGTTAAAAAGGATTGTTGAAAGTACAAGTTTCAAAGTGGATGAAGACACATAAAATCTCAATGTTGATAGAAGGGTATGAATTAGATGAGTCCTCTTGTAGAGAAGAAGAGAAAGATGATGGTAAGAAAAAAGAAGTGCAGGTTGAAGAGGAGGATGCTTTGGAAAGGATCCCTAAGACCCCTAAGTATGTGTAGAAGAATCATTTTGAAGATCAAATCATCGGTGAAAAAAGTAGAGGTGTATTGACAAGAAGAAAGGTTGCTATGATAGAAGAATAGGTAAATTTATGTTTACTTCCCAAATTCAAATGTAAAATAGTGATTGAGGCATGCAAAGATGAATTTTGGATCAAGTCTATGGAAGAAGAATTGATGTAGATTAAGAAGAATCAGACTTGGGAACTTGTCCCAAGACCAGAAAACAAGAATGTGATTGGAACTAAGTGGGTATTTTGGAACAAGCTAAATAAGAATTGAGAAGTTGTTAGGAACAAGGCAAGGCTTGTGTGTAAAGGATACTCACAAGTAGAAGGAATATACTTTGAGGAGAAATTTCCTTCAGTGGCAAGGATGGAGGCTATTATGATGTTTTTGGCCTTTGCAACACATAAGGATTTCAAATTTTATCAGATGGATGTGAAGTCTGCATTCTTGAATGGTGAATTGGAAGAAGAGGTATACATTGAACAACCAAAAGGCTTTCAGTTATCAAATAATCCTAATATGGTTTGCATATTGAAGAAGGCATTATATGGACTTAAGTACGGTCCTATATCTTGGTTTACAAGATTGGATATGTAATTGTTATAGTAGGGATTCAATAAAGGTAACGTAGATAGTAATCTTTATTTTAAACTTGAGAAAGATCAAATCTTGATTTTGGTTGTGTATGTTGATTATATAATATTTGGAGGAAATGAAAGTATGTGCAAGATATTTGCAGAAGAGATGCAAAAAGAGTTTGAGATGTCTATGTTTGGGGAGGTGAATTTATTCCTTTGGCTTCAAATCGATCAGATAGAGAAAGGAATATTCATATCACAGTCAAAGTATGTTAAGGAAATGTTTAAGAAGTTTGGAATGGGAGACTCTAAACTGGTATGTACTCCCATGGTTACTAGTTGCAAGATGAGTAAGAATGATGAATCTCCTAAGGCTGATCAGAGCAAGTATAGATCAATTATTTGTGGATTTCTATAACTAACTGCTACTAGACCGGATATCATGCATGTAGTTTATCTTGTGGATAGATTTCAAGAAGATCCCAAAGAGTCACATGTGGCAGTAGTAAAAAGAATATTTAGATACTTGAAGGGAACTCTAGAACATGGTTTATGGTATCCAAAGGATACTGGTTTCTCTCTAAGTGCTTATATAGATGTATATTGGGTAGGTTGTGTGGATGATAGAAGAAGTCCAAGTGGTGGTGCTATCTTTCTTGGAAGCAGGTTGGTTTCATGGCTAAGAAAGAAGCAAGATTCATTTTCTTTATCTACTGTAGAGGAAGAATACATTATTGTAGCATCATACTACACATAGGTGTTGTGGATGAAGAAAACATTAAAGGATATCAAAGTGTCATATGATGAACCAATTCCTATCTTATGTGATAACACAAGTTATATCAATATTTCAAAGAATCTGGTAATGCATTCAAGGACAAAGCATATCTCAATCTAGTATCACTTTCTAAGAGAAAAGATTGCAGAGAATGAGGTGAAGCTAGAGTATGTTCCTACTAAGGATCATGTTGTTGATATCTTCATAAAGGATCTTCTTATGGATACTTTTGAGTATCTTTTGGAGAATCTAGGGGTAATTTCCCCTCCTTCTCTCAATTACATGCATAAGGTTATGCATCAGTCTAGTGGTTTTCAAAATTCATTCCTTGTTCTGGACTTATGTTGTTGGCTACCTCTCAGGGGAGAAGGTAGGAGCATTATTGGTCATTGCATTCAAGGGGAGTAAGTGTTGTCACTATGTGCGAAGAGAGTAAGCATGTAGATGTTGTACTTTGTCAGTTGTGTCAAAGGATATGAGAGAAAAAGGAAAAGTGTAGGTTGCAATGGTTGTTGGTTGATGCAACATGTTGTGTACTCCTAAGGGGGAGTGTGTAGAGAAGTGAATTGACAAGGAAGTTGTAGAGTAGGTGTATGTGTGATTGATGTCAAAGGGGAAGCTAAGAAAATAAAATATGTGTTGCCCTTTTCCATTGCTGTCAAAGGGGGAGAGAAACTTAACTGAAAAAACTATATGTAGAAAGGGGGATAAAGAGAAAGAGTTGAAAATAATAGATGTTTGTGCAAGGGGGAGCAATATGCACTAATGTGTAGTATATGTGATGGTGATCAGAGTTGTTGTTATTGATGGTTTTTAATATCACGTGTTGTCATGATTGAAAAAGGGGGAGACTATTGGAAGTTTGTGCTGTCAACCTATGGAGATGCTTTGATTGGTTACATTATGTTGTAATTAGTAGTATCACTGATGTCAAACTCTAATGTTGATTTGATGAGAATATGTTTGTGGATTTTCAAACTCTTCTATGGTTGAGATGATGAGAGGAGTGTTGCAAATGTTGAGTTGGTGTTTTTGGTGCTTTGTTTCCAAGTGCTTTTGAGAAAATTTGAATAAAAGAGGAAACGATGTTTAATGTGGCAAAGTAGTGTTCAATGTTTTACTTCACATTTCTTCATGGTTGAAGATATTCTTGTGTGGTTTAGATATGTTGATCAGAGGTGCTCATAGGTGCTATATACCAAGTTTCATGTTTTGGATCGATTGAAGAAGAAGTTGTGTTCACCAGTGTGTGAATTGTGAAGCAGTGTTATTTGGGAGAAATGGTTTTGCTCCACATTTCTCCGCGTTGTGGTTTCTAGCTTTATGGATCTACAAGTGTACTTATATTTTTCATATCTATCTTCAATATGAGTTGTTTGATTTTTGGTGCTCCACAAGGTTGGATTCATGTGTTACAATGTGTGGAAGGTTAACTGGGTGTACAAAATGAATATATCTTTTAGGTGTTTATTGTTGCAAAGAATTTGTTGGATTTCAGGGTGTTGATGGAATATTCTAGATTGTGTTTAAGTGTTGTGTATGGTTCATGAGTCATCTTTGGATTTGAGGAATCATGCACTTAAATGTTTAATGGTGTTAACACATGTTTGATTGACCTTTGGTGTTTACACTAATTGCGGATGTGCTTTGATGTTTGTGGAGGCATGGTGTGGCATGTATATGTGGATTTAGGTCTGAGTTAAGGTGTGATGTGGTCCACCTTCATTCCTCTCTATTGCAAGAATGTTTTGGTATCAACCTATTTTGAATTTGCATGTTTGAGGTGCATAGCCGACCTTGAAAGATGTTTTTAAGGTTGCTAATGGTATAAAGGCAAGGTGAATAATAGGAGAAGTGTGTGTGTAGATGTGAGGATGTGTTGAGATGAGAATTTATTCAGATGTAAATATTTGAAGTGTGAGATTAATTCCTATGACTCCAATTTAGTGAGAAGAAGGGTCTACATTTACAAAGTACCTAAAGTTTATGATAGCAATGAGCTGGAGGTTATTGATGGTGCAAAGTTGTAGTGGTGGATATTCTCGATTTCTCTGAGATGGATTTATCATTGTAAAAATATTCTATCTTCTTCTTTCTAATTTGTTAGTGAGCCATTGGAAGTGAGCCCCTCTTTCTTTTGGGTAGTGAGCCCTTTGATAGTGAGCCTACTGTATTTAGTGTTGCAATTACTTTATATTATGAGCTAATCCTCACTGTGGTTTTTCCCTTCTTGGATTTTCCATGTAAATTTGGTGTTCTCATGTGTATGGATGTGTTTTCATTATTATTTCTCATGTTTATATTATGCTAATGCATGATAAGTGTTTAAAGGTTGTTAAGGGTTTAAGGATTAATGCATATCTAAATGTTAATGAGGGTTTCAATGTTTTAATGTACAATTGATTCACGTTCCCTCTTAGTTTCCTTGTGCATTTAACACTTTTAACATACTACATGTTGAATCCTTAGCTTAATGGGCAAGTGGTATTTCTAACACCTAACACCCAATAGGTCTTAGTTTTACCAAAAACATTCTAAGGTAAAAAAGGAAAACCTCAGTAGTCTCAAGGCCCGACGCTTGATCGATGATGTCATGAAAATTCTTGATTGACGTATCAGAGGGAAGGTTGACTTGATGGGGTAGGAAAACTAAAAAAGCAGAAAACAACAAGAAAAAAAATAAAGAAGAAAAAATGGAAAAACAAACACCAGAATGTTAGTGTTTCTTAGATCAGATTAGATAATAAAATACTTAATAGAATTGCAACACATAAGATAATGAACACAACAAGATACCCTGGGAAAACCCTCCTACTCGAGGGAGAAAAACCCAGCAAATGATTCTCTTATATATGATAATACAGTGACAAAAATTTGCTTACAACTCAGGCCCAACAATGGCCAATACAATGATAATATATTCGCCCTCCTTCAAGGTATATATGACTGCCTTCTTTTTGGAAATCGGACTGCTGCCTCTAAGGTGCGAATTCTGCTCTTGAATATAAAATGCGAACTTGCTTGAATGAATGTGTTGATACCAAAGAAAGGACCTTGTATATATACAACATAGGCACCTCTTCATTTAGGTCGGCCTTTACATAATAAACATTTAACATGTCTTAAGGTCGGCTCAAGGTTAAGACAAGAATAGCGAACTTATAAGAGTCAGCCCTTTAGCAAATCAAATGTTTGATATAAATTAAATAGCCAAGAGCTATACATTTAATTTATCTTTTCTTCTTGCGAAGTGTAGACCGAAGCTGTCATAACATCAACACAGAATGCCCAAGATCAGACGAACAAAAATCAAAGGAAAATGCCACTAGGGAAAAAACCCACAATCACACTAGGCAAAGAATGATTATTAAACCAAAGTATGAGCAAATAATTGAAGCCAACCTAAAAATTGAGTGTGAGGGAGGTCAAAAAAGATGAAGAGTGAAACCACAAACACACAACAAACAACCCCACAAGCACCAACACAAACTAAACATGGAACCATCGAGCACAACAAACACACTCCCCAGAAAATTTGTGAGCAGCCTTTCAAATAGGAAGTATGCCCAAGCTATAGAAATGAAAGACATTAATTTGCAAAAGGAAGTCATCAAATGGGGTTCAGAGCTTGATATCACTAAAGAAAAGGGATAATTATAAAAATGAAAATCTAAATCTTGATAATTCCCCCCAACCAACACCTTCATTAATGTCATTAAATGAATTTAATGGTGCATTCAAAATCGTGTTAGAGCATTTAATTTTCTAGAGTGAAGTGATTTGTATGAGGCTCGAGGCTAGAAGATGTCACCACCATTGGGTCTCCTAGATTGAGCATACAAAATGATGAAAGCTTGGCCCACGAAGTCCAAAAGGGATGACAAATGAGACAAAAGTGAAATTTGAAGAAGGATTTTGGGATCAGGCCCAATATTGTAGGAAGTCAACACTAAGAAGCCCAATCTCTGAATCTCAACGAGGTAGAAGGAAGAAAATAAGGAAAGGAAAATAAGGGAAAGAAAAGGAAAATAAAGATTGTAAGGGAGGGGGACCAATCACTGCAAGGCCCTAGGTCACGGAGGGCCGAGAGCAGTAAGTTTCCCTAACTTACCTTATTTTAGGGGAAGGTTAGGAAAGGTGGGATGAGAATGATGAGGACTATAAGGTCCTTCAATCACTCTGTAAACCTAGGATTCTAAAAGAGACTAGGCGAGTTAGTTTTCAGGGTCAATTCTATGTCTCAGATAGATCTCTGTCAGAGGATAGAAGTGCGGTTCTAGGATGACAACATGACACTCTGGCATCTCTCAAGTGCCCTGGGGTCCATACGGAAAAAGAGCCAAGAAGACAAGGTCTAACCACTAAAAAAAAAATAACTTGACCTAGTTAATAGTTTCTAAGGGAGTAGAATAATACTATGAAATACGAAACATACCAATGAATGTGATAAAACAAGTATATTACCGCAAGGGTGACGAAAATGATCTCACATAATAGCTTGTTTGACAGCTTGCTCCAAGATATCTCCAGCTACACACAAAAAAGAGGGAAAATGTTGGGGGGCTGTTTAGGGGTCTGCCTCAGTCAGACCCCTGTTTTGGTGTTTCCACCTCCACGAACAACCAAGTTTTCCATGATGTAGAAATAATGTGATAAATAGGAAATGAAAGCAATAGAACACTAAAACACTACAAAATAGTAATGTGCTAGCTCAACCAAATAATAAAGAAGATGAGTGAGGAGCTTACCACCTCCTCCCAAAGCGCTCAAGGCTAGTGGGGGAGAAGATGAGAGGAACTCAAGCCTTTTCTAAAATGGTGTTGTCCTACACTTTTTCTATTGAAGTGATGGAGTGATGAGATTTCTGCTATGGAGTGAAAAATGTTTCTTCAATTCTTTGAAGTGAATGCTAAGAGCTTGTGGATGAGTGTGTAGAGATCAGCCAACCTTCAAATGAATGAATGAGAGGTGAATATGAAGAAGAGAGATGAAGAAATAGCCATATCCGAGTCGACCAGCTGAAGGGAGGCGTTACAATTCGACTTCCAATAGGAAGTGTAACGCCTCTGCAGACTCCAGCCGTAGGAATCTGCCAGGGACATAAGCGTGCCGCACAGATGTCTGTGCACCACACGGGCATCCCTAAAAGTAACTCCCCTATCGACGCTCAAAATAGGTGCCAAGTGGAATGAGAACAATGAGCTTATATGGAATTAAGCCTTCGAATTTGGTTTTCTAAAGTGGAGAAGGGTAAAAGAGGAATTTGCATTAGGGGTGCAAATTCGCTCCTATACAAAGATGAAAGGAAAATGATGACACATAAAATAAAAAGAGGGGGGTCCCCATTTTGTTAATGAAAAAATGGGGCATGAGTGCGAAGGCACAACAATGCCTATGTTGAGAACTTGGGGATCCAATCTTCTAATTTTCTTGAAGCAATTGTTGCTCTTCAAGGTGTCTTATTGGTTGTGAGCAAAGACATAAGAAAATTAATTTTAGGATTTTCCAAGAATGTGATTGATATTATATGATCTAAGGCCATTCATTATTGGTCCTATGAAGATTTAATTAAAGAGATAAAACTTAAATTGGTTAAATTTGGTGATAAAAGTTTAACATATATATAGGGAGGGAAATTTCTTTGATGATGCTCTAGCCAACCTAGGCACTCAAACTAATGGCCTCCTAACTTGGAATGATTCCTAATCACTCTTAGATCATAACAATATTTAAGTGAAAAATAAGGCACAAATTACTAATTAACTATTCATTGGAGGATGTGATTAATAGCCTCCTTGACATGAGTGGAAGAATAAAAAATTTGTAATACTAGAAGTGAGAGGGGAAGTAATATATGTGCTTCCTCATTCCATCTCAACATGTTCACTTTGGTGTTTAGGTTTTTATCCCCTTTGGCTTTATTCATCCTCTCTATGTTAAGGTTTTTAGCTATTACCTTTCCTTAATCATGGGTGGATATGTACTTCAAATAGAGTCATTAAGTTGTAATATAAAAATGAGGTGGAGGTTTGGGGTATTTTTCGAATGGGTAATCTCCCTTCATATCTAGAGGCCATGTATGGATTTGACACTATCATCTCTATCTATTTTTCCATATATTGGAAGGCGAGCATAGTCTATGTGCAAGGCATATTGTTTCATGTCTCTAAGGAGGCGATATTTGTTGCCATGAGTCTTCATTCATATGGTTTTCACATCACCAAGAAGGTTAAGAGGAACTATTAGGAATCCATGGAAATAGTTTTGAAGAGAAGAAAAATAATCAATCAACTCTATAATGGTTTCAATAGGAAAGAGCTCTTTAGGGTTTGGAAGAGGGTAGTGAAGGTTCTTATACACTACATTATGCTAAAGGGAAGATATAAAAGGTTCCATTCTTACCTCTTTCCCATCCTTAATCACTTGTGCCATAATGCGAGGATGAATTTTTCTTTTGGGATTTATATTTCTTTGGAAGGTTTTGTTCAAAAGGTTCTCTTGGGTGAAAAATATTTACCCCTACATCAAGGGCTTATCTATTGTTTATATTAGTTACACATGGTGAAAACCCTGGTCACTCCTATCCATCCACATATTTATAATCCTTTTCTTTTCTATTATGTGGAGGGCCCCACTACCAAAAAGCTAAAATTTAACACCCTTCCCTCTAGCTAATCCCTGCTCTTCATGGGTTGGTTTGGTTCCCACCTCTATTATGGACCCTTCCTCTTCCTCCACTTGTTTTAAGAAGTAGAAGGTGTCCCTCAATAATCCCTTTTTTGGAGTTGTTGACCACATCTATGTTGATGAGGACTTTCTTCCTAATTCTCCTATGTAGGACCCTATTTTTCCTGGAACCAATCATATCATAAAGGAAAGGGAAAACTACTCTTAGCTCCACTATCCCCCTTATCAACCATCCTCTCCAAAAGGTTCCTTTTGACTCTACTACCCCTAGTCCCTTCAACTTGTTCATGGGTAAAGTAGTTTGTTTGCTTGGCTCTTTACTACCCATGGTCCATAGGAGGCTCTCTCTTCGAGCTCCATGGAGGGGAACCCCACTATATCTCCTTTATTAGACTAGAAGAGAAGGTCAACACCCTTTTTAAGGCTATCAATATTTAGAATGATATTATTAAATGATAGCTAGCTCAATGGAATTTTCCCCAAAAAAATATAGTAGTTGGATTTTTTCACCCATTCTAAAGTCCCTCACTGGTAAACTTATTTGATTGAAAAAAATATTTGGGATTATGTGAAAATATGGCTAATGAATTTGATAAATGGGAACAATTGGGGAAATATGTTGATCCTATCAAGAAAAAATTAGAAAGCATAAAAAACAATATGAAGGAAATCATTGCCTTCAACAAAGAAACTATGAATAACTTAAACAATAGTCTATATGTGTTCTAGTGTGAGTTGGAAAAGAGAAGGGCTAAGAAACAAGTGGATTAGATCAATGCTCTTTATCCTAGACTTGCTAATAGAACTCAAGAAAAAAGGCGGGATGCTAAGGGCAAGGCTTTAGCTCAAAGAAATTTCCCTCTTGATAATGATGACATATAGATCTGCAAGTCTATGGAAGCAACCTTTAAAAAAATAAATTATTTTCTAAATCATGAGTGAGATGTTGTCAATGGCCTAAATCTTTTTGTGGACATGTGATTGGGTTCCTCTAGTATTTTTTTTGTCTTTGTCATTTTTCTAGTCCTTGATAGTTCTCTTCTTCTTTGTTTTTGTTTTGTTGGTTTCAATCTCACTACTTATGAGACTCATTTTTTTCACCTTCTTGTATTATTTGTAAGAGGGTTCAGATCTTCATATTTTTTACCTTAATAAAAACCCCACATTATTTAATGTAATATCATTAAATAATAAAAAATACCAAAGGATATATCTCCCAAGATGAAATGAAACCTTAAAGAGGTGAATCCCTTAGACTAGGATTCATCCCTTTCCAAATAAGACAAGAATATTATATGAACAAGAGACAAGTATTGGATACTTCCTTAGGCTAGATAAAGTGAGAGAAATATGAGTTTGGAAAATCTAAAATATTTATTAAGCAATGAATTATTTAATATTGAAGTACTTAGATATAAAGGTAGATAAGGGAAGTTAACTAGAAAAAGGAATGTTGTGGGTAGGAAAGATGATAATACGAAGAGAGAACCAAGAAAAGAATATAAATTGGGAGGAAGGATAAGCCCAAAAAATAAATTCAAATACATTGTTTGCTTATAAAAATGGTTATAAATAGGACAAAGATCCCTATGTTTGGAAAAGTTAATAAAGATGCAAGTGAGCATCTATTCATCTTGGAATCTCAATGAAATAAATTTAGAATAGATGAGGACTAAAATAAATTATATGATATCATAGAAATACTCATAGATTAAAACTTATAATTGCATATCAAGGTGTGCCATAATTTTGATAATAAGTGGTAAGAAATAAGTGAATTATTATTAAAAAAATATTATTCATTGTCTCAATTGATAGTATCAGCAAAATGAGAGAAACAACATAAGAAAGAACATTTTATAAATATGATTAGAATAATAACCTCTAATAGAAAAACAAACGATATAATGGTTTTTATCTTTTTCAAAACCACAAGTTAGAGCTATTGTAGATAGAAAAGTATTTACAAAATACAATCAAGAAATATATTTAGCAACAAGAATGGAAGCCCAATCTTCGACGAATAACTCTTTTGGAATGAGTAAAGAAATTAATGTCTCATGATAGAAGGTACAAAGTGAGCCACCATGCTAAGGGTAAAATTCAAAAAAGGCCCTAGAATAACTATACATTTCTATTATACTTTATGCGAAGAACTTAGAATATGCATGAAATATATTATTACCTCATATTTATTGAAGGATATGAACCATTGGTCAAAGTAATGAATAGAGAAGAGTACTTTTTTAACAAAGGCATGCTTACGGAAGAAGGATTAGCCAGAATCAAATTTAAGATTCTTATGGCAAATCACATCCATTTACTTAACACAAACCCCTCTCTTTCTATTTTGTAAGAAGGAATTCCTTAAACATACTTTTTTGCTATGTTCTTTTGCTCAATTCACCTAGTACTCCATCTCCTCTAGTTTACTTGCTATATGTAGTAGAAATTTTCCCTTATTTTTTTATAAGACTATTGTTTCTACAACATTTAGATATTTTTAAAAAATATTTTTTTCTAATTTTTGGATCTAATTTATGCTATAGAGTGGTTGGTATTATGCCCTTCTTTTATAATATATATTTTAAAATGGTGAATCTATTTAACTTGTAATATGATATGTTGACATCTAATTCTCAACTTCTTTAATAGATACAAGGAAAAAAAAAAAAATTTTTTTGAAGAAAAATAAAGAGTAGTTGTTCAAGAATATTGATAATATAATGAATGAAAAAATTACTAGATTACTACAATAAAATAATTGATATTATCACTAATATCATTATTATTTTAGAATTTTAAAAGTGAATAATATAGGAACAATTTTTTTTTTTCGAAAACAATCAAGATGGGTTATTTAAAAAGATTGAAAAGATAACAAAGAGTTTTGGTGATATGTACCAAATAGGGAAGAATATCTAAAATAATGTCAACATTAACATGGATAGATATTCACCACAATCATTAGCCATATGGCAAAAAACTCTTAGTATTAGCATTAGTAACCCTATCATTGAACTATAAAAAATATAGCTAGGTATGACTTGCCACTTATTGGTATATTTATCATAGTTTCTCTTTTATCTATTTTTTACATTGTTGGTCTATTTTAATGCTAATATACTCTATTAATCAATTATAAACATTTATCTTTATTCAATAAGAAATATAATATAAAAGGGTGAATAGATTAAATTAAACTTGTAAATTAATCTAGTAATTACTAGTATCAATATTAATGTAAGTGAAAATAAAACTCTCACTAACATCTTATGATAATTAAATAAATCACAATGATGAATAAATTTTATCTATGATAAAGATTTAGGACTCAGGTCATCTCACAATAATGGGTCCCAAACTTGAAGCATCTTGATTATTACCTGAAATCACATATTTGTGAAAAAACTAATAATTTAAATCTTGAGGGATTCCATATAAAGGGTTTTAATTGAATATGGTTATATAATACCCCCTTAGATCAAACCCCCTTAGATAGAACCCCTCCAGTCTTAAAACATACCCACAATGGAGTCTCCTTTACACCTATTAAAATATTGGTCAATTATTTTTTATTTTTTTAAACCTTTTGAGGGATTAAATAAAGTTATTTCGAAGTTATGTTTTGTAAGTATGTAGCTCTTATTATAAGCTTTCCAAAAAGTATAATTTTAATTTTTTAAAATTTTATTATTATATTTATATTTTAGTTCTTGTGAATATTGTTTTCTCACTAAACATCAAGGTATTTATTTCACAAAAAAAAAAAAAAATAGAGAAAAAAATTATAAAAAATATTTGTGCACTAGGTATTGATGTTCTTGTTTCATATTAAAAAAATAATAATTTCAATACATACAAAACAAGTTAAATGTGATGACATACACCTATGTCTTGATTACAATTACTTTGACTTCAAAAATTAATTAAAAAAAAACTATGAAATAAAAAATTATGAAAAAATATCCACGCATTAGATATTGATATGAAAAATATATATTTTAAAAATTATAATTTTATCCTTTCAATAATTTTTTTTATAAAAAAAAAAATGTTATTAAAAGACGTAAAATAATTCACAATTTTTTTCTAATTTAAAATAAAAAAAATTAAAATCTACACACAAATCCTCACAAGTTACTAATTCACATCATCTCCAAATTATTAATGGTTTAATTTCTATAGGTTTCATAAAGTGAAATTTTGTTAAAAATGCTGATATTAATTTCCTACTTGACCAAAACGTAGGACACAGTATTGTGGATTGACTCACTCATACTAAAATTAAATATAGAATTTAAACTTAACTAGATTCTAAAGGGATGAAATGATATTGAATATTCTTAGAATTAATTTACCAATATAAATTTAAGTTTTGACAAAATGGTTACATTAGAATGTAAATTGCATGTTCTATTATATTTTAAATTTATACTTGAATAAGTGATCATTTAAAGTGTACAAATGATTTGGTGTGCAAACTCAAACTTGAACACATAAAAATGATTAGGCAAAAAATGGGTGGTCTTTAGATTCACCTCAACTTTGTGTGCCTATATCTAAAATTGGGTGGTCTTTAGACACTATTTGATACCTTGTTACATGATGACCATGTTCTCCTTAATCAAGCCCCTAGGTGGACTAATTATATGGTTATGAACCAAGATCAAACATAGTAGAAAAAACATCCATTATGACTAGGCTAATGATGTAAGTTGATAATGCAATTAAGATGCTATATGGCATTGTTATTATTTTCTCATGTGAATGTTCTTCTAATGATTCATATGTGATTTATAATAATGAATACCATTAAATACAATGTCATAGTGCAAAAGTTAATACAAACATGCACTATTGACTCACAATGGTTATCGAGGGAATTGACAAGGTCTAAATTTAATTCTAAATATAAAAGGTTAGGGTTCAATTTTACAACTAAAAATAAATATGGGTTAATTATGCACCAAAACATATAATCCAATATTTCAATGGGATTTATAGGGATGAATATCAAATTATAGAGATGAATGATGATGGGACCATGATAAGATAACAACATGAATTGAATTCACACAAAATTAAACCACATGCATAATTGTTATTATATAGAATAAATTATAATCCAAGTGGGCCCAAATAATAAGGGAAAAGAGTATGGGTATGCAATTTTTACCATTGCACTTTTCCCCTACTTTGATGTGCACATGAAATACTATGAGGATGCATGCCAAAGTAAAAAAAGAAATCAAAATGAAAATTAAATATTTTTTACACTCAAAGAATATTGATATGCTCAAAGGATACAAATACATTTTACCATGCTTTAATTATCTTTGTAATGATTGTTTAGAAACTTATAAAATAGAAAAATAATGTAATAAGTAGCATCTAACACATATTTAAAATTAAAACTACAAAAAATAAAATGAAGAATTGTCATTAGAAATAGTAAAAATAAAAAATAAAAGGGTGAGAGATTTTTCATAAGGTGAAAGTGGTAAAACTCTAATTAAGTGGAAAATTGTAGGTTTTCAACCAAGTGATATATTTTGATAATGTAGAAATTTAAATAAATATTCTTTCAAAATGGATATGATTAAATTATAATTACAAAAAATAACACAAAAGATGAATGATAGTTGCGTATATTCCCCCTCTAGTTGGTTGCATACAAAGGATGAAAGGAGATACAAGAAAGGTAAAAATGTGTGTCCATGATAAAACATGTTAACATGGTAAAAAATATCACCATGTGATAAGCATACATAATAAATTTGTAATATGTTTCCTCTAGTTAAGGAAAATAATGATAGCCACAAAGCTAGATAATACCGTATAAGGAAAAATAAGATGTATAATATAATCATACAATAAGAAAATATAAATATGTAAACATAAAAATTATATCATAAAATAATAGCATTGATAACCATACAAAAATATGAATATCATAAGCATAAAACATGTTAACAACCATAAAATGTAAACATGAGAAGTGATACTAATATCATAAGTATGTGAAATCATTAAGGATAAAATTAATAGTGAAATATAAATAACACAAGTGTTAGGCATCATAAGCATAAAGCATAGGTAGTGTAGGAACATCATAAAAAATGTAACATAGGAACATATAAAAGAATATATGAAAACATAAATGGTAAACATGGAATATAAGAGGGCGTACAAAATAATCAAAAGAAAATATTACTCAAATCAAGGTATTAGAATATAATGCATAATATAAAAGATAAAATGAGAATATGAGATGCACAAAAATTATGGAATAAACAAAAAGACCCAAAGTGTGAGTACATAAAAAATAAAAACTAACATAAGTAAATGAATAAACCATAAAAAAATAATAAATTTATCAAGAAATAATATTAGAACTTAGATAATCATCCAAGAGGTTATTTTCATCCCAAAATTAACATCAACCTCTTTGTCCTCAAGTAAACTTCATCCATCTTAATAAGCAATGGTAGTCTTAGTGACAACACTAGTTATATGTGAAATTATTGAAAAATCCTTTTTTAACCATTGTTCTTTCTTTTTCTGGAGGTGACTTCATGCATCTCTTTTTTTCTTGCTTAACATTTGATTATTTCTTTGGGACACATAAATAAGAAGTATCCTTGGAAGTTAGTTGCTTTATTCTTAGGTGGAATGGGAGATATTATATTAGGGACATTATTCCTTTAATATATGTTTTATTTTAGTGTAAAAGGAGTCAATGAATAATTAATATGTTCATTTGTAACCATATTATGCTTTATAGTTACACCATTTTTATTATTTTGTACCTATAAATACCTATAATGCATATCCAAAGTAAAATGACTCATCTCTAAAATATAATCATATGGATTTCTTGTAACACTTATAATTATTCCCCCATGAAAATATTTAGTACATTTATGTACAATAAAAGGGATTCCCTCAAATACTCAAGTCATGGTCTACAAAGAAAAATAGAGAATCTATATAAAGAATGGATAACATGATAAAGTAATTATACTTTTTAAGACATGTAGATAGTTATGGTTAGGCAAGATAACATTTTAATCTATATACTATTAGTCATTTTTAAAGATACTCCTAAATGCACATAAGTTTCTTGCTAAAGCAAAGTAGTATTTAAGAATTATTTAATGTAAACATTATATTTATTTATAATATTTAAATGAGAATGATATAAAAAAACTTGTTATGTGTACTAATAATCACATATAATGGGCCATAATAATTATTTTGTGGGATATCATCATTTAGCATTATGATTTAGGGAGTAGTAGGAAAGGATTAGGATATATCTCTAGAATGTAACATACCCAAAAAAGAATTACGATGAGATAATATGCAAGAACCAGTTTAAGAATCATCTATAGAATATATCCAACCTTCTATAAGTGTGGGCCCTATTTATGATGTGCAAATTTAAACTGTACTATAAATTTTCTTACAATTGGTATCAAGGTGAGGTTGTTTGTGCAAAATTTATGTTGATTGCTCAAAGTAAATAATGACAAGAAGCATGGTTACTAGATTTGAGGTGCACAAGATAGATGGTTCTAATTTTTCTTTATGGAAGCTAAAGATTCAAGCTTTAATAGTGAAGGATGGATGTGCTCTAGCTCTCAAAGGGGTAGATTAAAAACTTGTAACCATGACCAAGGTAGACTGGAATAAAAAATTATAGCATATCTAGAGTGATAATCCAATTATCTCTAGAAAATTCATTAGTATTCAATGTTACAGAGGAGAAAACTGCACATGACATGTAGTCTAAGCTCGAAAAGTTGTATGAGACGAAGTCATTGGCAAATAAAATTATGTTATGTAGGCAACTATATAATTTGAGAATGCATGAGAATTTATCTATCACAATTCATTTGAATGATTTCAACAGACTAACAAGCAAGTTGGCTTTAGTGGGGGTGAAAATCAAAGAAGAGGATAAGGCCACAATATTATTGTGCTCATTTCCTAAAACTTGGGATCAACTAGTTATGGCACTTAGTAACTCAAAACTGAGTGGGAAACTAGTCTTTCAAGATGTGATTTCCTTTGTAATTTCTAAATATTCAAGGTGGAAGATATATCAAGGATCTTCTTCTAATGAAGCCCTAATTGCAAGAGGTAGAACTTAGGAAAGATGAAATACTGAGCATGGGAACACCAAGTCCAAATCTAAGGAGAGAAAAAGAGTAAAATATTGGAACTATGGAAAAAATGGGCATGTCAAAAAGGATTGTAGGCTACCAAAACCAAGCAAAGAAAATTCCAGTTCACAAGTATATGAGGCAAACATAGTAGAAGTTCAAACACCATTAGAAGATGGGGAGGTATTAACTACTAATTTGAGAGGTTCTTAACTTCATGTTTGGATTCTTAATTTTGGTGCCTCCTTTCATATGACTTCACATAGAGATTGGTTTTATTCTTATTGATCATGTGATGGAGGTATAGTTTACATGGGAAATGAGAACTCCTATGAAGCTTTTGGTGAAGTTGACATAAGAATCAATAATTTGATGGAATGGTAAGGACTATTTTGCATGTCAGACATGTACTAGGATTAAAGAAAAAATTGTTGTCACTTGGACTTTTTGATGAACAACGTTACCATTTCAGTGGAAAAATAGCTATCTCAAGGTAACAAAGGGTGTGTTGGTTGTGCTAAAGGGAGAAAAATTAGGCAATATCTATACAATGGTTAAGGAAACTAGTAGTGGATAAGCTATAGTGGTGTTTAATGTAGAAACAAACATAGTATCAACTTGGCATCAATAGCTAGGCCATATGAGTGAATGTGGTCTCAAGGTACTTGATGAGCCTGATTAATAACTAGTTATCTCTTGTTTAGTTTCTATCTTTTAAACACTTTAAGCTGCTTATTTCATATATATTCCCGAACTTATATACCTTTTATATCCTTTATGCAATCCAAACCAGACTTTGATGAATAGAAATATGATTATGATATGATGATGTTTGCATGGATGAATGTGTGAATGTGTATGAAATTCAGTATGAATATTTGTTTAATTCATGATTGTTAATTGTATGTATGCTTTAGATGAAATTGACTCCTTGCATCTAGAAGAATAGCAACCCACAGTAACTGGAGAACTCAACTTGGAGCCAAAGGATTCTAGGTCAATTGTAGGGGAGATTCTAAGGAAGAAGGAAACATGAAAATTGTAGAAATGATGGAATCGATCATTAGAGTGATCAATTGTGAGTCATCAGAGCATTCAATAAGATGATGAATGGAAGAAGAAGTTTGCAGTAATCAAAAAATTGATATGACTATTTGGACAAAACACGTCTCTTTCATGCCGTTAAAGAAGAGTTGTAAACCTATTTGTATTTTTCTCCTTTTCAGTTATAGTTTTAGTTGTGAAGACTTTGTATCTCTCTATTTTGAAGGAGAGTGGACGTCTTCATTTAATTTCTATTTTTAGTCCTTATGCAAATAAACCTCCTCCCAAACCTATATAGTTGGATCAGTGGTTGAGGAGAAAATCTAGTTGGATGTGATATATTTTGTTAGATATAATTTTTGCTACACAAACAATATCTTTGTTAAGTTTTCTATTAAACACTCATGAATGAGAAATCTGTAAAGATTCTTGTCAGATTGCAGAGTTTAGTTATATGCAATAAAGATGTTCCAGTTTATTTTTATGATTAGTTGAATCAAGTAGTGCATATTTGGTTTCTGTTATTGGTACAACAACTTGAGCAAGGGTCACTCAAGGTACTATTCACCCACCTTAATTTCTGCTATTAAATTATTGCATTCATTTCAATAGATTCTTCGTTACATGCACGTGAATGATATATAGTCTCATGATTTAAGTTTTGTAATGCATCATTGAGTCATCCTCCAAAGTGAGTTTAGTAGTTATAAGTAAGAATCAACAATGCTAGTGAAATTGTAGAGTTTAGGTTTAATAGTTAATAGTTACAGTGTTAAGTCAAAGGTACCCGCAACATCAGTAGCAAATTAAGTTGTTTCTCCTATTTTGCAGTTTATGCTTTATTTCCATTTCCAACCTTTAATTTTTTATTGCACATGTTTAAACCACCTATACTTGATGATACATGCCATGTAGAGTCTATGAATTCACATACAATGCCAACATCATCAAAAGCTTATGAAGCCTTAGTTGATAATTTCATGGAGTCTTTGCAAGGGTTTAGTGGATTGTTCAGCTAGGAACCTCTCCTTTGAATTGTGTGTCTAACACCAAGTTGACTAAGCATTAGTGAGGCCTTACATTTTTGGTGTTGTTTCTAGGGATGATGCTACATTCAAAATTCTCTTGTGTTATTTCAAGCATTCATAGTTAGAATTTTATCTTCAACATTAGGGTAGTTAGGTTTAGTTATCAATATAAAAATACTTTACTAACAACATGCAGGAGTCATTGATCCAAAGAGTCACAAATATTGTATGTAGAGGCGATGAGATGCTCTAGGAAGATTTATCCCTTCAACATGCAAAGCTTTAGAGGATACAAGTGGTCGTAGTGAACATGGCGAGGGTATTCCTAAAGAAGAATTATCCATGACACTAATATCCACGCTAGATATAGAGGAGACTTCCCATACAAAAATCATAACTATGGGTCATATTTTAGTGGAAGACCCACCAAACCATGTAATGTAGTGCCTCTCCGCTTGGGTCGTTTGGGTCGTTTGGGTAAGAGTTTATTTGGGTAGGTACTTATTTGTTTTGGCTTGATTGATTAATTTTGATAGTATTACTAATGTTGTTTTATCGATTGATATAGTTGTTAAATTAAATATCATTAATAAATTTAATGTTGCTTTAATTAGCACATTATTAGAATGTCATTAATTAGTAGTTTGATTTTATAACATTTATTATTGTGGAGGCTAATGCTATTAATTTATTAGATTTAATTATTAAAGTGAATTATGGAAAGTGGTAAGTATCTAATTAAAATATTAAATATATTTGTAAATTGAAATGATTATAGATTTAAATTGAATATCAAATTACTATTTAGTCAATATTAAATATTCTTAATTGTAGATGAAATAACATTCTATTGCAACATGGTTAATTGTAAAATTAGTTTATTATTATGGATTTAATATAAGGAATATTGTCAGATTTGGAAAAAGTATTTTGAAGAAAATTAAAATTGGAAATATTTTGCATGCAAGTGCATGCATGAATCAGAACTGAAAATGGGTTGGAAACTTGCTTTTAACTGGTGGTTGTTTTCAAAAACGTTTCTTTTTGGGTTTTATAATGTTTTCTTTGGGGATTTTTGGGAGTTAGTTTTGATTTTCGAAAAAGAATTGCTTCTTGAAAAAGAAAAGTAAATTGAATGTTGCAGATTTTGGGTTATGATCTTTGATTGTTAGTTTTCGATGGGAGGGGGAAACTAGGTTTTGCAAGAATAATCTATGAATTACTGTATATAGGATAATTGTTTTTTGAGGATCTTGGAGTTGGGGAAATTTGGGGAATTAATGTTGGAACGCAGGCTTGAGATTTTAGATGAAGCTAATGAATATGGGATTTATAGAGCAGAAGTATGGAGGGACTCTAAGATTATCTGGTCAAGTGATCTATGTGCAGTAGAGTTTTCCATTGAAGAGGAAGAAAGAAACGGTATGTGATTCTAACAGATTAAAATCCTATGTTGATTTATTTAGTATTTTTTTCTCATGTTTCTTTGTATCCACTTCCACAAACTTGTTGGAGAGGTTGAGGGGTTCATGATAATTTATAATGTTTTATTTTCTCAGAGTGAGACTACTTGGGTCTGTGTCTAAGCTCTTCCTATTATAAAAAAATAAGTATCAGTCGATTGTATTGTTTTATCTTTTGTCAACTCGATGGATGTCAATATTCAGTCTTGTATGTAGAATACAAGTTTGCTAATTAGCTTTAAACTAACCTTCTCCCTTTATGCTTTCTACAACCTTCATGGAGTATCAATCTCCCTCAAAACTCTTAATCTTTCATTTGATCTTGAACTTGCCTATCAACTGGCCTTATTGAATCCATTCCTCTATTTTAGTGTTACCTTGGTTATTGCTTGGTTATTTTTCTGAAGGTCCATCTGGGTCAGAGTGCAGCTTCATAATATGTAATCAGATAACATCAGTTAGTGTCAGGTAAACCACACTTGATATTTCTTCTTAACTTACGAGATCCAAGTCTTCTGTCGATCATAATATTGTTAGACATGATGTAGGGTATTAAAATAAGATTTCATTCGCACAAGTCTGTAAGGCTTCATCGAGTGGTGTTGTTCTTATCTATGCAAGCCTTTCATGTCATTCTTCCTTATGCGAATATGTGGAACCCTTGTTTTAATCCAAATAAACAGTTTCTCCTCTTGCACCAACACGATCATCTTGGTAATGTCGACAATGAATGATCCTTTCAAATCTCAGTTTCTAACATATGGGAAGAATTAGAATTACTCACTAACCCATAATCAAGAAAGATGTGATTTCTTATATTTATTATTGCCTTAATTGATCTCATATCGATCTTTCCCAGTTTACATAAGAATTGGCCACTCCTTGATATTTTCAACTGCAAGTTTCCTCATCATAGTCCTCACATTCTTGGTACTAACAAAATTCCTTGATGTTGGTGAATTGATCATAACAACTAATATTTCCATGAATGGGTATTTAGTCACTTTGGATATGAGGGCACAAATAATAAAGCTTTACTTAATCACTTTCTCTACCCACAAAGATCTCTATCACTACAAACCATCGATCTAACCTTACATAAGAATTTGGCTCTTCTGGATCTGCGGAGAGTCAATTCCAACAATCGTCAAACTGGAAGAATCAACCTCTTCTACACCTTTTCCATCCCCACTATCTGATTCATCTGATATATATAGCTTAATGCTTTAATATACAGGGAACTTCATAATTTCTACATAGTTAGGAACAATTTGCATGCCTTGTCTATACTTCCTCTCTTTGCTTCATGTCAACCAAGTGTGTAGCATTCATGTGCAAGCCGATTTTCATATTGTTTCATTTAGCATCCCCAATATTCCTGCATGAACTTAGTCACTGTTTAAAATGATGGAAATAGTTCACATTTCTCCAAACAATTTCTCTTGAAACAAACTTGGAGATGAATGTAGATGCAGCGTGGCAATCTGAACATACTCGGGCCATATTTATTCAACTAAATGTAATTGCTATTCTTTCACCATAGCGAATGATAATGGATTCTATTTTCCTCTCTCACAGCGCTAAGTAGAAGTCTTGAATCTAGAAAAATACAACTTGTTTGAAAAGATTCTCCCTCACATTTAAATTTGGGTGCTATATTTTAGTGTTAGCACTGCGAGTGGAAACTTCTACTGAAACCTTTCTTTATTCATCTCACGCATATCTTACTATGGTTTCTTTGTAGGTACTTTCATGCTTGGTAATTTGGTTTCGTTTGTTAGCTATATTGCATATTATATTTGCTATCTTGATTTTAGCCAATTTAAATACTTCATATTTGGTGATCGTTGATTATTCTTCCTAATTGGATGAGTCTGTATCGTAAATGGAAATCTCATTATTATTATTGATATGCGAATCTTATTTAATGAGTTTATTATTTAAAACAATGATCTACTTATTGTTATAATTTCGGTCATTCAATGTTATTTAGAGATCAATTAGACACTGGTAGAAGACCTAAGAAATTAATGGATCGTTATAGGTGTTTACCTCGGTATGATATTATTTCTTTTAATAAAAGGGATCATTCAATTATAATTTATATTAGTATGTGTATATATGTGTAGATAGTATGTTGTTAGAAAAATAAAATAAAATATTTTCGTCTTAGTGATTTATCGATTTCAATAGCAAAATTGATTTATTTATAATTAGTTATGTATGTCAATTTTTCATCATAGAGGTTAGTGAGTTAAATAAATATGGGAAAACTGATTTACTTGTACTTAGATTATTTGATTGGACATTATCCTACATCTAAAAAAAAAAACATAAGATATTTATTGAACCATTATTAGGTAAACTAATATTACACGTTGAAATTTGCGATTAACATTACTTTAAAGAATAATGTTAAATATGGATTGTGGGTTTACTTTTTATTTATCCTTCTTCAATTCCATATTACGTATCATTAAGAGTATTATCTAAACAACGAAAGGGGTTAAATGTTTGGTTGTTTTACAATTAAATTTATATAAATATATTTATTTATTTATGAATGTACATGCATGTTAATGTGTGTTGTATTAGTGTTCCATTAGTGTTGCATTGGCTATTTGAGTATTTGTTTTACTTTAGGTGGTTATTCTATTATTGATCATCTATAACTTCCATAGTGATTCTACACACTCATATTGTGGAATTTATATTTTTGTTTACCTTTATTATTATATTTAAATAATAGGTGTATTTTATATGAAAATGGTTTCCTTAAATGGCTAATGGAAATTAAAGGATAATTTGTTGTGAAAAAGGTCTATCTTTAGGTAGTTATTAAATATTGTTTAATTAAGTTCTTTAATCTTTTTTTTTTAAAGGACTTTATAATGATGCAAAAATAAAATGATAATTGATTGATTGAATGTTCTTTGGAAATTATTTTGATAAGGGTATGATATTAAAACAATTTATTTATCAAGGATAAGATGTGATTAGAATGGCTTCGTATGGCGTTTAGTTGGTAATAAAGTTAACCTTGTGATATTATTGTTTGTAGTTTGTAGTCGCTAATTTGAGGTAGTCGTTTAAGAAATTGATAGGTTGTTCTACTTAAATAGATTTGAGTTAATGATTGAGGGGCTTAATAGTATGATTGTGGATGTGAAAATCCTTCTGTTTTCTATTTTTTTAGAGGATGAGTTAAATGATGTTTCATTTTGAATTGGTTCACTTTTGTATTGTCTTTGAGTTACGGGAATCCATGTTTTAAGTTTCATCATGGAGTAGATGTTTACTTACCTCCAGAGGCTAGGAGAATTTGTGTGTTTACGATTTTGTTGATTGTATTTATCTATTTATCTTGAGGATGTGTGCATGGGGGGGTACCTCCTTGATTCTTGGTTTTGATACTTTATGTAGTCACGAGATGGTCATGCCTCGTGTGTTTGTTTAATGAATCTCCTTTATGTGTTTGAATGATAAGGTACACCCCTTTTCTTGTCTTTGGTTTTGGGTAATCGTAGGGGAGAGTGGCTCTTCATGGGGGCCAGTGTATAAGTGGTCGTCCATGAAAGAGTTCCCTTAAATAAGTGATAACCTAATTAAAGTATCTAGTGGGTTGGGTTAGTTAAATACATAACAAGACTAAAATATGCACCTCACCCCTACCGTTAGTGCTCTCATAGGCTAAGGATGAGTGGGAAGACTTGGTTGGTAAGGTCAAGTTACCTTGTCTCCACGAAAGGTAAGTGGCTCTGCATGAGTCACCCTATGTAGTGGTACCTTGAGATAGGATGCCTGGTTAACCATAGATGGAGGCAATTCCTAGTGTTAGGTAGCCTAGTTAATCCACAAAGATGGAGGCAGTTCCTAATGTTAGGTAGCTTGGTGAATCCATGTAAGGCCATGTCATTGCTTTCCCTTGTTCTTGTTTCTTCTAGAGTATTATTGTTATTTATTTTTTTTGGGTGAAAGTCACGAAGCCTATATATATATTTATATAAAATATTATAAAAGCATTTACATATTATGAAAAGAAGATCGATAGATAAGAGTCGGTAGGTTGTCCACAAACACTAGCAGAACATAGAACTAGTCACACAAACCTATAAAATAAACCCATCTGACACCCTATAGGCTGATATTACAAAATTCAACATAAACTAAATCCCTATACAACAAGAAATAACAAATTATTGCTCCATGAAGTCCCCATGAGCAGAAGATTCATCTTCCATCTCAAACCTCTCAGTCAGATGCAAACCTCATTGAAGCAAACTTTGTCGATCCACTAAGAAAGATGCAGGCAACATAGAGCATGATGACAGGCCAAAAGAGGAGGACTAGTGACCCGAGCCAGCATTAGGAGGATGAGTGAAAAAACTATTACCAGTGCAGGTCAGAGGAACTTGAACTCTGTGGCGTCGACCTTGAACCGGTGAGGGGATGTGAAGCTGCAAATCAAGTCGACCACCTGAGGCAGGAACTGGGGGAGTATGTACACTTAGGAAATTCAGAGCATAGAACTTCTCCTTGATGTCTGCTTCCAGAGAGGTGTAGATAAACCATCGCTGCTTCCACAAGGCCCGAATGAGGATGTTGTCATTATGGAATTGCAAAGCCAATTTGAGAGCCTCATACACATCCTCGACCTCTTGATTATTCTACACAAAATTCTTGGGCAACAAACCACCAATGTAGCCATCATCGATGAAAATATTGTATCCTTGCACAACCTTCAAAATAGTTTTATCCAGGATATATTGTAATTTCACATACTTTCGAGCCAAGTCTTCAAGTTCATTCAATGATTGAACCAAATCCATGGCATTAGATAAGAAAATCGAGATCACCTAAGAGGGAATAGAATGCGTCGAGCCCTCATACATGTTACCTCCACCCCCAACACCTCGGATACTATTTTTATTATTGTTGTTTATGTTTTTATGTGGTTTTGTGTTGTGTGGTGTTAGTCCTTTATGTTTGATCTTGTTGGGTGAGGGTCCTCTTGTCATCTCCTAGCACGGGGGGTGTTCCTTCAGGTTCACATGGTTGGGTGGAACGTGCTACACACCCATTAGGTTCCCCACCAATGATTGTGATGTTGTGGAGATGTACCAATTGTAGTGATCTCAGAGCTTCACCTAGAGGAAGATTGTACCATGTTATGTATTCAAATTTTCAGTATTGTATTCTTTTGGATTATGTTGTACACTTCCCATTATTATAGGGAAGCAAATTTGTAATGCAATATTGGTTCTTAATGTGTTGTATCTGTGAAAATATGTTCCACGAATGTACTTATGAACTTGAAAGTTGTAATGTAAAAATATGTTATTCATGTATGTTTTTATCTATCTTATTCATGTTTGGATGTATGCTATATTGATATCGTTTCTTTTTCATGCTTCTATGGTTATTTAATTTGCGTTCATTTCGAGTAGCACACCATGTTACCCCATGGGACTAGATTGTTTTCATATGGTTTATGTTAATGTTGATTAATTATTTAATTATGTTTAATGTTATTGTTGTTTTAAAAAAAATAAAATTCCATTTAATTGTATGTTTACCGTTTAGTAGTTGTGTCGTATAGGGTTTGTGTGGTGGGGAGTTACAAGACCCCCCAAACCATGTAACATTTGAGTTCCCCATTGCTAACAGAGAGAGAACAACTGCATTGAAGAACATACCCCCTTTAGAATTACTCGTCTTCTATGGGTTGGTCACAAAGGACCTAAATACATTACTATTTGAGTGTGATGTGTTGTGTAGAAGTTATGATTATACTATAGATGCACACATGCTTAAATTTTTTCTAACAACCTTGAAGGATGTTTCTCTAAGATGGTTCATGGGTCTAGGAAGAGATATTGTTCCAAATTGAAATTCCATGAAGACAAAGTTGCTGGAAAAGTATTAGGAATACGGCAGAGGAATAGGCAAAAAGAGAGATGACATCTTCAAGATGTCACAAAAGGAGGATGAATCTTTAGAAGACTACATGGAAAGGTTTCAAATTTTCCTTAAGAAATCCCACCAGATCATACACTCTGATGAGTCTTTAAAGCTGATATTCTTAAGGGGGATTAATGACGATTGCATGGATGCACTTAACCTCATTAGGTTAGGAGATATATTTCAAGCACCATTTAAGGAGATTTGCAAGGCATGCATGAACTATTCAAGGTCTTTCACAAAGAGGGTTAGAGGAGATAGAGCATCTTCCATCATCAAACCATTCAATAGATTCTCTAGAGTTGAATTGAGTAATATTCTATCAAATATGAAGGAGGATATTTCCCACATTATAGAAAAATAATTAACTGCAAATGCAAAAATTGGAAATTATCTCTAAGGGGACATCAAAATTTCATGCATTGGAAGGAGAATATGGACAAGTATTCTTCATAGCTCAAAGGAAACTATGACAAGCAAGACAAGGCATGCCCCAAGATCCTTTGAATTATAACATGTCATTTCTTTGTAACAATTCAAATCTTCCTAATTGGAATCCCCAGTCTTGGGCCAATATACAAAACCAACAATGGTAAATTCCTCAAACCAATTAGAATCAACAACAATAAAACACGTGGCCATCACAAAATTACCAAGGATCTAACTATAATTCTCAATGGCCACCCCAACAAAACCAATGGAAAAACCAAAACATGAATTATCAGCAGCCACAACAACAATCCATTATGCCAAACCCAACAAATCCAACACCACAACCACCTAGAGCACCTCAACTACCGACACAACTAGCACCTAACCCCAATAACAAGCCTATTCAGGCATATACTAATGAAGTTGTTCAATACCCTACTTATGGGGTAGAGGTGAGTGATTTCCACCTTAGATCAGGGAAAAATTTGACTGGGCCTTCCTCCCCTCAAAATCACTAAACTAATTGATGAGGAACCCCTAGCAGAGACCTTGGACAATCAATCTAAGGAGCCTAAGTCAAATCAAATTAACCAAACCAATCCAAGTCTAGAGTCTCCACCGCTTGAAAGATTAGTAGTTCAAAGACATCAAACACAAGCTAAAACTAGCTTGTTGGGACAACTTAAAGATGTTTGTGTAAAAATACCCCTTATTCAATCCATTAAGGAGGTTCCTATCTATACCAAAATAGTGAGAGAACTATACCTTAAAAATCCAGGTGGGAGGAGAAAATATCCTCAGACTATGCATGTCTTTGGACAACTTGCATGCATTATGTTGGGAAACATAACTATCCCCAAGTATGCAGACCTTGGGAGTCCTGAAGTGGATGTAAAGATAAATGAAACTCTCATTAAGAACACCTTAATTGACTTGGGAGTATCTATTAATGTAATGACCAAAGAGAACATGAAGTTGTTATAGTTAATAGAACTTAGACCTACACAAGTTGTTCTACAACTGACAAATAGATCCATAGTCAAAATCCGAGGGTATAATTGAAGAATTGGTAATAACATTGGATTCATGGGAGTACCCTACAAATTTCATGGTGTTGCAGCAAAAGGCTAATATTACAGGTTACGCACTCATTTTAGCAAGACCTTGGTTGGGAAAAATAGATGCCTTCATAGGTTATAGTTTTGGGAATATGATTATCTGTAATGGAAAATTGACTAAGATATTAGTCCTTTGTCCACCAGCCCAACCACACGCAAACCTAGAACAAACCATTTGGCCTACCCTATATTAGGAGAGTCAATAATCCTTGCAAGCCTTGATGAATATTGAATGCAATCCCTTGTTAGAACACCAAGATGAAGATGAATTGATAGTAAAAATCATGCAAAATAACTATGGTAGGGACCCACAACATCAAGATTGCTTGACATGCTTGTAGGATCCTCTGTAAAATATTATCCTTTCCAATTCATTTGGGTCAATTTCCCAAATATTTCATTAGCTTTTTGCCACACCAATGTATCCCAAACATAACAAGGCTTGACATATCATCAATACAAACAAAATCCAAAACTTTAAAGATAATGTCAAGAAAAAAATTGAATGTAAACAATCAATTGAGTGATATACAACATACATCACTGATGATTTTGCTACAAGCAAACACAACAAACTTTGCATGGGATTATCATGACATGTAGGGGATAGACCTAGAATTGTGCATGCATAGGATTTACATCAATGATGGTTTTAAACCTATAAGAAAACCACAAAGGAGAATGAACCCTAACGTTAAAGACAACTAAATCAAAATCGCAAAAACTGCTTGATGAAAGCTTTATATATCCCATCTCTAATAGTCAATAGGTGTCACCTCTAGTAATTATTCTAAAGAAAGGGGGAAAGTGGAGAGTATGTGTAGACTATCGAGAATTAAATGTTGCAACTAGGAAGGACCACTTTCCACTCCCCTTCATTGATCAAGTACTTGATTCATTAGCAGAAAAAGGTACTCCTTTTTGGATGGATTTAGTGGCTAAAACCAAATTAAGATTGCCCCAAAATACTAGGAAAAGACAAAATTCACATGCCCTTGGGGCACATATGCTTATTATGTCATGACATTTGGCCTATGTAATGCACCAACCACTTTCCAGAGGGTGGTACTAAGTATATTCTCAAACTTTGCACATGATTCCATGGAGGCTTACATGAATGATTTCACAACATATGGGAATACATATGATGAAGCACTTGGAAATATAGAGAAGGTGCTAAAAAGGTGTCATGAACATAACTTATCACTGAGTCATGAAAAATGTTTCATGATGATGACATAAGGGATTATATTGGGACATTTTATGTCAAATTAAGGAATTCACGTAGACCCCAAAAAAATTGTAGTGATCTCAACACTCCCTATGTCTCAAAGACAAAAATATGTTAGAAGTTTCTTAGGACATGCTGGATATTATAGAAGAATCATCCAAGAGTTTAGAAAACTTGTAGCTCCACTATTTATTTTACTGTCCAAAGATATAGAAATTGAATGGACAACTACTTGTCAACACTCTTTTGAAGCACTCAAGGAAACATTGACTAAAACCCATATCTTGAGAGGACCAAATTGGACCTTACCTTTCTATATCCATACAAATTCTTCTGATTTTGCTATAGGATTTGAACATGGGAAAAAGGAAGGCAACAAAGAGTATGCCATATATTATATCAGCAAAAATCTATAAGGGGCAGGACTCAATTATACAGTGACAGAGAAGGAGATGTTGGTAGTGGTATATGCAATAAAAAAAATCAGTCATTATATTACAGGATATCCGATGTTCATACACACTGACCATAAATAATCAAGTATCTAATGAACAAACTAGTGGTTTATGGTAAGCTTGTAAGGTGGTTACTGTTGCTTCAAGAATTTGACATTATAGTTGTGGACAACCTAGGAAAATAAAATGCAGTGGCAAATTTTCTATCCAGACTACCAACCAAATCAAAAGATGTTGTTGATGATTCATTCCTAGATAAAAATTTATTTTCTCTATCTCCACATACACCTTGGTTTGCAAAAAATGCCAATTATCTAGTAGCAAGACATACACCACCTCATTTCTCCCCAAGAGAAAAACAACATTGGTTTAGAAGAGTTTTCCCTACTCCTGGATATATGGATACTTATTTTACATAGGCCCATATAGCTTTATGAGGAGATGTATTAGAGAAGATGAGGTATATGACATCCTTAGAGCATGCCATGATGAACCTTGTGGGGGTCACTTTGTAGCAAAGAGGATAGCTCTTAAGATTCTCGCCACTAGCTATTATTGGCCATATCTTCATAAGGATGCAGTAAACTACACAAGGGGCTGTGATAGGTGTTAGAGAATGGGAAAGCCAACAAAAATAGATAAAATTCTATTGCAACCAAAATTAGCAATATCACCATTTGGTAAATGGGGATTAGATTTTATTGTCCCAATATCACCAAGATCCAACAACAAGGAGTACATATTGGTATGCATAGATTACCTCACAAAGTGGGTGGAGGTTAAGGCTTTACAATTTTCTAGGGATGGTAAAGTGGAAAAGTTTCTCTATGAGGATATATTTATAAGATATGGAGTTCCAAGGGAAATTTTCATAGACCAAGGACCCCAATTTACATAAGAGCTAATCACAATATCAGTTAATAATCACAAAATCAGTTAAAGAGTATGAGATTAGACATAGGAAGTCTACACGTTACCACCCTCAAGCTAATGGATAGGTGGAATTTGTAAATAGGGAGACTGAGAATATTCTAACCAAGACAATGCAAATTCATAGGAAAGATTGGGCAGCTAGGTTTCCTGAGGCAGTTTTGGCCTATAGGACAACTTGGAAAACCACAACAAGATTTACACCATATGAATTGGTGTATGGAAAGAAATTAGTACTTCCTATTGAATTTGAGTATAAAAAACTAAGAATAGTTATTACATTGGGCATGGACTTGTCTACAACATAGCAAGAGAGATTACACAACCTCAATGCACTTGATGAAATTAGGATGGAGGTTATACACCACACTAAAGTTGTTTAGAATTAAAGAATCAAATGGCATGATCACTTCATCAAAACCAAGGAATTCAGTGTAGGTGATTGGGCTATGCTCCATGACTCAAGATATCAGGACTACAAGGGAAATTTACAAACAAGATGGCTTGGTTCACATGAAATCAAACAAATGTTTCCCAATGGAGTAGTACAACTACACACAATTGATGAATTTAGGTTCTCCTTATTTGTTAATGGACACAAATTAAAGTTTTATAAAAAACCTTTGCAGAAGGATGACTTCCTTCTCTCATTCATTCAACAATTCGATCCTTCACTTGATAATTCAACTATAGAAACTACAAGTTCTAAACATGACTCGGTGGATGAGCTACACATCTCACCCATTGATGTTACACAGGTATAATTTCTACCATAGTTCACAAGCACACACTGCACAAGGTGATGAGCAACACCAATCATTTTTTTCCTTGGTCAACGGAGTAATAGGGACCTATAACAACACACCTAGAGGCAAAAAAAATTAGAAAGGGACCTATTATTGGAGGAACCCATAACAATCATCTGACAGACATTTCAAAAATCCCCATTGAATTAATTGCATTTCCCTACTTTCCATCTCTATAATTTCGTACATGTAGCTACACATGTTATATTTTCACACATATAGCCTATACACATAGAATTTCCATCACCTTTTTCACTTACAATGTATCATATAGTTCATTTCACATCCCAAATATCATACATCTCACAACCTTTCCAAACCATCATTTACCACACACCGTCCATTCATGTCCTTAAATTCAAATTGTAATTAGGATCAGTCACATCATATCTCATTGTAGGTATTAATCAACAACTTCGCACAAGTTAAGTTTCATTTCACAAGAGTTTTACAGGTACATGCATTAACTTCTCATAATTAACACAAATTATAATTGCTTTTCTACATGTTTTAACATTAATTCATGCATGCTTCATATCTCATTTTATTTTCCACTTCATACAATTTAGCCCTCTTCCAAGGCCCTACGATTAAGTGAAAACACTTAATATCTTTAGTTGGGGGGAGGGGTACTTTTCAATTTATTGATTTTTGAAAACCAAAAAACTCTTTGCAACCTTTTTTCATTCTATTTTCCTCCATTTTTACACAAATACCAACTTAGGGGAGAAGAGAAGGGTTAGAATAAATTGATTTGTTAGGATAAAACATAGTGGAAGTGATGTAGCTGGTGTGACAAGAAAAAATTGAACCAAAACAATGTAGAATTAAGGGAATTGTAGAGAAACATCAGTATCATGGGAGGTGACATTATTCATAGGGAACCAATAACATATACCCAACTGTTGGAAGACAGGTTGGTATTACCCATTTTTAGACAAGATGGTTGGTTGGAGTACTTCTTGAAAGTCATTGAGTTCAATGAAGCCATGACACAATAATTTTTTTCCACACTACAAAACGATGAAGCAACTATAAGAGGTTTGAAGGTGGATGTTTCAGAAGCTGCCATTGCTGAGGTATCAAGAATACCATAGGAAGGAGAAGAGTTTCTAGTGAGGGGAGATGCTATAGCTTCCATGAACAAATTTAGAGAACATGGAGAAAACCTAAACTCATCTTCTCAAGGTACAAAAAGATTATCCTTACCCTAGATATGGGCTTCAGTAGCTTCTTACATAGTCAAATACTTAACTTGTGATGGTAGTAAATTCTTGTTGTATATAGTCCATTTCAAAATTCTAAGTCATCTTCGCCATGATAGGCATGTGAATGTTCCAAATTTTCTTTATAATTTGTTGAAAATAATGAGTTCTAAGTATAAAAGGAAGAGGAATAACACAACATTATTACATTTCTATTTAGTAACATTGGTGATAAAAAGAAGTTTGAGAATTTAATTTCCACATGTTGTGAAATTTCCCTAAATTGTAACCATATCAACACCATTCTTGAAGAACCTGTTGTCCCAAAAAGAGTAGAGGAACTTGTTGTATCAAATAGGGAAATTCCCTCTAGCTCCCCTACTATAGATCACCTACCTACAACATAGGAAAGCTAGAGGAGTAGAGCCTACAAGACACTCAACCTGTAGCCTCTGAGAAACCCGCAATAGGAGATACCCTAACCCCTAACTCTAACAAAACACCAAGAACCAAGAAAAGGAAAATTGAATCTTCTTCTGCACCTACAAGAGGGTAGAAGAAATTCACATAGCCTAGGAGGCAATTATACCACCTGAAGAGGAAAGGTACAATTAGAGGGTCAATTAAAAAGAAGAAAAAGGAAGATGTTTTTATGGTTGAGATAGACTCAAAATTGAAGGGGAATTCCCTTGGTAATGAAAATTCACCTATTACACATTCATGGAATTATACAAACACATCTAAATCTGATTTAGAGGATGCTCTTTTTGTAAGGAAAATAAGTAAAAGAACCCCAAAGAGCCTTGATTCAAAGGGTAATATATGAGTGAGAGTCCAATGATGAGCTTTTGGAAAGAGATGAAGAAATTTTTGTTGAGAAATGATATTGGCACAAAATTACAAGAGGCTATGGAAAGGATAAAGCAATTGGAGGGTTTGTTGAAAATACACCAACAAAGACATAGTGAGAGGGACAAAAGAATTGAAGAGTTGGAGGAAAAAAATTGTAAATATGACCATGGGTCTAGGTTGGATGAATTGGCACATCTTGTTATCATAGAAGCCAAAAACAAGGAACTACTATCCGAAGATCCAATTCCTTCATTTTCAGTTCCCTCTGGGCCATTTTTAGTGACCTTAGGTGCGGAATTATGGAGAAGAACCCAAGTGCTCTTTGAGAAGAAGGAGTGGGAAAAAGAAAAAATTGAGTTGATGTTCCAACACACTAGGAAACTTGAACAAAAAGAGGTAGAAATAAAAAGGTTGAAAGTAAAGATTGAAGTACTAGACAAGGTTGCACAAATTCTAAATTGCAGACCTCTTGCAAGAGTTTATGCATTATTTCTACAGGAAAAGTATTTGTGTATTCAGTTCAACCATTTAATTATTGATTTTCGAATGTCAATGAATAGAAAAGTTTTATTTTTAGAAATTTTCTCTGACTCTACACTAGACATGCAAGACCAATTATGTGAGTTTTACTTGCATAATATTATTCTCTTAGATCAAACTTAATGGAATCCACTAATGTTTATGGGGGACTTACACATTAAATCACTTGCCTCTTATGTCAGGAATGAACAACAAAGGGGTGAGATCTTACAAGAATATATTGAAAAGGATAAATTTGTTGCTTTGTAGTTGAGGAAAGAATCCAAAGATCCCAATACAGTTGTTGATGAGTGGTTAGATCTCTTGAAATATAAAGGTGTAGGAAGGAAAATAATGAGTCTTAGGTAACATGACTACATCAGGATGAAGAAACTAGTTATAGGTCCCATTGATCACACCTTCCAATTTATAAAGAAGAGATGGGAGGAATTAATCCCATAATTAAAGAAAAAGGAACCTCACTCCTCGTATAATTTATAGCCATTATTAGAAAGTCTCAAATGTATATAGACATTGCCAGTGAAAATGGACTTACATGGTTTCCTCTTACATTTTACCCACCTCTTCTCCTCTATCTAGTGCCATATTAGATAGGGAGGAATCGAGATGAAATACAAACAACAGAGAATTTGAGGCTAGCAAAGGTTTCATGTTGAAAAGGCTACTATCTGAGATAGGTTAAGGGAGTTGATGTTGTTGTAGGCTTTAGGGAGATCACTTTGCAATACAACCTCCATGACCCAAATTTTTCTTGAGGACAAGCAATTGCTTAGTTGGGTGGAATGATGAGCCTAATTAATAGCTAGTTTTCTCTTGTTTAGTTAATCTTTTAAACACTTTAAGCTGCTTATTTTATATACATTCTTGAACTTATACACCTTTTATATCCTTTATGCAATCCTAACTAGACTTTGATGAGTGGAAATATGATAATGATATGATGATGTTTGCATGGATGATTGTGTGAATCTGTATGAAATTCAATATGAATCTATGTTTAATTCATGATTGTTAATGGCATGTATTATTAAGATGAAACTGACTCCTTGCAGCTAAAAGAGTAGCAACCCACAACAATTGGAGAACTCAATCCACAACCAAAGGATTCCAGACCGATTGTAGGGGAGATTTCAAAGACGTTGGAAACATGGCAGTTGCAAAAATGGTGGAAGCAATCATTAGAGTGGTCAACTATGAGTCATCAAAGAATTCAATTAGATGATGGAGGGAAGAAGAAGTTTGCAATAATCAAGAAATTGACACAATTGTTTACATACAGCATGTCTTTGTCATGCCATTAAAGTAGAATTGTAAACCTATTTGTCTTCTATATTTCTTAGTTATAGTTTCAATTGCAAAGACTTTGTCTCTCTCTATTTTGAAGGAGATTAGCTATCTTCATTTTTTTTTTTTTTTATGTTCTTATACAAATAAACCTCCTCCCAAACCTATATAGTTGGATCGGTGGTTGAGGATCAAATCTAGTTGGATGTGATATGTTTGTTTAGATATAGTTTTTGTTACACAGATGATATCTTTGTTACTTTTTTTTGTTATACACTCATGAATGAGAAATTTTTGAAGATTCTTGTTAGATTGTAGAGTTCAGTTATTTGCAATAAAGATGTTCCAGTTTACTATTATGATTAGTTGAATCAAGTAGCACATATTTGTTTTCTCTTGTTGGTACAACAACTTGAGAAAGGGTCACTCAAGGTATTGTTCACTAACCTTAATTTATGTTGTTAAATTATATTTTTACACTATTGCATTCATTTCAATAGATTCTTCATTACATGCATGTGAATGATATTTAGTCTCATGATTTAGGTTATGTAATGCATCATTGATTCATCCTTTGGAGTGAGTTTAGTAGTTAGAAGTAAGAATCAACAATGCTAGTGAAATTGTCGAGTTCAAGTTTAGTAGTTAACAATTATAGTGTTAAGCCAAAGGCACCTGCAACATTAGTAGTAGATTAAGTTGTTTCCCTTGTTTATATTTTATGATTTATTTCCTTTTCCAACCTTTAATCTTTTCCTACACATGTGTGAACCACCTATACTTGATGATATAGGCTATGTAGAGTCTATGAATGCACATACAATGCCAACATCATCAAAAGCTTATGAAGCCTTGGTTGATAATTTAATGGAGTCTTTGCAAGGGTTTAGTGGACTATTCAGCTAAGAACCTCTCCTGTGAATTGTGTGTCTAACACCAGGTTGACCAAGAATTGGTGAGGACTTATAGTACTATTAGATATAAATCTTCTCCTATGTGCCAAATGGAGATTTAAATGTTTGTGAACATTGTTTGTTTCAAAAAAAAGTAGACTGAGTTTTTCTAGATGTACTACCAAAATAAGGAAGTTTTATAATTTTTTCATTGAGATACTTGGGAAGCTCTTGTAACATCTATTTGGGGTTCGTCATAATTTGTTTCATTTATAGATAATTATTCTCGTAAGGTGTGGATTTATCTTCTCAACAAGAAGTTTGAAGTGTTTTCTTATTTTAAAATTTTTAAAGCTCTGATAGAGAATCAAAAGGGTAAGATTATAAAATGTTTGAGAATAAATAACAAAGGAGAATTTTGTTTAGGAGAGTTTTAGTTTTTAGTAAGTATGGCATTACAAGGCAATTGAAAATTTCTAGGACACTACAGTAAAATGGTGTTGTTGAATACATGAACCATACAATTATGGAGCGAGCCAGATGTATGCTTAACACTCGTAGTTTAGAGTAGAAATTTTAGGTTGAGGTTATTTCTACAACCTATTTCTTGATGAATAGCTCATCCAATACAACTCTTGATAATAAAATCCCTAAATAAGTATGGCCAGATAAACATGTTGATTATTTATTTCTTCGTGTATTTGGTTTTGATGCTTATGCTCATGTTCCTAAAGGGAATAAAAATGTTGGATGTGAATTCCACAAATTTAATTTTTCCTGGCTATATAGAAGGTTCAAAGGGGTATAGATTGTTAGATACTACTATCCACAAGGTTATAGTTAGTCGAGATATTTATGTTAATGAAAAATCAATACAAAGAGGTAAAGAACATAAAAGTACAAAAGTTATTCTAGTTAAGGTGGAAAGTTATGATGATAATCTATAGGTGCCAAATAAAAATTAGAAATATGAACAAAAATGAAATGAGACACAAGGTGATACATTACCAATTTTAAGGAGATCCACTAGAGTATCCAAACCACCTGAAAGGTACTCTCCTACTATTAATTTATTTTATGCTTTACTAACTGATGTTGGTGAACCTAGTTCATATCAAGAGGCTTGTGAAGCTGAATGTGCAAGCAAGTGGAGAGTTTCCATAGAATAGGAGATGGAATCTCTTCATAAGAACAAGACATGGAAGATTTTTCCATTTACTAAGGGGCAAAAAACTATTGGGAACAAGTGGGTCTTCAAATTGGAAAGGGACATAAACGATAATTTGGAGAGGTATAAAGCTTAGTTGGTGGCCAAGGGGTATGCACAAAATTTTGGTATTGATTTTGATGATTTTTTTCTCTTATTGTATGGTTAAGTACTATTAGAGTTGTTTTAGCTCTTCTTTATAGCCTTGATTTGGAGTTATGAAAATTAGATGTAAACTTCCTACATGGTGATCTCTCAAAGGATATTTATATGCAGTAACCAAAAGGTTTTGAGGAAATAGAAGGAGAATCTTATTTGTAGGTTGAGAAAATCATTATATGGTTTGAAATAGACACCAAGGTGCCGGTACAAGCAATTGGATTCCTTCATGACGAGTTTGGGTTTTAGCAGATGTGAGGCTGATCATTGTGCCTACTTTCAAAGGTATGATGATGATATTCTTATTATTTTTCTTTTGTATGTTGATGATATGTTGGTAGTAGGTCCCAACATGTATTAAATCATCCATTTGAAAGCTCAATTTGCTAGGGAGTTTGAGATGGACTTAGGTAGAGAAAATAAAATTATTTATATGAGGATACATAGAGACAAAAATAATAAGAAAATATGGTTGTCACATAAAAATTACATGTAGGAGGTTCTATAATGCTTCAATATTTTGAATGCACAACTAGTTATTATTCTATTTTTTTTAGATTAAATTGTCTTCAAAATAGTGTCGGTAGATGGTCAAAACTCCCCTTGAGATTCGTGACATGGACTAACCACCTCCCATGGAGCCGTTAAATTTGATGGTTGTATCAAGCATTAACGAGTCGATCTTTTGGTGCAACAACAACCGTGGGGCCAACAATTGGTATCAGAGCCAAAGGTGTCGGGTTGGAATCCCCTCAGGTAACACTGAGGGGGAGATTCTTGGTAGATTGTCAACACTTCCCTCAAGATTTGTGACATGGACTAACCACCTCCCATGGATCCGTTAACTCTAGTGGTTGTATCAAGCATTAACATGTCAATATTTTGGTGCAACGACAACCGTGGGGTCAAAAAATAGTTCCCTAACATAAAAATAGAAAAGACACAAAATGTGTCATGTATCATACTCATTAATAGTTGATAGTCTTATGTTTGTCATAGTGTGCACCAAACCAGACATTACAAAATCAGTGGGAGTAGTTAGTCGTTACATGGAAAATATAGGTATTGGGCATTGGACGGTCATGAAGTGGATTCTCAAGTATTTGAGAGGCACTTATAATGTTTCTATCTATTATAATGGGATTAGTCTTTAGGTTAATGGGTATGTGGATGCAAATTTTGGTGGAGATAGAGAAAAGAGAAAATTCACTCTAGGTTATGTTTTCTCCTTAGTTGGAGGTGCAATTAGCTAGGCATCTAATTTATAGATAATGGTGGCATTGTCTACTACTAAATTTTAATATATGGAAGTAACATAGGCTAGCAAGGGGGCAATTTGGCTTCATAGGATTTTGGGTGAATTGCAATTAAAGCAAGACAACATGGTGTTGCATTGTGATAGTCAGTGTTTTAAACTTAGCATGAAACTTGGCATTTCATGTCAGAACAAATCCTATTGATATTCAATAACACTTTCTACATGAGGCACGATGGAAGGAGGAAAAATATCTTTGGCCAAGATAAAAACTAATTTAAACCCAATAGATATTTTGATGAAGCCCATTGGTAGAGAGAAGTTCATTTGGTGCAAAACTTCTCTAGGCTTGCATATTACTTGATGATTGGTAGCATTGACATTGGTCTTTTAGTATGACATTTTATTTGCAAGAGAGAATTTTGACTTCAAGTGGGTGGTTGTTGGAATATGAACTAAATTTTATTGTTATTTCAATAGTGACAAATAATTGACATTAATATCTAGCTAGATTTTTTCTGCAACTTTTGAAGGTTTTTATAATTGTGAATTTCTCGAGAAATAAAAATATGAAAGATATTTTCCTATGGGTTTTTCTTGGTATAATTTTATTAGGTTTTCCATGTAAATAATGTGTAAAATTTGTGCTTATTGTTTTTTTGGTTGAAATTGCACTATAAATTTTCTTACAATCCTATGATGTGTCTTTTGGCATTCCCTAGGTTGGGCAATTGGAAGAGTGAGGACAAAATTTTTTGTGTTGCATTTGTGTAGACCTTCTAATTTTTAGGAGGTAATATAATGGTTGGAAATGGGAAGAGGAGTTTTGAGCACCATATTTGGTTTTGACTCTATAAATTGGTGCCTTGGATAATGATGAAGATAGAGAAAGGGAGAGAGCAATAGACTAACTAGGTTGAAAAGGTTGCACAAATAGGATAAAGAGTTTGATGTGTTGATATTGTTCATAGGTATATAGGTGCTTCTAAATTGGAGGTAAAGAGGAGAATGTAAGTATAATTGTATTTTAATATTTATTTTAAAGTTAACCCATAGTTGGGCTCTCTTCTTGGTGTAGTTTTTCTCTCAAGAGTTTTTCCACATAATTTCTATATTGTGTGATGTAATAATGGTGGTTGTTGACTTTTTTCTAATTGTTGATTTAAATTCATCAAATATCTTCATGATAATTCCAAGATTAAGAACACTTAATTTTATATCTACATAAAAATTTCAAGTTTCTTTATTATGGTAGTGTATTCTTGTATCTCACCAATTGGTATCATAGCTTGATAATGAAGCCTATGATGTTAGACTTTTGGATTAAAGATTTAAATTTACAAACATATAGTATTAGGGATAGATTAGGGTAAGAACCATTATATTGTAAGAAGATAATTTTTACCTTTCTAAAGAAGTTGGAGGCTTGCGTGTTGTAGTGGATCTTTTATGGGTTAACATTATTTTCTAGATTTATGAGATTGAAAACTATGAAATAAAACTATTGGATGGATATTATTAATGGAATCTATGTTGGGAAATAAAAGCTTTTATTTTTAGATATTTGTTTTTATATATTATTTTATGTGTTTAGTTCTTGCATGGTGGTGACTTGGAGCATTTTTTTGGAAATATTTGACTATACTCTAATGTGGTGGTTGTGTTCCTTTATCTTGTGGTCATTTGTAGCAAAAGGATGTTCATGTTGGATAGTTTCTTTTGTCCCCCTTGTCACATGGGAAATAATCTATTATTTTGACTAATGTATGGGGTGACTATGTTGGGTTCATGGTTTCAACCCCTAGTTACATGAAAGAACTAAATAATTAGCCACTAGTTGCACGTGGTTTTTGGAGTTGATCTATTTTGTGACCTAAAATCTCCTAGATAACCTTGATCCTATACAAAATTGTTGGTTGTAGACTTGGGATATTCTAGAAAACTTGGTTCCTTTTTTGCATGTACTTAGTGATGGTTGTGAAATTAACCTTTTCAGCTTGGATTTCCAAGAAAATCCTTTAATCCTTTTTTGGATACTTGTACTTGCATGTTTTAGATTCATATTATTTTGGATTTATAAGTAAATATAGTTTTATTGTTTTAAAATATGTGAAAAGGTTGTGTTCAAGGTATTCTATATGGAAATAGATACCAATTTAAATGGTTTCTTATTAGGTTCATAAAAATATGGTTAATCTTGCGTGTATTTGTTTGTAAAATTGGGTCTAGCATTGATATACTACTTGAGTCTTGGAAATATACTTGTTATATTTGGTTTCCTCTGTTATGCATGTTAGTAATGTGGTGTTGTATCTATTTATTTAATAATTTAATATTAGAGAACTAGTCACACTTTTCTTTCTTGAGATGTGTGTGTACAAATTTGGTCTTTCTTGGTCACCTTTCTCCATTGGTATTATTATTATACTGAGATAGAGATGATTATTTGGATTAGTTTATATAATTGTATATTGGGAACTATAGTAATTGTATATGGTGCATGAGAATATCTACTAAATTTTAGTGGAGCTTTAGAAATGATGTTAGTAATGATTCCAATCATATCTTGGTATCCAATTTAGTGAAATATTTGTGCAATTACATAGTCAATTCTATATTCTTATGGCAACAACCTAGTTGTTCTTTTAAATTTCATGGTGTTATATTATGTAGTTTAAATATGTGGTGGCAATGAATGATCTTTAATTAGGATATATATATATTTTTAATCATGATTCCATGTTTATCTTCTATTATAGTTGTTAATTTTATGAGGAGCTCCTATTACTACATTTTATGTGTAGTGGTATATTTTTGATTTCTTGGTTTTATTGATAGAGGATGGCTATCCTCACGTTGTTTGGATATGCCAACATTTCGGTTATCATGGAGGACTATTGGACACTTTGATTAAGGTTTTGTTTATGGTCTCTTCTTGAGGGGATATTGTTCTCTTTATTTTTGAGTATTGATCATTTCCTTAGAGCTTCATGATTTTTTAGGTTGTATTTTATGTTGGCACTGATTGATTGATTGGATACTTCAGATATTAGAGAGATTTGGGTGAGGTTGGATATCTCTTATACTTAGAGATGTGTGTTGGAATGATTACTCATCATGAGGTTTTGGTAGAAAGGTTCAGGAGCCTACACCTAGATATGGACACGAGTCAATTATGGACTTCATGAGAAGATTTTCATTTAATAAAATATTTTATTTCTTGGTGTTTTATGTATAGGATGATCTTCCCACTCTTGGTCTACTCAATAGGTGAAAAATCTAAGAGATATTTCCCATCTGATTATTAGATGTATTATTTATTTGTATTTTATATTATCATGTGTATTAGTCTTGAGTTGTGTTATTTATAAGGGCTTGTTGAGAAGTCAGTGGATGGTTTTAAGTATCTTCCTTGTTCTCCTTGTGATTTTTTCTTGGGCCATGATAAAATTTCTAAGAAATTGTTTATAGAGGTGTAGGAAATGGTTTGTGGCTTTGGTCATATTCCCTTTTTTGTTGGAATGAATGGCTTGTTTGTACTATCTTTAGTTTTATAGGTTTACATCTATTTTTGTCATTTTTCACTTTTATTTGAATGGCTAGATGTTTAAATCCTTTAATTTTATAAGTTTTGGATGATATCTCACTTTCCATTGCTTGACACATGTTAGTGTAGGTTTGTGGACATGGTTCTATTTATAGGTTCTCTCCTTCCTAGTATATTGTCTTCTTCTTGAATATTGTTATGTCTATGAAGTTGATGATTCTATGGAGTCAAGTGCTAATGTTTGTAATTCATTAATTTTTGGAAATAGTTTGATGGCTCCTTCATTCATTTCCTCATTGGTGTAGAGGATTTTGGAGGTTTTTCAAATATTGGTAATGGGAGATGTTTTATAATGATGTGTTTTTCATATCATTGTATATTTACTTGATGCTATATGATAGAGGAGTTAGATGCATCCAATATATGAGTGTTATAGGTGGAATTTTTAATTTGTTGATCTAATTTTAAAATTTGATATAACCCATGTAGTGGGAGTTTCAAAATGCACATATTTTGTATGAGGGGGACCCCTTTCTTGGACTAGTTACACTAATGCAGTATTAAGGTGCTTTAAAGGTTTTTCGTCACATATTTGTGTGTTTTATTACCTTGGATATTTCTTTTTTTAGGATGGTGGGTATACATGGACTTGATTATAGATTTTATTTTGATATGTTAATAGCATGGATCTCTATCTATCCTAGATTGTACACCCTCACTTGAGGTTTGAATATATAGAATGAGATAAAAATATGTTGTGGTTTTTATTCTAGCTCGTATGAGTGAGGTAGCTACTTAGGGAAATTTGTTACCAGTTGAATTTGGTTCTTTTTTCATATACATATTGGTGAATATGTTAGTGAGAATTGGTATCTTGTAGAATACGAGAGCATGTTGAAGAATCATGCAATCATGGTTGGATAAGGGTTGTTTCTCCTTGTTGGTTATTCCTATGGGTGTATTTATATTATGTCAATTTGCATGTTTCCAAAATACTTGGAAAGCATCTCTAGGCACTTAGGGTGTTATTAAAAATTAATTTGTAATATTTAATCCCACATCTTGGTTCTTATTCATTCATAATAAGTGAGAAGTCCATTAGTAGTGGTAAAGAGATTTGTGGAGACAAAAAATAATTAATTAAAGTTCCACATACAAGTGTAGTACATGGAAAATAGAGGATTAATATTGAGTTCTAAACTCGTGTGTTTTGGTATCTCCCAAGTTGGGAAATTGGGAGAGTGAGTACAAATATTTTTTTTCTATTTTGGCATTGCCCAATATGGGTTCTTGGGAGAGTGAATACAAAGAATTTTGGAATGTATTTGTGATGACCTTTCACTTTCTAGGAGGCAATCCAAAGGTTATAAATTGAAAGAGGAATTTTGGGTGCTATGTTTAGTTTTGGACCTATAATTGGTACCTTGGATCGTGGTAAAGATAGAGAAAAAAAGAAAGGAATGGAATTGTGTGTAGGTGATTTTTCCTAGTCTAAAATTCAAAAACAAAAGGAATGCAAGCAAGGAAAAACACAAAAAACACCTCAATGATTAGCCTAGTTGAACTTGAACAAAACAAAAAACAAAGAGAACAATTTTACCTTGTCCAAGTTGATGAGTTGGTTGGCCCTATTGATCATCTGATTTGTGTGCTCCTTTTGATGGAAAATGGCATGAAACCTAGCTCTATATGATTGTGAGTGGATGGAGAATGCAATAATCAAAGTAGGTATTTTTATGGATGTAAAAGGTTTTGCAATAATGGAGGTTTTGGATGCTTGAATGCTTGTGTGTTTATGGATTGATTGTGTGCTTGCATGAATTGAAAATGAGGGAAAATTCCTCTAGTTTTAGGGGAAGTGCCCCTAAACAATGGAGGGTTAGGATGAATCCACCATGGACAAGAACAATGGCCAGGGTGAGTTGAGAACTCACAGGCCCTCACATCTTGACATGTGGTAGGTGAGGTGTCAAAGGGGAGATGAGGTGGAGGTACTTTATGGTACCTTGGGAGTGGGACAAGATCTCCTCATAAAGGAGGTCCTTGTCCACATGTGGGTGATAAGACAATAGGGGGAATAAATGTGAATTTAAAATTCACATTGGGAAGGGGTTTCCTTCTCCAAAAGGAGAAAGCAATTAATAAAATATTGAATTGGGGGTATGTCATAAATGGCATAGGGATTAGGTTGACCTAATTAGGTGATTAGGTTGTGCAAAAAAGGGATTAGGAGAATTAATGATAGATTAAGGAAATTTGAGGGTTATGGAGGATGTGACACTAATTCTGATTAAGGGGTGTATACACTCAAATTTGGTCAGGAGGATTAATTAAATACAAGTTATTTAATTAATAATCTTTAATTCTTCTACTTGTAAATAAATTGAAAAAACTATTTATATAGTTCATTTTTCTCTAATTCTTTCTATCCTAAATCATTTTCCTCATATCTTAATTAAATGAACAAATTTAATTAGTTTTTTTTATTTAATTAACCTCCTCTCACTAAATTTGAATTTAAGCACATGTCTAGAACTAACTTCTTTCCACCTTCCACCTCATCATGTGTCTCAAGAATACAATATTTCTAATATTTAATTTGGCATTTATCATCAACAAATTCTAACTAATTTGGAACACTTGGCCTTCATCTCCATTTTATTCCTCTTCACACTTGGCAGTTTGTTCTTATGCAGGGAACATACTTCCCCTTTTCTCTCTAACTTCTTCATCTTCAACCGTCCATCTCTCGAGATCAAGTCTAGATCGTTGATTCCTGCCACCTAGGCTCATACCTTGGAAAATCTATAAATAAGCCCTCATTTACATAGCAAAAGAGGGAGAGAGAGATGAGCATTTGTAGCAGTTACACTCAACAACATTTTAATTATCATTCTAGTGAGCATTTTAGTATTAGCATTTTAACATCAAGTAGTTTAATCATGGAATTTTCATTTGCAACATCTTAATCACAACATTTTCATACAACAATATCATAGCAACATTATTATATTTGCATATCATGTATAGCTAGTTCATCATCATGTAATGTAGGGAACATCTCTTGCATTTCAAGCATCTCTCATTCTTTAGGTTGTCATTTGGAAAGTCATGGGCACAACAATCTGAGAGAAAAATGACTTAAAGAATCCTTAGAGATAGAGGACAATGAGATGCCATTGAGAAATTGTTGTATTAATTTGATTGTTATTTGAATTCCTTGATATAATGTTTTATTACTGTGTTGTATAGGTTTTATTTGCTTATTCACGTTATTTACATACACACATAAAAGTGGCGTCCACCATGAGGTATAACCCCATTTTTAATATTTTCTTGCAAGTTTCATGAATAGGTTCATTCACGAATTCTGATGTAGTGCATCCCCTGTCTGTTTCAGCACATTGGTGGTGACTTTTGGTGCATCAAAGCCATGTTATAGCGCACACGCAGCCCAAAATAGTGAATTTACCTCCTGTTTCAGTGCATATATAGGATTTGATTTCCCTTTTTGGTTTTCCAGAATAGAGCATTGAATGTGTTTAATAGCGCATATACTGAATATTTTAGTGCATATGCCCTTTGTTTTAGCACATACACCTTTATTTTCAGAAATTTAAAATTCTAGGGGACTAATATGTATTTTTCTATTTTGCAGATACTTCATATGCTATCAAAGACATCCGAAACTACTAACGATGTTTGTAGGGGCTGGATTTATTTTCCTTTGATTAAATTAGGCATCTAGTTTAATTACAAGGTTAAAGAACACCATGTATGTTGTGTTTGCAAAGTGATAGGCCTATGCTCTCCCCTTTATTGGGTGACCAAAATGCCATACTCACTCTTTCATTTTATTGCAATAGCACCTTTAGCAGGCCCGCCTCCCCACTTCGAAAGGAGGGAATGAACTAAGTGGGAACAACTAAAGCCAAGAATTCCAAACCACTATAATCAAACATGAATTGTGATGAAAATTGCATTGAACGGTAGTGTGCATTGATAGTTCTCCTCCAGAATCCCTGAGATACGTAAAGCCTTTGTTCTAAAGATTGGGAGGCCTCTTGAGGGAGTTTATCATTTTCTACACCGAACAAAAACCCTTACTAAGAACTTTAATTGTAGTAGCCAAGCTGAGTCAGTTGCCAAACATTATAATATTCATAGTGCAAGGGGAGGGAAGAATTTTCCCCCAAGCTTCTCACCATATAACTACAAGGGATTTATGGCCAATAGTGGAGAAATCTACTTTGGTTAAGACCTACAAAAGAAAAAAACACGAGCGCCCTCTAGGGGGTGACAGGGCTATGTGAGCTGACATAGTTCTAAGATGTGGGCTATGATGTTATTAATGACCCTTGAAATTAGAAGAGCCTGACTGATCTGTTTGCTATTGTTCAATACCAGTGGAAATCAAAGGGATTGGACCAGATCCTAGAACATACACTTGATGTTTAGATCATAGGGTGAAACAACTATTTTACTACTTGCTTATGTGTTTGCAATCATTGTTCAGAAGATCATTCATCAAAACACTCAACTCACTGACTCAAAGACAAGAAAACCAGGCAAACTTTCAAAATGGTGACATTTCCAGTTTAGCAAATAAACTTCCTGTTCTCGCACGTTTCTCTCATTTTTCAACGCATAAGCTTTATGTTCTAGTGCATTCAACTAACATTATAGCATATATAAGGTCTATTCTGGCACATTTACCCCAGCTTTTAGTGCATATACAACTTGTTTTAATGCATTCAGTTGATATTCAAACAAAGAGCAAAATTGAACTTTTGTGCAACAACTAGAATCATATTTAGGGACCCTTTTCAGAGTAGAGATCATTTCTCATCAAAATATTGGTTTAAACTTGAAGAAATTGGATTTTGCAAGTGCAAATCCTTTAACTAAACTTGGATCAAACAACTTAAAGTGCCCAATCACTAATCTCATCTCTGATTGTTAGCCGAGTTTCACTATCATGATCTATCATCCTTTATCACGAAACAAACACTGTACATCAAATTTAGCCTTGTCTCATCAATATAATCTATCATCCTATTTGAATTAGGTATTTCATTGGAACTCCCAAAACAAAGATCAAAGTATAGCAAAAATCTATCACTTGCATGACCGTTTTAACAAGAGCTCCAAATAAAAAACTTAGAGAAAAAGAAATAGAAACCCAAACCATCATGGAAAAAGGAGAAGAAAATCCTTTTCACATATCTCATCAACCTGAAATAGATGAGATAACTAATGAGGACATTCAACAAGCTCAACAAGACCCTAAATTTCACAAGTTCATGGAAAAATTCTAGAAAAGGACTAAGAAAAATATTTTATGATGTTGGAAAATCAAGATGTAAAACCACCCAATGATTTTTATGTCAACCAATTGATGGAAGCTCCCAAGAAAATAGAAGCTGACTCACGAATCAAAGATCCATTGAATGCTTTAACTCAATAAATGCAAGCTCTTCAACAAAAAATCCTAGACATGCAAAGGGGAACAACAAAGAAATATTTGTTGCAATACATTTGTCCTTATCCATTTGAGAGAAACATGATCATGATACCTTTTCCACCAAATTGTGAATTTCCAAGATATGACAAATACAATGGTAAAATTGATCCTCAAGATCATGTATGAGAATTTTACACCACGAGTTTAGAATTTGCACATGAAGAAACCTATCTAATGAGATTATTTCCAATAATTTTGGGTGGTCAATGCATGGAATGGTTTTTTCAAATCTCCCACTAGGTATTAGATCATTTGAGGAGCTGGTAAATAAATTTATCTCCCAATATTCATACAAAATTCAATATGAAATAACCATGAAGGATCTCTGTAACACAAAACAGAAAAATGGTGAACCATTTATTACATTCTTGCAAAGATGGAGACAACTATTTGCTAGATACACTTGTTCGATACCTGAGAAAGAAAAGATGGATATCTTTATTGATAATCTCAATAGTGAGATGAGTTTTAGACTCCAATTGCAGTGTCCACCTAGTTTTGAAAAACTGATTGAAAATGGACTTAAGATTGAGGAAGCCTTGGTTAAAAGAGGAGTATTGAAAATCTATAATGAAGGAGCAAACTCTTCTAACCATCATAACAATAATGAAAAATCCAAATTCTGGACAAGAAACAAAAATGTTGGTAACGATGGTGTATTTGAAACACATAATGTTAAAACAGTCTTCAATTTATTAGGTACTGCACTCAAAAACAATCAAAACAACAATGAATCTAAACCAGCTCCACCACCATATCGAAGAAAATTTACACCTTTGGGGAAATCACTTGAATCAGCGTTAAAAGAGCTTCTTGCACACAAAATCATAACATTACAGAATACATTAGATTTTGAACCAAGATTCAAACCATCATGGGGGAACGATGCATATTATTGTGACTTTCATAGAAGCAAAGGTCATAAAACAAATGATTGTATGCAATCAAAACATTTGGTGCAAGACTTGATAGATAGAGGTGGCATATCGATAGAAGGACAAAAAAAATGATGATCATGGAGCATTTAAAATCCCTCTACCCAACTATGAAAAAGGAGAATCTTCTTCAAAATACAACAAAGGGAAGAATGTGAATTATGTCTATAATACTACCATCAATCACATTTCTGCAGCTGATAATCAAATTAATGTCTTCAAAATCTAGGATAAACAAGAAAACCTACCAATAAATGTGACCACAAGAGGGCAGTCCAAGTTTGTATTGAAGGAAGTACATCTAAAATACTTGTTGCCCCTTTGAATCGATACAATATAGTAGATCAATTGTAAAAGATTCTAGCACAAATATCCATACTAGAACTTCTTAAAAATTCACCAGCCCATAAGGATATTCTAGAAAAATATTTAATGGACACCACAGTACCAACCAATTTGGAAGTTTGTCAATTCCAAGCCATGGTGGGACATTTGACTGCACCCCATTGTTTATCATTCTCTAAAAACAATGATGCATCACTCACTCATCCACACAAGGCTCCACTCCATATTGAGGTTTTAATCCATAAACATTGGGTCAAACATGTTTTAATAGATGGAGGAGCCGGTCTAGATATATGTACCTTAAATCTTATCCATGCATTTGGATTTTCAAAAAATGCAATAGATTCCAAAAGAAAGATCACCATAAAAGCTTATGATGAAGAAGAAAGATCCTCTCAAGGACTGATAGTATTGTCAATTCAAGTGGGACCAATTCAAAAGGATATAATCTGCCAAGTTTTAGACAAGGACTTGACCTACAACATACTCTTGGGTCGACCTTAGATCCATGAAATGCAAGCAATTCCATCAACATACCATCAATGCTTAAAATTCCCCTACAATGGACAAGAGATCACAATTTCAGAAAATTCTAATAATCCCCAATACTGTAACACTCTAAAGACAGTCCAAGATGTCTTTGTACCACACAATAGAGAAGCTCTCACTTCTACTTCCTCAAGTAATGAAATCCAACTCAATTGTTTGTCAAAAAAGTTTGAGAAAAAGGTTCAATTGAAAGATAAAGGCATGGGTGAGTATTCTTTTGAGCAGCCCTTATGTCTCTCATAGCTACTACCTTCTCCAAAATCATATGGACAACCATCAACATATAGACAACAATCTTCACAACCCATCACAATATTTGATGGTACATTTATAAAAGCAAGTAGTCTAGCTGATGAATTTGAGGATAAAGACATTCTAAATTGGATTTACAAAGATGAAGAAGAATCCCAAGCAGCAACTTCCAGTATACCAATAGCACAATATGATAAAGGGTTCAAAATATTAAAAAAGATGGTGTATGAAGGAAAAGGTCCTATTGGAAAACAAAAATAAGGTATTGTGGAACCAATCCAACCTATCTCAATCAATGCAAAAGACAAGACAGGATTAGGATACAAAGAAGAGACAAAAGAAGAAGCCACTCAGAAGGTTTGTGAACAAATCCTCCAACTGCAAGCTAGCTCTGAAACAAACTCAAATGAATATGAATGGAATTCACTATCTAAAGAATCTTGTGAAGACAAGGAAATTGATATGATAAAGAGGTATGGGCCCATATGTATGGAGGGAGAAAGCTCAGGGTCTAGAAAATTTGAATTTGGATCACTACATATCAATGACTCTAGTGAGGATGATCAAACATCGATCGAGACAAACAATTTAGAGGAGAGTAACATTATAGACCTTGACATTGCTAGTGAACACCTCAAAAAAATTTCCATAATGACCCTCACTGCCTTTGATCTTGACCAATCCAATGATTCCTTACCTTTGATACATCCTGAACTCATTGATTAGGAACAAACCGAGCCTCTTGATATCCCTATCTTTTCAGATGATAATGCCATTATCAATTTCCTTTGTTCCAAAAATCCATTAGAAAGTTCCACAAATGAATTTCATAGCAAAGCTTCAAACCAGGGGAGTGCCAAGTCTCTTAGCTACAAAATAAAGAATACAAAAAAATGATCTAATGGTGAAAACCATGCAATGGCAGTATTAGATCATGAAAAAGTAAAAAGAAAGAGTGTATCCAATGGTGAAAACCTCTTTGAGGCACTAAAGGATGAGATATTTTACACTCTTCCTAAGCATTATCAAGAAAGATCTTTAGTATTGGTTGAGCCTACGTAATCTATAAACATCGGTACTGTAGAAACAACAAATACCATACACCTAGTGGCATCAATGATAGCAAGAAAAGCTAGATTTCACCAAATTCTTTGAAGAAAGACAAATCAATTTTTCTTGGTCTTATGTTGACATGCTAGGAATAGATCCGGGTCTAATAATGCATCATTTATCCATAGCACCTGGAGTGAAGCCGGTAAAGAAAAAATTGAGAAAAATGCATCCACACATCGCCCTACTAGTGAAAGCATAATTAAAAAAATTATTAGATGCAGGGTTCATCCGACCAATTGACTATACAAAATGGATTTCAAACGTTGTACCAGTCTCTAAACCAGAAAACAACATCAAAATATCCACATATTTTAGGGATCTTAACAAGGCTTGTCCAAAGGATGACTTTCCTTTGCCCAATATAGACATCATTGTAGATTTAACAACATGACATTCTATGCTATCACTCATGGATGTTTTTTCAGGCTATAATTAGATCAAGATTGAGCCAAAATATCAAGACAAAATAGCTTTCACATTCCCAGGGGGTACATTTTTTTGAAATATCATGCCTTTTGGATTAAAGAATGCAGGAGCCACCTATCAATGTGTAATGACAACAATATTTCATGACATGATGCACACATTCATGGAGGACTATGTGGATGACCTGCTAGAAAAATCATTCACCAGGGAAGGACATCTAGAAATATTGGATAAAATCTTTAATCGATTGGAAAAGTTCAATGTGCGATTAAATCCAAAGAAGTGTGTATTTGGGGTAACATCAACAAAACTCTTAGGATACATAGTCTTAGCCAAAGGCATCAAATTAGATCCAACAAAAGTCAAATCAATCATGTAAATGCCACCTCCTAAGAACATTAGCCAGCTAAGATCTCTACAAGGAAAATTCCAATCCATCAGAAGATTCATCGTGCAACTAGTGGACAAGAGTCATCCTTTTACTCATTTGTTACAAAAAAATGTTTCCTTTAGATGGGATGAAAGATTTGAAGTTTCCTTTAATCAATTGAAACAATATCTCACGAATCCACCTATATTGGTACCACCAATAGAGGGAAAGCAACTTCTACTCTACATAGCAGCTACTGAGGTATCTTTGGGATCTTTGCTAACACAAGAAGACTCTACAGTAAAATAAAAGGCCATCTTCTACATCAACAAAACACTGAGTGGCTATGAACTTACCTATACGTTCATTGAAAAATCTTATTTGGTAGTGGTGTTTGCTACTCAATAATTGTGACGCTATATGTTAACACATACCATCAAACTAATAGCCAAGATAGATCCATTAAAATATCTACTTGGTAAAGCCACTCTAACAGGAAGATTAGAAAAGTGGGTAATGATATTGAGTGAGTTTGACATTCAATATGTAGATAGAAGAGCAATCAAGGGCCAAGTAATAGAAAATTAGTTAGCTAAAGCACCGTTGTAAGATGAACATCCTATGCACATTGAATTCCCAGATGTACATGTCCTCACAATGACAACACAACATTGGATAATATACTTTGATGGGTCTCACACTCAACACAGATCGGGTGCTGGAATCCTATTTGTTACTCCTCAAGGGCACACTATCCCAAAATATTATAGGTTGATGTTCCCTTGCACAAACAACATGGTCAAATATGAAGCACTAATCATTGGTATCAAGGTAGCAATGGAATGGAAAATCACAAAATTACAAGTTTATGGAGACTCCCAATTAGTCATCAATCAGGTTAATGATGACTATCAAAAAAAATATGACAAGTTGATGCCATACAAGAGAATGACATATGACTTCAAGAAGTACTTTGTTGAGATCAAGTTTGAAAAAATTCCAAGAGTAGATAACAAAGTTGTAGATTCCATGGAAACCATTGCTTCTCTTTTACAAATACCAAAAAAATGAAGTCGTTATGAATTCATGGTGGAACAATTGTTTACTCCCACATATGACAATCCTGAATCCCAAGTCATGTGCCATCTAGTTGATTTTGTTTCTTCAATCTATGGGGAGATTTATACCTATTTGAGAGACAGTACCCTTCCACTTGATCTATCCCGGAACCAAAAATGCAACTTTATCTATCAAGAAGCTTGATACACCCTAATAGTTGATACACTTTATCGACAGGGTCTCGATGGTACTCTCCTTCGATGTCTTGAATGTGATGAATCTGAAATTGGATTACAAGAAATTCATGAAGGTATTTGTGGTACTCATTCAAGTGGTCTTACTTGAGCTAAGAAACTCCTATGCTTGGGATATTATTGGCCGAACATGGAGAAAGAATATTTTCAATTTGTTAAGAAGTGCAAGAAGTGTCAAGTCCATGGAAATCTCATACATGCACCGACGTAGGAGATGCAACCATTCACATTGACCTGTCCTTTCTGTCAATGGGGACTTGATCTTGTGGGTGAGATTCACTGTCTTTCTCTAGTGGAGATAAATTCATAATCACAGCCACTGAGTGTTTCACAAAGTGGATTGAAGCTATCCCATTAACCACGATCACTGGTAAACAAATTAGCTCCTTCATCCTGAACTACATTGTCTGCCGGTATGGCATCCCTGGCTCCATTGTCACTGACAATGGAAAAACCTTCAAAAAACAGGATATGCAAGAACTTTCTGAAAAATTACATATCCAACAACACCCTATTACCCTCAAGGGAATGGCCAAGTAGAAGCCTCAAATAAGACCATTTTGAAAATCTTGAAGAAAACTATCAACGATGCTGGACACGATTGGCATGTCCAACTAAACCCTACCTTGTGGGAATACCATACTAACATCCACACCCCTACAGGAGCCACACAATATGCCCTTGTGTATGGATCATAAGCCATCTTACCCATTAAGGCTGAGTTACCCTCACTCTAGGTATCATTGAAAGGAATCATTTCAGAGGAAGACTATCGAGTATCCAAACTACAGGAGTTGGAATTGTAGATGAATGTCGCCACCATGCTATTGATCATCTAAAAGCTTATCAACAAAGAATATAAAGGAGCTATAACCACAAGGTAAGACCAAGAACACTTCAGGTTGGTTATTTGGTACTCAAAGAGAATCAACATGATCGGGAAAAGAAGGGAAAATTTGAACCTAATTGGCTAGGTCCTTTTGTCATTGTATTAGTATATGGATCTGGAGCATATCAGTTATCTACACCCGAAGGGGACCTATTTGAAGAACCTATCAACAACATTCATCTCAAGAAATTTTATACATAACTCATCTAGTGCACAGTTTAAAAAGAAAAAAAATCCAAAAAAAGCAAAAAAGCAGAAAAATCCAAAAAAAAAGTAAAAAGAAGAAATATCCAAAAAAAAGAAGAAAAAAAGAAAAATCCAAAAAAGAAAAAAGTAGAAAAATCCAAAAAAAGCAAAAAAGCAGAAAAAATCCAAAAAAAGAAAAAAAGTAGAAAAATAAAAATAAAATTCATAAAATCAGAAAAAGTGCAATAAAAACAAGTAGTGAAAACCTGGCAATAGGCGCTATTTGTGATAGATTGGATTTTCCATCTATTGGAACGTGTTTCGGTCGTCTCCTCTTCGCTATCATTATGCAAATCCATCATAAAACCTCATGTACATATCCGGGCATTGTGGTCATGTCTCACCCTGGTTTGGTGATCATTGTGCAATAAATGGTTTGTTTCTCACTGGGGGGAAAATCATGAACTCACTGGGAGCAATCTACTTTGAGCTTAAAACAATAGACAAGCAACAGTAAGACAACATAGCAAACATAAGGATCACAACAATGAACATCAATCATAATTTTTAGAAAACCAACCATCCTTGCAATCAACAAGATTGGTAAATCAAATCTCATTAGGATGATATTCTTCTAAATCATGGTTTAATCACTTTAGCATAAATGTTCAACTATTGTATCTTAATTTTTGTTATCATTTCTTTGGAGAAACTCAAGGATGTCATGGACTAGAGAAGCTACGATGGAGTCTGGTATTTTCTTTGTTTTTTGTTTGTGATTTGATCATTACTACTATATAAATTTGTCACAAGATGTGATCTAAAAAGTATCATTGATGGCATTCCAGATTTACATAGGAAAAGGATTAACTCTTGTCTATTTTATGCAAACAATACTCAGGTCATCTTGGTTCAATTATACCTAGATGCTTGTATTACCTTGCAATATCAAAATCCATGGAAGTTGTACTCAGGTCATCATGGTTTAATTATATCATCGGTGTTTGTACAAACTTTCAACATATCAAAAGCTCAATGATGATAACAAGCACAACAAATCGGCTGACAAGATGACAACATTGCATAATTAGATTTGCATGGTTAAGATAGATTGCATTCATATTAGTTTTGCATGTACATTTTAGGTTTTCCAAGGCTAGTAAATTTCAAAATGATTTTATCTCTCTCATTAAAGGATTGAGTACATTTGACATAAACAAAAAAAAAAAGATCATTCACATTTAGTTGCATAATCATTATCATATCATACATACATTAGAATGTATTATCATAGGCCATCCATCCATGCATTAGATCATATATTCGCATTAGAAAAATAAAAAAATAAAGTGCATCACATCTTATATGCATGACCAAATCCATCTTATATATCATAAAGCATCATCCATAAGGGCCATATAAAATCATAATCCATACATCATCATTTCATCATTGCATTCATACATAACCATGAAATAATCATATAAACATCGCATAGCATATAGAGCGGAAATCAAATGCATTCATAATAAAAGCATATAGATAACACATAGAACAATAATCTCTGCTACATCTCATATAATCTCAAAATAATCAGTGTCAAGTGTACAATGATATCACATGAAAATGTGGAGAGATACATCAAGAAAATGGTAGGAAATCATGAAGTCCCCGACTAAATAAGTGAATACATCAAGTATCAATACATCAAATATGCACACAAAAGCTACGTGTTGTTCCTCCTAGATGTTGTAGGCCTCGATGTGCCTACTATTGCACCACCAAATGGACTTGCACCTGGATCTCTGCCTGATGGATCTCTGAAAAGTGGCCTAGTCACACCCCTGCTTGTAGTCCATGACTGACTCCGACCTGACCTAGCACTAATAGACTATGCATAGCTAGGGGCACGCCGCTCTGCAAAAACCTCCTAATAATACAATGATCAATAATACTCTGTCTCTGGGGCTAAATGTCTAACCTCTCTGAGCATATCCCCTGTAGTAGTCCCCTAGAAAACTCTCTACAATATCTCAGCTAGGGCCTCTGCATGCTTATATTTGTGTCTCCTGACATCTCTCTCTACTGTCAGAGTGATAATCTACTCCTGTTCCTGTGTGAGCTGTCCCTATAAGCCCTCCACCTGTAACTGTAAGGCATCTATTTGTGCCTGTTGCTGATGGGAAGGCACATGAATTTGAACTTGGGATGGTCTTGCCTACTGTTGTCCCTAGGGAATTATAGATCTTCTCCTCTGGGGTACTCTAAAGTCTAATATCTCTATGCCATCCACATCTCCACCATATACATCATTCCCTCCATCCCCACCATCTCCCTCCTCATCATCACCATCTCCCCCATCCCTCGTTCATCTTGGTGCTAGTTGTGGTGCTCTTTCATCATCATCAAATGTTGGTACTAGCTCATTAGGACTGGATATCCTCGATATGACATGTATGAAAAAATTCTCAGCATACTCATCTATCATCACACCATCTGTAATCTCTAGATAGTAATCTGATACTTATGCTCGCAATTCAAGATACTCCTCGCAAGCTGTATCATAATATATGGTGGATCCCCACTCTAGAATATCATGTTGTCTCCGAGCATATAACACAACTCTTTGGGGCATCCCCTGAACTCGGCCATACTAACAAAGCACCCTCACGAGCACGAATCTCTCAATAATAAACTAGGTTCATCCAATCAAATATATCAAAGTGAAAACATATGGCATCTCCAGATCATCCTCAGGCCACTACTCACAATCTAAGTGCAGTCGCCATATGATTGCCTCCAAATCATCAAGCACTCACCGCCAATACTCTAATTTTCCTAGCTTCCACTAGACGAGAATTCTTGTGTACCCAAAGACATATGGTCTGCCAACTAAACAATCTCTCTCCACTAAAGGATGAGTAACAACTATATGCTCCCAAGCCCAAATCTGAAGCAGTGTCACTCTAGCTGATAAACTCGCAGCTCCAAGATACACCGCCTGATGCAAATCATGATATAAATGTGCTAACATACAAGAACCCCATGCATATTGGATCCCATGAGTGATCATCCTCTCCAGTATCTTGCCCCAGCCAACAGACAGTCCCTTTGACCCATAGTCGGGACACAAGAAACCTCCAACAAAACCAACTAGAACAAATGGTAATGGCTCATAAGAATCCACCATATGCTTCCATGGGGTCTCGTAACCACTAATACCGTCATCATCAAAGATCCTCCTTAACATCTCGGTGCCTCCCTACTCTGTATGATCATATACAACTAACTCTCCGATCACGAGAATCCGCAATATCCAATACACATCCTCTGAGGTAACCGTCATCTCATTGGTAGCCAAATGGAATGTGTTGTGGTCGCTATTCCATCTCTCAACTAATGTAGTCAATAGTCCTTTGTTTATCCTATGCTAGGGCATATCAAGCAAGGAAGATAAACCACATCACTCAATAACGTCCAAATCCACTTGCACCAAAAGTGGAATCATATCCCAAGTCTTCGGGTAGCACTCCCGAGATTGAAGAACTCCAAAATTCTCCTATAATCATGACATATCACAAATCAACATTTTATCAATCAATCTAATTTGCTCAAATAAGATTTCAATCAAATCTCATAGAGCGTTTATCATCAACTCTCATCCATCATGAGATCAATCATCATCTATCCTATCACTGACTCTCATCCATCATGAGGTCAATCATCATCTATCCTATCAAACATCACCAAAACAATGGCTGACGTGATCATCAAGCATCAAAAGCAAGGAGAAAAATCAAAATTTTATCATTTCTGGTGTCAATGTGCCAAAATAGAGCATCTATGCACTAAATTTCTAAATGCGCTAAAACAGTCATCATATGCGCTACTTTGCAACATAAATGCGCTAAAAAAAAAAAAACACTAAAATATTCAATATATGCACTATATCGAGGCATAAAAGCACTAAAACAGGGAACCTATGCACTAAATACCTATATGTGCTATTTCGGGAAACATATGCGCTAAAACATACTATTATAGATTTTAAAAATATGAAAAACATGTGAAAACAAAATCAAATTTCAACAAAAGGCGGTTTCTCAAGGTACGTACTGGAGGTCCATATGTGACAGGGTGGTGGTGTTGTTGAGCTCGCTTGAATTGATGGGTGTGGTATGGGATCACCATTTTTTCTAAATCACTCAATTAGCTCAATCACTCAATTGCAAATGAATTCAAATGAACTCCTTTTTCACCTTTTTACCTTTTAAAGGGGTAAATGGAGGGTATTTAAGTGAAATTATTTTTATTTTCAATAGGGCATCAATTAATCAATTGGCAGGTTCATTCTTTTTTTATCGGGAGATAAATCGTCTTAAAATCCTAAAAATTTCAAAAATCGTCACAAAATCCTAATTTTTTTGAAAATCCTCGTAAAATCATAAAAATTTCAAAAAATCAAAAAATCCTAAAAATTCAAAAAATTCCCTGATTTATCTCTCGAGGGGGCATACACACACCATCACACAAAAATTAGCGTCTTGGGCATATTGAAATTGTTTATCAACACTATTGACAATTTTTTCTTTGAAGCAACATGTTGCAAACACATCACTTCAAAGAGGGGAAAAATGTATACACTCAAATTTGGTATGGAGGATTAATTAAATACAAGTTATTTAATTCTTCTATCTTTAATAAAGGAATAATATAAACGGATCAAAAATTAGGTACCTCCAACAATGGAGCAGAGTGGCACAAGTGCAAATGGAGCAGAGGTAGCGAAGAATGATAGGGTGTTGAAGGAAGGCGAGAAGGCTCTAGGGAAAAAAGGTGCGGCCATGGAAAGTTGGGCAGATGAGGTAATTCGGGGAATGCCTAAAGCTGCTTTGCCTTAGGAAGATGATCACAACCCCCAATGGGTGTTCTCCAAAGGAAGATGGATCGATTGCTTCCATCCACATTATTGGCATCAATCAATGAAACACTAGAAGGTACGTCGTAATGCCTGCGCACGGCATGATATGCCATCTGAAGCAAAAAAAGATGATTGGTGTGACAACAAAGAGCAGAAAGACCCGTGGCCATGGCCATGGCCCACCAAGAATTGGAAAGGCCCAGCATACAGATAAAACGTTAGAAACCGCAAGCCCAGTCAAAGAAACGAATACAGGAAGCCGAACCAAAAATCGGATCAAGAACGAAACCCTAAAGTGTCGGAGGAAAAAGAAATCCCCTTCATTGATGTGTCACAAGAAATAAAAAGCGATGAAAAAATATTGAGGGACTTGGCACTAATATGTCACTTCATTGGGGGCACTGCCAGTAGGGCTGCGATCAAGGAATGGATAACAAAAAGTTGGCAAACAGAGGTTTTATTCAGATTTCTCCCAAAGAACTTTTTTGTGGTGGTATTTGCAGATGAAGAAACTAAGAAGAGAGTTACAAATGGTGGAGTATGGCACAAGGACACTCTCCCACTATACATGCAACCCTGGAATCACAATTTTGCCCCAACCAGGCTCCAACCTTATGACAATCCAATCTGGATCCACTTATATAATCTCCCATTTGAGTATTGGAATGGGGAATGCCTGGAAAAAATTGGAAGAATGCTGAGGAAACTATTAGACATTGATATGGAGATTATAGATGGAGACCTATAGAAATATGCTAGGCTGAAGATTGCTTCAATCATCACTATACCATATTCAATCAAATTACAGGTAGATGGAGAAACTTGGACCTAGGGAATTGAGGTGGAAGAAGACAAAAGGTTATGCCTCAAATGTGGCTCACGATTGCATAGTGAAATGATGTGCAAAAGCTCGCAAGGGAAGGGGCAACACAAGAAAGAGGTGAAGGAAAGGAAAGAAGAGGCTGACGGAATGCAAATCATCCCATTCATTCCAAGTTCGACGGCCTTGGATCCAAAGGATGCAAAGGAAGAGGAACCTATGGGGTTGTGTGCAGAACAAGGAAATTTTATGGAGTTCGAGTCGGATAGGCTCCTTGAAGATGTGTCTTATCTCGGCTTCAGGGATGAATCTAAGATGGAAGAACTAGCACCTTCATCATATTCAGACACAAAACTAGAGCTTGAGGATGAGCTAGATATTATTGATGAAAGAAGCATAACTCAAACTACAATTATGCAGTTGGGAATGGGCAAAATCGGTAAACAAGGGGAATCTAGAGGAAGAAAATCCTTCAAGAAATTGAGGGAAAAAGAGGCTATGGCCAGAAACTATCCTAGCATCAGGAAATTTTTAAGTACCAAGAGAGGGATGGCCTCTCTTGGGAAGCAATGAAGCTAACTAGATGGAATGTCAGGGGCCTAAAGGCCCCTGACAAGTGGCGCCTGGTTAGGCATCATCTCCAGTCATGTGCAAGCAAGATTATTATTTTGCAAGAGATCAAGTTGTCACAACCTGAGGCAGGCACGTTCTTAAACTACATTAGGTCATGGAATGACTTCTTTCAAGAATTGGAAGGAGCATTAGGGGGAATTGGGTTGATTTGGAAGGAGTCTGAAGTATCGGTGAAAGTGCAATGTTCACAAACGAATTGGTTGACGACGGAAATCTATAGTATGGGTCTAAATCTCAATTTTTTTCTCATTAACATCTATGGCCCTATTGGAACAAATGAGAAAGCGACGCTTTGGTCGGAGGTTCTGCAATTCATGAAGTGCCATACAGACTCAAGCCTCATCATTGGAGGCGATTTCAACACTATCCTGGACATATCTAAAAAAAGTGGAGGGATAATGATGGAATCCCAAACCATGATAGATTTTAGATCATTTGTGGCATGCTCGGGACTAGAAGACTACCAAACGACAAATGGAGTGTTTACATGGACCAATAGATGCAAGGATTTTATGACAATCTCAGAGAGGTTGGACAAGTTCCTGATCTCCCCAGGGTGGCACAACATCTGTCCCATCATTGAAGCTCGCATTCTACCAATTTCTACTAATCACTTTCCTGTTGAACTTAGCCTAAGTAGAGGTTCAGAACAACTGAAGTCATCTTTCAGGTTCATGAACATGTGGTGGCGTGATGTTGGGATTTTGAGCCTATTAGAAAAGTGGTGGAAGGAGTATCGAGTGAGGGGCTCGATCAGCTTCAAATTCACAAAAAGATTGCAGTATCTGAAGGAAAGGCTCAAGGAGTGGAACATGGTAAAATTTATGAATATATTTACAGAACTGCTAGCACTGAATGAGAAGGTGATAAGAGATGGAATGAGGAATGAGGAATTCCTACGTGAAAAAGAACTAAAATCAAAACTTGCAGAATTACTCAAGAGGGAGGAAATCTACTGGAGGGATAAATCAAGAGAAGTTTGGCTCAAGGAAGGAGACTCGAATTCAAAATTCTTTCATGCCTCAGTCCTAGCCCAAAGGGTGGCAAACAAAGTGGAATCAATTCTATTGGAAAATGTACATTTAATTTATTGGCTCAGACCTCTGTTAAAGGCTTGACGAGTTTATGCCTTTATTGCTACACCGCAAAGTTCTCATGTGGTCATTTTGTTCTCTGGTCACCAAGACTTTATCTGGTCGGCGAGACTCCAACGGGTGTTATAGCGATGGGCTGACGGGCTTGGAGTTGGGGGAATGTTATGTTGGTTTTCCTTGGCTTCATCAACAGAACGTTCGCATATCGGTGGGAGACAACGCATTGTCTCACCAATGTGCCAGTGCAGTTACCTCACCTTCATCGCCAAATAGATGCTTATCAGTGAGAGGCAATGCAGTGCCTCGCTGATATGCCGACACCTGTAGCTACGGCTGTAATTTTTTTAATTTGACGGTGCTCGCTCTGTTCCAATCCTTTTTGAGGCAAGTATTGACAAGACTTTGTGAGTCAAGTGGAATTTTCTGAGTGGTTGATGTGTGGCAGTTTGATCAGCGGTGATTGCTTGTCCCGTACCTCGCATGGTGGGTCATGAGTTATTACTGCAGGGTGTTGCCAGCTTCAGACACATGTCAACATTTTCGAGAAAGTTATTGGAATATTGCGGATGCGGTTTTAGATTCCACGAAAGAGAACTAGCAGTGTAGACATGTCATGGTGGGCCCCAGGTATGACGACAGTCAGGTGATCAGTCAATTATCACCATACCATGGTAGCTTGGTAGGTGTTGCTCGGGGCATAATTGACCACTTCAATAGTCAAAGCGATAGACGAATGGCGTGATGAAATGTGGCACGATCTCATTCATTGATTTTACATCATTGTTGTAAATCAACTGTCATTGGTCGAATGTTTAAATCTGTGAAAGAGATATGTGCATTAACTACAAAGTTTGATTTGGTGGTTGATAGAATTTGATTATGGAAAACATAAGTAATTGCTGGGCGGCCCGATGTGTGATTGCAAGGTAGTTGGTCAGGGATCAGTTTTGCGTGTCAAATAGAGGTGTATAATTAAGACACCCGGTTGGTTGGTAAGGAATGAATGTGATGTAAGACTTGTAATAGTTGGATACATAGGCATAGTCACTAAGGTCACAAAAAAAGAGAGCAGTGATTTATTTTATGCAATAATAGCATTGGAACAGTGAAGAGGTTGACTGAATGTTGTTGAGAGCTAACTTCTTCAAGTAAAGTTTGTAACTTTGTATGTAAACTATTTTTATTGTAATACAAAGTGATTTAGCTTTGTGTGGTGGGTTTTTCTCCTGAAAGGGTTTTCCCACATAAATCTGGTGTTATCTTTGTGATCATTTATATTTTTTTACTCTTGTTATCCTATATTTGTTCATCTTAAATGTTTTAAAGTTTTAAAACCGGTCTTTGCACTTCTCATCTATGGTTTTAGTGTTAGGAAAGCATTTACGCACTGTTGCTTTTCCTTTCAAGTGGTATCAGAGCCTGACCAGTTGTGTTATCCTTGTTAGTAAGGCTGGTTTTTTGTGCTAATATTATTCCAGTGGGAGTCTTGCAAAGTTAGAACCTAGTTTTGTTTGAGATGGCGAGTACATCAGGTAGAGTAGAAATTGAAAAATTCAATGGCGGAAACTTTGAGTTGTGGAAACTCAAAATAGAAGACTTGCTTGTGGATAGAGACCTCTGGGTTGCTGTGTCTGGAACTATGCCACAACGTATGAAACAAGAAGATTAGGATCTTGCAAATAGAAAAGCAAGAGGACTGATAAGACATAGTCTGACTGATTTTGTACTCCTGAATGTCCATGAGGAGAAGTCTGCAGCTTCGTTATGGAAGAAGCTTGGTGATATTTATCAGGGAAAGTCTCTGGTAAATAAGTTATTCCTGAGGAAGAAGCTGTACTCCTTGAAGATGGAAGAAGGTTTATTTGTTGTAGACCATTTGAACTTATTTAATATGGGTGTTGCTCAGTTGGCATCTGTGGGTGTGAAGATAGAGGAGGAGGATCGTTGCATGCTCCTGTTATGTTCATTACCTAACACTTGGGATCATCTTGTAATGGCTATTAGAAGTATGACCAATACTTTCAAGATGGAAGACGTGGTTGCCTCGCTACTGTCAGAAGAGATGCGAAGGAAGTCTTCAGAGATAGCCAAAGAGGCCCTTGCTATTTGAGGTAGATCAAAGGAGAAAGGAAAGAAGAAGGACAAGAAGTCTAAATCCAAATTTGAAGGGAGATCAAAGTCTCCTTGTAAAAATGCCAAGGTGAAATTCTAGAACTATGGGCAACCTGGTCATATCTGAAAGGATTGTCAGGAGAAGAAGAAGAAGAAGAAGAATAACTCTTCAGAAAATGACTCTTCTCAAGGTGATGCAAATGCCTTCATTGCAGCCTTGGAAACTCAAGCATTAGATGATGTATGGTTGGTTGACTCAGGTGCATCTTTTCACATGACGTCTCATACAGAGTGGTTCACTAAGTACAAAAAGTATGATGGTGGAAAGGTGTACCTGGAAAGTGATTCAACACTGGAGATTGTTGGTCGTGGAAGAGTCAAAATACAATTCCCTAACAAAAGAATCAAAGGGATTGATGATGTACTGAACATACCAGGTTTGGCTCGTAACTTACTTTTTGTTAATAAGCTTAATGATGCTGGTGTGGAAGTTTCCTTCTCCAGTAAAGGATGTAAAATGGCTAGAGGTGCTATGGTGCTGGATAAGGGTGTACATACTGGCACTCTATACAAGCTAGATGCACATCCTGTTCAATGTAACAACGTCTCTGTAAAGTCAAGAAAATTTTCTCCTGTAGAGAAGGATGATGAATCTCTTCTGGGTGCAAATTCCTTAGAGGTGAAAATCCCAGCTGAGAAAACCATGTTGTGGCATCATAGACTCAATCACATAGGTGAGAAAGGTTTAAAAACCTTGAAAAATAAAAAATCTTGTTGAAGGGCTTGTTGATTGTAACCTTGAGTTCAATTTTGGTGAACATTGTATCTATGGGAAGCAACACCGTGTGTCATTTTATTCAAGTCCTCATAAATATTCTAGTGTACTAGATTATGTTCATTCTAATGTGTTTGGTCCAGTTAATGTTCCTTCGTTATTGAAGTCTAGATATTATGTTTCTTTTATTGATGACTATTCGAGAAGGGAATTTGTATACTTCCTTAAAAGTAAATTGGAAGTGTTCCGTCGGTTTAAAGAATTTAAAACTTTGGTAGAGAATCAGACTAGAAAGAAAATCAAATGTTTGAGGATGGATAATGGCGGTGAGTTTTGTTTTGCAGATTTCAAAAGGTACTATAAAGACCATGGGATTAAAAGGCATAAAACTACACCTTATACTCCACAACAGAATGGATTTGCTGAAAGGTTGAACATAACGTTAATGGAGAGAGTGAGAAGTATGTTGAGCAGTGCTGGTCTGGAGCAAAAGTTTTGGGTTGAGGCTATGGCTACAACATGTTACCTGCTAAATCATTCACCTTGTTCTTCTCTTGTTGAAAAAACACCTTTGGAAGCTTGGTCTGGTAAGAATTCCTCTCTAAGAAATATTCATGTCTTTGGGTGTGAGACATATGCATATGTTCCAAATGAGAAAAGATCAAAGTTGGAGAACAAGGCTGTTAAATGTATCTTCATTGACTATGGTGTCGGTGTGAAGGGATACAAGCTTTGGAATCTTGATACTGAGAAGGTTTTGTACAACAGATGTGTTATATTTCATGAGGTGAAACCTTCAGTAGCTGCTCCATAGTTGGAGACAGATAAAAGAGAAAAGAAGAATGATGTAGTTGAAATTCCTTAGACTCTAGATAAAGAAGAACTACATGGTGTACCTAAAATTGAGGAGAGTTCAAGCAGATCTAAAATTTCTAAAGATGAAGAACCACAACCTCAGCCAGTAAGAAGGTCTACACGTGAAAAAAACAACCTGATAGGTATGGTTTCTCTATGTTAAATTTGAACTGTGCCTATGCCTTGATTACTAGCACTGATGAGCCTAGGACTGTAAAAGAGGCTACTAGTATGTCTGATTCAAATTGCTTTTTGGAAGCCATGAATGAAGAAATGGAATCATTATAAAAAAATGAAACTTGGGATTTGGTACCTTTTCCTAAAGAGCGAAATCATTTTTTCTATAAATGGGTATTTAAGAAGAAGACGGGTCTAAATGGCAGTGTTGAAAAATATAAGGCAAGGTTGGTTGCAAAGGGATTTTCCCAGATAGAGGGAATTGATTATGGAGAAATATTTTTCCCAGTAGCAAAGCTAATATCTATCAGATTTATTTTGTCATTGGCAACAACGTATGACTTAGAGATCAAGCAGATGGATATGAAGACAATGTTTCTCCATGGAGAATTGGAAGAAGAAATTTATATGTCCTAGCCTGAGCACTTCGTTGAAAAAGGTAAAGAAAGCCTAGTCTGCAAATTAAAGAAATCTTTGTATGGTTTGAAGCAGTCTCCTAGAATGTGCTACCATAAATTTGACACTTTTGTGTTGTCTATGGGATTTGTGAGATCAAAATCTAATCATTGTGTTTATTATAAATCTGAGAATGATCGTGTTCTTATTATTACCCTGTATGTGGATGATTTGTTGTTCATAGGAAATAGTAAGACTATGATTTTTGATCTTAAATCTCAGTTGTCTGCAAAGTTCAAAATGAAAGATTTGGGTGCAATAAGGTATATTCTAAGGATGGAAATAATCAGGGATAGAATGAGTAGAAAGCTTTGGGTTAGCCAGTGTAAGTATATTAACACTGTTCTGGAGAGATTTGGTATGAATGATTGCAAGCAGCTAGTTGTTCCAATCTTGCAGGGGATGGAGCTATCTATTGAAGATTGTCCAAAATCTGCTACTGAGATGGAGGACATGACCAGGGTGCCTTATGCAAGTGTTGTTGGTAGTCTAATGTATGCAATGGTCTGTACAAGGCTAGACATTTCCCAAGCAGTGGGAGTTCTTAGCCATTTTATGGAAAATCCAGGAAGGACACATTGGGATGTTGTGAAGAGAGTGTTCAGATATTTAAAGGGGACTTCATAATATGCTCTGTGTTACCATGGATATTTGGTTGCATCATAGAGAACACTCAACATTCATGGATATGTGGATTCTGACTAGGCAGGGGATGTTGATAGGAGAAGATCCACCATTGGATACACTTTCATGTTAAATGGTGGTGCAATCAGTCAGATGAGCAAGCGATAGGCTATAGTTGCTAAGTCCACTACGAAGGCAGAATACACGAAAGCAACAGATGCCTACAAAGAAGTTGTTTGGCTTAGTCGTTTGTGTTCTGATATTGGTTTTAATGTAGGGCAGATTATAATTTTTTGTGATAGTTAGAGTGCCATTTGTTTGGCAAAGAATCCTACTTTGCATACCAGGATGAAACATATTGATGTGCAGTATCACTTTGTTTGAGATATGGTGGAGGATGGAAAGGTCAATTTAGAAAGGGTGGATACTCTGAATAATGTTGCTAATGCATTGACAAAACTAGTGAGCATGGACAAGTTTAGATGGTGTGCAAGTTCGATGGGCCTTGGGGACTATGATCGTCAATAAATTCAAATTTTGGAGGAAGCTAGTAAGTCTTCGTCAAGTGGGAGCTTGTTGGAAAATGTGCCTCAATTTACTGGCTTGGACCTTTGTTAAAGGCTTGATGATTTTATGCCTTTATTGCTCCTCTGCAAAGTTCTCATGTGGTCATTTTGGTCTATGGTCACCGAGACTTTGTCCGGTCGACAAGACTCCAATGGGTGTTATAGCGATTAGCTGACAGGCTTGGAGCTGGCTGAATGTTATGTTGGTTTGCCTCGACTTCATCAATGAAACGTTCACATATCGGTGGGAGACAACGCCTTGTCTCACCGATGTGCCGATGTAGTTACCTCACCTTCATCACCGAAGTAGACGCTTATCGGTGGGAGGAAATGCAGTGCCTCACCGATATGCCAACACCTGCATCTACGATTGTGATGTTTTTAATCCGACGGTGCTCGCTCTGTTTCGCACCCTTTTGAGGCAAGTTCCGACGGGACTTTGTGAGTCGGGCACAATTGTCTGAGTGGTTGACACATGGTAGTTTGATCAGTGGTGATCACTTGTCTCGTACCTCGCATGGTGGGTCTCGAGTTATTACTATAGGGTGTTGCTGACTCTGGACACATGTCAGCATTTCAGAGAAAGTTATTGGAATATTGTGGATGCGGTTTTAGATTCCCCGAAAGAGAACTAGCAGCGTACATGTGTCATGGTGGGTCCCGACTATGACTACGGTCCAACGATCAGTCAATTATCACCATACCACGATAGCTCAAGGAACAGTTGACCACTTCGATATTCAAAGTGATGGACAAATGGCATGACGACAGGTGGCACGATCTCATTCATTGATTTTACATCGCTGTTGTAAATCAACTGTCATTGGTCGAATATTTAAATATGTAAAAGCGATATGTGCATTAACTGCAAAGTTTGATTTAGCGGTTGATAGAATATGATTATGGAAAACATAAGTAATTATTGGGTGACCCGATGCATGATTGCAGGGTGGTTGGTCAGGGATTTGTTTTGCGTGTCAGATAGAGGTGTATAATTAAGACACCCGGTTGGTTGGTAAGGAATGAATGTGATGTAAGACTTGTAATAGTCAGATACATAGGCATAGTCACTAAGGTGATGAAAAAATAGAGCAGTGATTCATTGTATGCAGTAATAGCATTGGAACAGTGAAGAGGTCGAATAAATGCTGTTGAGAGCTAACATATTCAAGTAAAGTCTGTAATTTTGTACGTAAACTATTTTTACTGTAATAAAAAGTGATTTAGCTTAGTGTGGCGGGTTTTTCTCCTGAAAGGGTTTTCCCACATAAATCTGGTGTTATCTCTGTGATCATTTATTTTTTGTTACTCTTGCTATCCTGTATGTGTTCATCTTAAGTGTTTTAAATTTTTCAAACTGGTCTTTGCACTTCTCCTCTGTGGTTTTAGTGTTAGGAAAGTGTTTCCATACTATTGCTTTTCCTTTCAAATTGAGTCCTAGGATGGTAGCCTGAAGCACGGCAATTCGGAAGTTGGCCTAGAAGTGGTTGCCTTCTTCAAAAATTTGCTAGGAGAGCAAGCAGTGGTTGGTGGCGAAGGAGGCATATTAGAGTCAATTGAAAGAAGGGTGGGAAATGAGGATAATGCAATGCTTGAAGAACCAGTCTTGATGGATGAAGTTAAGGCGGCCCTCTTTTAGATGCACCCCGACAAGGCCCCAGGGCCAGATGGATTCCCAGCCAAGTTCTCCCAAAATTGTTGTGGATTTTTTGGGAGGGATCTCTGGTTAGTAGTGGAGGAATTCAGAAGGACAAAAAGATTCATCACGAACTTCAATAACTCGGTAATAGCACTAATCCCCAAGAAGGCAGAATGTAGGTCGTTTGGTGATTATAGGCCAATCTCCCTTTGTAATACGGCATATAAAGTGATTGCTAAAGTATTGGAGAATAGACTCAAGAAGATACTCTGTAAAATTATTTCCCCTGAACAGAATGGCTTTGTTTCGGGGAGAGAGATTTCAGACAGTATTTTTCTCATTAGCGAAGTGGTACACTCGCTAAAGGTTAATCATACAATTGGCATGGTGATTAAATTGGATGTTAACAAGGCTTATGATAAAGCTTCATGGGACTTTCTGCTTAAGGTCATGGACTGCAAGGGCTTTAGTAATCTATGGTGCTCATTAATCAAGTAGTGTATTTCCACAGTGAGATTCTCGGTCCTAATCAATGGCTCTCTTCACAGATTTTTTGTGGCGACCAATAGTCTATGCCAAGGGGACCCTATATCACCATCACTATTTGTCATCATGGTTGAGGCTTTGAGCAGCTCAATCAAATAGAGAAGACATTAGGTCGAGTGGTGTGGAATCACTGTAGCCCCAAATGTGGAACAAATTACCCACTCACAATTTGCTGATGACACCACCTTGTTTGGAGAAGCAAGCATTAGGGAGGCAAGATGTATCAAAGCGATGCTAGAAGAGTATGAACTGCAGTCGGGGAAAAAAATGAGTAAGGAAAAATCAAGAATCTATTTCTTTAACACAAGGGCTAATGTCCAGAGAGCCATCTCAACATTAATGGGATTTCAAACCGATAAGTTTTCGGCCAAATTCTTAGGGGTCCAGATTTTTGAGGGGGCATATAGATCAAAGAACTGGGAGGAGGTGTTGAACAAATGCAAAAGTAAGGTGATGTCTTGGAAAAATAAATTGTTGACTCTCATTGGCAGGATCACCATGACCAAGGTAGTCCTCTCAGCAATTCCAATTTACATACTTGCCTGCTACGAAGCTCCGAATAAGATAAAGTAAGGCATTGAGAAGATCCTAAAGAGGTTTCTATAGGAAGGATCGAAAGAAGAGAAGAAAATACCATTAATTGGTTGGGAAACTGCTTTCAAACCAAGAATAGAAGGTGGTGTGGGCCTAAGGAGGATCGGGAGGCAAATACTGTGTTGGGAGCAAAGTTGATTTGGAAAATGTATAGACACCCAGAAAATTTGTGGTGTCACATAGCCCAAAATAAATACTTAGACAACGAATCCCCATCTAGGATACTAATGATAAACAATATCCAGGGTGGCTCATCCATCTGGAGATTCATAAAACAATGTCACCCACTGATTACAAGACATATTACATGGAAAATTGGTAATGGAAAAAAGGCTAGGTTCTGGTCGGATTCTTGGAACGGATTCAAGAGTCTTGCAGATCAATTCGAGTTAGACCAAGAATTGGAATGAATTGAGGAGGATTAGGGAATAGAAATAGCCATGTACATTAACTGGGAGGAAACTGGTGATGGAAAAAGGGAGAAGTGGAAAAACTTGATGCATGCACACCTAGAACAAAATAAACTGGAGGCAATCACAAAAGAGTTAAATAAGCAAGTGGTGTGCGTGTCCAAAGAAGAAGACACCATTGTATGGTGTGGAGGAAAATTGGGTGAATACATTGCCAAACTCGGATACCAAATATAGGTAGAAATTGGAGAAAGAGTAGATTAGATGGAAAAACTATGTTGGAATCAAGTGATGCTCCCCAAGGCGGGTGCATTCCTCTGGGTGGTATTCCACAAGAGGTGCCTAATGATGGAAAGACTAAAAAGATTAGGATTTACAGGCCCAACTTGGTGTGTAATGTGTGAACATGCTAAGGAGGAGGTGGACCACCTATTTTTATCATGCCCCATGGCGGTGGAATTCTAGGATTGGTTCCAGTGAACATTCCAAGTGCAAGGTCCAAGACAGGAGAAATTGAGAGAATTCTTGAACACATGGAAAATTGGCAACAAAAATGGATATTGGCAAGGATTATGGATCTTGGCTCCTTCGTTGGTGATCTGACACTTATGGAAAGAAAGGAATAGAAGAATTTTCAAAGGTGAAGCCTTAGACAATAGTAGATTAATAGACAGGATGAAGGAGGCAATAATCGAGGTGGCCAATAACAGGATAAGGTTGGGAAAAAATCATGATTCATGAAATGGGATGAAGGGATTCAAAAAGAATGGAATAAGCTGACAAGACCGAAGGTTGGTCTGTCCGAGGTTGGCAAGGTGGAAAAAAGGACCGTCCATTGGAAGGGGCCATCAGAACTCCCTTGGAAATTGAAATTTTGATGGGGTGGTGAAGGGAAATCCTGGTGCTACTGGGGCCAGTTGTCTTATCAAAGACCAAGCAAGACAGTGCGCTTGGGCAACCTCAAATAAATTAGGAGTATGTACTAATAACATTGCCGAGCTTGAGGCATTGATGATGGGCCTAAAAATTTTCTTCAGTAAGGGGATCAAATCAGTGGAGATTGAGTGAGATTTGATAGTATGCATTCAAGCAGTAATCAATGGACGGTCCCCAAGTTGGCAGATTGATGGTTGGGTCGCCTAGATCAAGGTATTTCTTGGAAAAATGGACAACTACAGGATTGGACATGCATATAGAGAAGCCAATAAGGCTACAGATTGCCTGGAAAATGCAGGAGTATGATAAGTGGAAGGACTGCTTATTGATTCCAAATTAGAAAACTGGGGTGGACTCAAGGATATAGTAGAACAAGACATGGAAAAATGGCAACCAAAATCCCAAGAGGGATGTGGTGAGTACAATGTCACATGAGGAAACCTGGTGACAAAATCTAACCTGCTCGAGGTATCGAAGATGGCAAGAGATTACTTGGATATGGAGGTGACAATTCCACAACTTGGGTGGCAAGCATAAGAAAGACCTCATGAAAATTCTCATGTCACAAGATAAATTTTATGCTCGAGAAAGGTTAAAAAGGAATGGGGCCTCGGTTACGGCCAGAGGAAAATGGTGCACATTTTTGGCATAAGATGTTTGAATTGTGAGGAGAGGCTAGAGTCACAATGTCGAAGGTTGTTCCTGACTAACCAAGCTCAGGTGTTGAGAGCAATCCAAGGCATGGTGACATGGGGTGGTCGCATTAGGAAGCACCGGTGTGATTAGAAAATCTACAAGGCTATCTTGAGGCCTCTGGTGGATGTGATTGGCTCGCGAGAGAAGGTTGTAGTGTTAAGCAATGGCCTCATCTTTGTGCCAAACCTCACCACAATTATCAATGTGGTCATGGAGCTGAGGATGGATGGTTAGGTGAGCACCCTTGGGTCGTATTTTGACTACACTCAACTCGAGACAAAGGAGGCTTGCGAAGAGCTGGAGGAAGCGATGATCACACAATGCATAATGCAAAAGGAGAACTTCATGGTGGAAGCCTGGGAGGTGTTCTGAGTGGGAGTAATGAACGGAGATATGGCACCATTCCGCCGTTACATGGCTACTGAAGTCAAATGGCTTTTGGTGGAAACCACTCTAAGGCTAGAGGAATTTGGCATTTCTTTGGCAGTAGTTTATGGGTCCCTCTAGGATGGGTGACTGGGCTTCTAGGGAGGCCAACTATCAACATGAAATTATGTTCTTGGGAGCTATCCCCTTGATAGCACTTATCTATAAAAAAAATAAAAAATAAATCTTTAATTCTTCTACTTATAAATAAATTGAAAAATTTATTTATATAGTTCATTTTTGTCTAATTCTTTCTATGCTAAATCATTTTCCTCGTATCTTAATTAAATGAACAAATTTAATTAGTTTGTTTTATTTAATTAACCTTCTCTCACTAAATTTGAATTTTAAATTCGAATTTAAGCACATGTCTACTAACTTCTTTCCACCTTCCACCTCATCATGTGTCTCAAGAATTAAATATTTATAATATTTAATTTGGCATTTATCATCAACAAATTCTAACTAATTTGGGACACTTGACCTTCATCTCCATTTTATTCCCCTTCACACTTGATAATTTGTTCTTATGTAGGGAACACACTTCCCCTTTTCTCTCTAACTTCTTCATCTTCAACCGTCCATCTCTCAAGATCGAATCCAAATCTTTGATTCCTTCCACCTAGGCTCATGCCTTGGAAAATCTATAAATAAGCCCTCATTTACACAACAAAAGAGGGAGAGAGAGCTAAGCATTTGTAGAAATTACACTCTGCAACATTTTAATTAGCATTATCATTCTAGTGAGCATTTTAGCATCAAGTAGTTTAATCATGGAATTTTCATTAGCAACATCTTAATCACAACATTTTCATCATATCATTTTCATACAACAATATCATAGCAACATTATTATCTTTGCATATCATCTACAGCTAGTTCATAATCATGTAATGTAGGAAACATCTCTTGCATTTCAAGCATCTCTCATTCTTCAGGTTGTCATTTGGAAAGTCATGTGCACAAAAATTTGGGAGCAAAATGACTTTAAGAATCCTTGGAGATGGAGGACAATGAGACACCATTGAGGAAATGTTGTATTAATTTGATTGTTATTTGAATTCTTTGATATAATGTTTCATTGGTGTGTTGTATATGTTTTATTTGCTTTTTCACATTATTTACATACACACAAGGGGTGTGCACATCCTAATCATAGGTTAATTAAATTAACCTGAATTAGATAAGAATTATGAAGGATGGGACAAGGAGAGAGAAATAATGAATTTAAAATTTAATTTAAATTCATATAGATAAGTGACTAAATTAAACAAGCTAGAGTATTTATTTAATTTAGAGAGGAAAAGGGGATAAGTGATAAAGCATTTAATGATTTAATTAAATACCTTAGGAACTTTAGCAAAAGAGGGAAATTAATTAAATAATAAATTATTTAATTAATGCGGATGAGGGATGCATTATAGAGGAATAAAACTGGAGGAATTTGACCATATAGGAGTGGTAAAATTCAGATGTCTACATTTTGCCTCTCTTCAAAATATTGTTAGAATAACAGTGTTTCAAAGAAAAATAAAATACAGATGACTCAATAGATTAACGAACTAGAAAGCAATTCCCTAATGTGGGAAAAGTGGTGTAGGTTGTCTTATCATAGAAAATGAAGGAAGTTGCCCTAGTGTCGTAGGAAAATGGACAGGATGGAGGAATGGAGGAAGATGACAGGGTATGCCCCCTCAAGAGGGTGGATGGGGAAGAAAAAGGGGCCCCAAATGACTTCTCGATATGGAGAAACGGAGGGTACCACGTGATAGAGCATGGAAAACCATGAAGAATGACTTTTGAATGGAGGAAAACAGACAAACGGGGTGCAAATGGCAGCCCGTGGAAGAAAAGGGATGGAGGAATTAAAAATAGGTTAAATAAAGGGTAAAAATTACCCAAAATTTAAGAGGCTAAAAAGGTGCAAAAGTTAAAAATTATAAATAGTGAATTTCAAAATTACTATTTACCATTTGCACACTTGGCAGTTGACCCAACAAAAGAGAGAGAGAAAGAGAGTGACGAGGATGGTTGGCGGGTCGAGCAAGGATGAGGGATTCATGGATGATGAGCTCATCCACCAAGGCGAGGAGGTGCATGATTTCTATCGTGAGCGTGCGGTACCCTGCAAGGTTGATTTCAAAACCCTACTTGGTGATTTTAGTTGGATTTTTTAAATTTTTATGCATTTTAAATTTTGGGTTTCGAGGATGATGAGGGTACGGATTCACCATGACTAGCAAATTCACTCATCCATATGGCGAATTTAGCAGTCGCAAAAGGCGAATAGAGAAAAGCCTAAATCGCCTTGCACAAGGGCAATTTTTCTATGGGAAGGGACGAATTCGACTCACCCCAGATGGGAAAAGGAAAATTTGAGTTCGCTAAAGTAATGCGCAGAGTCACCTGTTAGAGATTAAGAAGAGTCAGGCGTGAATTTTCCAAGACAAGAGGTGAATTCACGAGCTAGGGAGGGAGGAAGCGAATTTGCTACCAAAATAGGCAAAGTCAATAGGCTGGAGAGAAAAGGGCAAATTTTCTGCCAAAATAGGCGAATTCGACGAGCCGAAAAGGAAAGGGTGAATTTTCCACCAAAATAGGTGAATTCGATAAGATAGAGAGAAAAAGGAAAATTCACCGCTAGAATAGGTGAATTCGATGGGTTGGAGAGGAAAGGGTGAATTCGATGGGATGAGGAAGAAAGGGCGAATTCACCACCAAAAGGGGTGAGTTTGACGAGAAGAGGGAGAAAGGGTGAATTTTCCACCAAAAGGGGCAAATTTGATGAGAACTTGGGGCAGGGGAAAGATTATATAAAAAAGAGACAAAATTGATGAAAAACTGACATAACATTTTGTGTGGATGCAAAACATTGAAACGCTGAGGATGCACGAGAGACATTCAATGGTGTTGGAGGTGACCATCACAATGATGAATCCTGAGGACCATGTGGTGTTGGCACAAGCAGTATTATTACATAAGTTGGGATATCCCAACATTAGAGCGCATCAAGCATTATTGATAGCGTTTATGGAGAGATGGAGTTCGAAGACCTCGACATTTCATCTCCTGATAGGGGAGATGCCAATGACCTTAGAGGGTGTATGGAGGATATTGTGGCTACCCATCGGAGGGCACCTGGTCAGCTAGACATGGAGCCAAGGAGGAGAGTGAGACATGAGCTTATAGGTGGTCTTTGGATGGTTAGATCTCCCTATTCAGGGGAGAGAGTTAGATGTGGATGGATGTTTGGGATTGGAGGTGCCTGCACTACCATTATACTTCTACGGACTGATCAGTGGGATCCTATTACTGGATAGGAGTGGGAGATTTTGCAGCCTCAAGATCATTGGGGTTTTCAGACACATTATGGAGAGGAGAGAGGGGGTTGTTTGCGTGGGGAGCGTGCATACTGATGCAGCTGTATAGGGACATGCATGTGTTTTCTATAGGAGGGCCCTCATCATTACACATGTGACATTGCTTCAGGTATGGGCCTAGGAGCACATTAGTGTGGTGAGGCCGAGGATTTTGACAGTAGGGGAGCAGGATGAGACACTACTAGTAGAATACTAGTATGGGACAGAGTATGGTTGGCGCCTGCATTACTTTGATGTCAGTGATTTAGAGGGATGGAGGAGGAGATTGGGTGATCTATAGGGGGATTAGATCATATGGAGTCCCTACCAGCAGCGACAGTTTTTTGGATGGAGAGGGGATGAGAGGAGGCATAGGGGGTATTTCTTTTTTAGTGTGCTACCTAATCGGGAGAGACCCATTGTTGAGCTCCACAGACCAGACAAGGTGATGAGACAGTTTGGGGTACAACAAGATATCCCACCAGGGCCTCAAAGATTTTGCTGGATTAGTCGAGAGCGATTATGGGTGATCCGATCACATCGGATTTTGCTAGATAGATGTGGGAGGATTTGTAGTTGGTGCCATATCCAGTGAGAGAGAAAAGGAGGTAGATGCAGGGATGACAATGTGATACTTTGCATGGTGGATAGAGCATAGACTAGGGTGGATCATGATGATGCACCCAATTGTAGGGTCTCTAGGCTATAGTTCAGAGGATGAGAGGAGGCTAGCAAGACGATGACAAAGGGGTAGGAGAGGAGGCTAACAAAAAAGGAGAGGCAAGGAGGATGTAGGAGAGCAACATCAACCCATGGATGTGGATTATATATAGGTGGAGCCACTCGTGATGGTACCATATGTACCACCACCACTCGAGGATCTAGCAGTACTACTGATAGGAGCTTTGGCGAGACTCGGGATTGCAGAGCAGAGGCTCAGGGAGTCAGAGGCAGACATCAAGAGGTTGTAGGAAGAGATAAAGAGGTTGTAGGAGGAGGGACATAAGGATTATGGGGCCCTCGCAAATGAGGCTTCCAAGATGTCAGAGGAGAGGGATACCATGTAGAGGGAGAGAGATGAGGCCCAGCAGGAGAGAGATGAGATGAGGAGGGAGAGGGATGAGCTTTAGGATAACAAAGACTATGAAGAGGTGGTGATGGGGGACACAAAAGCCATCTTAGAGAAGGTAGAGGTAGTAGAGGAGCAGGTACAGGGCTTGTAGGGGGAGAGGGATGCGGTAGTGCAAGAGATTTCATGGATACAGGCACAGATAGACCAACTGAGGATGACACAAGATGCATGGGATAAGGAGAGGATATACTTGGTCGGGTTACGAGATAAGTACGGGGTAGAGCACGATACAAAAAGGATAAATGCAACAAAGATAGATGAGGACATGAGAGAGGCCAACTACTACATGGGGGCTTACTTTAGAGAGGTTCCAAATCCCACACATCATGTACCCCCATACATCTAAGTAGTACCTTAGTAGCCAGCACCATCATGTTCAGGAGGGACACACACACACGAGGGTACAATAGTTACCGGAAGACTCCCCCGTGTAGGGGATTAGTGCTAGAATCCTTGCAGACCTTGTAGAAATCAGATGGATCCAACACAGGCTAGAGAGGAAAGGGGTGACAAGATCCTGATTTTGATAGGTGCAGGGTGTATAGACAGGGGACATGGATAGGGACAGAGACCATAGGTTCCACAATATAGACGAAACATAGATTATGACATGCATTGATGTGGTCCTTATATTTGAGCAACACCTTGTACTTGTATTTTATTTGATCATTGTTGATTGACATGTATTTATGATGTATGATGGACTTTATTATGGAATTTGTTATGAACATGATATTTTGACACTTATATATTATGCGATGGCCTTTATTTACACTATGTATTTATGATGTGATGGATGTTTATTTATGGATGTTGTTTTTTGACATTTATATACTATGTGATGACCCTTATTTACACTATGCATTTATGATGTGATGGATGCTTATTTATGGATGTGTGTATGTACATGATTTATTATGGGATATGTAGATGGTTATGATATATGTATGTATCTATGATGATTTATATGATATGCTTATGTGGATGATGTGGATAAAATGTGTTATGCCTAATACTTTATGATGTGGGATGTGATGGATTATATGCTATGATCATGTTACTAATTCTTTGTGATGCAGGTGGTGATGGGTGTGTGCACTATACAATAAATTTTCTTTTAATGCCTTGATGTGCACCATGAATATGTTATTATGATATGGTTATGAGATGGAAATGCAATAGGATGCAATGAATGAAAAATTTGATGTATATGTATAATGCAATGTATGTAACGAGATGGACTAATGTGTAATGAAATGATAAGGAAATGAACCTAACCTAAGATGCTTAGAATAAAAAATCTATGTCAATCTAAACAAATTAAAATGAATATGATAATGATAAATGCAGCGTGAGATGAAATGCAATGGATGAAATTAATATGCAAGATGAGATGACATTGATGTCGTTTGGGATGAAATTGTACTCTCTGCGTTTAATATGACATAGATCAATGTTAATTAACAATTGGATTCACCTGTTTCTATGATGTCCATGCTTTTCCTTATATTTATGTATGAATCTCATTTTCTTTCCTCATGTTTCACGTCATGGACCAAGGATTTGAATGCATAGATTACCTTGGTACTGTCAATGTTATAAATGACATGCAAGGCTATATGAATGATGGGGGTAATTAAATACATTACAAACATTAATATCTGAGTTAAATTAGCATGAGCATGAGTGTAAATAAGGGCATGCATAGTGATGGAAGGCATTAATAGGCTTGCTTTATTCACAAATCAGGGTTGGCGGAGCTTATGGCAATTGCTTTTCCTATAATCACTATCAAAATGAGGGATGATAAACGAGTTGGTAGATATGATACTGCACCTGTCGAAACCATATGAATCCTGAGAAGAAAAGGTGATGGGGGTTGAATGTTTTCACAACCAAAATAACTAGTCATAGGCCGAAGAAAGATGGGGGATAAATACAATGCAATGGGATGAGGTATGAAATGCATTCTTAATGCTATTTTTCCATTTTTAGGAGCGCTGATTTTTGCTATAGAACAAGACACAATATGCCAGGGTATGAGGAACCAAGGCAAATTAGTGTCTAATGCATGAAACAAACATAGTAGACAAGAAGGTTATCCCAACACCCCAAAGTCGCAAGAACTTTGGTCAGGCCAGGAATTGGGATAACCACAAGCACAAAGGATGCCCCAACATAACACAAGACCATGAGCATCTTGGTGGGTACTATGTGGGACAACCAAGAAGATAGAAGTAGACAAAAATATCACGATATGCCCCTATGTTTACCAATCAAAGCGTACCATGATTTGACGAATCATGGTGACCTTGACGAGGTGTAATAGGAAGCTCAAATGATAAACAAAATGTCAAAAGCATCAAAAGATCACAATAAATTTCAAATGTCCTTTGCCACATGATCGAAAGGATGGATGGGATTGATGCATTCTGATTAGGAAGGATGCATCCTTTTAAAACCAAAGATGGGAACTTAACTACGTGATCAACATGACGCGGGATATCTGAAACTGATTGAACCTCATGATATTAGTGAATTTTTTTTATAAGTACCAGTTGGATAGGGACATACTTGACAACATGACAAGACAACAAGACACACCCTAAAGACCTAGGGGCTCGGGGGTTGATCAAAGATCAACCTTGCCTACATGAAAGTACAGAGCCCTCATAGTTTGATAAAAGATCGACAACTGATCACGGATAAAAGCGAAAAGAGGACAATGGAGACCATGATGGAGGACAAAGATTGGATAGGAAAATGCCCCAAGGGCTGATCAAATGATCAAACTTGCCTATATAAAAACATATGGGAAATGTAGTTCGACAAAAGGACCAACAATGAAAGACAAAAATGGATAGATGAATGATGAGGGACTGACATAACCAAATCCAAATCAGTCGGTAGATCGTACTATTTCAGAGATTGGCAACCAATAAGGATATTGATAACTTCTTGTCATGTCCTGAACAACGGATCCAACTGCTCACACCTTAATGTAAATAGGACGGATGAAGGGGCAAGATGAGACCTAATGAGGACCGACACGATGAAGGACCCTAAGTGATGATGGAAGACTGAGGATGGGACTCGATGTACAGGTGATGACAAGCTAAAATTAAGGATAAAATGTTTAGGATTTTAGATAACATGATTTGGATCGTCCAATGCTCAATCACAATATACCAATTGAACGATGATAGGATGTTGATGGGAAGATAGGATCGATGGGATCCTAGGATAGGAAATGAGGATAAGATGGATGGAAGCATAAAGTAACTAGGACACAAGGTAGATAATGAGTAAGCCCTCTACAAATTGTTCTTGTTGCTAGGTTTTCACCAAACGTACTTATCCAAGGTGCCACAAGGAGTGGTTTTCACCATAGGACGAATTATTTTTCTTTACTATTTTTGGATCTTTTGACTTTTTTGATTTCTTTTTGTATTTTTCACAATTTTTTACTTTTTTTTGTATTTTCTCAAGAAAGGATAACCCAGTTGACTTATGTATAAAACCTTTCTAGGTGCATGATGTTGATAGGCTCTTCAAGGGGTTCTCCTTTAGGAGTAGAAAGCCTATATGTGACATAACCATATTTAGCTATGGCGACATAGGGACCTAGCCAATTTGCCTCAAACTTTCCCTTTTTATCCCGATCTTGTTGAATATGTTGATTCTCCTTGAGGATTAGATCACCAATATTGAACTGGCGAGGACAAACCTTTTTATTGTAGCTCCTCTTAAGATGATGTTGATATGATTTTAGATGATTGTATGCTTTGATCCATCTTTCGTCTAGGAGTTCCAAATGATTGAGCCATGCAACTCAAGTGTCTTCATCACTTATGAGATTCTTCAAAGATATTCTAAGTGATGGGATCTCTAAGTGATGGGATCTCGACTTTGATCGATAAGATGGAATTGGCACCATAAATGAGAGAGTATGGAGTGGCACCAGTGGGAGTGTGAATGGATGTGCAGTAGGCCCAAAGGGCGGGATGTAGATGGAGATGCCAATCTCAACCAATATTATTGGCCACCTTTTTAAGAATCTTGATCAATGTTTTGTTGGTAGCTTTTGCTTGACCATTACCTTATGGGTAATAGGGAGTGGACCAACAATGCTAGATGTGGTAAGTTTCACAAAGGTGTTCCATAAACTAATTTTTAAAAGGCTTTCCATTATTAGTGATGATGATGGATGGGATTCCATACCTACAAAGGATATGGAAAAGGATGAATTTGGAGATTTGAATATCCATAAGCTGAGAGAGCGAAATTTATTCCACCCACTTGGTGAAGTGTTCAGTTGCGGTGATGATGAAATTGTGGCCATCAGAAGATGGAGGGTATATCTTTCTGATCAAGTCAAAACCCCACTAAGCAAAGGGCCATGGCACAATGATTGGTTGCAGATCTTGGGCAGGAGCATGTATCAAATCCACATGTTATTGATAGGGGAGGAATTTCTTCACAAACTCGCAAGAGTCATGCTCCATGGTAGGCCAATTGTAACCTACTCTAAAAATCCGTTTAGCTAAGGCCATGCCATTAGAATGGGCCCCATAGACACCACTGTGTACCTCCTCTAATGCAATGTGAGCTTCTGATTCCTTCAGACACCTAAGGAGAGTTCCATCATACCTATGACAATAAAGCTTATCTCCTATGATGGTATAGTGAGAGGCATGTTGGATGAATGAATTACATTGATTTTGTGTAAGGTCAGATGGAAGGATATTATTATAGGGGTATGTGTAAATGTCATGGTACCAAGGGGTTTTAGGACCTATGATTTCACACACCATCTCACTCTTAGGGACACCGTATGCTGGGATTAGAAGTTGTTCAATGAGAAACTCGTAGTCTGTTCGATCCTTAGGCATATCAATAAGGGAACCGATTGTAGCCATCACATCCACTACCTTATTATGAACTCTAGGGATCTATTCAAATTGGATGAAGGTGAAATAATTTTTAAAGTCATCCACCATGCGCTTGCAGGGCAAAAAATTTTCATCCTTCGTCTGAAACTCATCATTGACTTGTTTGATAACCAATTGGGAATTGAAAAAGACTTGTAGATGATTGATGTTCCATTGAATGACGATCCTAAGACTAATGATGGGAGCTTCATACTCTACTATATTGTTAGTGCATGGAAACACTAATCTGAATGACATCCATATGTAGTCACCTTGAGGGGTGACGAATAAGAAACCTGCTCTAGCTCCATTATGTGTGTAAGACCCATCAAAATAGAGCTTCCATTTATCTGATTCTTCTATTGTGAGGAATTCTTCATATAGAAATTGAGCTACCAAAGGATAGGCGTCAACCAAAGGGGCATTAGCCAATTGATCTGCTATGACTTATCGTTTGATCACCTTACGGTCCACGTACTCTATGTCAAATTCACTCAATAACATGACTCACTTGGCCATGCGACCAGTCAGAGAAGTTTTGGACCTCAAATATTTAAGTGGATCAACTTTTGATATCAACTTGATAGGATGACTAAGCATATAATGACAAAGTTTCTGTGAACTGAAGACAATTGCCAGACAAGCTTTTTCTATTGGAGAGTAATTGAGTTCATATCCCACCAATTTCTAACTAATGTAATAAATTGCACGCTCTTTAGAAGACTCATCATGTTGAGCTAATAGTGACCCTAGTGCAACTGATGTAGCTAAGATGTACAATAAGAGTGGTTTACCCAGAATAGGAGGCATCAAGATGGGCAGATGAACCAAGTATTCTTTAATTTTTTTGAAGCCTTGCTAACACTCTAGATCCCACTTGAAGGTAGTGTCTTTACGTAGCAGATGTGTAAATGATTGAATTTTTTTTATCTAATTAAGCTATGAACCATCTGATGGATGGTAAATTTCCTTAGAGGCTTCTTAATTGCTTGAGATTATGGGGCAGGGGCATTTCCATGATAGCCTTAAACTTTTCTAGATCTACCTCTATACCCATCTTGGAGATTATGAAACCCAATAGCTTCCCAGATGTAACTCTGAATACACACTTCTTTGGATTTAGTCACAACTTATAATGATCTAGATGCTCAAAGATTTTGTTCAAGATCTTAGGATGTTCTTCTCTTGTTCTATACTTCTCCAATAAGTCATCAATGTAATCTTCCATTATTATATGAATGAGATCATGGAAGATAATAGTCATGGCATGCTGATAAGTAGCCCCTACATTTTTAAGGCCAAAGGGCATGACATTGTAGGAGAAGGTTCCCCAGGGGGTGGTGAAGGTAGTTTTATGTTGATCCTTTGCAGTAATTTTGATCTGATTATAGCCAAAGAAACCACCCATAAGGGATAGCATCTCATGTCCTGCCATAAGATCCACTAGCATGTCAATGTTTGGTAGAGGTAAATCATCTTTAAGACAAACCTGTTGATAGTGTTTTTTGCACAACTCAGATAGAATATAGTATTTTATCTCTCTTGAAAGGTTGATCTCTATGAGAAAAGAGATAACCCCAAGGTCTCTCGGGTGTCAAGTCATGACAATGCAGTGGAACCACTTAGTGATAAATGTGAAAATGATGGTAATCACAAAGGGACCTTACAAAACAAGTGTTGGAGAATCTAAACTTATCAGATTTTACAACAGGGTGATACTTGAGTTCCTACTTTAACCGCAGTTCAAAGAAATAGTCAATGGTAAGGGTTTTTGAAATCCTATGGTTGATATTACTCCTAAGATCAACAATACCAATGAAGAAATACTTGGAATGGACCAATCCCTTTAAAACTACTTTTTGTTTAACCCAAGTTATACCTACAATCTCACAGAAACAGTGCAATCTTCTAAGAAATTTAGGATTTTTAGATTATGAACATTCATCCAAGCCAACCCTAGTTTTGTAGTTGACATGGACAAGTGCCCACAATTGAACTAAGCACATAAATAATAGGTATAGGTTGACCTTGCACAACAGTCCCACAATCAAGAAGCTTCCCAAAGTATGAACCAAAGATTGCTACAAAACTCCAAGCATTAAATCACAAGCACCATTAAATTATTTAACTCTAAAATCTAAAATGCATTCAAAAATTTCCAAGCAATTTCAAAGATAGAATAAGAACCATGCAAGATAAATCATCCAAAGAAGGCACCAATAATAACACAATGTCTTCACTTGTATTGAATCACCAGTAATAGCAAAAACTCTGATATTTTGTGTTACAACATTTGCTTGAAAATGAGACTAACTCCTAATTCTTCTAATCAACTATCTAACCATTTACAAACTTGTCTAACCTCTATTTTTCAACAATAACCTATTTTTTTCTAACCCTTAAAAATGAGGCAAAATGCCACACTTATAGAAATCTTGTCCCATGCTAGCCCGAGCTAGGGTTACTAAGAAGGTCGTCCACCAACCATATCGGCCCAGACAACCCGCAATAAATCGCTGCCCCACAATGAATGCATGAGGCGCCCCTTCAGATCGGCCTGAGATCTCTAAAAATCTCGATTTAGATCAAACAAACCCCATAGGTCCCTTCACCATAAATTTCCCACCACCGTGAAGTAGAAGAATGGTAACACGTACATCATATGAGTGGGAATATGAGTCACCGATCAACAGTCGAGTTGGGCCTCTCCAACGACTCTGATCAAGTCAACTAGTTTGAATCCTCCACGTCATGTCCAACTCAAATGGACGACCCTCGAGCACATTGACCTAGCCATGTACGGGTGAGTTTCACTTGCCCACAGCCATAAAATGTACCTAGTTGCAATCCCACATATTTCACATCTTAAAGTACACCCATTCCTTCCCTCGGCTCCTATAGCAATAACCTACCTGATCCAACCTGCATTCAAAATGGCCACCACTAATATTCATTGTAGCATCAAAAATCCAAGTTAATCTAATGCAAACAACATGCTAATCATCAAAGGAATCCAAAACAGCCATAAGAATCCATTAAAATATCATTAAAGCATCCTTTCTCCAAGTTTGGGATTTTCACCCGTTCGTGGAATTCAGGTCAGGAAGGAAAGTTCGGGAAAATCCATACCAGTTGGATTTTAGCGAGGGAAGCACAAAAATTACCAAAAGGCCAATCACTCATTAGTCAAAACTCAAGAAATGTCTGCACATATCATTAAATCATCCATATCCATCATGCAATGCAGAACCATTAATCATCAATTCATGATCCCCTTAGTCTTTGACAAATAGAAAACTTTTATAAAAATCTGACAGGGACGGAAATCACCGAAACTAGCAAAACTTAGCATATCACGGGAAAATGAAGCAGGGATGGATTATTAGGATTTTTCGAAGGCAACAGATTCCTACGAAGTCAACACAATTCTCACACCGTTGACCGACAATCTGGCCTCCCAATGCGCCCAAAGTGATTAAAACTGCACCACCATGAGCCACTCACCCAACCATTGCGGTAACGTGGTAAACCGCGACACCGCCAACCAAGGACGAAGTCCCCGTGGTATGGCGGTGAACCAAAAAACCATGACCTAGATCAGTGACACTCATGGTATCGAGGTAAACCACACTACCACACTAGATGGACCAACCCCGCACTACCGCATCGTCGAACAAAGACTCCCACGGTAGGGCAAGACCACCGCGCTACCATGCCAGGAACAAAAGCCCCCCAAGGTATCGAGGTAAATAGCCATAGATGCAACTTGGGAAAATGAAGAGGCTAAGGAAATTTCAGACGAAACTGAGGAAGACGAAATTCCATGGAGTAGCAAAATCTCTGAAAACAGCGCACAACTAGCCCAAAGATGGAAACCGAAGGAACAAATGAAAATCGAAAAAAATCAGGGAAGACGAATTTCCATGGAGCACCAAAATCTCTGAAGACGGCACAAAACCAGCCCCGTTGGGTTTTTTAGGCAACTGGGGAAATCCGCCTGAAGGGAAAAATCCCAAAAATAGGGAAAAACCTGAAATTATCCAAAAGACTTAGATTTTCAAAGTGTTAGCATAATGGGGGTAGTTTACAAGCAAGATAGGCATCAAGGAATCATTGCAAAGTAACACAAATCCTAGGACCAAAGCACCAAAAACCAAAAACTCAATATTTTCAAAGACAAGCTCAGAAAGGGGCGAGGCCACAAAGAAGAGCCAAAAGGCTAGACAAAAGAGGGTGCGTACTTTCAGTGGGCGTGTGTGCAAAACTGCACAACAAATAGTGACTCCACTGGGGAAATTCTCTAGAGCATTTCAATGAAAAACTGGAATCAACCCAGAATCTTTGGTTTCACAGACCAGATATGGATGGATTAGATTACCTATGGACAAGGTTTCAGAAATCACAAACAAGCAAACCTTTCCTATACCAGGGTCAAAGTGTGTGTATATGCATCCATTTCCTTTTTCCTTAGTGGAAACAAAGACCAAACTTAGTCTAATGGGGCTACATAAGGATTCCAACTCCAAAAGCAACTTGGATAGAGCCTAATTGCCAGTCAGGCATCCATAGCCCCGACAAGGTTATCACTGTGACCCTCCCTAGCATAGCTCTACTACTATCCAGGTGTCCATAGCCCCGGTAGAGATACTAGGATACCCCTGATAAGGTGAACATTTCTTTTGATTTTCAGCATTTTCTTTTCTTTTGATATTCTCTCTTTGAGATCTTTTAAACCTTTTCTTTCACCTTGCAAGCAATGAAGCCCACACTCAAGGATGAGAACCACAATGGCACTGGAGAAAAATATAAGATATTTCACCTAGTCAGACCTCACAAGGACCATATAAAACCTTGGAAACCTTAAGATTTGTGTGTACATATGAGACCCAAATACATTCTAGAATTTGACTTAATCAAGTGACTCCAATTCTGAGCATATGCAACATCAGTCAAAGGAAATCCACCAACTGACTTTGGAAAGATGATTAGAGTTTGTAAAATAAGTTCCCATAATGGCCCCAGGAAAGAAACCAATCATACAAATGCAACAAGCCTAGAAGAAAGCAAGAAAACCCAAAGCACGAGCATAGCAGAAAGAAAAACCAACCGAAGCAGACCTACCCTATAACCAAAAGCAAAAACAGAACATAAAGGAAGCCTAATTTACCTATGTACAAGGAAAGAGTTGTAAAAAGCTTAGGACTGGAAATTATGCTTCAAATACTACCCATTGACAGGCAGTGGGATATCCTCTCCAGTGAGAGTTTTCAAATAGAAAGCACTATCTCCCAGAATCTCTGCAATTTGATAAGAGTTGAGCCAAAGTCTATCGAATTTCCCATGCTCCCCTTTTCTATCATGGGCTTTATCCTAGTATAGAACCAAGTCAAAGATTCTAAAGGCTTTCACCTTGGCTGTCCTATCAAACCATCTTTTCACTACACCCTGATGTTTGGCAAAGTTTTCTAAGAATTCATCTCTTCTCTCTTCAAGGTGTAACAGTTTAGTTAAGCGGGCTTCACGCTTATCCTTTCCATCATAATACTCATTGATAAATTGCAAGGTAGGGATCTTCAATTGGATGGGAAATACATGTTCCAAACCATACACTAAGTGATAAGGAGAGGTTCCTAGGGATGTCTTTCATCTGGTACGATCTGCCCAAAGAGCAAATCTAAGTTGGGTGTGCCAATCTTTAGGGTTCTTCTCTAGCAACTTACGGATGATTGTCAATAGATTCTTATTGGAAGATTCAACCAAACCATTGCCCTGTAGGTAGTAATTAGATGCAAATTTTATGAAAATTCCATGATTAAAATCCTAGTTAGAAAATTTCAATGATGTAAATGCAGGACCATTATCACAAACTAAAGCCAATGGACATCCAAAGTGATTAATAATACCCGACTCTATGAAATTGATTACCACTTCAGAAGTGCATTGTTTGCATGCAAGAGCCTTGGTCCACCTGGTAAAGTAATTAGTTACAGTGAGAATATACCTGTGGCCTATAGAGGAAGCTAGATTGATTGGACCTACGAAGTCCATTCCCCATTGTGCAAATGGTTTTACCTCTATGACTGGCTGAAGTGGAAGGGCTACACATTTCTCCCTACTTGCTGCAGTCTAACATACATGACAAGTCCTCACATGGTTATGTGTATCTTTGAACAAGGTAGGCGAACAATAGCCTACCCTCAGGATCTGATTTCCAGTGGAAGGCATCGAGCCATGGCCTGTGCCATATTTTTTGTGAAATTCATACATCACTGTTCCTGCTTATTCCTTCCCTAGGCACCTCAAATAAATCCCCTCATGATTTCTCTTGTACAAGACAACTCCCTTCATCATAAAACTACCACTCTTCAAATGCAGAGCCATCCTTTGTACTACATTAAGGTGTTTAGGACACTATTGGTTCAACAATACTAGATGATTTCATCATACCAATCTCTTGGAGACACTTCTTGGAGGTGATATTGCTGAGCTGTGAGGTCATGACCTATCTCAACCATCATATTTCTCAGTCCCTACCCTCTCACCAATTTCATGGGTTGTATCTCAATATCATATTCCTGTAACATGGTCACCCACTTAGCCCTGCGTTCTCCCAATTTGTTCTACATTAATAATAGCTTTACTGCAGGATCAGGTACTATAGCAAAGACCTTATTTCTCAATATATAGTGTCTGAATTTCTTTACTGCTTGGACTAGGGAATAAGCCTATTTTTCTACATTAGGATATCTCAGCTTTGCATCCTTCAAAAGAGCACTCATAAAGGCTATGGGATGTTCATTCCCTTGGTCAGATTTATGGGTCAACATGCTAGCACTGGAATGTTCTGAAGCAAACAAATATATGTAAAAGGTTTTGACATAATCAGGAATTACCAATATTTGAGCTTCAACAATAGCTCTCTTGATTTCTGAAAATGCCTCCCTAGCTTCTTCAACCTTTGCTTCCTGTTTCAACATGGCATTCAAGGGCTTTACTATTTCTAAAAATCTAGTGATAAACCTTCCTGACAAAAATAATTTTCCCAAAGAATGACTTCATTTCCTTTTTGCTTGCAGGAGGCTAAATTTTCAGTATAGCCTCTACCTGTTCTGGATCAATGGCAATACCCTATTCTGAAACAACATTCTCTAAAAGCTTTCCTTCAGTGACTCCAAAGATGCATTTCTTTGGATTAAGTGAGATTCCAAACTCTCTGCACCTCTGAAACACTTGGCATAAATATGCAATATGATCACCTCTCCTCTTAGAAAATATTGCCAAATCATCCATGTAAATGTTGATTCACCTACCAATGATTGATTTGAAAGCAATATCCATTGCTCTCTGGAATGTAGCCCCGAAATTGATTAATCCAAAGGGCATTCTTCTGTAAGAAACATTTCCCCATTTTGTAGTAAAGACATTTTTGTGCCCATCCTCATATTGTACCATAACTTGATTGTATCTAGAGTACCCATCCATTAAAGACATCATCTGAGACACATTAAAAATATGAAGTACTTCATCCAGTGAAGGGAATGGATAATTATCCTTCTCTGATGCCCTGTTAAGGTTCTTGAAATCAACACACAGTCTGATTTCTCCATTTTTCTTCCTTACTAGAACCAAGTTTGCAACCTATGTTGAATGTCTTATTGGGAATAGGATTCATGCTGAAAGTAGCTTCTGCACCTCCTTCTAAATGATGGGCTCCAACAAAGCATTAATTGGCCTTTATCTTTGCCTAAATGGCTTAACATTTGACTTCAAGGGAATAGTATGTGTAATGATTGAAGTATCATATGTCTTTAAGTCATCATAGCTCCATGCTATCACCTTTTGATAAGTGTGCAAGGCATCAATAATTCCTCTCATTTCCTCTAGATTGCACACTTTACCAATAAAGACATTTTTGACACCCTCTTGGGTCCCTATGTTGTATGTTTCACATTGACTGCTGAGAGATTCCCTTTTCACTTGCCATTCCTGATCTTTTATCTTATCCAGATCAAAAATTTGTTCTAATTGCACCATCCCCCTTAGGATAGTATTAGTTTTCAGGTTAATGACCCCTTCTAGGTCCATTTCTACCTCTTGAGGTTCTACCACATCAATCACCTAGGAAGCAAACACATCACAGCTAGTGATGAAATCAAGAATATGATTATCATCCTCAAATACCTAGAAATTGGTGACGTTGTTAGGCACTGAGGGTACTAGGGTGAGCTCCATAGTGAACTTCTTCAAACCTGAGAGTGATAAGGGTTGCAATGTACTTGTTGCTTGTGCCAGAGAATCAACAGTTTGATTCTTACCTCGGGGAATCATTTGAATGTTGAATGCATCAAATCCTTCAATGAGATCCCATATTCTGTGCTTGTAGTTTGTCATTCTTTTGTTATGACATGAGTATTGTTTCCTTACTTGTTTAACTACCAGCTCAGAATCTCCAAACACTTGCAAGATCCCGACTTCCTTTCTTAATGCCATTAATAAACCATGGACCAAAACCTCATATTCATCTACATTATTAGTGCACTTGAACTACAGTCTATAAGCAACAAAATAGGTTTTACCTTCAGGGCTGATTAGTTCAAATCCTGCTCCAACACCCTATTTCAATTTGGATCCATCAAATCTCAATATCTAGCAACCATCAAGTCCTGATTTCTTCGGACTAACCTTGTCCTTGATACTACCCAGAGGCTCTTCAGGAGGCCTTGGGCTCTTTCCCTTTAGATCATTTTGAATGATCTGTATATCTATCTTGATAGTTGGGGTTGGATTAATGTACCTTTGTATCTACTCCACTACAATTTGGCACATGCAACATTCCAGCTCAGAGTGGGGGGCATTATGAACTCTGCACCAATTGGGGAGCAACAATTCTTTGAAGTTCATATTTCTACCCAACTGAAACTGATCCTCCACACACTTCTAGATAAACCCTTGGAAATCATCCAGCAAGTTGAGTTGTTTGTCTTCCTGATCATCAAATTCCTTTGTTTTGGGTTCTCTTTCAATTCTAATTTGATTTGGGACTCCTTCCCAAGGGAGCCACATGTGAGAATGATCTATGGATGTATATCCATTTAGTGCCTTGGTGAAATCTCGACCCAAGATCAAACCATAAGTGCCAGGAATATCTGCCACCTAAATATTAAGTACTTGTTGCACTCTAGGATTTGAAGCAACTTGTATGGGGATCATGTTGAGTTCTCCCACTATATTTACCTCTGTTTTGTCTAATTGGGTGACCTTCTTCTGAGAAGCTACAAGGGTAATACCTAGAGCCCTACAAACACTAAAAGGAATAACTTTTGTAGATGCCCTTGAATCCAGAAGACAATTGTGTAGATTCTTCCCAAAGATACGAATAGAAATCAGGAAGGGAGGGGTTTCCATCTTTCCCTAGAACAAACTCAATTGAGTGTCAACTTCTGCAAATTGATTCTTATCCTTTTCTTTACCCCTGTCTCTGAGTTGTGCTTGACTTGGATCTTTAGGTGCCTATGAACTAGGAGGCATGTCGACTGCCTCGTTGAATGCTACTCCTTGTGGTGTTGTACTTGAATTGAAAGACCCTAGGACTACATTTCTGATTTCAAGAACCCTTAACAACTCAAAAGAAGAGAGACTCACCTTTACTTTCCTGAGTTCTTCAGTCACATATTCACCTAATTGTTCCACATTCATGTCAGTGTGGGTCTCCTTAGAATGACCAGTCTGCTTATCCTTTTTTGCATTGAAATTGCTTCCTTTTGACATATCAGGTTGTCCTCCTTTTGCAAAGTATTGTGTTGGCACCTGAGGGTAAGATGGATTATTGTTGGAATGTGGGTTTGGTGGAGTGGTAAAATTGTTTGGAGGAATAGATGTGGTAAATGGTCCTCCAACTTGTGGATTCCTGTTAGGCCTATTCCTCAAATCATTGTAGGTTGCTAAAACATCTATACTTCTTCAATACCAACTTCCTCTTCATCCAAGGGACCATTATCATTTTCAGCTCCCTCATTAAATAACTAGGAGATTTCATTTTCATTGAGCACTTGTTCAGCCTCCTCATTCTGGCTACTTGACTCATCCTTTGGTTCATTCTCTTTATCCCTCGGGAAAGGAGCATGATTCAACACCAAAATTGGGGAATCATATGGATTTGAGGGTACCAAATCTCGACCAGTGGAGTTGTTTTCACCTTTATACTGAAAGATGGAAGCAACAGTTTGAAATTCTGAACAATCCAGCTCAGAGTGTTGACCTATCTTGTGAAGCCTACACCACCCTGACAAAGTTGCTTCGGCTAGATACTCCACTCAGAGGTTTCTCTTGATTGGAAGGCTAGTCTAGTGGAGTGGGGACTCCTCCATTATTAGGTCTGGTATTCCATGACCTATTTTGCCTAGGTGGTTGTCTCCTTTCAAACCCTTGTCCACCTTGTTAACCTCTATCAAAATTTTGACCAAAACCTTGACCTCTTTCAAAATTTTGATTTTTGTCAGAGTGTTGCCCTCGTGCAACATCTTGATTCTCCCTATTGTAATTTGATTGCATGCTCCTCTGAGCAGCTTGGAGTTGGTTGTTTTGGCTCCTCAAGTAGGCTACCTCCATATTCAGCTTCTTCACTTGCTCGGTTATCTCATCTAACCTTTCCTTATCAGGACTACTGTAAGGCATTGAATTTACATTGTTTGGGGGGTATCCTAACACTCCTCCAAGTCCCGTAGACTGATTCAAAACTTTTGAGTTCTGTAAATATGTAGGGAAACTAGCTTATGGTTGTGGATAAAGGGGTTGATTAGCACCCTACTACAGATAATTGGGCATTGGGTGAGCTTGACTTATTGGGTGACCTGGGTGTGGAACAAAAGGCTATTGTGGAATGGGATTCTTAATGAGAGTGTGATTAGTAAGTGCCTGGTTAAGAGCTTGGACTTGCCCAGGGTGAGAAGCTGGTCCCAAAGATGGAAGGGGTCCTGACAATTGTTGTATCAGATTAGTACTGACCTTAACAACCTTTGTATATGCAATGAGCAAGGTAGTTAGAGGATTAGTTCTCCACTTAAGGAAGGTGGATGTGAGACTATCTAGAGCCTCAAAATAGACTTCTAAGATAGTGGCATCATCCACAATGTAAGGTTTCTGCAATCTAGTGTACGCACAATGGAACCTATTATTGAATGATCTTATAGGCTCATTGAATTCTCTCTTAACTCTGATAAATTGCATGTAAAGCTCATTGGCACTTATGGAAATTTTAAACTTCTACAGAAATGCAGCCTCAAGTTTATCCCAGTTATGGATGGATGCAACAGGCAAGTGGTTGTACCAGTAAAAAGCCTACTCTCCTAGATAGTAAGGGAAAAGTCTACATGCAACATCTTCATGATTAATCCCTCAAACAGGTCTGAAAAATCCTAATATGCTCCTCTGTTGTTCTATTAGGATCACTTAGGGTTCTTGGACATAACATTGTATTTGTTGAAGGATAGAGGCGATGGGGTTGTTTGCCAATAAAGCCATTGGAAAAGGTGGAGGTGGTAAAGGTTGAGTGATGACTGGTTGGGATTTTTGAATGAAACCAACCTCAGAATCAGATGAATATGAGGTGGATGTGGGTGAGGATGGTGGAAATGATGGATTGGATGATGACTCCTCCCTTCTTCTGGTCATTCTTGACCTAGTTGGAGGTGGCAGTTCTTGAAACTCTTCTTCTTCTCCTGGGGTAGATCTGGTTCTCCTCCTTAGTCTCTTAGGAGAAAGGGCATTTAGAAAATGCTCCAGCTTTCTTATTCAGGGCCCTCCTTCTAGTGCCAATCCTGTTGATGGTGTTTTCTGCACAACAACTCAGATTGAATATAGTATTTTATCTCTCTTGAAAGGTTGATCTCTATGAGAAAAGAGATAACCCCAAGGTCTCTCGGGTGTCAGGTCATGAAAATGCAGTGGAACCACTTAGTGATAAATGTAAAAATGTTGGTAATCACAAAGGGGCCTTACAAAACAAATTCTTGAGACTATAAACTTATCAGATTTTGCAACAGGGTGATACTTGAGTTCCTACTTTAACCATAGTTCAAAGAAATAGCAAAAGGTAAGGGTTTCAGAAATCCTAAGGTTGATATTACTCCTAAGATCAACAATTCCAATGAAGAAATACTTGGAATAGACCAATCCCTTTAAAAATACTTTTTGTTTAACCTAGGTTATACCTGCAATCTCATAGAAATAGTGCAATCTTCTAAGGAATTTAAGATTTTAAGATTATGCACATTCATCCAAGCCAACCCTAGTTTTGCAGTTGACATGGAAAAGTGCCCACAATTGAACTAAGCACATAAATAACAAGTATAGGTTGATCTTGCACAACAGTCCCACAATCAAGAAGCTTCCCAAAGTATGAACCAGAGATTGCTACAACACTCCAAGCATTAAATCACAAGCACCATTAAATTATTTAACTCTAAAATCTAAAATGCATTCAAACATTTCCAAGCAATTTCAAAGATAGAATAAGAACCATGCAAGACAAATCAATCCAAAGAAGGCACCAATAATAACACAATGTCTTCACTTGTATTGAATCACTAGTAATAACAATTATTCTGATATTATGTGTTAAAACATTTGCTTGAAAATGAGACTAACTCCTAATTATTCTAATCGACTATCTAACCCTTTACAAACTTGTCTAACCTCTATTTTTTAATAATAACCTATTTTTTTCTAACCCTTAAAAATGAGGCGAAATGCCACACTTATAGAAATCTTGTCTCGTGCTAGCCCGAGCTAGGGTTACAAAGAAGGTCGGCCACCAACCATATTGGCCTAGATAGCTCGCAACAAATTGCCACCCCATAATGAATGAATGAGGCGCCCCTTCAAATCGGCCTAGGATCTCTACAAATCCTGATTCAGATCGAACGAACCCCACAGGTCCCTTCGCCATTAATGTCCCACTAGTGTGAAGCAAAAGAATGGTAATGCATGTGTCATATGAGTGGGAATATGAGTCATCGATCAACAGTCAAGCTGGGCCTCACCAACAACTCTGATCGACTCAAACCAGTTTGAATCCTCCATGTCACATCCAACTCGGATGGATGGCCCTTGAGCATGAAAACCTAGCTGTGTACGAGAAAGTTTTACCTGCTCGCAGCCACAAAATGTACCTGGTTGCAATCTCACAGATCTCGCAACATCTTAAAGTACGCCCATTCCTTCGCTTGACTTTGACAGTAACAACCTGCTCAATCCAACCTGCATTCAAAGTGGCCACCATTAATATTCATTGTAGCATCGGAAATCTAGGTTAATCTAATGCAAACAACATGCTATTTATCAAAGGAATCCAAAAAATCCATAAGAATCGATTAATATATCATTAAAGCATCCTTTCTCCAAGTTTGTGATTTTCATCCCTTCGTGGAATTCAGGTCAGGCAAGAAAATTCGGGAAAATCCTGACTAGGCGGATTTTAGTGAGGAAAGCACATAAATTATGAAAATTTCAATCACTCATCAGTCAAAACTCAAGAAATGTTTGCACATATAATTAAATCATCCAAATCCATCATGCAATGCAAAACAATTAATCGTCAACTCGCCAATCCCCTCAGTCTTTGACAAATAACAGACTTTCAGAAAAATCAGACAGGGATGGAAATCACCGAAACTAGCACAACTTAGGATATCACGAGAAAATGAAGCAGGGATGGATTATCAAGATTTTCCCAAGGCAACAGAATCCTACGAAGTCAACACAATTCTCACGCCGTTGACTGACAATTTGGCCTCCCAATGCCCCCAAAGTGACTAAAACTGTGCCACCGCGAGCCACTCACCCAACCATCACAGTAACGCGATAAACCACAACACCGCCAACCAAGCACGAAGTCGTCACGATATGGCAGTGAACTAAACAACTATGACTTGGCTCAGAGACACCCATGGTATCGAGGTAAACCATGCTACTGTGCCAGATGGACCAACCCCACACTACTGCGCCATCGAACAAAGACTCCCGCAGTAGGGTGGGACCACTGCACTACTACTTCGGGTACAAAATCTCCACACGATATCGAGGTAAATAGCCCAAGATGCAACCTGGGAAAACGAAGAGGCGAAGGAAATTTCAGAGGAAACCAGGGAAGACGAAATTCCATGGAGCACGAAAATCTTCGAAGAGAGTGCAGAAACAGCCCAAAGACGCAAACCAAAGGAACAAAGTAAAATCAGAAAAAACCGGGGAAGACGGATTTCCACGGAGCACGAAAATCTCCAAAGACAATGCAGAACCAGCCCCGTCGGGTTTTTTAGGCAGTCGGGGAAATCCACCTGAAGGGAGAAATCCTGAAAATAGGGAAAAACCCGAAATTGTCCAAAAGACTTAGAATTTCAAAGTGTTAGCATAGTGGGGGAACTTTACAAGAAAAATAAGTATCAAGGAATCATTGCAAAGTAACACAAATCCTAGGACCAAAGCACCAAAAACCAAAAATTCAATATTTTCAAAGACAAGCTCAAAAAGGGGCAAGGCCACAGAAAAGAGCCAAAAGGCTAGGCAAAAGAGGGTCCCTACTTTTAGTGCGGCGTATGTGCAAAACTGCACATCAAATCCTTATTGAGGTCCTAAAAAATTGTATAGACTCTAATACTCCCATTTGTCTTGGCAATGTGCACTATGTTGGATATCTAGTCTGAATAGTCGATCGATCTATGAACGCGACTTCTAGTAACTTCTCTAGCTCTTTCTTGTCAAGGAGAGCTACTTGTGGATGCATCTTTCTTAACTTTTGTTTGATAGGTTTCACATCCGGACAAACATCCAAATGGTGTACCACTAAGGTAGGATCTAGATCTAGCATGTCTGAATAAGTCCATGCAAAATTGATGATTCCTTCTTGTAACAGGTTGACAATAGCATGCTCTTCCTCAGATAATGACTTAGCTACATATGTAATCTTAGGATGTTCTTTTGTTCCCAAGTTGACTTCTTGAGTTTCTTCGATTAAGATAGAAGACCGTTCAAACAACTGAGTTCCAATGAGGGGAGGATGAACATCCCCATCCTCCAGTACCTCATCGAGGTTTTCACTGTTGGATACACCCTTTATTTTGAATTTTGATGAGTCAAGAAGTGCCTCATAGAGGTTTTCACTAGATGACCCTTTTTTATTTTGTTTCTTCTTACTTTTGTTTTTAGGGTGTTCATCATCCTCCAATCCCATGAGATTTACATAGGCCTCCACTGAAGGAAAGGTATTGATTGGTGCACTACTTTGTAGGTCCCAGTCAATAAGCTCGGGATGGTGAAGGGAAAGGATAATGGAGAAGATGGATAGGCAGTCAAATATGGATGAGAGATCTACATCATCGTATGCGAGTATGATGGACTCTTCTTCGAGTATGTCCTCAAGGAGACCATTTTCCACACTAACGTTATTAGAGGCACTGGTTGATGGCACATGACCCTTTTTTTTGTTTCACAAACTAGGCACAAATGTCTTGGTTGCATAGGAGTATCAACTAGTTGTCATCTTCCTTGTTCCTCTATGTTGAGGCCTCCCCCTTGATAATTATACTTTTCAACTAACTTAGAGGCAAAAATATAATTTTCCTAGAAATACTCCTTAAGAGGGGGAGTAGGTTCAATCTCTTCTCGGTATATCCACTAACTGGTATCATCTTTTGGTTGATCTTGTCACAACCCAGGAGATCAGAAAGTGCTAGACCCCACATTCTTAGAGCTGAGTGTGATTGTCTTCTCTTCTTATTTTGATATGGATTGAGAAGGTTGACCATGCGTACAAGGATTAGGTGGCATGGCTAGCACATTTAAAGTTGTGTGCATCTCATACCCACCACAACCTTTGTCTATGATATGGACCTTGGTGATTGTGGATTGAAAAGTGGAGGATGGAATGGATGGTGTAGCAAATGACGGGTTGGAAGATGGATTGGAGGATGAGGCATGAGATGCCCCCACTTCAACTCCTGGACAATAATGAGAGTGGGGGAAGGAAGCTTCCGAAGCATGACAATATTCAAATGGTTGCAGATCAGCATGTATGGTTACTTCCATTCCATTAAATGGGAATTTCAAGCATTGATGGTAAGTGGACGGGATGACCTACATGGCATCGATCGATGGGCGGCCAAGAACGAGGTTGTATGGAAGGTTCAGATCAAGGACATGACATGTTATGTATTGAACTGTAGGGCCAACTTGAATGGGAAGGCATATTATTCCTTCAGAGTCCCTTTTTGTGTTATCATATGATTTTATAGTGATAACCTGATTGCTCAAGTCAGCATGGGTGTATCCAACCTATTTTATGAATTTCAATGTACAAAGGTTAAGGGCATAGCCATTATCTACTAGAACCCTTTTTACTTTATGATGGGCTACGAGGACCTCAATGTAAAGGGGACGGTTATGATTTGAGTCGATGGAAGGCATATCATTTTGACTAAAGCCCAATTGATAGGTTGATGGCAAGTGTCCTACTAAGGCTTGGAACTTAGTAGGATCTATTTCATTAGGTACATGGGTATCCTGTAAAGATTTGGTTAGGATTTCTTGATGGACAAGAGAAGGCTTAAGCAAATCCAAGATGGATATTTGAGTGGGGGTCTTTCCTAGATGGTCAAGAATATTATACTGGGAACTTACAGGATTCAGTTGGGCTGATGTGGAAGGACCAGGAACGGAAATACGGGTGTGACAGGTTATAACAACACATTGTGGATCTTTACCTTTCACCCAAATCATGGATATGTGAGGCTCGACTTGGCTAATGCACATAACTATACTATCATAGTTATAAGGCACATTTTATAGCTGATATTATTGGTGCAATTATTTTGAATATTGTTATTACTTGACCTAGGATTAGCATTGGACGTACTGGCACCCCGGTTGTGTTTTGGGAAGGCGTTTTGGTATATTTGTAGCTGAGCATTGGATGAGGTTGCCTGATTAGCATCCACCAATATATCTTCATGATCTATGAGATCTTGGACATACATTTTAAGTCCCCGACACTTGTTAGTGGAATGGCCTTTGATCTTGTGAAAGTCGCAATACTCATTCTCCTTATATCGGGTTGGTTTTGGTTTAGACCCATAAAAAGAATTAGTCATAGGATACATGATCAGATAACTCACTTGCAAAATCCTATTGAAGACGACACTTAAGGGCTCTCCCAAAGCAGTAAAGGATCATTTATTGTTGCCTTGATTATTCTGATTGGACTGTTGAGGAGGATGAGGTACACCATGTATGACACAAATATGGCATTTGGAATTGATTGCGGTGGAGGGGTATATTGAGGCCTTTGTGAGGTATTAGTACTTGAACATGTTTGGTATCTATGACACCATCATTGACTGTGTTCTTGTTTTTGTTCCAATAGAGGGACTTATCTCCAGATGACTTTTCCTTATCTGGATTATAAATATTAATTTGTCCCTTAGCGATGAGCACTCTCTCAATGATAGGACCTTTTTCTATAACTTCCAAAAAGGTTGTGACACAATGAAGATTGAGATTATGTGTCATGTCCAGATGAGAGTTTGCCACAAAAAGAGTTACCAAGTCTTTCTCACTGAGTTGAGATTTCATTCAACTAGCCAAAACACGCCACCTTTGCAGGTAGCTTGCAAAGGTTTCACCCTCATGTTATTTTTCTTTCAAACGATCTAGGGTATCAATATCCTTCTCAAAATTGAAGGATAAGTGTGTGATGAATTTCTCTGAAAGATTCGCAAAAGAAGAGATGAATCCCTTTAGAAGACCCATAAACCAATCAAGAGCCACCCCCATTAAACTCCTAGAGAATAACCGCGGGATATAATTGTTGTTGTGGAGGACCTCTTGAAAATATGAATATAATTCCTAAAGGTGGTTCTTTGGGTCTTTAGTTCCTTTATACTTGTCAAATTTTGGCATTTCAAAATGCTTGGGGAAAGGAATGAGTGAAATTGAGGGATCAAACGGATAGGGACAAATCTCTTAAAACTTGAAAGACTTTTTAGAGGTCCTTGCTTGTAAGTCTTTCAATGCTGATTTTACCTCTTCCCACTCCTTATTAGTGTGTGTCAATGAAGATGGATTTGAAGGATTGGATTGATTATAAGGAGCATATTGTTGGTAAGATGAGGATGGAGTGGACATGGTTTGATCGTATGATGGTGGAGGCGTATATGAAGGGTTCGACTGATATTGATTAGTGCAAGTGGATTGTCATGGTGGATTGGTGTAAAATTGATGGTAGGATGATGGATTTTGATAGTAAGAAGAGGAGGCCCCTTGTTGATATGATGGAGGTGCTTGATAATACAAGGTGGAAGCACCCTGCCGATATGATGATTGTTGATAAGGTGGATATTGTTGTGAGGCATAATATGGATTGGATTGATAGTTGTAGGTAGTGTATTGTTGGGATGCATACGAAGGCTATTTTGGATTAGGCTACTAATAGGAAGTGCTTTGTTGTGGCTGTGAAGGGGTAGCGTAAGATGGTTGTGGTTGAGATTGTTGTGGATTGTGATTGGCATAATCGGGGTTTGGATTGGACGCAGGGGGTTGCACATAGAAAGCACCTTACAGATGGTATAAGTACTGAGCCATGTGGTTGGGAATTGAATGGTGGGATTGTTGAGACTGTGTTGGGATTTGTAGTTGTTGAAGAGGTTGTTGTTAAGGTGGGGGTTGTTGGTAAAGAGGACGAGTCAAAATTTGAGGCTGCTAGGCGATCTGTGGTTGTTGGAAGGGTGGAATTTGCTATGATATTTGTTGATGTAGAGGACCTTGTAGCTGATGAGGGGGTTGCAATGGATTACCCTGCTACTGATGCAGGGGTGGTTGTTGTTGTTGCAAAGGAATAGGGATATTTTGTTGTGGAGGTTGTTGTTGAATTGGTTGAGATGCAATTGGAATGTGTTGAGGGGTTTGTTGTGGTGTTTGTTGCAGTTTACCTTATGGCAGTTGCGAGGATGGAATGTTGCTTTGAGGTGGTTGTTGAGGGATAAACAAAGGTAGAGGTAAATTGGAAGTGGGTGTTGATCCCAGAGGTGGTGGTAACATAGCAAAAGGATTTCCCCCAACATTCATTGGTGATTGACCAGGTTTACTAGATGGGAGAAGCAGTGTGGACGGTACAGGGGTTAGACCTTGTGGGACGTGCGAAGGTGGCACAGGAGGTAGATTATGTGGCATACCATAAGCATGGGGATCATTCAGATTGGGTGATTCTCTTGTGACTGTAATTGGAACTCGAGGGGCGTGTATGACTTGATACATCATGACATTACCAAACCTAGGCTGATACTAATTATCTATAGGAGGACCCTTGGGGAAGTAAGAATTTCCTGGAGGGTTCTATGAGTTCTAGGATCTTGAGACACAGGAGGTGTGGGAGGTGACATATTGACATATTTGGATAACAAAATCTTGACAGTGGTTTGATGCCCTTCATAATCAATTTGGCGAGGATTTTATCCCCACGCTCATTAAGGTGGCAATCTATCATTTGAAGATTGACAAGATTATTGAGATAATCATCGATTGTAACCTTAGGTTGATTGACCATGCTCTCATCAATAGGAGGTGATGTGGTTTGAACCTCAGTATTGAATTGCGATGAGCCACCATTATTGGGATCCTAAGGGATGTTAGGCTGGGTACCTTGAGCTTATTGTTCTGCCATGAGTTTCTTTGTTTGCGATCGGATAATAACAAGCATGAAAATGAAAAACTATGAGGTGACTAGGATGACACTACGATCTAAGATGCAGTGAGGGGATGATCTAAGTGAGGATAAAAGGATTGACTGGATATGATAATGAATTTATTGACTAATTGATCGATTGGGTAGAGGATGCGATTGGATTTGATTAGATTGATTGACAGGATGAGATGATTAATATGATTGGATGATTGATGAAACCAATTATAAAATAAGTTCAGAGGTTTGACTAGATGACGTAAGGTTCCAATTGATCGGATTGAACTATAAAAGGGATGATTACGACATTGAATCTACGTCAAGATGGAAGTAGATTGATTGGGTCAAAGATGATTTACTGAATTAGGACAGATGACAATCCTAAGTAGGTGTGAATGATGACGATCAGAGTCAAACACCTAAGCCAACTTGGATAAAACCTCTAAATCGGATTCTAGGGGATTGGGATCAATAAATCGATAATGAAAATGGAACCTAGTGATGCTCTAAGATGCAACTATGTGATTTGATTAGTGAATCGATGACCTTTGGAAAATGCAGATGGACTAAAGTGAAGATTACGAGAAGACAAATGATGATAAAAAAAATTCGATCACGGTAAAGGACTTGGAAAACAACAGGATTTTAGTGGCTAGAAGGATTCACTCTCTGGAATTTGCATGGGTAGCGCATATGCCTCTGTGTATCACAAATTCACCTCTTTAGGTCATGACTTCGCCTATTTAGGACAAGAAAAATTGCCTCTATGTTGATCAAATTCGCCTATGTTTGAGGATCAGACAAGAAATGGGCAAATCTGCAAATAAAATTTTCCTATCTCTGATGGGGAGACAAGAACAGTCAAACTTGCAAGGAAAATTTGCCTTAACCTAAGGGATACACTAGAAACGGGCAAATCTGATATGCAAATTTGCCTGTTTAAGTTCAGGTTCACCCAAACTCTAGAAAAATCACCTCTAAGTCAAGTAGGATCACCTAAAACCTTAGAAGACCACAGGAGAATGAGCAAAATTGATTAGTAAAATCACCTAATGGGTATGACAAGCTCACCTATTTCTTGAACTATACGGACGGAAACAGATTCGCTTAAAGACAGGATCGCCTGACGGACAAATGGATTCGCCTAAATCTTGACTTGTACAGATGAACGAGACACAAGCAGAAACAAATTGACCCCTGAGGACAACAGGTTACCCTAGCTAGAGGAATGTATGGACGGGAAGACTCAGACTAAAAAATGGGATCACCCCTGTGGACAGCAGGTTCACCCCCGAAGATGGAAAATTTGCCTATTCTATGGAAACAGGCAAATTCGACGGGTGAAGACTACCAAAATAACTTAAGGGATGGACAAAATCACCTATTCCAAGGAATGAGTGAAAATGAGATCGCCTAAAAAGGGACCCACAAGCAAATTCACCTTTGACAAAGGTAAATTCGCCTAACAAGATGACCTAAAACTAACTCAGACATGGAATCACCCTTTTGTAGGGAAAAATCGCTCGTCCATAGTGAAAATTCACCTCTAAGGGTAGGGGATGACTATGGAAAAGGACAACAAACATGGCAAACAATAGGCATAAAGGTTAGACTGACTCAACTGAAAATAAAAGCACTAGTATCGCATAATGAAGACACTCTAGGAAACACAATCCTAGAATTAGTGATAAGGGTTTACAAACTTGATGTAGGCCCACCACCTTGAGTGGACAACCCAAGGTTAATACTCCATGATATTGGGGTGGTTCTTTGGATCACCCTTTCTCGCGAAGGTGGATAGATAGTGTTCCAGTGGCACGGGGTCATCAATAGACGCCATAGGCTCACCTTCACACTCTCACTCGAGGACTATCATAGTCTACCACTAGGATTCCTATCTCAACCCAAGGGAGTACATGGTGAGTAACTTCGGGGTAAGATATGCATCCCCTACACTATACCAAGCTACGACTAAAACACAAGTCTCTATCTAGGCTATACAAGGTTATCTCGTGCATCCTCAATATATGCAAGGTACATGAGGCACAACCGTGAACACCGGCCCATCACAAGCATGAGTTGGGAGCCCTAGCAAGGTAGTGGAAACTAAGACCAACTCTGCATGTCTTATCTAGGTATCACCCTAGCTTCGACGCTTTGCTAAACATGACGTGACTGGATTGGGGTACAACTTTTGTTCTCCCCCCTTTATATACCCTGCCAGTAACACATGGTTGGAATCATCCCTCGAGTGATGAAATCTCAGGCAAGTCTTGCTAAAAGAATAAGATACTAGACACTTCGGTTGGTCCCTAGACTCACACATAGTGCAAGGGGAGAGCTTTGGCACACTAGCACCTCTTGGATAGACTGGATTGGACTAGAGCAAGCTATGATCTCTCATCACCCAGGATCACCTAAAGGCACAAGGGGAGTGGATACATCAAAAAATTACTCCCAAGCACAAAAAAAATCTTAATTGACCCTTTAATTAATTTTGCGTGTGCTTAGCTAGTATGAAAATCAACAGATAAACTAACTAATGGGTCTTTGACCGATCATCCTGCATAAAATATGTCAGTAATTTAACACCACCAGTCTTGGACAAATGAGGAAAAGCTGCACAATTTTTTAGTGAAATCTCACACTCACAAATAGACAGGATAGCTAAGTAGTACCTGGAAAAAATCAAATTGAAGCTATAAATCAAAAATTTAAGTTTCGGGTTTACCTCAAATTCTCCCATGTTTCGAGCAAATTCACCTTTTGTTTTGGTCAATTTTGCCTTTCTAGTAGGATGGGCGAATTTTGTCTCACCTCTGTTGATTGCATATTCACCTATTTGTCAGTAACTTTCATGAATTTACCCTTGCTTCAAGCAAACTCACCCCTAGTTTCAAGTTTCGCCCTTTTTTACAAAAGGGCGAATTTGCTTACGCCTCTGTTGATTGCAGGTTCGCCCCTGGTTTCAAGTTCACCCCTTTTTGCAAAAGGGAAAATTCGCTTATGCCTTTATTGATTGTAGGTTCACCCTTGGTTTCAAGTTCACCCCTTTTTGTAAAAGGGCGAATTCGCTTACACCTCTGTTGATTGTAGGTTTTCCCCTATAACAAGAAAATTTGCTTGTCAGGGTGGTTTTGCCCCTGTGTGTAAAGTTTGAACCTGCAAAATTCAAACAACAACAAACGTAAAAGTGTAGACCCATGATGTGGGTCCCACCAGGTGTCCCAAAAATGTGTGTAGGTAAATTTTCCTGGTCTAAAATTGCAAAACAAAAGGAATGCAAGCAAGGAAAAATAGAAACAACACCTCAACAATTAGCCTAGTTGAACTTGAACAAAACAAAAGACAAAGAGAACAATTTTACCTTGTCCAAGTTGATGAGTTGGTTGGCCATGTTGATTGTTTGATTTGTGTGCTCCTTTTGATGGAAAATGGCATGAAACCTAGCTCTATATGATTGTGAGTGGATGGAGAATGCAATGATCAAAGTGGGTATTGCTATGGATGCACAATATGGATGTAGAAGGTGTTGCAACAATGGAGGTTTTGATGCTTGAATGCTTGTGTGTTGATGGCTTGATTGTGTGCTAGCATCAATTACAAATGAGGGAAAATTCCTCTAGTTTTAGGGGAAGTTCCCCTAAACAATGGAGGGTTAGGATGAAGCCACCATGGACAAGATCAAGGGCCAGGGTGAGTTGGGAACTCGTAGGCCCTCACATCTTGACATGTGGCAGATGAGGTGTCAAAGGGGAGATGAGGTGGAGGTACTTTATGGTACCTTAGGAGTGGGACAAGATCTCCTCATAAAGGAGGTCCTTGTCCACATGTAGGTGATAAGACATTTAAGGAATTAAAAATCCCTTAAAAGGGCATAGGGGGAATAAATGTGAATTTAAAATTCACATTGGGAAGGGGTTGCCTTCTCTAAAAGGAGAAAGCAATTAATAAAATGTTCACTTGGGGGTATGCCATAAATGGCATAGGGATTAGGTTGACCTAATTAGGTGATTAGGTTGTGCAAACAAGGGATTAGGCGAATTAATGATAGATTAAGGTAAGTGGAGGGTTATGGAGGATATGACACTAATCTTGATTAACTTGGGTGTGCACATCCTAATCACAGATTAATTAAATTAACCTGAATTAGATAAGAATTATGGAGGATGGGAAAAGGAAAGAGAAATAATGAATTTTAAAATTATTTTAAATTCATAAAGGTAAGTGACTAAATTAAACAAATTAGATAATTTATGTAATTTAGAGAGGAAAAGGGGATAAGTGATAAATAATTTAATTATTTAATTAAATGCCTTAGGAACTTTAGCAAAAGAGGGAAATTATTTAATTAATGTGGATGAGGGATGCAAGATAGAGGAATGAAAGGGGAGGAGTTTGACTATACGGGAGTGATCAAATTACGATGTCTACAAGAATAAATATGTTGAAGATGATGCAAGAGCATGATAGATAGTTTTTTTTTTTTCAGATTGTTCAAAGGTACACAATTGCTTTCAAATTGGAAGCAAAGAGGAGAATGGAAGTATGATTGTATTTTAGTCTTGATTTCAAATTTAATACATGTTTGGAATCTCTTCTTGGTGGGACTTTTCCCCATAAAGGTTTCTCCACATAAATTTTGTTTTACATGATCCAATAATGGTGTTTGTTGATTTTTCTATTTGCTAATTTAAATCTATTAAATCTTTTCATGATAATTCCAAGATTAAGAATATTTAATTTAATATTTTCTTATTGTAGTAGCCTAATTCTTGTATCTCATTAGTTGCTGTCATATCTTGATAACAAAGGTTTTATGTTAAACCATTGGATTAGAGATTAAAATTTTCCAACAAAATTTATGTTGATGTTACATGTAAAATAATAAAATATCTATATTAATATAAGGGAGTACATGAAAGAACAAATTGAAAATGTAACAAGATATGAGATTTAGTAAATAAAATGTTTAACTAGAAATAATTAATAGGAAAGATCTCAAATTCAAGAAATAAATTATAGATGAAGCCGAAATGAAATAAATTCATTGTGATGTTGAGAGTGTTACACTCACACTTATTTGACTAATTATTTTTGTGAGTTATGTTGGTAATACTACATGAAGAATGAATGTACTCATATTCTTTATTTATATTTATTGATTGTTTTATGAGTTGTGGTGTAGATGCATCTCATGCTACTAAGGACAAAAACCAATTTACAAAGGGATAAATGTTATTAGGATTTTTCTCCAAAATAGGAAAATATTATTATGAGAATGACCCTTTGAAAATATATGTAAAATTTATTTGACCTTTGTCTAAAAGGGTGATAGAAAAAAGATAAAGGTTATTATGGACCTTTAGTTAAAAAGGGAATAATAATAAATATTTTTAAATATCCTTTTAAAGGGAGGAATACATGTATTTATTATTTTAATATTAAATACAACCATTGTGAAAGGGTTTGAAGGTTTAAAAACCACGTTTTAAGTGATTATATGATACATTTATGCTAGACTTAGAAAATGCATGAATATCACTCAAGAAGGTGGATTAGTGGGCTATGGGCGTTGAAGAAGGGACACACAAAGTGTGTCCAACTTAGGGTATATAATACACTTGAGATTATGTTCCAAGCTAGGGAGTGTAGGTATAGTGTGTATTTTTACATGCAATGTTCTTACAAGTTCCTCATAGATTGTGCCATAGCTATGAGGGCCAAGACCATTGAAATATTCCTAGGGTAAGGGTGGCATTTCCAAGTGATTTGAGTCAAATAACTATTGAATTTTTTAATGTTAAAATATATTTAAAATAATATTTAAATACGATGTTTATCAAATTGATTGAATTATGTGATTGTGTTATCTTATTTATTTTTGTTAGTGTTCGCTAAATTATCACATGTTGTATAATTTATACTGGTTATTTACATCTATTTGATATCATTGCATATTCTAAATTATTTTAACTCTAGTAATAAACTATATAAAATCTATAGAAATTATTCAAACAAGTCTAAGATAAAAGTAACATTACACTAGGAAGAATATGCAAACTAGTGGTGGGAGTGGATATGGTAGAAGAAAAACTAGGACCATGTACAATCACAACACTAATAAGGATGACATGAAAAGTAGGTGAAATGATAGTGGGATAAGAAGAAGGAGGAGCAAATGTATAAAGCTCAAGATGGTAAATAGGCATAACAATGGTACCCAACATGGTAAAAAGAGGAGTGTAAGGAGGCATAACATACCAAATAACAAATCTAGGAGGAATTCATGAGGAGGATGCACCATTCAAAGAACTAGGAGTAACCTTAGCACCGAGCACTTCCAATCCACATGATCTTGTAGGAAAAATATCATGAAAGGTTTAAACCACATGCTTAGGACTACCCATCCTAGTGAAACTAGCAATCCAATTTACAAATTATTGTTGTTCTAAATGTCTTTCATGACTAAAAATATCACCCTTGAGTTCAACAATAGTAGTGCACCCATATCAAGATCATTAGAAACAACATTCTTGGTAGAGTGGGTCATTTGAGTGTTCAAACGAGGAATTCTCCTCAAAGGAATGTGAGGATGTAGATTAGACCATTGCATGGAAACAAATTACAAAGCCCTTAAGGGAAAATTATGTAGAAGAGATGTGAGATTTGATATAAAATTAAAAAAGATAATTGATTAGATCTATAAATAAGTCAACAAATGAAAAATATAGAGGAAAAAATAAGGGTAGATGGGGTTGGATGTAAACAAGATCATAAAATAAAATAAAAAACCTTTTAAAGTAGGTATATATCAATAAAGGATAAGTAAAGGGATTCTAAACCATTATGAGATATGAAAAACAAAACATGCTCTTAGAAAATTATATTTGAAAACCCAAATAAAATAAGGGTAAACACTAAGGCCAAAACCTTTGGTTATGTTAGAAAGTTGGTTTCATCAAACAATGTAAGAGAAAATAACACCCTTACATATATATCTTGAGGCTCCAATTAGCTAACATACAATGATAAATAAATTTTAACTAAGATAAAGAGTTGGGATTAATACTAAAATTAAATGAGGACTTTAATTAAATAAAATAAGGCACTTAGCTAGATTCTAGAGGAGGGAAATGATGCTAAATATGTCAGGAACTAATCCAATGATATATTGAAAATATAAGGCCTAACTAGATGATAACCTCAACCTTTATAAATTGTACATGTTCTATTTTGGTTTAGATATGGGCTTATGAAACTATTATCCACAAGTGCCTAATTGATCTAGTGTGTGGAATTGAAGTTATATTAAGATAGGTGAATTGATAAAAAAAGTGATTGATTACTTAGTTTCATATGCCTATATTTGAACGGGATAGAGGCTACTGATAGGTTTTGGAAATTTACTTAGGAAGGATCATGTTTTGCTTAGTCAAGCCCCTAGACATACTAATTCAATAGTGATGAATCGAGATCATTAAGCCTAGGATGTTGATGCAATTAGGATGCTCTATGCTACTCTCATGTAAATGCTCATCTAAAGATTCTTACGTGATTTGTAAATGATTAATGGATGCCTTAAATACAATAAACCAACACACTAAATAGCACAAACATGCATTAGATTGGTTGACAATGGTTAGTAGGAGGAAGTTAACAAGGTCCAAATTTGATGTTTGAATATAAAATTTTAAGGTTCAAATGTATGACTATATAAATGATTTGGATTAATTTTGTATTTATAGATCTAATCTGAGATGCCAAATATGAACTCCAACCTAATCAAAATCAACTTCTATCTAAATAGTTGACCATTTAGTATTATGAGTTAAATTCACACAAAAAATATACCTTATAAACTTATTATTATATTAAAACACGCTTCAATCAAAGTGAACCCAAAGGAGTGGCTTAACCATGTGAAGGTAGAAATTAGAACATATCATCAAAATATTTGTTTTTAAACCAAATTATAACTTTTTAACTTAATTTGAAGTTTGTTTTACTAATTTATTGTCACATGTGCAAGTATTAATGTCACTCTTGGGAAAATGGTTTTCGAAATAGATTGTCTAACAAAGTACATGAAAATATTTCATGCAAACAAATTTTGTTTGTGTGTATTATTTGAAATGTGTGATCCTTTGTACATCATGCTTCAATTGTATTGGTTTTAGTGCCTTCTTTTTAAAAGAGGTTGGTCTTTCTTATTTGCACATATATTATTTTCATGTTGAAATGGATTCTTAGTTCAAAATCCTCATCCCTTTCTGATATTGGGAGATACATGATACCCTTCCTTTTACAAGGAAGAAGCTTCGTCACACTTTTGTTTTTTAGTGTCCTCAATTTGAAGATGGTCTCAAGCAAGTTTTTGGTCGTGTTTGGTTCTTGAATTATCCTTTGGCTCTTCCACATGAGGTGGCTTCTATCTTTGTTTCTAACTAGATGGATGTTATGTGGTGACATGTTAAGTTGGTAAAATTTCTTGCGGGTAGTTATCTTTTTCCCTCTATATTTTCCTTCTCTTTATCCGTGGCTTTGAAAAATTATGACTTATGTTTGGGTTCTTCTATGGCGGGTGGCTTCCTTGATTGTAATGTTATCGCGTCTAATCATGCTTACCTTTCAGTGCTTAGTTCGATGATTGTTGGTTTTGTGGGGGACAATCCATTTGGTTTCTCTGCTCATCCTAATATCATGTACCATTATGTGGGTGAAGTCTTGTGTAATGAGGCTCAAAATGTTTTCAATGCAATTCGCTTCTTGTATAAACATGCCTTGAATGACCTGCATGTTACTCCTTTTTTCCTCCTCCTTCAGAGTTGGCCAACTCTTTTGAAAGTTGTACTGATTAGTTCTCTCTGAACTATATATCTGTTTTTTGTCTCCTAGAGATCTTCCACTCTGCTCTTGTGAAGCCATATAATCATATTTTTTGATACTTAATATAATTTATAGTGACTTTGCCACTTTTATCAAAAAATAAATAAAAAATTATAACTTAAATATTTATATGTAACTATTCTTACTATTTCACATAATTTTACTTATTCTTTACTTAATTAAATATTAAAAACCCAAAACATAAAAGAAAAAAAACATAAATATACAATTTTCAGTATTGCAATTATCAACTTTTACAACAACCAAAAACTTTCTTAAAACTTATCCATTCCCTTCAACCCTTTGCTATTTGTGGCTTCTTAATTATAATAGTTTATATTGATCCCCTTGATGAAAGATGAGCAAGGCTAGGAATGAGGCATATATCCAAAATCTATATAGATCCTTACATTGAATTCGGACTTAAAATATTCTTTAAAATTGCCTAATGTGTCAGCTTTAGTGATGGAAGACCCATCATTGGGCCCATCTAGATTTTATTCCTCTTTCTATGTACGTTGAATGATGAAATAAAAAATAAGGTTGAAGGGACAATAATTATTTTATATCCCCTAAAGAAACAAGAAATTTATTATGTTGGTCGGTGATTTGTCTTTTGTTCAATGCATATAGACTCTATTCCTCATTCAATGGAAGGAATATTGGTACCTTCCCATACAAGGAAATTAATAGAAAAAACAAAGCACACTTGTATCCCATACGTTACAACTAATAAAGATATTAAAAAGTTAATTTGGAAGGAAATGAATAAAAAAACAAAACTTACTGTATCCCATATGTTATAACTAATAAAGATATTAAAAAGTTAATTTATTGTAAAGAAAGTTTTAGTTGTTTTTTTAAAGAAATGAAAATTATTGTATTTTTGGACATTATGAGATTTGAATTGTCAATTTATGGCTTATAATTTATGACAATTTGTTGTACAAAATCTCAAGGGATTGGGAAAAAAGTTGTTTTTTTGAGAGTGAGTATTATGAAAACTATATAAATGAGTAGATACTTTTTTTAAGGTGTAGGAGTCTTTTTCCCTTCATGGAGGGTCAATTGTTGTTAGTGAATGTTCACTTGATAAAGCATGCATTTTTAAATATATATTTTTTAATTTTTAATAAATGTAACTTTGTGTTGGTATAATTATTCAACTATATTATTATTTAAGTTTATTTAGGTAAGTTATTTAATTATTTAAAGTAAGATAAATGAAATGGGTACATGTGATTTCCTTCTTTTATGAGATTCTATTTTTTCTTTTTTTCTTAAATATAGAAATTTAATGAAATTGATCTTTTGTTTTTCATTTTTCTATCCCCATCCTCATCAAATTTGGAAAGTATAAGGCTATATATTGTAGCTCTTTCATATCATTATGTAAGATTTAACTATAAAGCCACCCAAAACCCAAATGATTGAAGAAAAGAAAAAAGAAAAAATCCAAAATTGAAAGAATAAATTGTATTCAATTTAATAGGATATGCAAAACAATACAATGTAAGTGATTATAAATGTAGTATAACTAAGTATATATGGGATGTATCACCCAAAATATGAAAATGACAACCAATGTGGGATATTGTATAAGAAGTTTCTAAGTAAATTTAACCTAGTGTGAAAAGGACCTAGGTGGAGAACTAGCTATAAAGTGAACTAGTTAAGAAATATACCATGTTCACATTGGCACCCTCCCTTAAGTGCAACTTAGGGGAATAAAAGATAAAAATACTTAAAGATGGGTCCCAACAACAAGGCTTGATGAGGTAACCATGTACAAAATTCTCTTCAAAAGAGAAGAGAAGGAGAAAACCTAGTGGGAAAAACTCCTTCCATGAGAGGAAAAGACGAAAAGGATAAATGAACCCCCCTAAATATATATGTTGCATCCCCAAAAGAGCTCAAAGATAGATATACTTGATCTTAATGAATGGTTTGGTGAAGATATTTGCAACTTGCTTTGGTGTTGGACAATAACACAAATCAATGACCTACTCCTAAATCAACTCCTTAAGAAAATACATATGGATCTTGATGTATTTGGTCTACTGATGACAAACTAGACTCTTTGAGATCTAGATGGCACTCTAATTATTACAATAGATGATTGATGACCTATGAAAAGTAATGCCAAGTTTAGTGAGGATATTTTGAATAAAAATAACTTTAGTAGTGGGATTGATAGCTCCCTAATACTCAATCTCAATCAAAGAGATAGAAATGACATGTTGCTTCTTTCTTTACCAACAAATAGGACTAGAACCAAGGTGAAAACTATAGCCAAATGTAGATTGTTTATCATCAAGATCATTGGCTTAATTAGAGACCATATATCTGATCAAGTTTGAAGTTGTACCTACTACATAGTAAATCCTGTAATTGTGAGTACCCTCTATGTAGTGTAAAATGTGTTTGATAGCCTTCTAATGAATCTCATGAGGTTCTATCATGAAACGTGAGACTATGACAAGTAGAAATGAAATTTTGGGGTGTGTATGCGCTAGGTGGATGTTGTATTGGGAAAATGGATTTAGATCCTAAATCACACTTCTTCCAATATGATAATGGGGGGTTAAAAGTGATCTCAATACCCACTTGGATAAAAACCTCAATGGAAGATCTAGAATGGTGGATCATAGTTTTAATCCCTTTTTGTTGGTGGAGATGATGTGCATTGTGATTAATTAATTATTAATTGAGTGAATTTGATGATGCAATGATATTCCTAGATTATTTATGAAAATGCAACAAACTATTGAGCTTTTTGGAAAACACGAAGCAAATAAACTCAAATAGAGTTCAAAATAGTAGAGGGTGAACACAAAAGCACCTATCATATAAATTTGGGCCTAAAAAAATTAGACAAGGGTGTTGGGTGCCCTAGACTCTAAGGAAGCTAAGGTAGAGGAAAAACTTCCTACACTAATCTTGAGAGGAGAATAATGCGGAACTTTTACAGATCTTTAACAATTACAAAAACTTAAACAAAAATAAAAGTAAATATCATGCATATCACGACATAGTGATTTGTGTGGGGAAAACCCTCTCAAGAGAAAAACCCCACTCTCCAAAAGCCACCCAATATATTATTCAGTAAATCACAAAGATTACAATATACTTGTAGAGAAAGCTTCTCATAAGAGTATCACCACTCAGAGATCAAGAGACAACATGACCGCTATCAGACTCTTAGAGATAATCACAATCTCTACCACAGTCGTAATACAATACTCTCATAAAATAGAGTTACATTCTAGGGAAAGACATGCCAACAAAATATCTTCCATTAGATCTAAAACCTAATAGTGAGCAGTCTAGATTTATAATATATCCTTTATTTAATGTATGTCGACCATTATAGAAGTCTCCTGAAAAAGTTAACATGCTCACATTTCACCTTGTTCCGCCATTGTATACACCTATCGGTGTAACTAGGAAACATATATATAAATATATACATCCTATCAACAATAAACCACATATAATTGCAAGGTTGAGACACATTTTCCCAACAAATCTCCCACTTGTCAAACACCTTGCAAGAGTAACTTGAGGGTGTAAACACCGTCTCTTTAATTATTAGGGGCCAAAAGGCCCATAGTCTCTAAACACCATCTAAACTTCTCTGTGCTCACATGCTTTGTTAAAGAATCAACAACATTCATCAAAGTCTCTACCTTGACTAGCTTCACTCTACCATCTTCGACCATATCTCTAACAAAATGATACTATACATCAATGTGCTTGGTCCTGGCATGGAATGTCGGGTTCTTGGCTAGACATATCACACTCTGACTATCACAATAAATATTTACTGCACCTTGTTTTATACCAATAAATGAACATAGTCTCTTAAGCCAAATGGATTCTTTACAAGCATGAGTAGCTTCCATTTACTTTGCTTTAGTAGTGGACAAAGCAACCATAACTTGTTGCTTACTCATCCAACTAATTACACCACCAAATAAAGTAAACACATAAGCACTGGTGGATTTTCTACTATCAACATTACCTACCTAGTCTGAATCCACATAATCATGAATATCAAGGGAAATCTCATCACTAGTCATATTATTATGATAACATAAGGAATAATATGAGGTACCCCACAAATATCTAAAGACTCTTTTAACTACATCCCAATGAACTCTACCAAGATTAGACATATATTTGGAAAGAACTCCCACTGCTTGGGCAATGTATGTTCTAGTACAAACCATAGCCGCATCAAACTTCCAACTGCACTTTGGTAAGGCACTCTGCCCATGTCTTCCATCTCTGATGGAGGTGTAGGATAATCTGAAATAGATAACTTTGTTCCAACTGAAATAGGAACACACAATGGTCTACAATCTTGAATATCAAACCTCTATAAAATTGAATTCACATACTTACTTTGGCCAAGCCATAGATTTTTGTTCACTCTATCTCTTTTAATTTCCATCCCAAGAATGTTTTTAGCTACACCAAGATCTTTCATTTCAAATTTAGCAGCAAGTTGAGATTTTAGTTCTGAAATCATACATTTTCCCTTTGCCAAATAAATAACATATCATCAACATATAATGCAATAAATAAGAAATGATCACCATTAGTTTTATAATAAACACAATGATTTGATTTAGAATGCTCAAATCCCAAACTCAACACATATGTACCAAATTTTTGGTACCACATTCTAGGACTATGTTTTAAACCATACAAATATTTCTTCAATTTGCAAACCAGTTTACTTTTACCTTTCACCACATAGTGCTATAGTTGTGTCATATAAATATACTCCTCCAAATCACCACGAAGGAAAAAATAGTTTTTACATCCATTTTCTCAACCTCTAAATCAAAAGCAACAACAATAGAAAGCAAAAATCTAATGGATGTCATTTTCGCAACAAGAGAAAATATCTCACCAATCAACACCCTCAACTTGAGAGTAACCCTTTACAACCAGCCTTTCTTTTTATTTCTCAATACTTCCATCTAAACCAATCTTTTTCTTGAACACCCATTTACAGCCAATAGCTTTTCATCCTTCAGGAAATGGTACAAGATCCCATGTATCATTCTTTTTTAAAGATGCCATTTCTTCATCCATAACAATCTTCCAAGATTCTACATAATTCATACCTAGTGCCTCTTCTATAGATATGGGTTCATCCATGTTAGTATTCAAAGAAAAAATACATCTCTAATCATTAGGTGAATACCTTTCAGGTGGTTGTCTATTCCTTGTACACCTACAAATAGGTTGAGTTGTAGTTTCTTCCTCATCTTCTGAAGATCCAGAGCTAGATGAACTCTCCTCAACTTCTTGTCTATCCTTGGGCCTCGATTCAACTTTATCAGGTGTAGGAGGAAATTGAATCACATCTTCTTGTTTACTTTGTTCTGGCTGCAATATAATAGAAGAAGGCTTTGTTTCTCTAAAAATCACACTTCTACTATGTATTACCTTATGTGCAATAGGATCCCAAAGCTTGTATCCTTTCACACCATAACTGTATCTGATGAAGATACATTTCACAACCTTGTTCTCCAACTTTTTTCACTTCTCCTTTGGCACATGTGCATATGCCTCGCAACCAAAAACTCTAAGATGTCTCAATGAAGGTTTGTAACCCGACCATGCCTCTATATGCATCTTATTGATAAGAGTTGATGTAGGAGACATGTTAATCAAGTAATAGGTAGTGGTAACAACTTTAGCCCAAAAACTTTGTCCTAGACCAACACCACTCAACATACTCCTAGCCTTCCCAATCAATGTCCTGTTCATTCTTTCTACAACTCCATTCTATTGTGAAGAATACAGAGTTTTCTTCTGTCTATGAATACCACAATCTTTAAAAAAATTATCAAAATCATTAGAGAAAAATTCACCGCCATTATCAATCCTCAAACATTTTATTTTGTTTCCAGTCTATAACTCAACCATTTCTTTAAATTCTTTAAATCAACTGAAAACTTTAGATTTACTCTTTAGGAAATACACCCATGTCCTTCTACTATAATCGTCAATAAATGAAACATAATAGGTGGATTTACCAATTGAAGGAACATCTATAGGACCAAACACATCAGAATGAATAAGATCCAATACACCGTAATATTTATGAGAACTCGAGTAAAACTAAACACAGTTTTATTTTCCATAAATGCAATGTTCACATAAATCAAATTCAAGATTACAATCAGACAGACCTTCAACAAGGTTTTTATTTTTGAAGGTCCTTAGACCCTATTTTCCAATGTAGCCAAGTCTCTTGTGCCATAACATATTTTTCTTTGTAGGTAACTTTGTATCAGAAGAAAGAGCACCCTTGGGTACCTGAAATCCATGACCATCTGTTGAAGGTGAAACTCTCACTTCTTCCACAAAATTTATTTTCACAAAAGTAATATTAGGCTCAACAGTGAATGCATCAAAATTATACAATGTGCCATATCTGACACCTCTAACAGTCACCATAACACCTTTGACCATCTTGCATCTTGCATAAAAAAATACTACCTACACACCCACATCTACTAGTTTGCTCATAGATAACAAATTTTGTGCTAATCCAAGGATATGCAACACACCATTAATCCTTTTTATTCTACCATCAAGAAATATGATTTTAACTTTACCAGGACCAACAATGTCTACATGAGAATCCTCACTCAAGTACACCTTACCTCCATCAAATTATTCATATTCAAAGAACCAATCTCTATTAAAGTTCATATGGAAAGATGCACCTAAGTCAATTAACCATGCATCATTACCTACATGAGTTGCCAAAGACGCAATGAATGTGTTGCCATCTTCCTTCTCGAACTCAGAATTAGAATCAAATTTATTCTTTTTCTTCTTCCTTTCTTCTTTGTATTCCTTACAAACATGCCCATGCTTACCACAATTCCACCAAATAACTTTAGACTTTCCAGGAGATTTAGATCTCCCCCTGGACTTGGATTTGTCACACATCTCATTCTTCTTTCCTTTTTCCTTAGGTCTTCCATGAAAATTTAGGGCCTCCTTGGAAGTGATGGATACCTTCCTTCTCATTTCTTCAGAAAGCAAAGAACCCACCACATCTTTAGTCTTCAAAATAATATAAGTACTCTCGATAGCCATAACAAGAGAATACCACAAATTGGGAAAAGAACAAAGCAAGATCTAACATTTATCCACCTCATCTATTTTGACACCAACTGATGCCAGTTGAGCCACCAACATATTGAATGCTTCTAGTGGTATGTGATTCTTCACCCTCTTACATTCTCAAGGAATACTTCTTCCTCAAGAAAATATTATTCACTAAAGATTTGGCTTGATACATCTCACCAAGCTTCTTCCATAGTTTATGTGTAGAGGTCTCCTCATGGAAACTAATTAAAATAGAGTTTTCTTAACACAATGTGATTAGACCCTTAGCTTTATGGTCCATAACATCATATTGAGTATCCTGAGAATGATTTGCATGCCTTGAAACATTCTCATCAACAACATCCCACGGATCTCGATCTATCAATAGATCCTCCATCTTCAGCTTCCACATTTCAATTTTTTTTCCAAAAAAATTATCCACCTCTATTCTCCTTGATGAACTTGCCATCTAAAAATTCCTACAAAAAGATCACAAAGTATCTTCTGCACAAGCTCCCACTCAAACCTAGATTAGTACAAAAAAAACCCAACAAACCACAACTGAAACTAAAGGTGATCAGGCTCTGATAGCACTTGTAAGGAAGCTAAGGTAGAAAAACAACTTCCTACACTAATCTTGAGAGGAGAATAATGCAAAAAAATTATAGATCTTTAATAGTTACAAAAAATTAAATAGAAATAAACATAAATATCATGCATACTGTGACATAGTGTTTTATGTGGGGAAAACCCTTTTAGGAGAAAAACCCCACACTCCAAAAGCCACACAATATATTATTCAGTAAATCACAAATATTACAATATACTTGTAGAGCAAGCTTCTCACGGGAGTACCACCACTCAAAGATCAAGAGACAACATGACCGCTATCAGACTCATAGAAATCATCATAATCTCTATCGCATTTGTAATACAACACCCTCATAAAATAGAGTTACATTCTAGGGAAAGGCAAGCCAAAAAAATATCTGCCATTAGATCTAAAAACTAATAATGAATGGTCCACATTTACAATATATCCTTTATTTAATGTATGTCGGTCATTCTAGAAGTTTCCTAAAAAAGTTAACACTCTCACATTTCGCTTTGTGTTGCCATTGTATAGACCTATCAGTGTAACTAGGAAACATATATACATCCTATCAACAATAAACCACATATAATTGCAAGGTTGAGACACATTTTCCCAACATAGACTAGGTAACAGTTACTCAAGATTTGATTTCACACTCTTGTTGTTCCTGGTCTGTGTACTATTCCCTTCTAGACTCACTATCAAAATTTCATCTATCATTGATAAAATCCACTTTCCTTGATTTGATGACTTGTAAGGCTTGAATGCATGAATGAGCAATTAGGTCTTCAATCCTCCTCCAATTCACTTCATATTTGTAACCTGCACACATGAAAGAGAGAGAAGGATTGTGCCATATAGGGGCTTGCCTAAGTCAAACCCTTTTTTGGTATTTCTACCTCCACAATGACTATGATGATGTAAATAGAGATCTTACCCTCAAGTGAGCAAAGGCTAAATGATAAAAAAGTAATAAATTGATAATTGCTACAAGTCACCACTCAGATTTGTATTCCTTGATGGACTAAATTCATGTACTCATCACCTTCAAATATGAATTGATGCTTCAATTGAAGTCTTGCAAGTGTTACTACTCATAAAAAATAAAAATAAAACATGAACAAACTCACATGAAAAACATGTTGCATGACTAGCATGATGCTTGATTGAAATAAATGTTGTTATAATTTTGTTAATTTCGCTCTTGACTATTCAATTTCTTAACTAATTGTCTTAGGATTTTATCTTCAAATTTGCTAGGATTAAAATCATGAAAAGTGATTTGTATTTATATGCAATTCTTTCTAATTTCCCAAAAAATAAATATTGATAACCAAAAATTAATTTTAGATTTTTAAATATTAAAATGTCAACATTGACATATTTAAATTTTAGCCAAAATGGGTTGGACAAGGGTGTTGGGCACCCTAGTCCAAAGCCATCCTTTTTGAGGCCTTAAACATCAGTGTTAAATATTAAATGTTTATTTTCAATCCCATATTTTAATTTTCTAAAGATATTTATACAAGCAGATTAAATTCATAATTAGGTCCAAGAACATAGGGGGGGAGCTAAACCTAGTGTGAAATTGTCCAGGGTGAAAATTTTTGACACTAAATTTAGACCCCACTTTAGTGAGAGTATGAACTTATGCTCAGACTCACACTAAATCATGGATCAACCAAGAAGGGTTCAATTATCCAAACATTGAAGAGATAGGATAAGATCGAATCCAGGGGATGTGCTAGCCCCTGAATTCAAGATCCTATGGCAAGAAAATATAAAGGACAAAGGAACACACATATGGAGTGCAATACAACATGACAAACATGAATTATACATGATGAATACACTAACATATATTAAGAAATCCATACCCTAGGGGATACCTTCTATGATATCACCACTAAAGGAAATACCATGTGAGGTGCAAGACCACTCTCTAGGGGATATTGTGCAAAATATCACCACTAAATTGGCCATAGGACCACACTTCAGGGGATTTCATGCATAACATCAACACTAAAGGGGTTACATGGTTTTATATTTTTATAATTTTTCCCAAATAGATGAGGGAATATACCTCGCTTAAAATGTTAGTGTACTTGCTAAACTAGTATTTTAAGGAGATAACAAAGGGAGGATCCTTTAGAAAGAATACACATCTCACAAGAATAGCTATCCTTACCCCCCAAGTGTGAGGACAAGGATATTATTGTGTTGCTCCTTGTTGATGAAATATGTTTGCACAAAGTGATTTTGTGCCCCCATGCATGACAATTTGAGCATCCTATGATACTAAAAATTCCACATAGCAAGGAGCAACACCATAATAACTAATTTATTATTTTGTATGGATCCACAGCAATGTCATAAAATTGAATTAACCATTATAATTTTTTCTTTAAAAAACAACATTCATCAATAGAATGACCAAATGTTCTATGATATGCACAAAAGGATGAGTTTTGAATTGTTTTTTTGTTATCCCCTTTTTCACAAATAGGTGGTAAATTTATTAATTTCCCTTGCAAAAATATTCATAATGTACATTCTATCTCAAAAAAAGGATGTGGAGTGGTAAGAAGGCCATCTCCAAGTGGACCATAAAGTGATAGTGGAGTTGAAGCAGGAGTAAATGTCTTATGTAAATGCGGACCCCTATAACCAATCCCTTTTGTATAATCTTGTGGAATTTGTTCTAAGAGAGTGTGAATTTCATGTTCATTCTTTGTATCACAATATTGTTTAGTAAGAATCTTAAATCCATTACCATAGCTTCTTTCTAGATTAATGGGTGTATCACTAACTTTGTTTTCATAAGATGGATGATCAGTTTTGGGCATACTCTTATCTTTATTTGCATTTTTAAGGTCTTTTATTCATAATGGGTGAGGTATAAATTATAAATAAATCTCTTTGTGGGAGGAAAAAAACATATCAAGCTAAGACCTATGGTAAAATTTTCTAATTTTTGAGGAGGGTGAATGGGCAACATCAGTGGAGGATAAAGGAAAATTTTGGTTCTAATGGTAGGTAATGTATTATTTAAGGATCTATCAATGATCTCTTCATCTTGCACCAAGATTTCTTCATTGGGAGGGCATGGATTGGGAGACAAGGAAACATGAGCTTTATCATGTGTAGGAGAAGCATTACCAAAGACAACATGAAACATAAACCAAGGATCTCAAAGAAGACATCATTTTTCTAAAGCACTCAAACATTATGAAAGATTATTACAAATATATGAATTGAGAAATATATGAATTGAGATAATGGCTATTGTAGCATAGTGAAAACAAAAATTGGGACTATATTTGGGCAAAAGACTTTAAGAGACTATTGTCACCAAAATCTAATCAAAGACTACTAGGATTGGGTGCCCCAAACTAGTGAGATGATTTTTCAAAAATCAAAATCTGGAAATGAATTTCAATTTCTAAGAATTCTAATCTATAACTATTTAGGTCTGATAACATGAAGATTTTCATAAATGTAGGATTTCATTTTTTTTGCAATATGGATAATGCAATTTTTCAATTTTTCAATTTTTTTAAATAATAATGCAGTCCAAATGTTATTTTCGGATTGTAAAGTGCAATAATTAACTAATCCTACTTTGGAAAATCTATAAAATTGAATTCTTTTTTATCCTTTAAAATGATGATAACAACAATGCAACATTTTAGATTTTCAACAACACGCATATGCATTTAGACTTTATGATGACCTAATGCTTATTATTCAATGCAGTTATGAGCTAGATCTACCTTACAACAACTGAAGTTAACCCTATTTGTCTTTTGAATGAAAGATGCTTTGCAAATTTTGACTTTTTTAATAGTTTTTATGAAAAACATGTATGCATATATGATAAATTCACACAACCTAAGATACTCAAATTTTAAAATGATATGTTTCAAATTTTAGAAGATTTTAAAGTGCACAAATAGTCAGGTTCACTAAAATATTGTATTGGAAAAAGGGATCTAGATCCTAAATCACACTTCTTATAATATGACAATGAGGGATTAAAAGTGATCTTAATGCCCACTTGGACATAAAACTCAATGGAAGAGCCAAAATGGTGGATCGGGGTTTTAATCCTTTTTTGTTAGTGGAGATGATGTGTGTTGTGATTAATTGATTGTTAATTGACTAAATTTGATGATGCAATGATGTTCCTAGGTTTTTTATAAAAATGAACAAACTATTAAGATTTCTAGAAAATATAGAGGAGATAAACAAAAACAAAGTTAAGAACATAGGGTAGACACAAAAGAACCTAGCATATAAATTTGGGCCTGAAACAACTACTCAAGATATGATTTCACACTCCTTTTTCTCCTAGGTTGTGTACGTTTCTCTTCTAGACTCACTATTAGAATTCTATCTATCACTAATGAAATCCACTTTCCTTCATTTGATGGCTTGATTAGGGCTTGAATGCATGAATGAACAATTAGGTCTTCAATCCTCCTCCAATTCACATCAAATCTATAACCTACACAAATGAAAGTGGGGGAAGGGTTGTGCCATATAGGGGCTTGGTTAAGTCAAACCTTGTTTTGTTATTTCTACCTCCACAATGGCTATGCTGATGTAAAAAGAGAGGTTACCCTTGATCACATAGAGGCTAAATGATAAGCAAGTGATAAATTGATAATTTTTGCAACTCACCACTTATATCTGCATTCCTTGATGGATTGAATTCATGTACTCATCACCTTCAATGAGAAATTGATGCTTGAATTGAAGTCCTACAAGTGTTATTACTCACAAAAAAAATGAACATAAAACATGAACAAAATCATATGAAAATGTGATGCATGGCTAATATGATGCTTGACTGAAATAAATGCTTCTATAATTTTGCTAATTTTTATGTCAACTACTCAATTGCTCAATTAATTTCCTTAGGTTTTTCTCTTCAAAATTTCTATTATTAAAATGGTGAAAAATGATTTGCATTTATATGTAATTCTTCTAATTTCCTAAAAAATCAAATATCAATAGTTGACAAATAACTTTAAATTTTAAAATTTTAAAATGCTGACACCAACATATTTAAATTTTAGCCAAAATGGGTTGGACAAGGGAATTGGGAGCCCTGTTCCAAACCCATCCTTTTTGGGGCCTTAAAACATCGGTATTAAATATTAAATATTTTCAATCTCATCTTTTAAATTTCCAAGATATTTACAAAATGGGTAGATTAAGTACATAATTCTAGGTCCAAGCACATAGGGGGAGCTAAACCTGGTTTAAAATTGTTAAGGGTGACATTTTTCAATGCTACAGTAGATGAGGCTAATAATAAATTGATGATATAAAGTGGCATGAACAAGTGATGTGGAACACTTATCATCAAGATTGACTCTAAACAAAAAGGGAGTTAGTGTAGGATTTATAATCAACTATGCAAAAATGAGCTAGAAGTTCAAGAGTGTACTTAGGCTGGGAAAAAGGTCTCTTAGAATAGTTTTTAGTGATCTCAATCCTAAGAAAATAGTGCAAGAGACCCAAGTTGTTCATGGAAAATTGATCATAGAAAGTAGTCTTAACTCTAGAAATTCTTGATGAAGCATTCATTCTGACAATCAAATCATCAACATATAGAATCAAAAAATATGAGCATTCTCCTATCTCAATATGTAGACATTCAAATTTGAGTGGCATATGGTGAACCCAACTGAGAGAAGAAAGGAGCCCATCTTGACATACCAAGCCTATAGGGCCTTCTTAAGTCCATAGAGAGACTTCCTCAATCTACAAACCAATGAAGAATCTTGAATAAATCCATGCATTTTTTTGTATAAATATCCTCCTATATATCCCCATGAAGAAATTCACTCTTCACAGCCATCTAATGTATAAACCAACTATGAGTTGAAAAAATATCAAGAGTTACTCAAATCAAGTTTATCTTGGAAATGGGGGTAATGATATTAGCGTGATCAACACCCAAAACTTGTGACAAAACTTTGGCCACAATTCAAGCTTTGAACTTATCAACTAATCCATCTATTATAATTTTGGTTCAATAGATCCACTTACATCAAACTAGTTTTCTTCCATTAGGAAGTGGAAAAAAATCCCACTTGATTTTTTGAATTAAAGAGTTATACTCTCCCTTAATGGTTGAATCCCACTTAGTAATGCATGACGATTCATAAAATGATTTTGAATTTAAATCTATGAAAATGTAGGAATGTGGACCATCTTGGTGTTGTGATTGAGTCCTCCTAGTCTTTGAAGGATCCCAAACAAGAATGCAAATAGATTTAAGTGCCTAATGATCCCAATGAAGCATAGTAGAAGAACATGGAGGAGGATATTCCTTAGTCTTTGAATATGGATTTGGTGAAGGAGGATGTGAATCCTCATGATGAACCTTGTAAGTAGAAGCTAGAATAAAATATTGAGTCATTATTGTTAGGAAATTATTGCATTTAACCCATGATCTTAAATCATTTCTTACATAACCCACAAGAGATAAATATGCATACAAGTTGCCAAAATGCATAGATCAAATAGACAAGCCACAATATAACACAAGATATACCTAAGGAAAACCCTCAAGAGACAAAAAAACCCAGCCTCCAAAAGCATCCATACTCCATCATATTATTCAGCAATAAAGCAATACAAGAGTTACAATGAATATCTCTAAAGCATCAAGCCCTCCAATGCATTCCCATGTGTCCAAGCATGAATCCACACATCCCATTCCATGCTTCACAAATTCACTTCTCAAAAAGACTCAATAATGACAGCCAACCTAAACCACTACACATGTGTTTGCTTTTATAGACACAAGCTCACACAAAATACAACTAGTGGTAAGGTGAAACCATGTACCACAAAACCATGTGAATACAAAACCACCAAACCCTTATTTAATATTGGGTACTAAGACATCACATTATTTAATATTTCCCCAATATTAAATTATTATCTCATGTCTCCCACACATTAAATAATAATACAATATTATAATACAACATAAGTGGTCCCCAAATAATTACCTAGTGTGATTAACCACACCACCAAGGTGCATCATAACTAAATAATTATTTAATTACAATATTATAATAAATCAATTTATGCAATGGTGTACAACACCATATCCCAACTATCATCTAAATCTATTGTGGAGGAAGGAAGAATGTGATAGCATGAGCAGGAAGATTTTTCCTCAAAATACACACTGCACTCAATGAAGAGGTCATGTGTCTTATAATTCAAAAGATGATTTCCTTTAAAACATTTTGGATATACAAAAGAGATGTAAGGTTGAGTTTGAGGTTACAAGACCCACCCTCTTTGAAGGAATATGTGCCCATGCTAGTGAGTCAAAGAATTTAAAATGTCACACTATAGGTTTCCTACCACACCAATCTTCAAAGGGAGTGATGTTTGTTAACAATAAATGTGGGACATAGACTAGAGTTTTTGAACCTCAAGAATTCTTAAGTGTTGTATTTATACCCTAGTGATAGCAATTAGAGAATAATTAGAGAATGTGTAGTACATAAAACTAATATGTGACACTTAATAAGGTTAAATAATGTGTTAAGTTCATAAGTTAAACACAAATAAGCACCATAAACAACTGTCTCTTATATATATATTAATTTATTTTTGTATTTAAATTGTTTGATACAGTAACTATTCCAATCTCAATATTCTTCTCCTATATTTCAATGCCTTATGAGGAATCCTATTTTGGATGTGAGCAATAAATTCATAATTTCATCCCAACATTTAAGTGCAAGTGAGTGTGTGTGGATCATACAATCAACCATCTCTTTTAGGGATCTATTTTTTTCTCTTTTATATACACCATTTTGTTGAGGTGTATAAGCAACTAAATGTTAAAGGTCAATCCCTTCAAGAGTATAAAATTGTTCAAAATTATGATTCATGTATATTCTCTATCATTCTATACAAATGATCTTGATGCACTTTCTAGATAATTTCTTGGCTCGACATTTGAACTCCTAAAATCTATCAAAGAATTTACCTTTCTTCCAAATGAAGAAGACCCATGTGCATTTATAATAGAAACCGATAAAAGTGAGAATATAGTGAGCCTCGTTGAAGGACAAGGATGGGAAGGGACTCGCCAAGTCATTGTGCACTAGCTCAAGGAATTTTGAAGCCCTCCAATCATTCCATTTTTTGAACTTGTCCTCGTGATGCTTTCCCAAGGCACAAATTGAACAAACACCACCATAAAAACTAATTTGAGAAAGAATTGTGACCATGTATTTTATATTGAGCTACTAAAGGTAGCAATAGTTGATATTATTAAACCACTCATGCCATATTTTTCTCATAGAATTTGAATGGGTGAGTAATGTTGTAGTGGGAGCATCATGTAAAAAGTGAGAAAAAATAATAAAGTCGAGAGTGATGGTCATAATTTTCCACTATAATAAGAGAATCATCTTCAAGATTATTGATAGAAATTGACTTTGGAGTGAATTGGATCTTCTTATCATTTTGGGTGATTTGGTAGATAGAGAGAAGGTTTCCTAACAAGTTAGGCACACAAAGAACATTCTCAAATATACTAGTACTGGAATCAAATATACCTTTCCTAGTGACATCCACAAGTGAGTCATCCCTAATGACAACGTGAGGCACAAAATAAGGCTCTAATAAGAAAATTAATCTATATAGAACATCATATGGTGTAAATAACATTATGGTATAATCCACTATCGAGAAAAATCTACAAAACCAAAAAGTATAGTTTCTTTTCCTTTACCTATTTTTGAAGAAGGTCTAGAGCTACAACAAAGGAGGAAAAATTAATGTTATTCTTTTTAAAATATGTTTTAGCTCATCGATTTTCTTCCCATGGCATGAATGTTCCTCATGACCAACCTTCTTATAATAGTTTCATTTTTTCTTTTCCTTTTTATATGAATTCCCCTTGCATGGAGAGGATTTAGAGTCTTCTTTAGTGAAAGATGGGGAATGTGCATGCTTTGTGTGTGGCTTATTCTTTGATCACTTATATTTCTTGTTAGTGTATCTTGACCCTTTTTACCCCTTTGGCTAAGTGGCCAAAAAGCCTTGAGATTGAGATGGATTTAAGAGAGCCATAGAGAGCAACTTTTCTTGTTCATGCATAAACATTTTTGAAAAACTCAAAATAAGGCATTGGATATGTAGACTATGTAGTCAACCTATGAGTATGAAATATTAAAAAAGGCCCATATGAACATAACTTATTTTGTTTAGTGTATTGTAAACCAATTGAATATCATTATTACTAGTACCACAATCTTTGAGTTGTACTTTTGGTTCACTAAGTTTAGTAATGTATTCTTGGATGTTGTGAAACCTTTTGGGATTGACACTCATTAAATCTATGTTGATTTGATAGCATCTAACTTCACTAGTTTTAAAATATTTTTTTGTTTTTCTCATGCTTCATCAATTTTAGTACATGAATCAATGTGAAATAGTAGATCAAAGGAAACAAAGTTGGAAATACATCCAATATTTGATTTAATATTTTCAATAATCCAAGATAACTTTTCCTTGGAATTTGTGGTTTCTAGAACCTATTTCTCAACATATAGAGTATACCCTAAGTGCGTTAAGGCTTCCATGCATTTCTTTCCATGTTGCATAGTTATATGGGGTTAGCAAAGGAAACTTATGATTACCCATGTATGTAGGAAAATTAAAAAACACGTTGAAACTCAAAATAGAAGATGCACAATGTCAAAACATAGCAAGACACCCCATAAATTCACTCAATCACTAATTCCCCAACAACTAATATTTGACACTTTATAGATAAATGTGTTTACAATGCTAGAGTTATCTCTAGAGTTTTATAATGTTCAAAAAGGACTAAGTACTTAAAGTATAATTCAAACTTAGAATTAGAACTAAAAAATATTACCAATGTATAGTGCACACAAAAGAATATTTAATTTCAAAAAAATAATCACTTCAATCCAAGTTCATATGTGAAAGTAACAAGTGTTTTAAGTTCAAAAAATAACTATCCACCAGTTCTAATGAGAAAATGATTTTACGTATAAATAGGATTTTCTTGAATAAATAATACTTTCACCACTATGAATAACATAAAATTCTACCCCAAATAAAAATAGATTGTGTTGAAAAAATATTTTGTATGCTAAAGATATGGGCCTTTGAAGTTAAATTGCAAAATCAAAATTTGCAATGGAGAGGGGATCAAATTTTTTAACTAGGCTATTGCCATCAAAATAATGCCATGATGATGCCATCAATGAAATATTTTAAGATTTCATCAAGATATTCTCTAATGCTAGAATATTCTCAAATTACCTTTAATTTCTGTAAAACTATTGTTAACTATTGTTGCATGTAAAAACTATTAATTTCCTTGCGAGAAAATTTCTATTTTTGGAGGAATATTAAAGGTATATTCCTTGCAAGTTAGTGGGAGGGCATAATTAGTGGCACCACTCATTTGGTGTTGCATGGGTGGCCATGAGTTGTTATGTCAACAACTTGCTCATAAGTGATTGTGTATTGACACTAAATTGGATACTCTACACTACTAGTGGTGGCATTATTGCTATAGTGTTGTGGGGCAACTTTTTTTGAAAATTTCCATACTATATGATATAGAGAGGGTTGTTTGGTTTGAATCTTAGAATATTTTTCCTCCAATGTAAAATTGTAAAAAAATGACGATTTGACAATCAATCTTAAGGTTTTTGGGTCTTTTGAACATGTTAGAAGGATCGAATTGGCCTCAACATGCCCCAATTTTGAGCATCCTATTGGACTTTTATAGATAACCTATATTCTTTGAAACCTCACAAATCTCCTCTAGTGTCCAACTAGGATGAAATAAAAGGCTAATATGACTTTATCAACTTCTTTAAACTTGACGGTGAACTCAAAATGTCTCTAGGAAATTGTGATGCATCTTAGAAAATATGAATCCCCTAAAAACTAAGATTTATTTCACACCTTTCTAATTTCATATCATCCAAGGATGCAAGAGAAGTGCATACTTAATTACTCAAGAAAATAATAGCTTTAAACTCCCAAATTTTCTATTTTTTTTTTTGATTAGATAAGTAGGGAAGGACCCTAATCTCGTACAAAGCATACAAAAAAGTTGAACAACCCAACAAAATAAACTAGCCAAACACAACAACTAGTCAGAAATCAAAAAACAAGAACAACAACAATAAACATACCAGTAGCAAGAAAAAATCCATCGACAAAAGACAAAACAAAAATAGAAAACCAAAGAGAAACAACTCAAGCTCCAGAGCTAAAACATAATGAATTTTCCTCCAAGGGCTTAATCAAAATAGAGACCTTCTTAGAAGTACATTTCTTCTTACATTGCGCAACTATCCAAGAAGAATCAAAAACTAGATTTGAAACATTTAGACCGGAAGGGGGAGAATCCCCTTCAAATTTACTAACAAGTGGAACAACAAATAATTCAGGTGAAGCATCCAAATCCAATCCCGAAGCAGTTGGATTTATAGATAAGAAAACCTTTTCTAAAATGGGGGCAACAAGGGCCTTAGGGGAGGAAGAACACATAGCAGTAGGAGCATCCTTGTCCAAAATTAGCACAACAGAAGCCACAAAAGAAACAACACCATCAACAAGAGGATTATTTATCTACACAAAAGGAGAAGGAGGCCTAGAACCCTCACCATCAAAAGAAGAGTCTGCATTAGGGTACACAGTGAAATGTTCTTAGAGAGAATTCTTCCACTAAGTGGAGGATGAAATAGGACGCGAGGCATGAGGATAGTCACGAGCCAAGTGACCAATAGAAAAATGTCTGCAACGAAAAGGGATACCTTTGTAATCCACTAGTTGAGACCAAGACCAGGGATACCTTTGTATTTTGTAAAACTGTTAACTTGCACCTCATAACCCAATTTGATGCCATGTAAAATTTGGCTATGAAGCCACCACAAATATAAATGACTGAAGGAAAGAAAAATAATAAATCTAGATTTAAAAGAAAAATTTGTATTCTATTCAACCTGAAATGCAAAGAAATTTAGAATAAGTTATTACAAATCTATTATAGGTGAGTATATATAGGATATATATCATCCAGGAGACTAGAAAAATAACCAATGTGAGATAATGTTTAAAAAGTCCCTTAGTAAACTTAACTTGGTGTGAAAAGGACCTAGGTGGAGAACTAGCTATGAAATGAATTAGTAAGGAAATATATCTTGTTCACATTGGCATGCTGAATAATCAATTATATTAATCTCTTCATATTTTTGATATTAGATTTTAGTTGATTCTTGCATTATGCATGATTTGTAGGTTTGCATGTAGTTTTTTATAATCTTCTATTGTCACCTATATCTATAATTGTATTATTTTTTAAATTATTAAATCATATATGGTATCAAAGCTTTGTTGGTGTCTTTAGTTGATTGGTCATTTGAGAAATAAAAGTTTCAATTGAAGCTTTGTAGGACAGAGTAATTATAAATTAGATTGTTACCTAGGGATTTCTCTTTCAAATTTTTATTGTAGGCAAATTTTAGAGCTTGATGTATCAAATAGGAGCTCACCACATCATTCAAAAGGCTTGAGAAAGTTAACATTAATTCTTATCATCGATATTAGAGATCAAGAAGCTTGATTGTTCAAAAGGGTTTCATCATTGAATTTCATAAAATACTTAATTTTGGGTATTTTATGGCCAAATGAACCCTACTATATTGAATCCAAAAGGCCCAAGAACCCTCACTTACATATAAAATTTATCATTTCTAGATTTTACATGATCTAGATGAGGTTGATTTCTTTTGGCTTGACACTATTCATCTATATAGTTGTAAGTTGTCATACTTTTTGTATCTATGTGCAAAGTTTTTTTTCTGTGCATTCTTTACATCATCACTTAAGAATGGACCTCTCTCAAATGTAGTTTTGTTTTTTTAGTTGAGCTTTAAAGGCTCCGTTCTTGCTCATTTTTTCTCATTTTTAGCAATATTTTTATATAGGTTAATTATTTGTTAACTTCATAATGGTGTAGACAGTTCTTCATTTTGGTGTCTTATTTTATAAATATTATAGATTCTCACAAGTAATGCTAAGTAGTTCTCATTTTGAAAACAAGTCTAGGGATTTATTTGGGTTCATACAATATCATTTTGGGGTACATTTTTTTTGAAAGTGCACATTAGTGTTTTCATTGGCGTAGTATAATTTATCTCTTTCTATATAAAAAATTATACTATATTTATGGCCTATTTTAAGCATTTGTGATACATTGAGATTAAGACCACTTTACTATTTTGACAAGTGGCAACTATAATTACATTATGTATAAAGTACCATCATCATAATTTATTAGGAGGTTTCATAATTGAGTTATTTTAGGGACCGTGTGCTTATGTAAATTCACTCGGTTATAAAGTGCCATCATTTCATGTACTTGTCTTTTAGAGGGCTTATATATGGGAATTTGTAATCATGAACTAAAAGAAAGTTCCATCTTGGGGGCGTCATGCATAAGATTCCAATGTTTTTACATAGTAGGACATAATAAAGGATGACAGTGTAGTCCAATCGCATGCACTATGATCCTACCTCCACCTTGATGAAAAATTACATGGGTTGTATTTGGATTATCTAATTTTCTCTTTGCCACATCTTGTTTAAACTTGAAAAATATTTATTCACATAAGTTCAATCTTATATTTAGAGCCTATAGAAACTGATCATGAATCTTACATCTGATTCAGATTAGGTCACATTTGAAATTGAGATCCATTTGTTATGTTTAATATTATTGAATCTTCATGGTACTTGCTCCTATAGGTAATCTTTAGTCATAGTTTAGCATCCTCATTGAGGTACATGAGTAGTTTCCAAATCCATTCATCATTCTATCTTCATCCTTTCTTAAGGGTATTTTTTCCTATAATTTTTATCCTTCTCATCTATTGGGGTGCTTCTATCATCACATGCAGGTACTTGATCAAGCCTAGTTGTCAAGATTCATTTCATGTATTAGACTCAAGTCATTGCTATGAAAACATATTTTAAACACACACACACAGTCTTTTGCTAGACAAACCTTCCATATCAAATGTCAAGCAAAGTAAATGATTTTTAACAATATCTTATCCTCTAATTGAATCTAATCACATAGGCTATCATTCATTTCCAAAACATCCCATAATGGTAATGAAGTATGATATATTACAAATTGAGCATTATTGCCCTTGCAAATGCCTAATATGAAGGATTTGATTTTATACATAAGCAAGGGAGATCCAACCAATGTACTTTAAATTTCATGACTAAATTGAAGTGTTAATCAAGTTTGATTAGACTTAAATCCTTCTAATCCAATATATTTTGGCTAACCATTTTCAAATTTACATGATCAATGGCATAATTCTCCAACTTATCAACCACTTTGTTACTTCCCTACAATAATGTTATACTATGAAAGAGTTTTAAAATGAAATCTTTTACTAGATTTATTCCATATTGTTCTTAATTTTATAACTTGATGGTTATTTGTTTTTATAAAATTTACCATTACCATCAAATCTCCCTCTAAGATTACGTCTAGAATATCCTTTTCAATAATTACATCTAGAATATCCTTTTAAATAAAAATTTGGAGGCTGATAAGTAAAGATTGGATTGGAAACAATGGCAATTTTTTTTTCTTTTTAATTATTTCAATTATAAACATAAAAAATAAAGAATTGGTGCTATAAGGGATGAATTAAATATTCTGTAGTCTAATCTTGCTGATATATGTAATTTTTCAAACTATTTTATGAGAATCTTTTCAAAGATGATCAATGGCAAGATATTCAACAAATTCTTGAGGATATTGTCAAATGTCATATTCCTAACAAAAATGAATCTAGGCACAACCAACATCTTGATAGAATTGTGTCCTTGGAAGAGCTGGAAAATACACTTTTCTCCATGGCTCCTCAAAAAAGTCCAAGCAGTGATGAGCACCCTATGAAATTATACTAGGCTATGTGGCAACACATCAAGGAAGATTTTTATTGCATATACTTAGAGGCCTTTAAAAAAGGATCCTTAGGTTCAAACGTTAATGGTGGCATAATCAAGCTCCTCCCTAAAGGAAAAATGGAAGACTCCATCCTTGGTTGGTGTCCTATTACCTTACTTAATACCTCCTATAAAATTAAATTGCAAAAGCTTTGGCTATTAGAATAAAACTAGTAGTGCAAGAAATTGTTAGAACAAAGAAAACTAGTTTTACTGTTGGTAGATATATTCTTGATAATCTTATGTTAGCATGAGAAAACTGTGAATGGGCACAAAAAACATGCCAAAATGTTATATTGATTTAACTTGATTTTGATAAGGTATATGATCTAGAATTAGCTGGTGCTTTATTATTAATATGCTTAAATGGTTGGGCTTCAATCGTAAAATTCGTGCACACATTCAAATGTTATTCCAAGATGCTAATACTCAGATTATTGTCAATAACATGATGATTGGTGTTTCCCTTACAAATATCCATCCGCCAAGGATGTCCTCTAGATCCTTACCTCTATGTTCTTATAACAGATGCATTGGGTTATCTTCTTCAAAGTGCCATTACAAGTAGCTCATTTCATTAGTTTCTACTCCTCATAATGATATTGTTATTAATTCTCATTATGCAAATGACATTTTATTATTTTTATAGAATTTTGAAAAAGATATTTCTGATATGATGGACATATTGGAGCTATATTGTGATATTTCAGGATCTAAATTGGCTCATAACAAAATAAAATTCTTGATGGTTCAAGCTAGGTCTATCGCCCAATGAATTCCCAAAGAATGAAAACAAATCAAATATAGGGAAATTATGAGGTACCTTGGAATAACCTTTGGTATTGGGGTTTCTCTTTGTGACATGTGGAATTGGCATCTCATGAATAGAGTCAAGAATAAACCCTTTAGCTAGAGGTATAAATTCCTTTCTTTGGCTGATAAAATTCAAGTTGCTAGTAAAAAATTCTTTCCACTCATGTTTATTACTCCTCATGTTGGATTCCTTCTAAAAATGGGTATGAGGACTTAGTCAAAATTATTCAAAGATTTCTATGGGATAAATGGGATGGTAATCTAGGATATATATCCACATCATGGTCTCATTGTATTGAGTCGAAACATAGAGGTGGTTTGGGACTCATAGATCCAAGAACTTTGAGGATTTGTTTAGCTACTAAATGGATTATTAGAGATGCTAAAGAGGACGAACCATGGAAGATCATTATTTGACATCAAATTAATCTTGCTTTAGCCAAAGGTAAATGTTAGCTAGTGGCATGGTTAGATACAATCATTCATGTTTCATTTTTCTGAATCAAGGCTTTACCCCCTTTAGTCTATCTAGAAGGCTTAGCAATATGTTTTCCATCTCTTAAAATGAAGAGAAAACTCCCTTCAACATGGATTCAACTTTTCCACTTCTTCTATTTGGTGGAACACATATATTCTTTATCACGAACAACCCAAGTTGCTTTAAGCTTCTTGAAACATTCCTATCCTTTATTCTAAAAGGGGTCTATAATGTTGGAGACTTGTGGGATTTTCACTCAATGAGCTGGTTACCATGGAATATGATTAAAAACCGTTTCAATCTTAGCAATAAATACAAAAAAATCTTGATCTTTATGCAGTCCTTGGTGTTGTTGGAGTTGTTTATGAAACTATGTACACCTATCCAATGCAACTTCTTCAAAGAATGGCTATGGATGTCATTCTATCCCTTTTTATTGTTTTCTTTAAAAAAGATTTACTTGTAGTTGCTTCCTAATTTACCCTTGAAGTCGCTTGAATTCCAAATGGAAATCAAGAAGTTCTAGTTAAAATTATCTACTCAAATTTGGAGATCAAAAGTCAACTTGGATGCTCAATTAATTTCCTGGAAGATACTACACTTTAAACTACCCATTGGGGATAGGTTAAAGTGTAGTATGATCAAACCAATTAATTGCCCTCTTTGTCACATGCATGAAAATATGAAGCATATTTTTTGGAGTTGTTAGTTTGTTAAAAAAATAGTGGAATGTTGTATTTAATGACTTCTCTACTATCTTTTATCACAAACTAAGTTGGAGAAAAGCTCTTCTTGACATTGGACTTCATGCTAATGTTTTGCTGATGGTGTTAGACATGCAATTTCGTTGCATATATGGAGAAATGGATGTAAAGTTGTCTTTAATAACAATAATGACCATCAATAATTTGTATTTTTAAGGCTTTACTCTGATATTTTTTATTATCCTGCTGCCCTCTTTGCTATGCTCTAGACCGAGGCTATGAAGAATCTCAAGTTGAATCTCTAGATGCAACAAATCAAATTGCAAGTTGAGCATTTTCTTAGCAAAAAGAAAGTTTGTATTGCACAAGGATTACGAGCTTTCTTGCAAAATTGACCATTGCTCGGGTTTTGCTTTAGTTGGTCATGTTTTAGTTTTGTATTGCCACACTTATTGTAAATGTTTTTGTGTTTATCACTGTTGCTGGTTCGTTTTGTACAGCTTCTTCTTGTAATTTTTAACATCTTTAACTTTGTAATTGCTTCCAATAAAGAAAAGTAAAGCTTGGACCTCATCTTTGTTATCAATTCTATTGATATTTTTTTTCAAACAAACCATATTGTTTCTCCTTTACAATCAATTATACCACAACCAACCTTTGATATGCCCACATTTCTTCAATTTAAACCTTCAAATTAAAAAAAAAGTTCTATTTTGATATTCACCCTTGGTTTGTTTTCAATTACCCCGCAAACCCATGAAAAAATATAAATATAAAATCTCTTAGTATACGACTTGGTATACGAATACCACAAGCAACTTTCTTAATATAAGAAGGAAACGACATTTAAAAGATAAATAAAAAATCTCTTAGTATGTTTTATTTGTTTGTTTGAAAGGAACATTTACGCGATTCATTTGGATATGTCCATTATGCTTTATTGAGTACATTGAATGGTTAATAAAAGTTAGAAGAGAGAAAGACAAGTGGGTCCTCTTCCCTAGATTACGATAAAGACAAGTGACTCGTACAATGATGTCATCTTTATTATGCATTGAACACAGACATGCAATGCAGATTCATCTTTAACTGAGTGGAATCTTTGGACTTCTTAATCACGCTAAAATTAAATAGAAAACAATAATTATTTAAAATTATGCCTTGCCAACTGAAGCTGTAATATATTCAAACATATCTCTATTCAACCTTCTATAATATATCGCTTACAAAGCAAATATTATAATATTTGAATCTTTCTTAGAATAAATGCATGGTTTTATTTTTTAATAATTTATTTAATTCATAGATTTTTTATTTTATTTTTAAATTATTTTAAACAAATAGTTTTAAAAATATGTTTATTGTTCACAACATTTTTTAATTCTTTTATATATATTTTTTATAGTAACTTGTTTTAGATATACATTTATTATTTCTTTCTTTTAAAATCAATTTGCACATATTTTTGGTAATAAGTTGTGTATGTCTCTTTCCTTGATTATTTAATTTATATGAGTTTGGATTTGGAGTGGGCCTCATAAAATATTCAAATACGTTGATAATTCCAATCCCTAGACTCATAATATATAATATTTGAATTATTTTTGGAGAATAAATATATGATTTAAATTTCTTATACATTTTATATAAATAGTTTTATTTATAGAATTTTTTTTTTACTTTTTTCAAATTTTATATTATTTATTAAGATAATTTTTTTTTTAAAAAATGAATTATGAATTTATTGTTATTACATTTATTTTAATTCTTTTATAGAAAGAAAATTTATAGCAATTTTTTTCTATTTACGAATTTACTATTTATTATTTTAAAATTAATTTGTATATATTATTGATGTTAGGTTGTATTCTTTTTATTTGATTAATTAGTTCATATAAATTAAATTTGTAGTGGTCTTCATATAATATCTAAATATGTTGGTATCCCCTTTCATAATCCCTCTTTAAAAATACATGGTAGTGGGTTTTTAATAAGATTAAAAATAAAGTTTCAATAATTTTTTAATTAATTAGAAGGTTTAGATGTATAGATTTTTTTTTCCTTAAAAGATATGTTATGCTTCTTATTGTATTTATAACTTTCATATTAATAAAATTTAGAAAATAATTTTTATTTTTATTTTAATTATAATATAATAAAGGTAATAAATAGAGGCATAAAAATCCTAAACAATTTGGTTGTTTGAATTTAATATCACTCTTACATAAAAAAATAGATTTTGGTTTCTTTTGGAATAAAATTATAGTTTTTTCATTTTTATATATTAATTTAAAAAAAAAATAATAAAAGAAAATATTTTTTATTTAAGTTTATTTTAAGATAATTTAATGCAATATATAAATATAATTAATCTAGATTAAGTATTGATCATTTTGATAAATTACAACAATTATTAAATGAGTGAAAAAAAAAATACATATTGAATTTTCTAATTGATGAATACACTAATTTGATTTGCTTCAAGATTAGGAATAAGGAATATTGCACTCAATATTTTTTTAGAATTGTAATATTTTGTTGACACTATGCAACATGAGTGTAGGGATAAGGGGGAATTTTATGACTATAAATTTTTCATGTTCCTATGAATTTATATTATGTGATATACAACATTTTATTCTTGGCTCCATCTAATGTGTCTTGACTTCTTCATTGTCATTTGATATATGTAGGTTGGTAGAATTTATAAATATCTTTGTAGGGTTGTCAATATGTCACAAGCGGATATTTTATCTTATAGATCAACTCATGGAACTATGTATGAATAATTGAAAACAAGTGTCTCAAATCAGACATATGCACCTGCATAATTGAAAACAACCATCTCAAATTAGGCATATGCACCTAGAATGTTTGTATATAACTAGATTCAGTTTAATGCACTAATGGAAGTGTTTTTACTCCTTCAAACGAAGAGGCATGAACATTCTGTGTAAAATAAATGTATTGCTGTGTTAAATAGAAAATCTATAGGAGGCCATAATTTCCCATTAAAATGGATGGAACATTGTTTTCATTTTAGAACAATTATTTTTGAGGCGTTTCTTTATAGAAATACCTAGTTTGAATAAGATTTCACTACCATAACTATTTTTATTGATAGTAGATCTACATGTTTTATAAAATTTAGCTCTTATATCTACACGAAGACATTTATGATTATAGTTTTCTTTTATATTTTGAATTTTATTAAATAATTTTTCAATAATATAAGGGCTAAAATAAGTAATATTAAATTTAAGTTAATTTGAATACATAATTAATCAATATTCTAAAAGTTAATTTAATAATTTATTTTAATTACTTATTTTAACTTAATATAATGATATAGTTTCTATAATTTTCATAATAAATAACATTAGTATAATTATATATATATATATTATCTATTTAAAAAATATAATATATGTATATATATCCCATTTCTTAAACACAACCTTTTCAAATTTGTTTCTCATAACATAAGTGTATTAAATGGATTTAATTATAACGACAATAATAAATCACAAAAAATCTTCTTAGTTGGCCCCTAGAAGGTAAGATTCAAATTTGAAATTTTAATCTTGAAATAAAAAATAAGTATGAGTAAACTTAATTCCACATGGATATGAAGAATTTATAGGATGTGCAAACATAGGGATGAGATAAAATGTAGGTGTAGGTATAGGAATGTGTGAATTATAAGAATGGAATAGGAGATAAATGCATAGGTGGATGCTAAAAATGTTGTGTATAGAAGTGGTGTGTATAAGGATAGGGTATCACAAAGTGTGTAAAGATATGTGTGTATGGATGGATAAAAGACAAAAAATAGACCCAATTTCACATAAGATTATTTCATGTCACTTTATACATATATCAAGACATTTCTTTAAAAATAAACATTAAACATATAAATAAAAAAAATTACCATTAAATAAATGTACTTAAAAATTTCATAATCTTATTATTATTTATATAAATATGAAAAAAATGATATATATACATATATACATAGATACATACATATATATATACACATACACATACACATACACATACACATACACATACACATACACATACACATCCTATTTTCATATATTAAAAAAATTCATATAAAATATAAATATTATATTTAAAAATACGTACATTATAATTTTCCACCTCTATTTAATACTATTTAAAAAAAATTTATAACTACATTGTCCTCCTAGAACTGTTCCATTCCTTTCCATTAAAAATATTAACATGCTATCTAAGAAATTAAATAAATCTTATTTTTTCTGAATTCTTATTAATCTATATTTAAATCTAAATCATAAATTATGGCACACCTCCGATAATAAATCACAAATCTAATTTAACCTTATGAACCTAAAGTATTTTAGCGTTATCCAAAACGTGTGGAAAAAAATGGCACACAAAAGAAAAAAACATAGAATCTCGAGAAAGAGGTTTTGAGCAGAGAAACTCAGTTTGAACAGCTGTTGCATTTTGCTTCAGGAGTAAACGCAGTTATCAAACCGAAGAGACTGCTATATTGGGGACGTTAAAAGGCATTAGAGCCAAACCCATGAGCACAGTAAATATTGCAATAGGAACCAACAATAATATAAAAGGAGGTGGAGGCAGAGGAGGCAATATCAAAGGAAGAACTAATAATGAAGCAGTTAGCCAGAATAGTACCAGTACAGATTCAATACTGAAGTGGCCAATAGCAAATGACTGCTGCTTTTTCGCTGCTTCATCTCCTATGTAGGGCACCTTAAGAAATGGAGGACTGCTAGAAACATTCATGATGTTCAGATAAGTAGTTCACCGGTATCCGGGGCTTGGAAGCTAAAACAGCAGCAGACAAAAATAAGAAATAAAAAATCTCCAGTCAATAAAGTGTAATAAAAATTCCAATCTTACAGGCAAAACAATCTAATAAATAATTATTTTCAACTGGACAAAGTTCAATGAACCTTACACAGATTTTACGCCTTGTGAAAACTAAATCTTAAAACTTTATCATTCTTGTAGTTTGTGGAACAGAGATATTGAAATGAAATCCCGTAAAATAGGTCTGAAAACGCATCTGGTGCACAAAAGTTGTCCGATCTGTAAGCAAACAGGTGCATAACCCTAAATATCTTCCAAATTGCAATGAATCTTACATAAATTGCTGTCTCCTTCAAGAATTTTGAAGATCTCTAGCAAGCTTTTTAAATTGTAGAAACCTTGTATTTGAGGAAACAGGATCATAGAAATAAATATAATATGCATCAGAAATCTTTACCTAATCTCTGCTTTTGCGTTATATTTGTCGGCTTACATCAACAACTGGTAACAGCTTTATGATTTTAGGCATTATAAATTTAGAATGGAAAAAAAATCTAAATCTACCGTAAAACTTGTCCAATCTGATCGGTATTGACCTCGTTGGAATTGACTTGTTCAGAGGAAGGCTGTTCTTTAATCCGATTTCGAAGCTTTGCGGTCGATGACAGAGATTTCTGTAATCAAATCGATCTAAGCTTCAAATTCTTTGCATTTTTCTGCTTTCAATACAAACGTTTAAGCTTTTCCGTCGTAAAACTTCCATCATAGAGAGACCTCTGCCGATCTCGCTGAAGTTACTGCTTATATCGTCAACATAAATGTTCTCTCTCCGTCAATTTCTCTCTCCTGCAATTTCGATGAAGTTTACGGCGAAACGATTGGAGAGAAATAATGATCTATCTTCTTATCGGGGATTATAATTAATTTATTTTGAAAGTTGAAAGTTTGGACCAAATTCAATGAAACGAACATTTCGTTGTGTCCGGGTTAAATGGATCTTAAAGACATTAAGTTCTCCCTTTGTTTTCACATTGCTAGGGACGTTTCTTCACTACTATTTTCACTACTATTTCAACTATTCCATTAGGGTTGATCAACTTTACCTTTAAGCTTTATTTTATGTTATTATTTTAAATTTTGATTTTTGAAATATGTTAGAAATTGATTTATTAATGTAATAAAATTTTAAGATTTGATTAGACATATGTTTTCGAATATTTAAATTAATAGAATTTTATTCTAGTTTAGATTTGTGTTATGAAATTGATCTTTACGAGTAGAGAAATAATTTGACACATAGAATTGAACTCAGACTCACAAAAGTGAAATAACAAAATTTTGGTAAGTGGAATTTGCTTGTCTCACTTTTTTATTCTTATGTCCAAAGGCGGTGGTGTCTATAAACACACTATTTGGAAACTTGCTAAGCAAGGATAACCTTCTCTTCAATCAATCACTAGGTAGATTGATTTAAGGATTATGAATCAAAATTGAAGATCTAGCAAGTAAACATACATGATACATAGGATAATGATTGAATTAGGATGCTTTATAATTCTATTAAGATGATTTTAAGTGAATATCCTTTTGTTTATTCCTTTCTTTAAGTTCTTTGAAAATTAATGAGTGAATGTCCTTAAATGCAACAATATAATACACAAATGTGCACTAAGTTAGCTCAAAATGAATATTGGAAATGTAGCAACATTTAAATTTGAATTTTAAGATGTAAAAGTTTGAAATTCAAATTTGTAGCTATAGGAACGAATCAAGTCAATCTTGTACCCATGAATTTGATTTAGGGTGGTGAATGAGAGATCTACGAATAACGATCAATTGTTAGAGATGAGTGATAATAAGATTAGAATATGATAATTTCATAAATTAAATTTCATGCAAGAATACATCACTTGTAAAAAAATTATTGCATAAAAAATAATTCAATCAAAGTAAGCTTAAAACATAAAGGAAAGGGGGATGGATACAAAATTTTCATCATTATACAACTATCAAATGTTTAGTTTGAGTTTTAAAAGAGAAGATAAATTCCCAACACCATCTTGCTTTCTATTCAATGTGGTAAAATAAATATCCCATAAAACTATTAAATCTCCAATTTTAAAAAATGTTAGTTTAGCTTTTAAAAATTGTAATATTATTAAATATAGATTTAGTAAAAAAAAATCTAGTTGGATAGGGCATGCAGTTAGACATAGAAATAAGTGCATGTAGAAAGTGACAACTCATGTATAAATATACTATGTAAACAAGAAAACAAGAAAACAAGAAATAAAATAATTGGTAGAATACAAACAATACAATCAAACTTTATATATTATATGTCTTAACAATACACAAGAAAAGAAAATATATTATGTCTTTGTTTGAATATGATATTTATGCACTAGTTTATATAATATATGATTTTGAAATATAATCAATATTTTAGCATGGCATAAGCTTGTCATAAATCTCGCCATGCTTGTCATAAATCTCATTTTTTATCAACAAGAATTCTTGTACTATAAATAAAAAGAGATGGTAGTAGAAGACATTGAAGAATCATAGAGGCTTGTAGATCAATGTAATGGTGAAGGTTTTAATAGAGGCTTGTAGATCAATGTAATGGTGGAGGTTTTAATATCTAAAAGCTTAAAATGATGGTTTTTTTACTAAATAGGGATTTGTTTGAATTAGTCAATGGGAAAGAAGTCAAACTTAGAAAAAATATAGATGTTATTAGCAAGTAGGAGGCAAGATGGATCTAGTAAGTTTCTCTTTTGGATACTATTTAATTTAAATAGTAATGTGATTATATATGTTAGTGAGTCAAACATAGAAAACAAAGGTTTGGATTAATTGATTTAAATTTGTGAATCAATAGATATAAATACTAGATTGTATTTTCAAAAGAAGTTTTTACAATATTATATGCGAATAAAAGTAATTATTAAATAAATGAGTCAACTTTAAGTCTTACAAAAACTAGTTGGTGGCATGTGGGCTAGCAATTCTAGAAGAATATGCCTATTCAATAATTTCTAGTATATTTTATCACTCAATCTAATATCACTACTCTAGAAATAAATAAGAAGGAAGGATGTAGGATTGAGATTTCTAGATATAAGAGAAAGAAAAAGAAGAAAAAAATAAGTCTCAAGGTGCTTATAAAAATATTCAAGGCATAGAAAAATAGTCAAGGTATAGAGGAGGAGAAAAATAAAGCTAAAAAATGCTTCCATTGTAGTGCTCAAAAATATTTTAAAATCAATGAAATAATGGCTTGCATAGGTTGAAGAGATAAAAATTAAAATGAAGTAGAAGCTATTATGTGGATTTATGTAGTGAGGAAGAATAATTATTTATACACATTACATCGGAAAACTCATAATCTAAAAAATATTGATATTTATATTTAGGAATGATACAATGCATACATCACCCAAAAAAGGTTCAAAGAGTACAATGCGATTCCAAAGGAAATAATGTTATTCTTGGTGATAATAGTAGGCGTGAAATAGTTGGAGTAGGAAATATTTCATAAAAAATATGAAATGGTGCATATAATCAAATCTATATTGTATGACATTTTCTAGCATTATATAATAATCTTCTAGAAATTATTGATATTATTGATGCATGGATGTCAACACAATTTGATAGCAACACCAATGTTCTTAAAACGTAAAGGGAAAGGTCATTGCAAAATAAATTCAAGAGGGAAATTTGTACAAGCCATGTACAAAAACTTTGAAAGTAACAATGATAGTAATATGTGATGATTAAAAATTCAATTTAGTGGATGCCAAGGTTAAACTTGTAAATACACACTTTCTTAAATTTTTGAGCAAAGAGTGAAACTCATAGAAGATTTGGATGTTCAATTGCTAATCAAGTTGGGAGAATGTGGTTATATCTTAGGTAAGAAACACAAACTTCCATTCTCAAAGGGGAACACAAGCAACAGATCTAAATTGGACTTAGTGCATTTAAACATATGAGGAACAATACAAACCACCTCACATATAAGTGATCAAGATAGTTAGGTAGGCCATTAAAGTGACTAAAATTTGATAATGGGTATGAATATGCCTCTAATGCTTTAAAGAGTTAATGAGTAAATGGATCAATAGATATTATATTATCACATAGTCCCCATAAAAAAATTCCATAACAAAAGGAGGAACTAGACTCTTGTTAGAGTGAAAAATGCATGCTTAAGAGTAGTGGGTTGCAAATTATTTTTTAGGTTGATGAACTTTTGGCATATCACCATATGTCCAAAATAAATCAGCCATTATTCCATTGCATAACAAAATGCCTTATGAATCCTAGCATGAGATCAAGTTGTAGGTAAATGAATATTACATGAAATCAATTCTTTATTAGAAATCCAAATAAAGCCTTATGTATACAATGCTTCAAGTAGTAAACTTGATATAGCACAAATAGTAAGTGTTGTAACTCGAATCTAAAGTGATCCTAGAGCACACTATTGGGAAGTAGTAAAGAGATATTTAAGATGTTTGTGAGGAACAATTAAGATTAGAATCACATTTAGTGGGAGCCCAAAAATCCTTGGAGCTTATGGGATATTGTGATGTGAATCGGAGAAGGGATGTAAAAGATCCCAGATCAACATCAAGGTATTATTTTATTTTGAGTGCTAGTGTAGTTTCTTGGATGAGTAAGAAACAACTGATAGTTTCACTTTTCACTGTTGAAGCAAAGTATATATTAGCATGTCAAGCCACAAAATAATTAATTTGGTAACAGAGGAGAGTGAGCTCACTCAAATCCAATTTGTAGTTCTAAATTTTAATAGTTATAGTTGCATTGAACAAGTTGAGAAGAACATAATAAAAATGTAATATTATGCAACAAAAATAATGGTAGTACATGTTTTGACAAAGCTATTGTAAGAAATCAAGTTCAAGTTCCACAAAATGACATTTAATCAAGTCAACAAATCAATTAAAAAATATTTATCTAAGTGAAAATATTAAAAATAAATTTAATCAAAGATCTCATGATAGAATTTAATCTTTAACAAATTAACATTATTTATCTAAATTTAAGTAGTAAACAAACTATTAGCATATTAGAAATTACAACTAAATATAAATATATTATATAAAATAAGAAAAGAAAAATAGAATAAAGAATAAAATATGCCTATACAATACAAACATGATTTGAGAATGTTTGAACAGGGCTATTTATGAATCAGTTTATATACTAGGTTATTGATTATAAGTTTTTTATAAACAATTAAAATAATTTTATAAACTCCATATTGTAAAAAATTGTGATTAAAATAATGACCATTCGTAAAATCCAGATGGAAAAGATTTATACCAGTAACACACGCTTGAAAAGATATTTAAAAAAATCATCAATGTAAGGCATCGTCTAACATTTTATGTGGAAAAATAAACAACACATCGAGTTGCTGTGTAGATTTTTATTTAATCTCTGCAGATTGAAATACTTATATTAATAAAATGAAGCAACCTGCATTATCATCATTTTTAAAAACGACAGATCCGCCATCCATGTAACAACAAAATGGGAAAGAAATATATTTTTTTGCAAGAAGGCCTCTGCTCTTCTTCGTAACGATAAAGTAAAACGGAAAACAAGGAAAACATGATAAATACTGCCAGGGAATGCGAGTGTCTGCAATAATAAGAAAAAAAACAAAAACTAACTAGTCCAACAATGAATTCATTGTGATTGAAGAATGAAAAGATTCTCAAGTTGTCTCAACAACAATAAGTTAATATTTTAATTAATAAGTAATACAAGTTGCAAATTTTTAAGTTTGGTTCAAGGAACTAACAGTCTCAATCAGGCTTGGAATTTCACAGTTACCTCACCTGTCAAATAAAAAATTCATGACGATTTGTTAAGTTATGCACCTTTTGAATTACAGGTTAAGCAAATTAACAGAGTATCAAATATTTTAATGATTCAAAATAAAATTTATTAAAAACCACAAAAATCTACCGATTATTTATAACTTAAACTATCAAATCTATGGTTCACAGATAATTCGACCTTTATGTAATGTTAAAGCTTAAATCCGTAGAGGCGTGCCCCAGTTTCAGAGTTAGTTATGATTCTAATGGAGAGAGAAAATTAAGCAGATAATGAAAAACAGAAAGAAACCATCTTCAAGTTAAAAAATGTTATTTTATCCTTACTAAAACGTTTCTATATTTTTGTGTTCAACTTGAACAAATCAGATGGAAATGATTTATTTGCCTCTTCAATTTCCACGCTCAACAAATTAGTTATTCAAACAGGATATGTACAGTAAAGCAATAGATTCCTTCCTGATTTCTAACGGATAAGGAAAATCACGATGAGACATACAAAGGAATGGCAGCCAAAATAATCATACCTACAAAATACGATCTGCTGTGAAGACGGTCAGCAAAAACTCATCTTGAACGGCCTTTGCATTTTCTTTCATTAAAGGAATGTATATCAAACAGATGTCGCTGCCGTATTGGCGACATTGCCAGGCATGAAAGCCAATACCATGAGCACAACAAATATCACAATAGGAACCAGCAATAATAGAAAAGGCGGAGGCGACAGAGGAGGCAATATCAAAGGAAGAACTAATAAAGAGACAGTCAGCCAGAACAGTAACAATACAGATTGAACACTGTAACAAGCAACAATATTATTTTGCTTCTGCATTTGTGCTACTTTTCTGCTGTATGGAGCGTTCAAAAATGAAGCATTCTGAGAACCACTCACTATGTTATTGGAATAGCGCTGCACTTAAAGACTCCAACGGCACAAATTTCCAGTCGTACAGGCGAAAAGATGTAAGAAATCGTTGTATAAGGAAGAATCAAGATTGTTCATTGATAAAAACAGCTTCCGGAACAAAAGATTTCAAGCAAAATCCAGCGAAGCCTCCAAACGGGCAAAAATTCTCGGATCTGGCATTAAACAGTACTCATCTCACTTCACTTCCATAAATATAGTCCAAAGGTGCAATGAATCTTGTACCTAATTTCTTATTATTGAAACAATCTTGACGATTTGCTTCCACATTTTTAGTAAACTGCAGAGAACTTTCCTTTTACGGATACAGCGCTGCAAAAATTCTGATATACAACAAAAACCTTGAGATACATACCAAATTGAGCAGACCGCTAATTTCGATGAAATTTCTGTACTCACAGGAGCAACAGCTGACATCTTTCTGTCTTTCGTCATTATATATTTACTAGGGGAAAACACTAAAGTCTAGCGTAAAACTTATGCAAGCTGTAAAATATTGAGCTTGTTGGAATCACATTGATCAGAGGAAGGCCGCTAAAAAATCCGATTTGGAGGCTTTGTAATGCGATATAGCGATTCCTCTGTTAAATCCAAGGTTCAAACCCTTCCTCTTCGTCTGTTTTCAATGTAGACGGTTAAGCTTTGTCGAGGTGGAAATTCCATTCAAAATATCACCCCGTCGATTTTACATATGGAACCAATTGTTTTTGCGTTGTTTGCTTTCCTTTTGTATGTTTGTCGACAACTTTTTCAAAAGTATCAAAATTAATTCAAAATCTACTCATCTTGCTTGGTCCCACATTAGCGGTGTGTTAGTTTCTTGTTAATAGTTGGATACTATCGTATTCAACAAATAAGTGTAGTTAAAATATTGAGGCAAAAGGCATGAATTGAGACTGGTTAGTAGTGTTTGAATCTTCAAGTCCTCCATTGGAGGACCACCCTACATATGAGGCCAATGGGAGGAGGTACATAGAAGGTGGGTCTTCTCTCCATCGAGGTGGATTGGGGGAATTGAGAAACTTGTTGGTTGTCATGTGGAAGGTGTTGGCGATTTGAGTTGTAAGTTTAAAATCATTAAGGTTGGATAGTCTCCCAAATATTAGTGGTGTTAAATTTGGGAAAGTATCATAAAACCTATATTCAAGTTGGGGAACCAAGGACTAATTACTCAGGTGGGTAGGACCTCCTACACTTTTAGCTCTGCTAAACCAAGGGGGTTTCCCTAAGGTGTTGCAACTAATATCACTACAATGACTAAACACTAACTTTGATACAAACTACACCAATTGCATAGTGTACTCCAATTTCAGTTGTCACTTTGTGTTTATATGCTAGTTTGTAATACTCAATGTCGACACCTTATTATATGAGATAATATATTACATAAATTTCCATGAATGTACTTTATAAAAATCTCTTAGGCTATTATATACATTCAAACATGATAGTGAGAATACATCAAAATGAGTAAAATTGAAAAGAAGTTTATATTAAGTTGTTTTGAGTGTGTTAGGATGTAGAATTGGAACCAATAGCAGACCAATGCCTTTATCGAGTTAAGCAATGTAGTCTCTAAGTCTATACAAAATTGTAACTATAACCTAAGGTGACACCTTAATCAATATACTACAAAAGACTACACCTTTCAAAATGCATAGGAAAGTTCCAATCTCTATGCATATATTCAAAAAATAATAAATATTTGTAGAATATTGAATGAGTATACTTAATAATCTATGACTGTACCCATACATTCCTTTATTGTTCTACAAAGATACCTTGCAAAATATTTGTGAGAAATTTAAAGTAATCTAGTTGGCCAACTAATCAACACATGCCCAAAAAGTACACCAGACATCAGGAGATACTCAACTAAGGTCAATTTTGTCTTTAGTCATTCAATATATAAAGCTTACAAATATGCTATTACAAATTTGAGATGAATCTAGATCATTATACTATCAATATTCTTTTACTTAGAGCTAAAAAGTGAACCCTAGTGCTTTCTACAAATATTGTTATTTTGTTGGTTTTGCAACTGCTTCTCCTTCCTCTTCTTTCCTTTTTACATCGTTTTTGAATTAGAACTTTGGTTCCTTAACACCCTCAAAGATAGATGCCAAATCTTCAATAAATTTTGTGACATGCCATGGGTACATTGTAAAGGATGCCCATATTTTTTGGGCACTACTTTCGCCAAATCATGTCATAAAATTGTTTAGTAAATCTACTTGGATGTCCCATGCAAACATGGGGGGAAGTTCTTCTTGGGTTTGTGAACATTTTTTACATTTACGAAAATTCTAGATCTATTGTGACAAGGCATGGAGAAGCCAACAAAATACATTGCAAATGTGGCTTGGATATGGTACATAAACAATGACCTATGAAAACTTAACCATTGTATTAGTTAGGTCATCCTAGATTCTCATTCATTTCTTCATATAGATAAACCCCCTTTTGATTAAAATATATTTTCTATGTGTAGATGGATCAAATCTAGTGGTTGGTGGGCATTGTATATGCATTAACACTGTTTTGGGCCTTCTAGGCCTTATGCGAGGGTCAGTAGGAATTATGAGTGAAAATGGCGAGAGTTTTGAAGTATTGGAGGTCAAGGATAGCTAATACCTTAGGTCAAGGAATCATAGTTTGGGGATGATTGGGATGCCATGCCAAAATGAGATGTGCAATGAGGGAAGTCTGAAAGGGGAACATTGACAAGGAACATTACTTCAAGATGTGGGAATCAAGGAATCATAAAAAACCTTATGATTGGTACCAAGATAAGGGTATGTTGAAAGTCCAACTTTGATAGGCAAAATGAAGAAATCATCAAAGTTTTTGGTTTTCAAGGTGGTAGGAAATAAACATCAAGTCAAGGGTTGGCTAGAAGTTTTGACAATCTAGTTTGAAGGACTTGAAAACCTTTTTAGGTGAAGAATCAAGATATTGAGGTTAAGGGGAAGACATGATATCAAGAGAGACCCCAAAAGTTCACAACTCTAGAAAACCTAGAGATCACTAATGGAAACATCATAAACAACCTAGTCTTATAATCTTTTTTTATGGATTTTAACAACTTTTAACACTAAAGGAATACAAAAGAGAAATACACCAATAAAGACTCAGATAAACATAATAGATTAGCTATAAGTGAAGGGTAAAATGGGGCCTAAGTGCACAAAATGAGAGTAGAATAAAGAGAAATGAGACAACAAAATGAGGTGCCACTATTGGCTTTAATTGGGGTAAAAGGAGAATTGAGATGAACAAAAACTTCATGATGATAAACATGGATCATGATAGTGTAAAGATAACAATATATACAATATCTACAAGATAAGATAAAAAATAGTGTCATGTTCTATTTCTAGTTAGTCTAAGTTTGTACATATTAGGTTTGTATTTTTGTATTCTCTATTTCCATCTACGATGTGGGTAAACCCATAATAGTGGTGTACAATTTTGATGAGGAAGGAAATTTGTAAAAATTCTCACACATTTGAAATTTCATGTTTTTAAGGGTTCGTTCGAACTAGGGGGTCCACACGAACCCAAAAGAGGGGTTCAGTCGAACCCCTAGTTTGAGCGAACCCCCTTTTGCATGGTGGGTTCGCTCGAACCCTATGATGTCACGTTTCTTCATAGAAACGAATGGAAAATTCAAAAAGGGGGGTTCGAGTGAACCCCCCTTTGAGCAAACCCCCCTTCACCCTTTCGAGCGAAGGGGGGTTCATTTGAAGGGGGGTTTGCTCGAACCCCCTTTTTTGCCCTTCTCCCCCTCTTCCACCAAATTTTAGCAGATTTCTGCCCTTTGAAGCTTGGGTTGAGGATAAAAACGAAGGAGACTTCACAAACCCAACTGGAAGATGGTAGTCCTCAGAACGAGCTATCCAATGAATCAAATTTTAATATGTTTTGGTTTTATTATGTATGTGTTTTTTTAGTTTTATTAAACACAGGTTATTCACCGAAAATCAAGCTCTCTGTTTTGCACATGTGGAAAAATAGAAGATTATCAAAATAAAATTATTAAAAATATGTTGAGGCTGGGCATTGATGTACTTGATCCATTAAAAAAATAAAAATTGAATTTCAAATCATACAATTTTTTTTTTATGTTGTATACAGTCCACCTATGTCTGAAATGCAATTGGTTTGACTTTGAAACTTGATTAAGGAAAAAATATTCAATAAAAAACTATGAGACCAAATGAAAGTGCTAGATATCGTAGTTAAAAATCTAAATTGGAAGAAAAATAGAATTTTATCTTTTATACAAAAAAAGTTATGTTGTATACAGTGAGCGTCACTTTTTTTTTAAATGTTGTTTTCTCAAAAAAACCAGTTTTCGTGGGAGATGGAAAAAAAAGTGCAATCTGATTCCAAAAATTTGAAAAAAATATGTTTAGAATCTAAAGAAAAAATGTGATGAGACTCTAGTTTGCATCATCTTCAAATTCGTCGCGGTTTATCCGCTATAGGTTCCCGAATATGAAGATTTAGCTAAAAATAATAATTGCAGTGTCCAGTTTGGCCAAAAATTGTAAACCACTATTGTGGGATCACTAATGTGTTTTACTTTGCTATATGTGACTTTTCTTCCAACTTCTCTTTTCCTTCCTACTTGTTAGAGTTTCAAAATCCCTCATCCTATCAATTTTTTGTTTATTTCTCACCTCACTATTATATTTATCAAACTTCTCCATCATATCATGCCCATTTCTTGACCTTTGATGCCAAGTGTCCTATAGTTTTAGTCTTGTTTTCTAGTTGACTCCTGATCTTTGATAATATTTTCCCCTCCTAACTCCCCAACGTGTGTCATTTTGGTTTGAGTAGTTTATTTTTGGTTCAATTTTTTTTCAAAGTGTAATTTTTCCTACTCATAATCACTATTCAAATTTAGAGTTACACGTGTTTTTGGTGGCTACCTTGTCTTATTTGTGGTGGATATAAAAGGAATATTTTCACTTATGACTATCATATACACTTAATCAAATTCCTTTCAAACTCCATTTTGAGCATTTGTGTTCAAGTGTGGGAATCTTAGGACATAAACCCTAGTGATTTTGGAGATCTCATATAGTTTATATTTGAGCTTCATTGGACATGGACTCTAATTGAATTATGTTGTTTTGATTTTACATTTCTATTAGTATGAATCAATTTATATTTTATGATATTTCAAAACTCTTTGAATGCAATACAATTATTATTGTAATAAAAAAGAGATATGGATTTTCACTTTTTGTAATTCATTATAATAAGATCAAAAATTATTTTTATCATTTTTTTGAAATATAATGATAGTGCTAATGCATAAATAGAAGTTCTTAATTCAAATGATTTATCTTAGATCTAAGTGAATTTTAAGGCTAATAGTGTTGGTATACAAATAATAAATGTTTATGGATGGTTAATAATCAAATTTATATTAAATTATTTTGTCCTAGGATATTATAGTGGTATCAAATATGGCGATCTTGATAGCCTTCATATTTAGAGTTCAAATTTATATGTTTTAGTTTTATGTAGTATAATGATAGAAAAACTACATATCACTTGAGCTAGATTAAGAAATGAGTCCAATATATAGAGAGTGCATATACTAAATCATCTCCTATAGAACTTGTGACAAAGAATAATAGTATGACAGAAAGAGAGAGGAGAATGAACATATATGATGACTTGAATGGTCAATTTCAAAGAAAGTTTCAAATGATTTATCTTAGATCTAAGTGAATTTTAAGGCTAATAGTGTTGTTATACAAATAATAAATGTTTATGGATAGTTAAGAATCAAATTTATATTATTATTTTGTCCTAGGATATTATAGTGGTATCAAATATGACGATCTTGATAGCCTTCATATTTAGAGTTCAAATTTACATGTTTTAGTTTTATGTAGTATAATGACAAAGAAACTACATATCACTTGAGCGAGATTAAGAAATGAGTCCAATATATAGAGAACTAGTGCATATACTAAGTCATCTCCTATAGAACTTGTGAAAAATAATAATAGTATGATAGAAAGAGAGAGGAGAATGAGCATAGATGACAACTTGAATGGTCAAGTTGAAAGAAAGTTTCATCTGATGATTGATATTCAATGGAATACAAAGATGAAAATTAATATGAATATGCCTAAATAGTCAACATGTGAAGCAAGTGCTTATGATGGTAATAATATATGGGCCACTCAAAACCACACACAAAAAAGATAAAATTGCAAGACCAACCTAACCTATCTTTCTAAAAAAGAGGGTAGAGGCTCTAGAACCTAAAGCTCAAAACTCATTCTTTTAATGATAAATTAGGAATTTTCATGTTGAATACATAGTTATTTAGGAGGATATCTAAAGTGAAATTTCACCCATAAATTATATGATGATGAAGAAGTTTGAGAATGGTTACATACTTGAGCCTAGGCCACAAGAATTTTAAAGAGACGTGCAACAAGATTTGGGGAAGTTGACACTCTCTTCTTATGATGGATTTAATAGATTCTTAATAATGCATGGGTATAGAAGCTAGACACATAAATATACCTTAGAACTATGAATGAAGATGAAGTAATCAATTTTTCCACCTTACATTTGGAGAGAATTGCACATGAGTGGTGGTACCATGGTTTGATCACTCAAGGTCAAAGATCCATCATGTCATATATGGTAAATTCTATACTTTTGATTGAGAGGTTTGATCAAAAGGATCTCTTAAAGTTTATATTTCAAAGATTTTACTTAACTCAAATAGTGTGGTTTAGTGGATAAATATGTAACATTTAGTTTCAAAATCTAGTGGTGATGGTGCTATACATCATAAAGAGAATATTTACTATGTTCTTCATCAAAGGGTTAATTGAATCCCTTAAGGGACTAGCCAATACTTTTTGAATCACCTACTCTACAAGAGGCCATAAAGTGGGATTTTGGTACTCGATACTTCTATGGCAAATAATAAGTTCTCAACCAAAATTTCCATTCCAAAGAAGCCCTTTCATAAAAAATTACAAGAGATCAATTGTTTTTCATCAAGACTAGACATTGAGGTAAATAATACATTAAGAAGGAATAAGTTGTGTTTCAACTACAAGACACCATGTTCACTTGGTGTCTTAATAAATTAAAGGTGAATTATATTTAGGTAAGGTTTTATGATGAATTAGGGTGTAAAGAAATCAAACCATAGAGTAAAGAAGAGCCTGAATAAGGTCTGATATGGGAGAAAAATAAGATCAACCAAAATGGGAAGAGGTCATCTTAGGAGGAACTCTCGCCACACTCTTTGGTACTTATTGATAAAATAATTTTCAATTTCATGGGGTCCTACAAGGTTAGAGGGTGATTGTACTCATTGACATTGATGCCACTCATGAATATCTTAATGAGGGACTAGTAGTGAGATGGGGCCTCAAGAAAAATAAATTGAAGGATTTAGTGTTATGGTGGCTAACAAATTAACCACAATAAGAAGATCTCCTACTTGAATATTTATCTAGGAGCATACAATATGAAGGAGGACTTCTAGGAACTACTAATATAAGAGACATAAATATGGTCCTAGTTGTCTAGTGGGTAAACTCATTAAGAGAGATCACACAAAACTTCTAGACCATGGGACTAAAGTTTTAGTTAGAGGAGAAAAATTGGTACTATATGGAATGAAAAATAAATTAACAAAAATTATATTGGTTAAGATAATGGGGAGGATTTATTGTCATGAGAAAACTACATGGAAAGCTTAATTTTTAGTGTTTGCAATACAATTTTCCAAAGGAAAGAAGACATACCATGTGCATGTATACAACATCTTGTACATGAACAATCACGTATTTAGTAGCATTCTTCCAAGGAGATTGATATATAGAGGCTTTGATAATTTTATTGAGTTGAAGGAGAGTGCTAAGCCCATCATAACTACTCTACCACTACCCTAGGAAACATAAGAGGGAAATTTAAAATTTCCATTAAGGAATTAATGGAAATGGGGCATATTAGACCCATCTCAAGTCGCTTTGCTTCCTCTATGATCTTAATGAAGAAGAAAGATGGCACAATGCCGATATGCATTGACTATATAACATTGAATAAGAAGACTATCAAGAATCAATACCTCATTCCTAAGATTGATACATTGATATAGGATCTTTATGATGTAGTCTATTTATTAAAAGTAGTTCTCAAATCAAGCTACCACCAGATTAAAGTCTGAGAGGAGGATATATTCACAAGATAAATTTTGATGTCACCATAAATATTATGTTTTTAGTCATGCCATTTATCTTGAAAAATTATTTAGAAACTTTATAGTCACATGCATGAATTAGGTTTTACAAAAGCAATTAAGAAAGTGCATCCTTGTATTCTTTGTTCAAATTTTGATCTATAGAAAAATTTGGCTGGAGCAATTATGACACATTGATTAAGTGTTGGAAATTTGGAAGCACAAATGTTATTTTTCAAGGAGTCAAAGTGTGAGTTCACTATGAAAACGATCTTGTATCTAGGTCACATCATAACACAAAGGGAGTGGAAGTGGACATGGAGAGGACAAAATAAATTTAAGACTATCCTCCCAAAGAACCTTGACACAACCATAAAGATTCTTTAGCCTTTGTAGCTACTATAGGTGATTTTCTAAGGGTTTCTCCCAATTAATGATGCCCTTAATTTAACTAAGAAAGAAGGGATCTTTCACATGAATTGAGAATGCACAATGAAAATTTGATAGACTAAATGAGGTAATGAGATAATTTCGTATGTTAGTAATTCTAAATTTTACTCTTCCTTTCATAGTGGAATGTGATGCATTAGGAGAAAGGATTGGAGTCATTTATGTAGAATAATTACTTGATTATTTTTGAGAGTTAGAAACTCATAAAGGTGGAAAGACTTTTTTCCATAAATGATAAGGAAATGCTAGTGTCATGCACATATTGGTCAAATTCATGAAATTCTTAGTGGGTGGCCAATTTAAGGTTAAAACTAACCATAATAATTTGAAATGTTTTCTCAATTTGAAAGGTGTAAATGAGTAGTAGTAAAAGTGGGTGATAAAACTCCAAGAGTGTGATTTTGATATTGAGTATATCAAAGGAAATGCAAATTTTATTATTGATGTGATATGTAGAAGTTTGAATCTGATGTAGGAGCATCCAATTCAACAAGTAGTCTTGCATTGAACCTCCCCAAAAAAGGTTAGATTTCAGTTTTAGTTTAGTTTTGAGTGTGTTTTAGTTGGGTTTTTCTAGTATGCTTCTTGAGAAAATTTCAAGATAAATTCAACCAATTGAATATGTCATCTTGTAGAAGGCCCAAATCGGTATCTCCAATTTTAGTTTGTTGAAAATTGGATGATGAACAAGCTAGTTATGGTCTTACAAGTTTTTCACCTATCACCAAACATTTACAGAGTTTTACATGTGAATTAGATAGGGTTGTGGGTTTCAGGATTGCAATTGAACCTTGGCAAAAAATACTAAGTGAACCAAAACTTTGTTTTGGTTTAGATAGATTTTATTGCATTAGGGGAAAAGTGACATCATTTGACCATGCAGAGAGTCCATGTCCATCTGGAAATTTTTAGGATTTTTTGTGCTATTTTCTTTTTGTGGCTCAAAGTTCATATGTATCAAGATATTTGACAAGCTTTTAGTTTATATCTGGACTTGCAAAATATTTCAATCGAACCACACCTTTATGATTTATGTACCTATTCAGATGATTTTTGTCGCATTTGTGGGATTTCCTAGCAAGGCTGATTTGTGGAAAAATTGAGGCCATCTAACCTTATGTAAATTCCATAACCATCTAAATTTTATAAAACTTACAAGTTCATCTTGTTGAATGTACACACGACAACAGAGAGGGGGGGGGGGGTGTAAATCAATTATATTAAAACCTCAAAAACCTTCATAAACATTTAGATCCACATCAACTTTATTACCCCTTAATCTGTTAGAGTGATTTAGCATGAAATCAAATACCATTGACTAAAACACATCAGCACCATGCATAATAGAACACTAGATTTATGAGGAAAAACCAAGAAGGTAAGAACCACAATGAGGATTAGCTCACAATATAAATTAAATGCAACATCGAATACAAAAGGGTTCACTACCAGAGGGCTCACTGCCTAAAAGAAAGAAGGGCTTAGTGAAATTGGCTCACTACCAATGGATCACTACCAGATTACAAAAATAAATAAAGAAGAATGTTATAGTGAGAAATCCATCTCAATGCAACAAAAAGGTCCACCACAAAATCACCAAAAAATTTGCAACCTCTCTGAATATTGTAGACACCCTATTCACTGCTTCCAATAATATAACTCATTAAGCTTGCACTACACTTCACAACTTTGTAATTTTCATCACACACTTCACACATTTTCAACACTTATTTGTACCTTCTTCAACCTTGAAAGCTTTCTCCAAGGTCGGCTATGCACCTCAATCATGCAAATTCAAATTATGTCGACACTAAGCATTCCCACAATGGAAGGGAATGAAAGTGGACCACACCATGTATCTTAACTCAGATCTAAATAATACTTATACACCACACCACACTTCCACAATCACTGAAGAAAATCCATAATTAGTGTAAACACCCAAGGTCAGTCAAACCTCTGAAAACACCATTAACATTTAAGTACACACTTCCTCAAATCCAAAGACAACTCATGGACCACACACAACACTCGAACATAATCTCGAATATTCCACAAACACCCTAAAATCCAAAAAAATCCTTCACAACAACTTTCAACTAAAGAATGTACACACCTAGTAGACTCAGACAACCTTCCAGACATTGTAACTCAAGAAACCACTTTGCGGAGCACTAGACCATAAAAAAAATCAACTAAAGGTAGATATGAACCTTATCAAAACACTTCTAGAACCACAAGACTAGAAGCCAAATTGTGGATAAATGTGGAGCAAAACCATTTCTCTTAGACAACATTGTAACATAGTTCACACACTGGTGAACATAAATTTATCTCCACAATGATCCAAACCAAGAAATTTTGAATATAGAACCTCTAAATAACTTTTAACGACATATACAAACCACACAATAATATATTCAAGATAGAAGAAGTGTGGAGCAAAAATAGATCACAACACTGTACACCAGAACACCTTTGTAACATATTGTTTCCTCTTTTATTCGAAATTTCTCAAAAGCACGTGGAAACCAAGCACTGGAGACACATACTCATAATCTTTAGTACTTCCTCATCATCACTAAACCAACAAAATCCACAAAAAAAAGATTATCAAAGAAAAAATAGAGGTTGAGACTAGTAGCACTTAATAATGACAACATAATAAAATTAATGAAAGCATTAAAAAAAATTCTCAACCATCACCAATAATTAATGATAACACAAAGATAAGCCTGCAACAATCTCCCCAAAACTTGTTCACATCAATGAGAACACCAACTACTCACATTTACAACAATCTCCCTCTTTGTCATTGATGGCAACACATGGTGTGAAAAACCATCAACAACAACAAATAGCTCTAATCACCAACTTTCTCTCTCCCCTTTTCATTATACTTTCCTTTACTCTCTCTCCCTTTGACAACTGAACATTTTTCACATTATTTTTCTCTCCCCCTTTCACATCAATGGAAAAGGACAACACATTTGCATTTTTTTTTATATTGAACATATATACTTTCTCTCTTTACTACTTTATATACTCCCCCTTAGGAGCACACACCAAGTTGTACCAACACTAATTCCCCTTGACTACAACAACCAAAAAAGCACTACCTACTCCCCTAAGAGGTAGCCTCCAACATCAAACCAAAACAAATAATTTATGAATCTTGAAATCCATTGAACTGATGCATATCCTTATGCATCTAGTTCAAAGAGGGATGAGTAATAACCCCTAACTTCTCTCAGAGATACTCAAAATTATCCTTAGGAAGAGACTTAATGAGTATATTAGAATCTTGATTCTTTGTAGGCACATACTCAAGCTTCACTTCATTCTCTACAACCTTCTCTCTAAAAAAGTGATACCAGATTGAGATATGTTTTGTCCTTGAGTGCATCACCGAATTCTTTGAAATGTTAATAGCACTTGTATTATCACAAAAGATAGAAATTGGTTCATCATAGAAAACTCTAATACCCTTCAAATTTTTCCTCATTCACAACACATGTGTGCAGCAAGATGCTGCTACAATATATTCTACCTCTACAGTATATAAAGATACTGAATCTTGCTTCTTGCTCAACCAAAACACCAATCTGCATCCAATAAAGAATACACTGCCACTTTTACTTTTCCTATCATCCACACAGCCTACCCAATCAACATCTATATAAGCACTCAGAGAGAAATCAGTATCCTTTGGATACCAAAATCCATGATCCAGAGTACCCTTCAAGTATCTAAATATCCTATTTATTGTTGCAACAAGTGATTCTCCAAGATCTTCTTGAAATCTAGCCACAAGATGATCTATATGCATGATATCCAATCTAGTAGCAAGGTAAGTGCACAAAGATGGTTCCCAAAAAGGGGACTTAAGTGGACACCTTTTTTTTTTGAAATTAGAAAATATTGACCTTGGACGTGAAATTGAGGATAGTTACACTCAAAATATTGAGATGAAACAAAAACAAGGATCGAAGTGCTCCAAGTCTAATTTCTAAAATACTAGTTTATTTTTAAAATGGTTGAGATTAAGGGGCTCAAACGAGGGATGCACATAAATTGGTGTTGTTTTTGTCAGAAAAACATAACATAGCAACTCTTGTATGACCCTCGCACGATGTATTTATTTTTAGTATTTTTAAAATCACTATGGTTAGAAGTTAGCTAACAGTATTTAGTTGATGCATGATTTTTCTGATAATTTTTTAATGAATATTTGATTTTTTACTAATTTTCAAAGTGGACACTTCCTGGATTTTTTTTTTTTTGGGTGTGCTACCCCTATAAATTTTAGAAAATAATTGATTTTTTTTAAAAAGTTGTAGAATGGAGTCTAGTTTCTAAAAATGTAATTTATTTGAAATTTTGATGAGTGGTTAATTTATAACGAAAAAAACACCAAACACTACTTTTTGCCAAAAAGGAGACATACAAACAAAAAATATTATAGATGAATGGCTTAACATTGTTAGAAAGTTAAAAAAATTACATTGTGGGATAACTAAGAGAGAACATAACATTACCCAGATGTTTGATTTGTTTGATAGTGAGCCACGTGCAATCCTGACGGTGAGCACAAACTTGATTATGTGAAATATTGTAGAATTTGCAAAAACACGTCTCTGGTCATTAGGAATGCCCTCCAAGCCTTTCGGTTGGTATTCCAAGGCAACTACCAATCCTAAGGCTTGGGGATTCCCAAAGAAAGATATAATGTGAGTGCGTTATAACGTTCACACGTTATATCTTAGTTTTGACATGGTTTTTTGCTTCTACAGGAAATATGTCAACCAAGACATAATGCGATCGTGTTATAACACACTCACATTATGTATTCATTTAAGTTTCCAAAATTTCATCTGAAAGTTCATGTTCTACCGATGAAGTTCCTGCTTGTTCATCTCATCAGCAAGATTCTCTCTGATCTCAATCCTCGACCAAACATTAACCATCTTAAGAGGATCTTAAAGCTAGACTGAAGTCATGTTTCCCACTGATGAAGAACCATCAGCCATACTCATGTCGATCACACCCCATCGACCATACTTCAACCATCAGGAAAAGATCTCAAAGCTAGGCCGAAGTCATACTTCCCACTAATGAAGAACCATCAACAAGACTCATATAAATCATCACCCGTCGGTCAGACTATTATTTTCGGTCTGATCTTTCTAGGTCTTACCGAGGACCAAAGTTAGCTCGACGGAGTACCATTGGAAAGACTCTCGTCAATCATCACCTACCAGTTAGACTCATACCTTCATCGAGAGATAGAGAACTTCTACCAACCGTTCAGGTCATATCGATGGATCCCATCAGCAAGACCGACCATTAGTCACACTGGTATAATCATTTCAAACCTTTAGGACTAAGCTTCTTGTCGGCACGACAGTCCAGATGTCTCACTGATTTTGATCTTTTAGGAGTTTCATGTCAGTAAGTTTGAGGCACATTTTCCAACAATGTATTCTTGTATGTCATGTGTGTATCCATGTATGCATGCTTGTATGTATTTTTTTATGCATGTATGTATCAATGCATGTATATTGTATGTATGACTATATGTATGTAAGATTTATCTACACATGTATGTATGTATGTATGCTTGTATGGATGTAGGATTGTATGTACACATGTATTATGCTTGTATGTGTGTAAGTATGTATATATTTACATATGCCTTTAGAGGGAGGGATAATTTTAAGAGAGAGAGAGAGAGAGAGAGAGAGAGAGAGAGAGAGAGAGAGAGAGTGAGATTTTAAGAGAAAGGGAGTGGGAGAGAAGGGGTTGGAGTGAAAGGGACTTATCTAGGTAGGGTGGGAGGGATAGAGAGAGGGAGAGAGAGAGAGAGGGGGGGATAGAGAGTTATGTAGGTAGGGTGCCAAAGGTAGAGACTTGAGAGTGTGAGGGGGGGTGCAAGGGAGAGACTTGAGAGATAGGTAGTGAGAGGGAGTGGGAGAGAGAGGGAGTGTGAGTGAGAGACCTAAGAGAGGGAGAGGGTGTGAGAGGGAGTGACCTGATAGAGGTAGAGAAAGGGGGGGCTAGAGTGAGGGATTTATCTAGGTAGGGTGGGAGGGATAGATAGAGAGAGGGAGAGAGAGAGAGAGTTATCTAGGTAGGTTACCGGAGGGAGAGACTTGAGAGAGAGAGGTGGTGGGAGGGAGAGATGCGAGAGAGAGGGAGAGAGAGGGAGAGAGAGAGGGAGTGGGAGAGAGTGGGAGGGAACAAGAGAGGGTGGTAGGGATTGATTGAACGAGAGGTACATAGAAAGAGGGAGAGGGTAGATAGATACAATTAGAGAGGGTAGGATAGAGGGAGGGAGGGAGAGGTGAGATGTATAGATAGAGAGAAAGTGATAGGGTTGAGGGTATAGGGTATAGGGATTAGGGTGGAGGACCTATAGGGTTGATGGTTTCTAGGGTATTAGGGTTTAAAGGTTGAGGATTGAGGGATTAGGTTCGATGGTAGAGGGTATTAGGTTGAGGGTATAGGGTAAAAGGTTTAAGGGTTTAGGGTTGAAGGGTTTAGATTTAAGGGTTTAGGGTTGAGGGTAGAGGGTTTGGGGTATAGGTTTGAGGGTATATGGTTGAAGGATTAGGTTGAGGGTCCAATGTAAAGGGTAGAGGGTATAGGGGTTGAGGGTTTAAGGATTGAGGGTTGAGGGATTAAGGGTTGAGGGTTGAGAATTGAGAGTTGAGGGTTTAATGTATATGGTAGAGGGTAAAGGGTAGAGAGTTTAAGGTTTTAGGGTTTAAGGGTTGAGGGTTGAGGGTTGAGGGTTTAAGGTTGAGGGTAGAGGATTGAGGGTATAGGGTATAGGGTCAAGGGATTAGGGTAGAGATTATAGGGGTTGAGGGATTAGGGTTTAAGGGTTGAGGGTTGAGGGTAGAAGGTAGAGGGTTGGGGATTTAAGGATTGAGGGATTAAGGGTCGAGGGTATAGGGATTAGGGTAGAGAGTTTTCTTGGATTTAAGGGTGTAAGGGTTGAGGGATTATGGTTTAGGGTAGAGTGTAGAGGGTTTAAGCATTTAGGGTTTAAGGGTTGAGGTTTGAGTGTTTAAGGATTTAGGGTTTAGGGTTGATGTATTAGGGTAGAGAGGGAGGGATGGATGGATAGAGAGAATGAGATAGAGGATGGAGGGGCATATATATATGGGGGTTGATGATCCAATTTATAGGGTAGAGGGTTGAGAATAGAGGGTATAGGGTTGATGACCTATAGGGTTGAGGGATTAGGGTATTGGGTTGAGGGTATAGGGTTGAGGGATTAGGGTTGAGGGTACACATGGTTGAAGAGGGTTGAGGGTTGAGGGATTAAGAAGGTATAGGGATTGAGGGATTAGGGTTTAAGGGTTGAGGGTTGAGTGCATAGGGGTTGAGGGATTAGGGTTGAGGGTAGAGGGTAGAGGGTAGAGGGTAGAGGGTAGAGGGTTAATCTATTAGAGAAGGTCATCCTCACCAATTAAACAGTCATCCTTGTAACATAGCTAACTCACCCAACCAAGTATATCTTCTATAGAAGGTCTTCTCAGACCAAGACCTGACCCTTCTCAAAGTCCCAACAAGGCACACAATAACATATCAACAAGCCACAATAGGCTTCTTTGTTACAACTTTATCAAAACTAGATTTCTACACCAACTAGGCCTCAAATTAGGCCTCTTTTATAAAGGACCTTATCTTAGCACAAGGCCATCTTTGAATCATAGGGATGTGGTAAGAAGGAGAATCGATAGCCAGGACCGTTAGCCACATCCAAAGCATTTTTTGGATCTGATTCAAACCCAATTTTTTCATAAATTTCAAAATTATTATCCTCAAATTAGTATTTCTCAAAGATTTTTTGAAATGCTTAAACCTTTTTATGTCAAGATAAATCACACACGCACTACTTGTTGCTATAGACTACATATTTAATTCTCTAACCATTATGATGTTTATCGTTCTATATGTTTAGATTTGCATACTAACGATGTTTTGCAGGATTGTGGCATAAAAGCCCCACCAATATCTTCAAGAGAGTTCTCATCAAAAAATATATGTGAAATAGAGGATGGCTAGATATTCTATAGGACAACATGCTTAGATGGTTCATGCAAGAATTGTGGTGGCTTGTAGCGTATGCCAGTATGTCAACATATGGAAAGCACAGATGAGGTGGGACATAAACTAGTAGAGTTCGAGAAGTATAAACAGTGACATATGCTACAAAAGATGGGTCTCAAGCAAAAAGGTGTGATTTGGTTATTCAAAAGATTCTAATGTATCAGTTTATGTCCATGTTTTATGACAATATGTTTTCTGAGTATGAAATGTATACCCATAGAGCTCGATGGTTGGACACACAATTCAAGCTATGCAAGGACACCTTTCTAGCTGGCAACATAGTATCATTGGTTGAATTTGTGGAGAACTACACTCTACAACCACAATGTTAGGTGCAATCACATTATTACAACTCCACATAGGTTTCAATATTTGTGCACATAGAATTCATTCATGCATATGATAGTACAGAGAACCAAAGGAAGGTATTGAGGGAGTACGACTTTTACATTAGTGATGATCACACACATTCTCCAAATTTCATGCAAGGTTGCTTCCAGATGTTCTACATTGGTTTAGCTAAGAGGGGCATATCATAAGGTCGACATATAATATGGTCAGATAACTGTGAAACTTAGTTCAAGAACTTGTGCATGTTCTACTGGTTGTGTAGGATGCATGTAATTATAGGTGTTCAACAATTGTGGAACATTTGTGAGGCCAAGAATGGAAAGGGGGAGCATGATGGTGCAAGACCATGCATGAAAAGAGAATTAGCATGAGAAGAGTTAAAGTATAAAGAAAATGCAAAGTTGACTGATGCAAGATCAATCGTCGAGTGGTGTAATGCTTCGATGGGTCTAGGTAATGAAGGTACGTCTTCAATTCATAATTTTTTTTGGTTGATGGATGATACTAACATTGCACCATATGAGGACTATTGTACACTAACAGGATCGAGTGAGCTACACTCTTTCCTTAGCTCAAATACAGGTTCATGGAGTATCGATACACAGAAGATGGCATGCTTTTGTTGTTCATGTAAAATGCAAGCCTGGAATGATTGTGAGTCAGGGGAGTGGGTTGACAAATGGTTGACAAGTTATCTTAGCCCACTTCACACGTATCACCCTTCGACAACATTGGAACTGAAATAGATGGAATCATTGGTTGACTTTGACCACGTATCAGATCTAGCTCAACCATGTAATATATCTACTTGCTTAGATGTTGAAATTCCATATTGTTATCTTACTTTGTAGTGTATTCGTAATGTTGACTAATTTCAAGAGATTTTTTGCACATATCAATGCAAGGCATGTTTATGCAGTTATTGTAGATGAAGACAATGAAGGGGGAATAGACTAATACTTGTGTCATTGTGTTGATGCCAAAAATAAATTGGAGGCCCCAATTATAGACAGAGAAAACATTGAATACCCTATAGGCTCAGTTGTGGTTACTAGAACATGGCTTAGAAGGTACCCACATAAGAGTGTTAAAAATTGGTTATTTCAAGACTTTCACATGCATCATAAGATTCTTCATTACTAAAACCTTGTCGTGGCATCCAATGTTCATTTGACTAAATATGGGGGTAAAAATTTGAACAAGGCCTTGTGGAAGGTTCGTGAGTCTGACCATTGTTGAGAATTGAGGTGTTTTAGTAGCTTACTACCTTGTAAAACTTTAATATTTCTGATCTAAATATGTATTTCCTTTGTTACATATTCTTTGTGGGTGATTATTTGATTAATCCTTTTTACTATTTGTAGAATATAGATAGAGGTTGATAGAAGTAGACATGATATTAGAAAGATTGCACAAGCATGTAACGTGGAGAAAACCCTTTCAGGTAAAAAAATCCACCAAGAAATGATCTATTATTCCAATCTTGAAGTAGATTACAATAGCTTCAATTCTTGCTTGAGAATACCTCTTTTTCCTTCACCAAACTTCTTCACAACCTGCAAATAAAACTTAAAAACTTTCTCTACAACTTGCTTGAGATATATAAACTTTCTCCAATATTGTAAACTCCAAATGAGTTACACAAGCAATTCTCAATCCCTAACCCTTAAAGGTACGCCTATTTCATGCAAGTGGAGATGCACCATGAAAAACAATATCAAACCATCTGCCTCTTCCATTTGGGCGTACCAAAATGAAGTCACAACTAAGTCTTCATCTTGTAAATATATTGAGGCTTTATCCTCAAATTTGGCACCCAAAAGAGGACCCCACTTAACTAGGCAATCAATAATATCTCTACATGCAGAGGAGTTAATTCCAAGAAGCCAACTTGGGCGCCCAAAGTGGGTCCAAGATATTTCTTGTTAACTGAAACATTACTCAACACCATTCATGCAAGAATGGTCATCTCCTATTAACTGAAGGTAGTTCCTATTACCTGTCATGCAACTCAAGTTATTAGGCATGCATTCCAAGTTAACTAAAGTCAACTAACATGCAACTAAAACTAACTGAAGATAACTGAACTGAATTGAACTGAACTTCAACTGAACTAAACTTCAACTGAACTAAACTCAAATTGAACTAAACTTCAACCCCTATTTTATAGGTATTCAACATGCATAAAAAAAAATCCCTATTTTGTAGAAACCTAGGATGCATTCTTGAAGTAAACTCAATTTACCACTTAGTTAACTGAACTTAAGGTGAGTGTCACCTCCCATGTGTGAGCCCATGTGATCCTATTTTGTAGGAGCCCATCCCAAGACATCCCCACATGTTCCTAAAATTTAGAATAACTTACAAATGTCAATTAACATGATTATTTCATCAATTAATAATTCCTTCTTAATCCTAGAGTTGATAAACACATTTAAGGAATTTAGGATATACATGAAATAACTAATGTTTTAGGATTTGCAATTAAATGGCATCCTCTTTCCAAAATTCTCCCACTTGACATTATAAATTGCAATTATTCTAAACTAGGAATAATAATTTAAATCAAGTACAGGACTCAAGGCCAATGGCCTTCCTGCACCATGAGAACTTATCTGTAGGAACTGGCTTTGTAAGATAATTTGCAACATTAATTAAAGTGTCAACTTTTTCAATTAATACTTTTCCACTTTCAACCATTTCTCACACAAAGTGATACTGAACATCTACATGTTTAGTATGAGCATTATACATAGGATTTTTGGATAAACAAATAGCACTCTGACTATCAAATTCAAGCTTAACTTTCTTACAATTAAAACCAATACCTTTCCCAAGTCTCTATAACCAAACTGCCTCTTTAGAGGCATGCGTGGTAGCCATGTACTCTGCTTCTGTGGTGGACAAAGCAACCATGGGATGCCTCTTACTCATCCAACTTACTGCAGCTCCAAACAAAGTATACACACACCCACTTGTCGACCTCCGACTATCCAGATTTCTTGCCCAATCTAAATCAACAAAACCCTATATGTCCAATGATCTATTCATAATATCAATGTTATTAGAACCATGATAAACTAAACAGTAATCAGAAGTCCCTCTTAAATATCTAAAATCCCTTTTAACATAAGTCCAATGTTCTTTACTAGGGTTAGACATAAACCTACTAAGAACTCCCACTATTTGGGCTATATTTGGTCTCGTACAAACCATTGCATACATTAAACTACCAATTGCACTAGCATACAAAATTTCAGACATTTCCTCATATTCATAATCATATTTAGGACTCATGTCTAAACTTAACTTAGTGCCAACTGGTAAAGGAATATTAATTGGTTTACTATCCTTTATGTTAAATTGTTTCAAAATAGTATCAACATAATTTCTTTGACTTAAGAAAAGCTTTTTTTTACCTCTATCTCTACTGATCTCCATACCAAGGGTATATTTTTCAGCCGCTAAATCTTTCATCTCAAATGTGTTTGAGAGTTGTGCTTTCAATTCTTTGATCATTACCTTGCTATTACCTATAAATAACATGTTGTCAACATATAAGATAATAATTAAAAGCTGATCATCAATTATTTTTATGTAAACACAATGATATTCCTCACTCCTAACATAACCAATTTTTAATGTGAAAGCATCAAACTTTTGGTACCACATTCTGGGAGACTGTTTCAATCCATATAAATATCTCTTTAACCTGCAAACCAATTCTTCTTTTCCTTTTACAACAAAACCATCAGGTTGCTTCATATAAATTTCCTCATCAATATTCCCATCTAAAAATGCATTTTTCACATCCATTTGTTCAATTTCAATATTATAAACAGCAACAATTGGCAAAAAGAATCTAATAAAGGTAAGTTTAGCAACGAGAGAGAAGATTTCATTAAAGTCAATTCCCTCTCTCTGGGAGTAGCCCTTGGCTACTAATCTAGCCTTATACCTCTCAAGATTACCATCTGCACCAATCTTCTTTTTAAAGATCCATTTACTACCAATGGCCTTTCTTCCTTTGGGAAAACTCTCAAGATCCCATGTATCACAAGTTTCTAAGGATTCCATTTCCTCAAGCATAGATTGTAACCAAAGCTTGTGTTTGTCTGAAGACAAAGCTTCCTTGTAAGAATTGGGTTCATCATTAGTACTCATTAAAGCAAAAATACAATGAAAATCAGGTGGGCTATAGTTTTCAACGGGATTCCCTTGTCTTGTGGATATTCTTATAGAGGTTTCTTCTTGTTCCTCAATATGCTCATCTTGAGCCTCTATTTTAGAAGAACTCTCTGAACTCCCCTCTTCCAATCCATCCATTTGTTCTTCAACATGTGCATCTTGTTGCTTTTGATTATCAATCTCAAAATGCATTATTTGAGAATTATCCTTCTCTTTTGGTTGTTCTTCTCCTGAATAAACTCTAAATTCCCTGAAAATTACATATCTAGATAAAGAAACTTTTTGAGTTAGTGGATTCCAAAGCTTGTACCCTTTTACATTTTTACCATAACCTATGAATATGCATTTTTGTGCTTTAGGATCCAATTTAGATCGCTTTTCTTGAGGCATGTGAACAAAGGCCTCACAACCAAAGATCCTTAAATGTGCAACACCAGGCTTCTTTCCTAACCACATTTCATAAGGATTTTTATCTTCAATAGATGAACTAGGGGATCTATTGATTAAATAACAAGAAGTACAAACTGCCTCAGCCCATAGGGACCGATCTAGCTTAACACTACTTAACATACTCCTATATTTTTCCATTAAGGTTCGGTTCATCCTTTCTGCTACTCCATTTTGTTGAGGTGTATATGGAGTAGTTTTACGTCTCACTATTCCTGCATGTTTACAATAGTCATCAAATTCCCTAGAACAATACAACCCACCATTATCTGATCTTAATACTTTTATCTTATGATATGATTATTTCTCAACTAAAGCCTTAAATTCCTTAAACTTATTAAACACATCAAATTTGTTATGCATAAAATATATCCAAGTATATCTTGAGATATCATCAATAAATGTGACATAGTATCTAAATTTTCCAATAGAGTCAATATCCACAGGGCCCATTACATCTGAGTGAATAATCTCTAATAATCCTTTAGCTCTATTTGTACCACTAGGAAATTTAGATCTAGATTGTTTTCCAAACACACAGTGCTCACAAAAGTAATTTTTGCCAATATTATAATTAGGAATACCGTCAACCAGATTCCTATTTATAATGGTCCTAAGAACTTTTTCACCTATATGGACCAATCTATGGTGCCATAATATGCATGTATTTTCAGATTCAGCTACAGTTGATAAAATATTTACATTGGAGGTAATCAACTTAAAAAAAGTCTCGATTTGAGATCCTTTAGCAACCACCATATTCCCTTTCACCAATCTGCAACCACCTTTGTCAAATGTCACATGCATTCCAAAATCATTGAACTTAGAGACAAAAAGTAGATTTCTAGCAAGTCTTGGAATATGTAAAACATCATTAAGGGTCTTAACCCTACCATCACTGAAACATAATTTTACCTCTCCTTTAACAACAACCTTTGTTGTGTTGTTGTCTCCAAAGAAGAAATCCCCTCCATCATATGCAGTATAATTAGTGAACCACTCCTTCCTAGGAGTCATATGATAGGAGCAACCTGAATCAATAAGCCAAGAGTTATCAAAAACAGTATTAGAAGAAATGACTAATGCCTCATTACTATCATCTGTGGATTTCTCTATAGAAGTATCAAATCCCTTTTTCTTACTCTTACAATCCTTTTTAATATGTACAAGTTTTCCACAATTCCAACACTTTACCTTACTCTTACCAGGGGTTTTTGACTGTCCTTTAGACTTACCCTTTCCTTTCTTGTCTACCTTAGATTCCTTCTCTTTAGGCCTACCTCTAACAAACAAGGCATCTTGGGAGCCAGTTTTAGACTTCCTCCTCATCTCCTCTGATAGGAGAGTTGGAATGATATTGTCCATCTTTCAATCTGCACCATTGCCACTGATTGCAACAATTAGATTTTCCCAAGAATCTGGTAAGGAGCAAAGTAATAAAATGCATTTATCCTCATCTTCTATATTTACATCTACAGATGCTAACTGATTGAGAATCAAATTAAAAGAATTTAAATGTTGTGCTACAACATCACCATCTTTCATTTTCAATGAATACAACTTCCTTTTCAGATATAACTTATTTGTAAGACTTTTCGTTTGATAAATATCACCTATTCTCTTCCACAATTTATATGCAGAATTTTCATCTGAAACATTTAAGAGAATAGCATTAGAAAGACATAATCTAATAGTTCCTCTTGCATTTTTATCTAACTTCGCCCAATCCTCATCTAAAATAGTTGTAGGTGTCTTTGTTTGATTATTAATATCTAACCAATGATCTCTTTCTTCAAGAAGATCTTCCATTTTTAATTTCCACATTTCATAGTTAGATCCATTGAAATTTTCAATATCTAAACGTGAATTCATTGTAACAAAACTTATTTCCAAAATCAGCAAATAATCAAAATTATAAAAGCTCCCACTAAGCCAATAAATTCTTCAATCTTTAAGAGAAAGGCATCCCAATACTCTACCCAACCTCAGCTCTGATACCACATGTTGAAAATTGAGGTGTTTTAGTAGCTTAATACCTTGTAAAAATTTAATATTTCTGATCTAAATATGTATTTCCTTTGTTACATTTTCTTTGTGGGTGATTATCTGATTAATCCTTTTTATTGTTTGTAGAATACAGATAGAAGTTGATAGAAGAAGTAGATAGGATATTAGAGAGATTGCACAAGCATGTAACGTGGAGAAAACCGGTAAAAAACTCCATCAAGAAATAATCTATTATTCCAATCTTGAAGTAGATTACAATAGCTTCAATTCTTGCTTGAGAATGCCTCTTTTGCCTTCACCAAAATTCTTCACAACCTGTAAATAAAACTTACAAAATTTCTCTACAATTTGCTTGAGATATATAGACTTTCTCCAACATTGTAAACTCCAAATGAGTTACACAAACAATGCTCAAGCATAACCCTTGAAGGTATACCTATTTCATGCAAGTGGAGATGCACCGTGAAAACCAATGTCAAACCATCTGCCTCTTCCATTTGGGTGTACCAAACTAAAGTCACAACTAAGTCTTCATCTTGTAAATATCTTGAGGCTTTATCCTCAAAGTTGGCACCCAAAAGAGGACCCCACTTAACTAGGCAATCAATAATATCTCTGCATGCAAAGGAGTTAATTCCAAGAAGCCAACTTAGGCGCCCAAAGTGGGTCCAAGATATTTCTTGTTAACTGAAACATTACTCAACACCATTCATGCAAGAATGGTCATCTCTTGTTAATTGAAGGTAGTTCTTGTTATCTGTCATGCAACTCAAGTTATTAGGCATGAAATCCATGTTAACTGAAGTCAACTAACATGCAACTAAAACTAACTGAAGATAACTGACCTGACTTGAACTGAACTTCAATTGAGCTGAACTGAACTTCAACCCCTATTTTATAGGTATTGAACATGCATAAAACAAAATCCCTATTTTGTAGGAACCTAGGATGCATTCTTGAAGTAAACTCAATTTATCACTTAGTTTACTGAACTTAAGGTGAGTGTCACCTCCCATGTGTAAGCCCATGTGCTCCTATTTTGTAGGATCCCATCCCAAGGTGTCCCCACATGTTCCTAACATTTAGAATAACTTAAAAATGTCAATTAACATGATTATTTCATCAATTAATAATTCCTTCTTAATCCCAGTGGTGCTAAACACATTTCAGGAATTTAGGATATACATGAAATAACTAATGTTTTAGGATTTGCAATTAAATGGCATCCTATTTCCAACAACCATGAGGCAATACTTGACACAATAAAGAGTAGAGAAGACCCAAATTAGTTGGATTAATTTGTAAGTATATGCACATTGGTTCTTATTAATTTTATACTTTTATGCACATTAATTTGTTTGATTCCAATGCTATCATCTTCTTTTACTTTTATTATTTGTAAGTAACCTGTTAAACATTGATCGGTGTCCCCTTGCATAAAATATAGATTTATGAGCCATCTAAGATAATCTCAGCCAAAAAATTAATGTAACATCCTTATTTTGATTATCTTGACAAATCTCAATTATGATTTTAAGCCATTAAAAAAGTGTGTGCAAAGCTTAGTTAGGGAATTTAAAGTTATCCATTTGAAGTTAACCTTATCATGAGCACCTATGATGTAGACATTATAAGAGCATCTCAAATTTCAAGATATTCTCTTCATGAGAGGTGTTGTGTGCAATAGGTATCTTGGAACTCCTAGTGAAGATGTATGACTAGGAGAATGACTAAGTTGAGGGACTTCCATGCCTATATGTAAGTTCCTTCAATATATTTTCATTTCATTTCCATTTTGGATGCTCTTTCTTTTTCTTCTTTTTACTTTGTGTATTTGTAAGTAAACTACTAAAAATTGATTGGTCTCTCCTTACAAAAAATGTTGATTTATGAACCATCGAAGAGAATCTCATCCAAAAAAGCAATGTAACATCCTTATTTTGATGATCTTGAGAAATCTCAATTCTGATTTGAAGCCATTATAAAAGAGCATGGGAAGCTTTGTGAGGGAATCTCAAGTTAATCATTTGAAGTTAACCTCATAATGAGCACCTATGATGTAGACATTATAAGAGAATCTCAAATGTATGAGTGAAATATTAAAAGATCTATGAGAAAAAAACACTTAAGGCATTGCAATGATATTTACTTGTAATGAGATTTACTGAAATAATGAAATTTGGTGTAGGGGCACCAAGGTTATTGAGCAAATTTGGTTCATGGAAGTCTTAAGTTAGTTTTGTGTTTTGAGTTTTGTCAATTGAATAAGGTAATATTATACCAATTTATAATGTAATAAGTCATGTTAGTTGGTTTTGGGGTCATTTTGGAGTTCATGTTGCATATTTGTCAAAATGATGTAAAATTGAAAAAATTGAAAAGTTGTCAATGTGAAAAAGTGCAAAAAAATGTAAACTTGAAGTGATTATGATAGGAAGTGATTCTGATAGCAATACAAGGAGGAAATCAACTTAGTTCCACAATAGAAAAGGATTCCAACCTCCTTCCTTCCCTCAAAACTCAATCTTGGTTTATTTTCAACTTTGCACCTAGTCACTCTTGTAGGTCTATAGATCTATTTTTCCCACCTTAACTCTGAGAATTCCTTAACAACCTTTGCAACAAACCACCATTTCAGGCACCTATTTAAGCCTTCTTCAAAATACATCAAACCCTCATAAGAATCTTTTGGATCAGATTTTACAAAACATGCAACCCCCCTTTGTTCTTCCTATCAAATGCAAACCAACAATGGGTAGAATTAGCCAGTCTACCAAACCACCAATTCCTCCACTTTTAGGGCATGATAAGCCCTCTAGCATAACAAACCCCAAAACCCTCTCCATTCACAAGTTAGGCAAGGGCTTATTGAAAAAACATACTCCAAACCTTCCCATAGCCAACCAAATCCTAAAACACCTTCAAAAAGGTCTAGACAAGCTTAAAAGTTCAAGAGATATCACTGCCCCAAAATATTTCTTCAAACCCTAGCACTAAATCACCATTTTCCACTAAAAAATGCACCATTTGATAAATAGGGCATCACCTAAGAACCCTCTATTCTCCTCCCTTGCACAAAAAACTTTGCACACATGTTTTATAACCCTAACTAAGCCTTTCCATCAAGTTACAAAAGCATACAGTGGGCGGAAGGCTTAATATGACATTTTAATGCACTCAAAACCCTTAAAATAGGGTATACAGACTGACCCTTAGTAATTGGCTTCTAAAATGCACAAAATCACTTGAAATCCAACCAAACCAAAACCAAAATAGATATAATTCTACTACCCACCTAATTCCATCGAAAAGAGACCACAATCGCTTTGAGCTATGTTCAACCAGCGCGATCCCTTAAGGGTACAAAAGTGCAAAAGGGAAACAATCTTTGATAGGGTATTACTCAGAAACTATGGTGCTTACATAATCTCCATCTAAACCTATGATATCACTTTGGGCCCCTCTATAATAACCTCTCTCATTTATTTTTTTATCTTGTAGCGGTTTTCCCATGGTGTCTAGTTTTCACTTGATGGAAAAAGTGTCAAATGCAAGCAGTGCAAAGTTGCAAAGTGGTGCAACTTTCGTTCTGCAACTCGTGTGACCAAATGGATTGTTCCAACACATATGAATAGGTATTTTTATATTAGGAATGGTTCTCTTTCACACCCAAACATGCAAAATCGCTCTGAGCTATGTTCAACCGATTCGATCCCTTAAGGGTCCAAAGTGCAAAATGGCTGTGAACTTCAACATGTTGTTACTAGGATACTGTGATGCTTAGAAAATTCTTGTCTAATCCTATGGGATTGTGTTGGGCTCCTCTACAATAACCTCTCTCAGTTTTTTCTATCTTGGAGGAATTTTCCCATGGTGGAAAATTTTCACTTGGGGAAAAAGTTGTCAAATGCAAGTAGTTGAAAGTTGTAAAGTGGTGCAAATTTTGTTCTGTAGCTTGTGTGACCAAACAAACTATTCCAACATGTCTGAATAGGTATTTTTATGCTAGGCATAGTCCTTTTTCACACCCAAACATGTGGAATCGCTCTGAGCTACGTTCAATTAGATAGATCTCTTATGGGTCCAAAGTGCAAAATGGCTGCAAACTTCAACATGTTGTTACTCGGATACCGTGACACTTAGAAAATTATCATCTAATCCTATGGGATTGAATTTTTCCCCTCTAAAATAACCTCTCTCAATTTTTTCTATATCGGAGGAATTTTCCCGTGGTGGCAAATTTTCACTTGGGGAAAAAGTTGTCAAATGCAAGTAGTTGAAAGTTGCAAAGTGGTGCAACTTTCATTCTATAGGTCATGTGACCAAACAGACTATTCCAATGCATTTGAATAGGTATTTTTATTCTAGACATGGTCCTCTTTCGCACCCAAACACGCGGAATCGCTCTGAGCTACGTTCAACCAGATTGATCCCTTAAGGGTCCAAAGTGCAAAATGGTTGCAAACTTCAGCATGTTCTTACTCAGATACTATGATTCTTAGAAACTTCTTGTGTAATCTTATGGGATCATGTTGGGACCCTATAAAATAACCTCTCTCCGTTTTTTCTATCTCAGGGGCATTTTCCTGTGGCGGTGAATTTTCACTTGGGAAAAATGTTGTCAAATGCAAGTAGTTGAAAGTTGCAAAGTGGTGCAACTTTCATTTTGCAACTTTTTTTACCAAATAGACTACTCCAACACATCTGAATAGGTATTTTTATGCTATTTATAGTCCTTTTTCACACCAAAACATGTGGAATTGCTTCGAGCTACGTTCAACCAGATCGATCCCTGAAGGGTCCAAAGTGCAAAATGACTTCAAAATTCAGCATGTTGTTACTCACATACTTTGATGCTTAGAAACTTCTGGTCTAATCATATGGGATTATGTTGGGGCCTTCTACAATAACCTCTCTCAATTTTTTCTATCTTAGAGGCATTTTCTTGTGGTGAAAATTTTTCACTTGGGGAAAAAGTTGTCAAAATGCAAGTAGTTGAAAGTTGCAAAGTGGTGCAACTTTCATTATGCAGCTCGTGTGACCAAATAGACTATTCTAACGTGTTTAAATAGGTATTTTTACACTAGGAAAATATGAGGAATCACTCTGAGCTACATTCAACCGGATCGATCCCTTAAGGGTCCAAAGTGCAAAATGGCTGCCAACTTTAGCATGTTGTTACTTGGATAACATGACACTTATAAAGTTATCATATGATCTTATGGAATCTCGTTGGGTCCCTTTACAATAACCTCTCTTGGTTTTTTCTATCTCGGAGAATTTTTTCCGTGGTGGTGAATTTTCACTTGGGGAAAAAGTTATCAAATGCAAGTAGTTGAAAGTTGCAAAGTGGTGCAACTTTCGTTCTACAACTTGTGTGACCAAAAAAACTATTCCAACACATGTGAATGGTTATTATTACACTATACATGGTCCTCTTTCACACCCAAATATGTGGAATCACTCCGAGCTACATTCAACCGGATCGATCCCTTAAGGGTCCAAAGTGCAAAAGGGGAAGCAATCTTTGATAGGCTATTACTCGGAAATCATGACACTGAGAAAATATCCATCTGAGTCTACGAGATTGTATTGATCCCCTCTATAATAATCTCTCTTGGTTTTCATTATCTTAGAGTCATTTTGTTGTGGTGTCCAGTTTTCACTTGATGGAAAAAGTGTCAAATGCAAGCAGTGTAATGTTGCAAAGTGGTGCAAATTTCGTTTTGTAATTCATGTGACCAAAAAAATTGCTCCAACACATTTCGATAGGTAGGCATGGTCCTCTTTCACACCCAATCACACAAAATTTCTTTGAGCTACGTTCAACCGACTTGATCCCTTATGATGGCATGGAAAACAATTGAAAAGAGAAACATACACACAACGGTTGAGAATTATGAGTTTTCCACACAAAAAGCGTATGATCATTGGAAACTCAAAGTTAGTGGTTTTTGAAGATTTTGAAGGAGAATATCAATCAAATATCTTTGTTTCTTTGTTAATTTTTGTCCATTTTCTTCATTTCCAGCCTGTGTACGAGTCCATATAGAAGGATTTTTCTCTAAGATGACCTGAATCTATTGTAGAATAGTTTTAGCTTTGATTAGAATCCATTCTTGTGGAATTATATTAAATTCCAAGCAACTTAGAAGTAGATTTCTAAAATAGGTCTGAACTTGCTCATACAAGGGTTTGAGTGTAATATGTTGAAATAGGCCATTCCACCTATTGTTCAGGTCATGCCTAAGTGGAATGGGCCTAGTGTAAGTAGGATAGGGAGTAGGAATAATAAAATAGCATTGGTAAAGGAATTGGAAGAAATTACTAATGTTGCCCCTGTTGAAAATTCATAATTTAGGCCTTAAAAGCAAGGCTCGAAGAGGTGAAAACAAGAAATTGCTTGAGAATAAGTTAGAATAGGTTGGAAATAGAGTGAGGTTGTGGATTTTGATGTGTTCAAAAGGTCTGAAAGAATAAGGGAGGTCAAAAGTATGTTATGGATGATGCCCTAGTTGGGAAAAGAGGGGTTTTCAATGAAAAAGAGAGGTTTGAGGGAGTAAAAGTGGGTAAAGTCAAGGGGAAGCATAATTTGGTGGTCAATTAAGTTTGTGCAGGAAGAATGAAGAGTGTTGGAAGGGGTTTTGAGGTTGTATGAGGTTTGGGTTTGGGTTTGGGGGTTCAATTCGCCAGTTCGACCAAAGTTTTTTGGAGGGGAGTTCAATTCATTTTGGATTCGTTAGTACAAAAAACATGTAAAAACAATATATATATATATAGAGCCTAGAAGCATGAATTAGGATTAAAATATCACATAACATCATATAAACAACAAAACCACCATAAAATTGAATGTCATTTAAAACATGCATGATAAATATTCATCGTTGAAACTTGAATTATTGTAGCTTGATATACACAGTCTATTGATGCTAGGGTTCAATTTGTATGATTTTGAAAAAAGAAGCCAACTGAGTAGAGTTATCAACATTCTTTAGAAACCATAAGAGTTTTTTTAGTACACTAACCATTTTGATGTCTTCTTTTAGTCTCAAACATTATTTTGTATCATTGTTACATTGGTCTTGAGAGTGGTAGCTTAATATAGCTCCACAATACAAAATCTGGTTTACTTGTGCAGTGTAACAGTGACATAGGCAAATTTTTCTTTGAAAGAACCAAAGGGTGACTACACAATTGAATTGTATAAACACATATCTTTTTTTAATATCAAGGATACTTTTTGAAATATTTTTATGAATCATTTCATTCAATACCAATTGAAAATGTGTTTTTTTCTTTTACATAAAGTTGTTTAGCATTAATAAATTAATATTCAAGACAAAGCATGAAGGAAAACAACAATCAATGCTAGGGCTAACCAATTAAAAAGTATACACATGAATAATTCAAGCATGTTCATGTGAATAAGGGAAGCACAAGTGCTAAAAAATGTGTAAGCCGTGAAGTATACATGCAAATACATAGTATACACAAATTCATACAAAGTATATGCACGAATACAAGGTATACACATGAAAGCACATAAGTCACAAAGTATACATCAGAACACACATAAGTCACAAAGTATACATGTAAGCTGTAAATTATACACTTGAATACACGTAACTCATATCTATTGAACCATGAATTTAGAATGTAAATATGGACACCATCGATAAAAAAGATTTTTAAAACCAAATAGCCATGTAGGAATACATCAATATATGTTGATATAAGTATGAAATATAGGTACAAAATAGACATATAGGCTTATGAGAATTCCATATAGGCATACAATGTCAAATATATCCAATACAAAATATGTACAAAACCACCATGTAGGCATACAACAAAGGGCTCTGGAATCAAAAGTCATTGCTCTCCATGTTCTCGAGATAAAATCTTTCCCTTTACTTGTCGATCAGATGGAAATAAATCTATCACTCATTTATGCCACACTTGAGGAGTGCTCTTGCTCCTCCTCCTAGTGTTTAGTTCTTCATGAAGTTTTAACTGTTAGAATATCAAGTAAAGGCATTAATATATAAAAATTACATTATAAAAGATGATATATTTAACAATTTAATAATCACTTACTACCATTTGATGATCACTCTCCATCAGGGAAATATTCGCACACCCAGGCTGAGGTGTGTTGAATCCCTATATAAACCATCCAAATAGAAATTAAACCATGAATCAATAATGGCTTTCTGTTTTACTAGAACTAATATCTATAACAACAAATATAAACGTAAATTTATTAATTTGCCTCATAGCTCCCCTGTTAGAGCCATCAAGGATTCTATAGAAGATGAAACACTAATCCCCATTACCCTTGTCAGATTCAGAGGTGTTTCCACTTGCAACAAATAAAAATAAAACAAAAAATTATTCAATCATGAAAACTACAATAGTGATCCACGTCATGACTTATAATGTATGAGATAATAAACAAAATTTTGAGTACTTATTAAACTATATATTTTTGACTATCATGCTTACTATTTGCCCTATCCATATCTTGTTCGAAAGCATATTTTTTTAGGCTTTTACCCATAGCAGAAAGTGGGTGAAACATTTGATAAAATGATTTCGTAGAAATGTACGATAACTATGGTGGCATAGAGAAGGAAGTGAAGTGTTTGAAAAAATTCCTCAAAGAAATGGGGTCTCGTGGTGATGGAATGCCATTACAAACAAATGCACGTCATGGCATTCCATCACCATAAGACCGCATTTCTTTTAGGATATTTTTTTTAGACAGTTCATTTCCTTCTCTATGGTATTATTGCTTACTATTATGCTTTGATAGAAATTTTTCCAAGCATCCATAGTTTGTTGGAAAGCACCTATTTTAGGCTTTTAGCCATAGTAGCAAGGAAGTGAGTAGTTTGATAAAATGCTTTGGTACACATGTATGGAAAATGTGGTATCATAGAAAAGGTGGTCAGTTGTTTGAATAAATTCCTCGAAGAACCATTCCATCACCATGAGACCACATTTCTTCAAGGCATTTTTTCAATCTACTAACTACCTTGTCTATGTTATTGCTTGCTATTATGCTTTGATAGATTTTTTCCAAGCATCCATAGTTTTTTGGAAAGCACCTGTTTTAAGATTTTAGCCATAGTAGTGAGGAAATCAACTGTTTGATAAAATTCTTTTGTAGACATGTATAGAAAATGTGGTAGCATAGAAAAGGCGGTGAGCTGTTTGAAAAAGTGGTGTAGGTGCACCTTTACAAGAGCATGCCTCCATGAGAAAAATTTAAGATTTTGAGCTTGTATAGGTATTTTCATGATATAATAAGGCTTAAATAGCCATTTTTGAGTTTTTAATGGTCTTTGGTAGTCATTTTAGGCATAAATTGTAAAGTTGCAGAATCTTAACAAAAGTTGTCAATCAATGTTGTAAAAATGCAAAAAGGTGCCAAGTGGAGGAATATGAAGAGTCAAGGTAGTTGTAGAGGAAATATTAGGCGCTTAGGAAGTTGAAATAATTGGGAAAGTGTTTAAAATATGTGATTCATCACTGTTAGTTGTTGTTGAAGCATTTTGAAGGAGAAAACTAATATAATATCATTGTTATACTACTATTTTCTGTGTTTTCCTCCATGATTTGCCAGTGTTTGGTTCCATGCAGGTGGTAGTGCATCTATAATGTTTGTTAATTTAAGGAGTTAGGTGTTAGCTTCAATTTAAAACTAATTTAAGCATTTGATATTGAGTTTCAAGCTTTTGGTGGCTTGATTTCTCCAGGTGGTCAGAAAATAGGGGCTAAGGGTTTGATTGCCCAAATGAACTAAAAAGTCCATTCTACCTTTCTGTAGCAACTTTTTCTTCATGGAATGGACCAGTTTGAAGTAGGAGTAGGTGTATAAGGTAAGGAATTGGTTTGGTGAGGTTTTTGTGCGAGTTCTCCTCGCTGCCCTAGTGAAAAACTAGTTTTGATGCCTTTTAAACAAGGCTAGAAGGAGTGGAAAGAGGACATGGGTTTAGAATTGGATAGAATCCCTTGAAAACTATAAGATTAGGTGAATTGGAGGGTGTTTATAAGATTTGAGAGGTTTTAAGTGGTCAGAGAAGTGAATAAGTGGGAAACCCTAGGTGAAAGAGGGTGAAAACCAATGAAAAAGAGTGATTTTGTGAAGGAAGTGTATTTAGATCTTTGGGGAAACACTATTTGAGGATGGAATGAGCATGTAAAGGAATAAATAATCCTAATTGAAGTGATTACAATCTTGTGAGAGGTCAGAGCATAAGAGTTTCAATAAGTCCTAATTGATTGCAAGGAAAGTAAGGGTTTTATGAAAAGGGGTCTAAATGAGCGAGAGTAGACCTGAAAGTTAAATAATTTGAGATTTTATTGGTTGTATTCTAACTATTTGGGTGTTTCAAGTGTTTTTTGTGCATTTGGAGATGTGTCTCTTTGAAAAAGAGGTCTAATTGTGGCCTAATTCAGCGTTACAAGCCAGATTTGGGACAGTTGCTCCAAAAGAGTTGCAAGTGAGTTTCAAATATGTGAGAGTAGACCATAATGGGTGCCTATTTTGGAGCATAGACAAGGCAGTGAAATGTTTGAAAAGATGCCTCAGTAAAATGTGGTCTCATGGAATTCCATGACAAGCAAATGCAATTAGAAGTTGCTCCTAGACTTATTACTTATGCTATGTGAAGTAATTACATCACTACTTATGTTAAATTTCTAAACAACTATATTGTAGTTGAAATTTTTTTCATCTATCAACATCTAGTTATTTTTTATGGAATGTGAAGTAATGCTTTGAGTTTGAATGATGTGCAATGCAACACAATCAACGATATGAATAGAAACTACACAAATATATTTAGTACAATTCATTAGTTAAACTCTTTATTCTATTACCTGTGTGAATGTTTGACTAAATCCACTGGTACCAAGAGGTGTTCCCTCGAAACCTCCAATATTAGCCTATTCAACATCCAAAATCACATATAAAATACCATTTATTAAATAATTATATTAACATGTAATAAATTTACAATTGTTTACTAGTTACATACCCCACCGATAGGTGTATTGTAGAAATAAGTAGGTGTAGGGCTGGGGTATCCAATATCAACATTGTGACCCTACAAGTTTAATAAAATCATAAAACTAAATTAGTTAATCTTGCATTTCAAAATCGAAATTTAATAAATTAAATTCAATGAACATGCTAACTTTTACTTGAGTATCAATGCCATACGCATCATGAAAAATGTAAGTTTCCCTCTCCATCTCCATAGTTGCAGACAAATCATATGCAACAACCTCCTGAGTGTCAGTGGGCATATGACCAAGTCGCCTCGCAATATTGACACACATGGGATCGAAGCCCACTTGTCGAAGAATCCCTTGGATGGTGCTATACAAGAGGGCTAACATGCTAGATGACACTCTACTTCAAAGAGCTTATGGCTTGCAGAGTCTCTATGTCAACACTCTCCCTTGCAATGGAAGGGATGATGATGTTCTCATGAGGTGGCCTAGCAAGAGGTCATCTCGCTTTCCACGTAGGATCCGACTGTGATCCGGGTCTATCTTGTGCTGACCCCCCACCTCTCCCCTGGATGTCCCTCATATCAAAATAATTTGGGATTTTGTTCAAGATGAACTCAACGTATAGTTTCTCAAGGAAATACTGTAGGAATTCACAATTGTTGCATGGTGGGTCATCAAAAACCATGTACAACCTATCCCAAAAATATTTCATAATCTCTTGGTGGTGGCACCAATGAATAGGAAACCTATTCGCATTGAGGGAGAGATTTCCATTTGACTATGGGTTAGTGAATAATGCACACAAATCTAATTTTGTAATTTTTAAATCTTTTACTTCTTTACATGATAATTTATCTTGGTAAAAAGCCCTAGCCACCTACCTCCTATCCTTCCAACTAGATAATGGCTTGTTAATTGAATCTAGATTTTTAACATATCTTGTAGTGAAGTTTCTAGGGTCATTCTTTCCATAGTTGAGCCATTTGGATTGTTCAACCTCTTGATTAAATCCTCAATTTGTTTTTTATTGTTCTCAATTTCACCCATTAGATTTTGTTGAGTGCCAAGAGGGTATTGAGGGATTGGTGGAGGATCTTGTTGTTGTGGTTAAAGATTTTGTTGCTGGGGATTTTCTTATTGAGGATTTTGTTCTTGCTGTGGATTTTGAGGAGGGTTTCCAGGTTGATTAACATATCCTACAATTTCAAAAAATAAATATCAAATACAACCTAAAACAAAAAAATTCAAAAAACAAACAAACAATCCTTACCTCTTTGACCTCCTCGTCGACATAGTGGAAGCTTGGAGATGAATCAACAATCATTGATGAAGAGTTTTGCAAAAAATCTCCTCCTAGAATGCGAGCGCAAAATTTTGGGGTTTTTGGCTACGAGCAATAAGAAAAAGATAGTCACAAATGAAAATGAATTTCGATGTATCTTTTTTTTAAATTTTAACATGCCATAATGCGAGTGCATTATAAAACTCTTGAATTATGGGCTTGTGGTGGCCGAGCATCATGCTCAACACACCAAACCATAATGCAAGCACGTTATAACGCACTTGCGTTATGATTTTTCATTTTTTTAAAAAAAGTTACCACAAAATTGCCACCCATCTTCATGCACCCACCCAAAAATTAGGTATAATAGTCCTCCAATCATTGATCTATATTTTATTTGATTAGCCTTTAGAGATTCATCATTCTTACTCAGCTTGCAACTAGTAACTATAGGAGTACATACTCTATTTGATTAATTTGAAGTCCAAGGAAGAAATTCATCTTCCCAAACATAGAAATCTCAAAATATTTCTATATCTATTTTGTAAATATCTTGCACATAGCTTCATTTAAGGTGTGCAAAAGAATCATTCCAAAGAACAAATCATTGGAGACAAGAGGAAAGGATTATTCATAAGAAGTAGAGTTGTTGAAGTTGAGGTAAATATTTTTTTACTCTCTAAATTTGAACCTAAAATAGTGAGTGAGGCATGCAAATATGAACATTGGATAAGGGAAATGGAAGAAGAACTTATGTAGATTGAACAAAATTAAACTTGGAAATTAGTTCCTAGACCGTAAAACAAGAACATAATTAGAACTAAGTGGGTATTCAAAAACAAACTGAATGAGAATGGAGAAGTGATAAGAAACAAGGAAAGGCTTGTGTGTAAGGGTTACTCATAGGTGGAAGGAATAGAATTTGAGGAAAAAAATTTCTTCACTGGTTAGGATTGAAGCGATCAAATTTTTTTTAGCGTTTTCAGGGTATGTGCAGGATCATGATGGGCCAAAAACCGATGATATGTAAGTGATATGATGACCCATGTGGCTGGCGACAATTTTTTTACCTAGAATTGATGAAATGAAAAGGGTTTTTAAGGGATATTCTTAGCTTTCCACCAATATAAATTATTCTTCACTTTGAATTTAATAAATAATTATTATTCATTTTCTATTTGAATTATGATTAAAGTCCTAATTGATAGGTTGATTGAAAAACATTTATAGCTTTCAAACGGTGTCACATTTTTTTGAATCTGAAACATGTGTCACATTCTATGCTTCACATACAAAAATAATTGAATTTCATGAATTTTTTACCAGGTTAAGGTGGTCAGACATACGATTTTTTATATTTTTTAAAAGTTGTAATAAAAATTTCATAATTAATTATTTACTTGGAACAAAATTACAAAAAATTATGCATCACATTGGGACATGAGTCCTCTACTTATATCTAAAATATTATAATCAAATATTATCATTTTATTCTCGTTAGGGTGGTTAGACAAACACCTACTTCTTATTTTTTCCCTAAAATTTAAGTACTACTACATTGAAATTTCAAATTTTCACCAAATAGATTTTTTAATTTTTTAAATAAAACTAGTAGTTTAGAAACTACATTCAATTTTCTACAGATTCTATTCTTACATATTTCTGAAATAATATAGATAACTAATTCAAATTTTTACATCAAGTTGCCTAACTTTGATTTTTCTAAATTTTATTGCCACTTAAGGGCCTATTTTTTCCATGATGATCTTGCACATACCCTTTAGCATACAAGGGCTTTAAAATTTATCAGATGGATGTGAATTTTGCCTTCTTGAATGGTGAATTGGAAGAAGAGTTTTACATGGAACAATTGAAAGGATTTCAACTATCAGATCAACTAGAGATGGTTTGCAGATTGAAAAAGGAATTATATGGATTAAAGCAAGCTCCTAGAGCTTGGTATGAAAGATTGGATAGACATTTGATACAACAAGGATTGAATAAAGGCACCATAGATAATAATATTTTCTTCAAAATTGAGGTAGAAAAAATCTTGATAGTGGTTGTATATGTCAATTTTTCAGATGCAGAAAGGGTTTGAGATGTCAATGTTTGGGAAGATGAATTTATTACTTGGGCTACAAATCAATCAAACAAATAAATGCATTTTCATTTCATAGTCAAAGTATGCCAAAGAGATGTTGATGAATTTTGGAATGGAAGACTCCAAACTAGTATGCATTCCTATGGTGATTGGTTGAAAATAGAGCAAGGACAATGAATCACCTAAGGTTGATAAGAGAAAATATAGATCCCTGATTGGTGGATTGCTATATCTAACTACTACTAGATAGGATATCATGCATGTAATTTGTCTTGTGGCTATATTTTAAGATCCCAAAGAGAAAAATGTTGCAAAAATGAAGAGGATATTCAGATATTCAAAAGGAACTCTAGATTATGACTTATGGTATCCTAAGGATACTAATTTCACATTAAGTGCTTACACAAATGCAGATTGGATTGGTTGTGTTGATGACATGAAAAGTACAAGTGGTGGTGCATTATTTCTTGGATGTCGATTGGTGTCATGGTTAAGTAAGAATCAAGATTCATTTTCTTTATCCACTACAAAGGCTGAGTATATTGAAGCAACATCTTTCTACACACAAGTATTGTGGATGAGACAAACATTGAAGGATATTAGAATAATGTATGATGAGCCTATTTCTATCTTTTCTGATAATACAAGTGAAATCAACTTTTCAAAGAATCGAGTGATGCATTCAAGGGACAAATCATATATCAATTAGGTGTCACTTTATAAGAGAGAATTTTATGGAGAATGAGGTGAAGCTTGAATATGTACCTACAAAGGATTAGATTGCTGACATATTTACTAAGTTTCTTCCTAAGGATACTTTTGAGAATCTTTGGGAGAACTTGGGGGTTATTGCCCCTCCTTTGAACTAAATGCATATGGATATGTATCAATCTAGTGGATCTTATGATTCATCTCTTGTCTGAACTGATTTTTGTGTCTACCTCTCAAGGGGAGTAGTTAGAGTCATTTTTGCAATAAGGAAGGTTTTCATTGTGCATAGTTGCTGATTTGGTTGGGTGTACTCCTAAGTAGGATTATTTAGAGCAAGTATCTTGGTTCAATGTCAAAGGGGGATAATGATGAAAAATACCTTTGTCCTTTTCCATTTATGTCAAAGGGGGAGACAAAATCATGTGAATTTTTTTATCTACACAAGGGAGATAAAAGAAAGAAAATCATGAGAAAGTGGGTTAAGAACTTTTGTGTTGTCTTTGATGGTTTCTCACATCATGTGTTCCCATCAATGAAAAAGGGGGGAAATTTTGAAAGTATGAAGGTGTTTTCATTGATGTCAACAATTTGGTGATGTCATTAATGTCAACTATGTGTTTATGAAGGTTTTTGCATGATGAAGATGTTGAGGATATTGAGAAAATTGTGAAAAAGAGGGAAATAGTTTGTTGCAAGTTGTGCATGTATAGCTGAGATATTGAGGAAGTTTTGTGAGTAAACAAAAATATATTTGTGTTGCAATGTCTGGAGATGTGTTGGAATGAAGTAATGTGCTAAGATGGTGTCTTTGGTACTTGGTTTCCAAGCGATTTTGAGAAAATTTCATAAATAGAGAAAACAGTGTTGTGCAAGTGTTCAGAACATGCTCCGAGATGTGCTTCATGTTTCTTCTATGTTGATTCTATTCCTATACGGACCTAATATTTTGTTCAAGGTTGTCACTAGTTGCTATATCTAGAGTTTGGGTTTCTGGATTGTTGTGCAGAGTGAGATATGTTCACTAGTGTGTGAACTAGTTTTTCAGTAGTGTTTGTTTTGGTATGCGAGAAATGTATTTGCTTTGCATTTCTCTACATTTTGGTTTCAAGTTGTTTGGATCTAGGAAGTTTCTTATAATTTTTGTATATTTCATAATTCAAGGTTTCACTTGATTTAGTGCAGTATAGTGTGTGTTTCATGTGTCAGAGTGTGTAATAGGTTAACTAGATGCTTTAGGTTGAAGTATTTCTATGATGTGAGTTCGGATGAATTATTTGTTGGATCTCAAGTGGTTTGTAGATTATTCTAGATCATCTAAAATATATTTGTGTGGTTTGTGTGTCATCTTGATCAAATGGGAAGCATGTACTTAATTTTTTTATGGTGTTTTGCATGGGTATTGGTCGACCTGGTGTTAACACTACATGTGAAGCTTATGGAAGAATATTGAGGTAGCTTAGGATAAATTTGGGTTCTAACTAAGGATGTATATGGGTTTATTTCATTCCTATCCACCGTGAGAATGTTTGGGTGCCCACCTAATTTTAAATTTTAAATGTAACAGAGAGTTTCCGACCTTAGAGAAGGTTTTCAAGGTTGAGGATGATATAAATAAGAGTGGTGTTGTTGTAAGATGCAAGAGAGAAAAAATATAGATTCAAGTAATGAATCTGATGTGAATTACAAAAGTATAGATGTAAAATTGAGTAGACTAGTGTGAACTTCAAAGTGTTGGAATTTTGAAGGCAGTGAGATAAAGATGTCAGAAATATTTCAAACAAGGTTGTACAAGTGTTAGATAAATTATGGTGGATTCCTTGTTTCATTGAGAAGTTGTTCTATATGTAACATTTCTCTTCTATCTTCTTGTTTCTTTCTATGGCTATGAGCCCTATTGGACAATGTGTCCTATTTTAGCAGTTGGCCCTTGTATTATTTTTGCAATTAATTATATTATGAGCTAATCCTCACCGTGGTTTTTCCCTCATTAGGTTTTCCATGTAATTTTGGTGTTCTCTTGTGTATGGTGTTGTTATTTTAGTTTTTGTTATCTTATTTTCATGATTCATCTCTTTAACAGAATAAGTGTTTAATCAATGCTTGTGTATCTGATTACTATTGAGGGTTTTGAAGTTTTAATTTTCTACAAATGATTCATCCTCCCTCTTAGTTGTCAAGTTCATTCAACAAAGAAAAGTGTTGTTGCAGTAAAATTTGGCCATGTGGAGGACATAATGGATGTAATGCAGATAAGTGCAAGACAAGAAGACATAAGGGACGATGAGAAATAAGAGTTTAAAGAGGACAAAATAGGGGATAAGGAGAATATGGAAACTTTAGATTTCTACAATATTTGTAATGATGATATGCATGCAAGTGTATTGGTGCATGAGAAGTGGATGGAACATTCTTGGTTGAGGTGGACGAAAATTAGTGGGTTGAATAATCTCACAGATGGAGGGAAGGAAGGAAATGATTCATAGTGGAGGGGAATGGATCATCGTGGTTTAATTCTCACAAAAGAGGAATATGAGAGTGGAACTTGGTGGAGGTGATTGATTTATGGTGGGAAAAATCCCACAAGAGAAGGGAAGAAATACTAATTGGGTGGAGGTGGATGGTTTGTGGTGGGATGAATCCCACAAGAGGAAGGATAAAGTGGATAGTATTTTGGAGGAGGAGGTCAAGATATGGTAGACAAAGATCCACAAATGAAGAGAAACTAAGAGAAATAATTTCGTAAAGCAAGAAAGGATCTATTCTTGCCAAATATTGGAAGAAAATAAAGAGAAAAATATTGTAGGGTACCTATTCACATAATAGGAGTAGGTTGTAAGTTGAATACAAGTTGAAAGGGTAGTCCTACTACTAAACCCCATTTTATGAGCTATGCTCACAAAATTCTTACTTGGTGTGTTTGATATAGGAGAATCTTGTTGTGCATTTTTCGCACACACGCCCTATTGAAAGTAGGGACCCTCTTTTCTTGCTTTGATTTCTTGTTTGTTGTTGTAGGGTCTTGGCTTCATCCCCTAAGGGATAAGTCTCTTGGTCTTGGTTTTGTTTCACCCATGTGCTTAATGTAAAATCTACAGTTGAGATGTCATTTTACAACTTCATGATGATTACCTAACACCTTGAGGATGACCCTTGCATTAAATTTTCACTTGGAGGAAAAATTGGTCAAGTTCTGGCCAGGTTCGATAATTCTGAGGTACCTTGGATTGCCTGAACCTTAATCCGACCAAGTAATCCGAGCTACCTTGAATTACCCAAGTTTGAGCTCCCATCATATTTTTGAGTTTCTGCAAACGTGTGCATGGGAATTTATTGCTCGCATTAATGAGTTCTAAAAGGTTAAATTAGAAATATAATGGGGATCGAAGGGTCATTTAGTCCTTTTGCATTTGTGTGTTCCTAAAGCTGAGAATTCTCCATCATCTTTCATTCGGTTTTGACCTCGAGCATTGGGTTTATCTCCTCCAGGTGATTGTTCTAGGGTTTGAGAGAATCCATTGCAAGTCTTCCATTGCATTTCTCTTTCTTTGTGCACCATTTCAAGGTATGCCTTCAACTTTTTCTCAAGTGATTTTGATTTATTTTGGGCTTTATTGATAAATATTTGAATTATGAGTTACTTGTTGAGTCTAGGTTTTGGGATTGTTGTGCCATTTAGGGGTTTTGTTATTTCAAAAGGGCCTTCCTTTGAATTCGAAATGGGTATAGGGTTAAGCATGCAAGGCGTCTTAATCTATTTGAATATATTTAAAACCTACCCCGTTCACTCTGCTCTATGATTGATGTCAAGATTCTGAGGTAGCAACCTATTTTGAAACAAATTGTTTGAGTTCCTGTGTCAGTCATTTGGATTTCATCTTAGATTAGCAATGATTTCATCTTAGGAGGGTGATCTTGTCTCATTTATCATCCTTGCATGAAGTAATCTTGACACTTAGTGAAATTTGGGTGACTGAGCTAAATCTTGGAAATTATGAGATAGCTCATATTTTCTAAGCTCTGATCCATCTAGAGAATCTGAGCCCCCTTAGATTATCCGAAGCTTTTGATCGGCCAAAAAAAAAAACCTAAACTCGAAGGGTGAGCACTTAGTGAATTTTTGATCTCATTCAATGATTTTGATCATCCTCGGATTACCCGAACGTTAGTTCACCCAAGTAATCCAAGACTCCTTGAATTATCCAAGATTTCTCAACCTCATACTCCAATCCATGAAGAGAATTGAGGTTTTAATGAAGGCAGTTTGCAAAGTGTTTTCGAAGATGATTAATATTGAGAGGTGTTTAATTGTGTCCATGGGTCTCATCTATCAAAGATTCAAAGTAATCACAAGTCTAAATGAGACCAGTGTCATGAATTTTGGGGAATTTGAGCTTGCTTGGATTACTCGAGGTCTAATCCTTCTGGGGATTCTGAACCTACTCGGATTACCCGAACTCTTTCATTAGGTCTCAAATTTTCAATAATAATCACAAGTGGATTTTCCTAATGAGGTTCTCAAATATTTGCATGGGATATTGATTAGTTTGAGTGAATTTTATTGCATGCATAATATGTTAATGAGATCTATCAAAATGAATTGCTTGCCTTATGTTGTCATTGCAACTTAAATGATTATGATTATGATTTTATTATAATATTATTGCTCACATTGGCACTTCATGGAATTGGAATAATGCATTATATCGTTGTTTCCATCTTGGTGATCTTGGTCCTCTCTAATAGATGTAGGTAGAGTTAAGTCCCGACAAGGCATCTAAGTCAAAAGCTTCTCTAGTGCAAGAGGAGGTTAAGAAAAGATCATCTAAGGCATCTAAGTATGACTTCAAGGGCATATGGCCGGAGTCCAAGATTGGTTTTGCTTGGTCTAGGATCATGGATACAAATATTAGACACATAGATTATGATGAATTTAAGCAACGGATGTTTGGAAATGCACCAAATTAGTTAGCATAGACCATCACCCATATTGGACTGGCTCAAGCAACATGATTCCCAACAACAAAACTTTATCTGGAGTTGGTCCTAGAATGTGCAAAGCACTATGGTTCCATAACTAGAATTATAATTCACCCACAAGGAAGAGTTATGACAAATATTACTGAAGAATCCATTGTTGAGGTGTTGAATATTGTCTGAAATCACAAGATTATTAAGGAAATTAACATTGGGGAAGCAATAAGGTTTTGTGACCAGGAACCTAATAGGGATTTCGAGATAGTGAACAACTCTTAGGTACTGAAGCCTAAGCCCCACTATTCAAAGTTGCCTAAATAGTTGCACAAGAGTGATTTCAAGCAGGAATATCATGATATTATAATTATTTTAGGCAGGGTCATGGGAGTTGAAGAGGCCCATATATTTCATACATGGATGTTTTACCCTATCACGCAGATAGTGGCTAACAATCATTATCATTGGGCTAGAATCATAAGAAATAAATTGGATGCCCAGTTGAGAAGTGAATAGGAAACCAATAGGTTTACTATGACTTCATATCTTTTTTATATGTTGGCACAAAACACTAAGTATAAGGTCTCAATTGCAAAGGGAATATCGGAAAAGATAACATATGGGACATATACCCACAATAATAGCATAAAACAAGCAACTACAGAAGAGACAATGATGCATTTTTAATGTATATTCCCAAGCTGTTGCAGGGTGCTCTTCACATCAGGGTTTCATTTGAGGCCATGGACCTAATCAAATGATATGGTCAATGGTTCATTCAATTTCAGAGATTCTTGTACATTCAGATATAAGGATCCCCTGTTGTTCCACTTAGATTGTTGAGGTATCCAACCAACAAGATCTTGATGGTGGAAGTGACAAGAAATATGGTGGGACTTGAGGAGATCCTACAATAGGAGATGAAAAAGAAGGGGCTGGGAGCTGAGTTTCCCTTGAAATTGGAACTTTGGAGGCATTCCCTTCTATCTAGAGTGACTATCATTCATAAAAGGAGATGACATAGTTTGAGTTATATTCCTATACAAATAGAAGTAGGTTTGATCCATATGACAGGGCTATGAAGCAGGAAAACAAAACATTCAGGCACAAGGATCATATTGAAGACTACTCGGCTAACTATCAAGATGAGTTTGAAGGGATAAGAAGAAGATTCTCTAGGTTGCCATTGACATCAATCCGATTGTACATAATTGTAGAGGTGATTGATTGGGTGCAAGAGGATGATGCAAACTTGCTCCATCACCATGATTTTGAGCCATACAAGAACAAGCTATTACATCCAATCAACTGGTTAGAGGAGGAGATAATGGACTCGTATCAAGTTACCATGTCGGTCAAGAAGTACTCCAAGATATGGGTGAAGCACAAGGTTTTGGAGCTAGAGGTAGATGGGACCAAGCTAACCTATGACTTTATAGGGGATCTAGAATCCCAATATGAAGAAGAGGAAAATATTGAAAAGGATGACTTAGCCCCCATAGGTTAGAGGAGTTGGTCCGAGTCTTGGGTTTGCTCCCCGAGATCTTGGGTTCGATTCTCTCTGGCTTAGATATTACCCTGCCACAGACGTTTGGGGATGATTTTGGTTACCCCATGGCCATAGGGATTAGTCTCACCTCAAGCTCACCCCATAAAGGGATCCGCTGGGCTTGAGTCGTGAGGATACCCTTAGAGACCAAAAAAAAACAAAAAGATTGAAAAGGATGACATTGTTGAGCTCCAAGATGAGGACAATCAAGAGGAGGGTATCCCCCTCAAGATAAAGATAAAATCCAAGAGTCAAACACAAGTTAGATGGGGAGAGAAGCCCTCTCCTAAGAAAAAGAAGGCTCTTGAAGCCAATATTATATTTGAAAAGGGAGAAGCCTCACAACCGGTTAAGAAGAGAAAGTTGGTCATGGAAAGGCAGAAGGGTGCCAAGGAAAGGAAGGGTGAGGCCACCACTGATGTGCCTTATTTGACAAAGGTTATTGATGTGGAGATTTTTGGGGAAAATCCCCACTTTTATGTCAAGAGAAGCTCTCCCAAGCACAAGGCATCTCTTGTAAAAGAAATGAGAAGTGTAGAAGAAAAGGTGTAGGATGAAGAGACACATACTGATGATGTCAAGGAGAGAGAAACTACAAGAAATAATTATCCTCCTCTTTATCCTCATGTGAAAATTTTAGAAGAAGATTCCCACAAGGAAGGAAACATATCAAATGATCAAGAACACCATGAGGCTGAAGATGAAGAAATTTCTACTCCTGATAGTGGAGAATGGAGGAAATTTGTATAGGAGATTAACCAATCTACCTCTAGAGCAGAGAGAAAGAATGTGGAATCTGAGGTGGTACAAGAAAGGCCACCTAAGTCTCTAGATAAGGTGGTAATTGAGGAATTGGAAGATCATCCAGAAGCAGAAGAGAATAGGGAGGAAGTTGTTGGCAATCCTCACCAACATAAAGATGGACAAGAAGACCAACCAGAGACAAAAAAAGATTTTGTGGAGAATGTTGTTGATGGTCCCAATAAGGAGGTAGCTATGGAGCAATCCACCATCCCTGAATGGATAGAGAAAATTCTTAGTAAGAAGCCAATAATTGTGTAAGAAGAAACTCTTAGTTGGGACAAACTACTAGAACAGTGGGGGCAACCTAAGTAGAGGAAAAGAGCCAAGACTATCTCTAAAATTTCAAGAGATGATTCTAATAAAAAGGTTATCCATGTTGCATTGCCTGCAAGTGATAAGTTCAAGGAAGAGGTTAGGCCATCTGATTATAAGGTCCAAAATATTAATTCAAGGCCAACCACCAGGGAACAACAAAAATAAGAATTTTAGGAATCATCTCAGGCAATTTTGAGGAGACTGGACAAAGAGACTGAGGAATACAAGAAGCTGCAAAAGCAGTTAAATTATGTTTATAAATATGTCCAACACTTGATGAAGCCTCTGTAGGCTAGTATCAATGGTGGAAGGGTTTCTACCTAAAGAAGCAATTTCTACAATAGAAAGATTAAAATCCACAACTCACAACACCCGTGAATGGCTGCGAGAGGTTAGCAAAAGGGGTGATGAATAAATTGAGCAGATCTTTGGAATTTATTCCAAGGCTTCTGAATTCCTTGAAGACACCTCCCAATTTGCTGCAGATTGCAAAAAGATTGATGAATCAATTGTTGATGAGTTGAAGACAATTCTACAGGCTCCCAAGGATGAATTCGCGAAGATGAATATTTTCTCCTTAGATGAAATTGGTAAGGTGAAGGAGTGGATAAAAGTCTAGAACTATAAGAAAGAACTTCCAATGTTTTGAAGAAAACAGTGAGGATGCAAGGGAAAATGAAGGAAATATATGATAGTTGTATCAGTTTTCTAGAAATAATGACTGGGAGAAGGAAATTTGGACAAAAGAACATGAATGTTAATAGATTGCAGTCGTGGTGACACGAAATACATGCTCCTTTTGATACTGCTCCCATCACTAAGGATAATTTAGATGATGCAACAATCTATATTTCAAAAATGGATAAATACCATGAGTTACTTGATAGAGTGGAATAAAGTGACGCCCCAATATTTAGAAGAATATAAAAATCATAAGACAGGGGTTAAATTTATGCAAGTTCTAGATCCAGTTGATATGAAGGATATTTTGGAGAAAGTAAAAGAGTTGTCTAATAAGTTGCAAACCATTAAAGAGGGAGAAAATAGCCAGCTTGCAACCACCTAGGATTTTGTGCCAATCATGTGATAAAATAATTGGAGGGTGACCTCAAATTTTATGCAATCAAGGGAAATATTCTAGAAGGATCTAGGCCGAGCTAGATGATGTTTTAGCATTTAATGTAAATTTTATTTTATTAAAACTCTCTAGGTTGACCTGTCTGGCTGACCTAATACTATAGACCCTAATTCTTGGCTGGCCTAATGTGGTTTTCTATAAATTGAGGCTCCAACTTCATTTGTAAGGGTTAGAATCAATTAGACATAGTTGCTAGAGCTAGAATTGAGATAGGAGTTAGCATTTTCTGAGAGCAAGTGTTGAAATATTGAGAATACTTGAATTTTTGCAAACTTGGGTGATTCAATATACGTATAGGCATTGTTCTTTGGTGCTCTTTCTCATATTTTTTCACTTTGCATGGTTCCTCTTGTTCCAAATCTTTAAGATTTCTTTGAGATTATTAGTTGTATGTTTTATTTTAGATTTAAATGTGATGCAATGGTGTTTATGGTTTAATATTTGAAGTTTTTGAGAAATCCTTGGTCCATACTTTTAGCAACTTGTTGATTGTAAGTTACCGTGTAAAGTTAGCCTAGGCCTTGAATTTGTGTACCAAGTTCAATTGTGGGTATTTATTCATTTCAATTGTTAAATAAGGTTGATTTGGGTGAATTCTTGATGATTTGAAATTCTTTAAATCCTTAGAAGATTACACCATTTCTGTGAGATTGCAAGTTTATTCTAGGTTTAGTAGGAATTAGTTTTGAAGGATTGGTCCACTTTGGGTGTTTAATCATCCGCATTGGTGGTCTTAGGGTTAGTTTACTTTTGATAAATCTCTCTAAAATCCTTTCCTTTTGTGATTTATTAAAGATTTGGGATAGTATTAAGATTAAAAGAATTAATAAATTGCAAGATCTAATGATTTGGGGGTTTCTAGCATTTGTTTTGTAAGGTCCCTTGTGATTAGCAACATTTTAACATTTATCATTGAGTTGTTTTTGCATTGTCAAGACTTGAAATTAGAGACCTTGGGGTTATCTCTTGAGGCTTGTTGATAGAGATTTAACTTTCAAGAGAGATATGATATTATATTCTTTCTGAGTTGTTGTTGTGCAGAAAACATCATCAAAAAATTGGCTCTTGAAGGAGGGCCTAAATAAGCAAGTTAGATCACTTTTTATTTTTAATTTCTCCTCAAAGGTTTCAAAGAAGAACCAGATCTACAATAGGTGAAGAATATTTCTAGGAGTTAGAATCCCCTACCAGGTCAAGGGGGATCAGAAGAAAGGGAGAATCATCATCTGCCCCACCTTTTCCATCCTTTCCATCATCCTCACGTTCATCCAGTTCCTGATCATCTAATTATGAGGACACCCCCATTCAACAACCCCATCTAGTTGTTAATCAACCACAAACACCTCCACCACCACCAATGGATTTCTTGGAAAATAACCCTTCACCCCTGTCCTTTAATAACTACAATGTTATGCCAAATAATCCTGAGCATTTCTACTTTAAGTTTCACATCTATGACCCTAACAAGACAGTTGAGGAGCACATTAGGATTTTTCAGACTTGCCTTAGGGATAGCGGTACCAATCATGAAGATGTGGCATGTAGGATTTTCCCATATTCCTTAGGAGAGGATTCCTTTTATTGATATAACCATCTACCTTTTGGGTCAATCAATCCACAACTAGACTAAACTGGAAAATTATTTCCTGCAGAAGTTTAAGATTCACATTTGTGCCAATGAGTTGTATCTACAATTTACCAAGGTTAAGAGGGAGGTCAATGAACCCATTGGGTCATTTAGTAATAGATTTCATCATGCATATACTAGGCTACTTTCCTAAAATGGATAACTAATACGTTGTTGGGTGCTTATACAAAAGTAGTCAAGGTTAGCATCGAATTGAGGCAACATTTATTAGTCCCTTGCCATATTTAGGACCTACTGATCACCTAGGACAAATCCATACACTTAATCAGGCCTTGACCAATCATACACCCATCATGAATCCAATACCATAATTTCCCTTGGTCTCACATTTGGGTCCTCACATGAATCAGGCTCCACCAATGCCTAATTACTCATAGAATGTTAATCAACCAGCCCATCGATAATGTTAGAGTAAAGGTTTTAACTTAATTATGTTGATTAAGTTACCTTTATTCCCTTCTTAAGATTTCACGTTAGTTTGCATAAAGTGACATTTAATAATTATATTAATTATTAAATGTTTTCCTATTAGGGCTTCTATTAGGGTTTTATTAGGGTTTGCATGATCTCCTTTTTATAAGGATTGATCCCATTGTATTTCACATCAATTCATTCTCTCATTGTCTTTAATATATACATTTTCAGTTTTCAGAGAACCTTTGCTTGTTTGTCTCCATCTCTTCTTTTGTGACAGGTTATTTGCATGCAGGTGATCTTCGGGGTTTGTGTTGTTGTATTTTCTCAACTCCTACAGATAATAGTAGGCCAATTTCCCATCCTATATACAAAATTATGAAGTATTGAACTAGTCCTTGAGCTTGGGAGTACCACTAGGATTTCATTTGAATAATCCAGGATATGCATCATATAGTAATCCTAACAAAGAGAGGTTGGATGAATTGATTGAACAAGTGAAGAAATTGAACATGGAGGTAACTTATTTAAGGAACCAAAATAGCCAAATCCAAGCTACTCAAAGGAATATGCAGTCTAATTACAACAAGGAGAATAGAGACTCTCCATAAGGATATAGACAAAACTTTGACATAGGACAACAATCTAGATAGGGATTTGATAGGAGGCAGCCCCCTCAAAAGAATAGAACGCGGAATACTAGGCCCAATAATGGAGGTGTTCCCACCCTATTAGATCAACCAGCTAATCAAGATAAATCTTCAAGCGTTGTGTACCTAGCGGAGGCCACATTGTCAAGATGGTGCAAACTTCACAAGACAAACCAACACTCTAAGCTGGACTGCCCAAAATTCCAAATTTTTACCTCTATCTTCCAGTACGAGATTGAAAACAACTCCAACATTAAGGAGATATTACCATCTAGCCCTTATGATACTTTGGTGTTGGTATTGAATCATGCTTTGTTCCCACGAAGCAAGGAAAATGAGCCAAAGCTAGAGCTGGTTGAACCCGATGCTAACTCAAAGTAGGTATGCAATGGAGATTAAATTTCATAGTTATTTTAGGGAGGTATTGAGAACAATAATGGTCCTTTGGATGAAGAAGAAATGGGTGTTGAAGAAGTTCAGATGTTCCAACAACCTACAAGAAAATATGATCTAAGGAACTGGACAAATAGAAGTCACATGATGGAGGTCCAATTACTACTTGAATCCCTCTAAATAATTTCACTACACCACCTAATCCTCATGCTAGTAATAAACCATCTTATCCTCATGTACCAAAATAATACTTTTCAAAAGGAGGATAATCTGATCTATCAAAAGGAAGAATGTTGATGTAGGGAAGGAAAATCAAATGGACCATTCTAAGGAAACCCTTGCTGACATGAGTGTAGAACAGTTGGGCGAGTATGTAATTGAGGAAATCAAGAAAATAAAGGTAAGCCTCTCAGTGTTTGAATTAATAAGGGTTCCAACTATTAGGAATTATGTCTTAGGAGCTTTTAAAGACAAAGAATTTTCCTAGGATAGGATAGCCAGTGAGGTAGCTGCAAAGAATTCTAGTTCACAACCACAAAGAGACCAAGGTCAGGGACAATATAAGGACAAAGGGAGGGAAAAAGATAAAGGCCAAGTTTCACAGTTTGATACTCCTATGAGTTTATTTCAAGGAAAGACTGAAACCCCTCCTTTTCTTATTTTTGTCCATTTATTTGGGAAAAATCTGCACAATTGCCTCTTAGATTCAGGAGCCTTCACAAATGCCATGCCTTTTTCTATTTTTCAAGCTTTAGGAATTACACCCGTTGCTTCTCAATGAAAGGTCACTCAGTTGGATAAGACATAGGTGAATGTGGTAGGAGAATTGAATATGATTCCCATGCAGGTCGCTTCAGACCCTAGGATTCAATAGGTTATTAACATTCAAGTGGCAGATATTCCTGATACATATGGTTTGATATTAGGTCAAGATTTTACTGGCTTTGAATGGATATGTGTCTACTGATCATTCTCACATGTAGCTTACCTAGAAAGGAGTGCCAAATTAGACCAGGATTGAAAGGGAACCAAGGATGAAGTATATAATCACTGAATATCAGAATACTTCAAATGAGGTATTAGCAGTAGATGTTCATTTGGGGAATTATGTACTAGTAGCCCCTTCTCTAGGACCAGACAGAGATGAAATTTTTATGCACCATAGTGTACCTAAGGATCTCACCCAAAATTCCAACACTACTAGAGAACTAGTGGAATCAATAGAAGAAGATGAAGATCAAGAGGATAGCCAACTCAGTTTGCTAGACAATTTCGAGGAGTTAATTCAAAATTGCATAGAAGATCAAATTCAGCTCGATAGGAATATGAATTTTGAAGAGTTGCTTCTTCCAAATTGGTGCAAGGTTCATAACACATCCCATCCTGAACTAGAATGTTTATTATGCCAAACAACAGTGGAGAAAATAAAGAGTTGCATTAATCCACTTCTAGCTGTTAGGATTGATGTGTAGAGCATTCAGGATGACCCTAAAGGTGAAAAACCAATGCAGGAGGAATCTCCTAGCTATGGAATAAGTAGTGGGGATAAATTAAATAAGTCAACTACTACTTTATGTTGGACACTCAGATTTGATGGGTCAAAGTCAAAACAAGGAGCTAGAGCTAGGTTTGAGCTAATTAGTCCTAAAGGTAAAACTTTCTTTGTTGCTCATAGAATTCAGTTCCATTGCACTAATAATGTTGTTGAATAAAAACCTTTAATTCATTGATTGTTGATGGCACTAAAGAAGGGAGTCAAAGTTTTGTAAGTTTTTGGAGATTTTGAGTTAGTAGTTAGGCAAGTCAGAAGGTAGTACTCATGCCATGAAAAAAGGGTGGCCAATTATAGGCATAGATTACATGATTTAATTGAAGGATTCAATGATTTCAACATTCAATTGATACCTAAGAGTAAGAACCAAACTACAAATTCTCTAGTGCAAGCCACTGGCACTTTGCATCCCTTATCACTTTTAGGATTGAATAATTTCAATGTGGAGCTTACACCAGTTCCCTTGGTACTTGATAATGTAACCAATTTTTAGGTGTTTGAGGATGATAAGCACATTGCTAATTTCATCACAAGCTTTTATGTTTTCACTACTTAGATAATTGTTGAAGTAGATCCTCAAGAAGTAGAAATGGATCTGGAAGGAGTCATTAACTTGAAAACCATTACAATCCCAAGAGGGATGGTCTAGCTAGAAAGTATCTTTGATCTGGATAGAATAAAAGATCAGGAACAACAGGGAAAGAAGGATTCAATTAGCAGTCAATGTGACACACATAACATGGGAAAATTTGATAATATGAAGAATGTTTTCATTGGGAAAGTGTACACTCCAGAGGAAAGGAAAGGAATCATAGATGTGCTTCATACATACCATGATGTTATAGCCTAGAGTTATGAGGATCTGAAGACATATGATACTTTGATTTTTACACACACTATTCTTCTCAAACTAGGTGCCAAGCCTTTCAGACAGAGGCAGAGACTGATCAATGCTTTGCTGGAGCCAATTATATAGAAGGAGGTACAAAATTTATTATCTACCCAAACCATATTTCCAGTTAGGCATTCTACTTGGGCTGCCAATTTGGTCCTAGTAAGGAAGAAAAATGGAGAAATTAGGTTATGTGTTGATTTCAGAAATCTTAATCGGGCGTCAGAGAAGGAAAAATATGCTATCCCATCACTGTATGAAGTATTAAAATTTTTCAACGGATCCCATATGATGTATTTTATCAATGGATACTCAAGATATAACCAGGTTATGGTACAGTACGATGATAGACACACAACTTCTTTTACAATGAAATGGGGCACCTTTTCTTATAGGAGAATGCCTTTCGGGTTAATCAATGTAGGGGAAACCTTCCATAGGGCCATGGATATCACCTTCAAGGAAATCATTGGTGAGTGTATCATAATTTACATGGATGATTTAAGTGTCTTTTCCAAGAAATGAGAGGATCATATTGCAGATTTGTGCAAGGTATTCCAAAGATGCAGAGAATCTGGCATTTCACTTAACCCTAAGAAGTGTATCTTTGGAGTTAATGAGGGGAAGTTGTTGGGTCATGTCATCTCAGAGGAAGGAATATCTATTGATCCAAAACAAATAGAGGCTATATTGAAAATCTAGCCTCCAACCAGTAAAAAGGAGATGAAGTCCTATTTTGGGAAAATCAACTTTGTCAAGAAGTTTATTATTGGTTTGCAAAAATAGTTAAACCCTTGAATTCCATGTTGAAACATGATGCAAAAATTGAATGGAGCGCTAAAGCAAAGGAGGATTTTGTAGAAATTAAGTGGGAAATAGCTGAAGCCCCAGTATTGGTGAGTCCTGAATATTCCAAGCCTTTCTACATATACTCATTTTCCTCTGATCATTCATGTGTCGGCATGCTAACTCAAAAATTTGACCAACAAAGTGAGCACCCTATAACCTTCATGAGTGCTCCATTAAAAGATGTGAAATTGAGATATCCTAGTGTAGAAAAGAAAGCTTGTGATTTGGTCAAATGTGTGAAGAAATTTAGACATTACATCTTGAGAAATAAAGTCTATGCAATAGTGCTTGATCTTGTAGTTAAGCTCCCGTTGATGTAGAATGAACTTGGAGAACAAAGAGAAAAATGGGTCAAGATGTTGTAGGATTATAAAATTGAAATACAACCCATGAAGCTAGTGAGAGGAAAAGGGTTGACCAAGACTATGGTTGAGATCAGACCTGATATTACAACCCAACAATACCACTTAGAGGATGTCTCTCCAGATGAGTGGTATGATGACATTGTCTATTATTTTCTGAATCAAAGGTGTCTTGATCATCTCAACATAGTGCATAGGAGAGCTTTGCGCTTGAAGAGTGATAATTATATGTTAAAAGGGGATATCTTTTATAAGAAGAATCATGAGGACATTTATCTTCACTATCTTGGAAAGGAGGAGGCTACTCGAGTGATGATGGAATTCCATGATAAGTATGGAACATGCCATGGTTCTGGACCAACTACTACTCATTAAATCCTATTAGCAAGATATTATTGGCCAAATCTCTTTAAGGACACACACAATCATGCATGAACCTATCATGTATGTCAGACTACAACAAGCAAGGAGAAGCACCTAGTACTTCCACTCTAGCTGATAGTTGAGGTGAAACCATTTGCGCAATATGGATAGGACTTTATTGGTCCAATCAACCACCATCCTCGACAAGCCACAGGTACATTCTCACTGTAACTAATTACTTTACTAGATGGACTGAAGCCCTCGCCTGTAAACAATGCACTTCTAAAGTGGTAATCAATTTTCTAGAATCTGGTATTATCAATCGTTTTGTTTGTCCATTTGCTTTAGTTTGTGATAATGGTCTTGCATTTTCTTTCCTTAAGCTTTTTGGTTGGGTGTTTGATCATGGTATCATTGTAAACTTTTCTTCTAATTAATACCCCCAAGGAAATGATTTGGCTGAGTCCACAAATAAAAACCTTTTGACGGTCATCAATAAATTGTTAGAAAGGAACCCCAAAGATTGGCACACCCAACTTATATTTTCCCTTTGGGAAAATTGTACTAGACATAAGGCCTCTCTAGGGACTTCTCCTTATCGCCTTGTGTATGGTCTTGAAATAGTGTTTCCCATCAAGATAAAAATCTCCACCTTGTACTTCATTAATGATTAATATAATGAAGGGGATAAGCATGAGGCTCACCTAGTTGAGCTTTTACACCTTGAAGAGAAGAGAGATGAAGCATTAGAGAACTTTGCAAAACATCAGGGTGTCATCAAGAGATGGTTTGATTGAAAGGCCTGAGTAAAGGCGTTTAGAATATCTGATCTAGTCTTGTATTGGGACAAGGCACATGATAAGAAGGGAGAACATGGAAAATTAGATAAGCTTTGGCTTGGTCCCTTCCAGATTACAGGGATATTACGAGATAATTATTTTCGCTTGAAAAATCTCACTAGAGAAGATGTCCCATTGCTTGTCAATGGGTAGTATTTGAAGCATTACTTCCTGGCATGAGATGTTTACAAATCTTCCTTGTACACAGTTAGTTTAGGGGTTATTTTATTTTGGTTTGCTTTCAGAGTTTTTTTGCTTTGTATTGTTTTCCTGTTTTCTGCTTTTGGGCTAGTGTAGGTCTACTTTTCTTTGGTTTGGTTTTTTTTTTTTATGCATTCAGTTTTGGGTTCCCCTATTCTCTTCTAGGCATGTTGCACTTGCATGAAAATTATTATGTTATCGAGGATTGTTCTAGGTTTTCTCTTACAATATCTAATCATCCTTCCAAAATAATTTGGTGAAAATACTCTACTTGGTGTCACATGTGTTACATGCTTGAAGTAGATGATCCTCTGGATTAGGTTAGTTCCAGAATGTGCTTGAGTCTTACACTTATATACACATACTAAGAATCCTTAGGTTATGGAATGTTCCTTGTGAAGTTTGGTCAAGTGAAAAAACCTATTTCTGCTTCAAAGCCACTTTGGTTCTCAATCTTGAGTGTGAGCTTCATTTCTTATAGGGTGAAAAGCAAAATTTAAATGATCTTATAAGAATATCCAAAGAAAAGAAAAGAGAATATTAGAGATCAAAAGTGAATATTCACCTTATCAAGGAATCCAAATATCTCTATTAGGGCTATAGATTCTTGGCTGACAATGGAGTTATCAGGAGGACCACAACAATAACCTCGTCGGGGCTATGGATGCTTGACTAGAAATGAGGCTCTATCTAGGTTAATTTTGGAGTTAGAATCTTTACGTAGCTTGACTAGACTAACCTTGGTCACCCTGAGGCAACTGAGGGAGGAAAATGAATACATTCACACACACTTGGACTTTGGCACAGGAAGATCTGCCTATCTATTGGCTTTGAAGTTTTGTTTATTAGGTGACCCAATGTGAGGACAAATATGAGTTATGGGTTCTTGATTCCAGTTTTTCATTGAAATGCTCTAGAGAATTTCTCTAGCGGGAGTCACCATTTGTTGTGCATTTTTTGCACACATGCCTCGCTAAAAGCAAGGACCCTTTTTTCTTTCTTTTCTTTCGGTCTTGGTTTTGTTTTGCCCATGTGATTAATGTAAAATCTACATTTGAGATGTCATTTTGCAAATTCATGATGATTACCTAGCTCCTTGAGGCTGATGCTTGCATTAAATTTTGACTTGGAGGAAAAATTGGTCAAGTTACGGCTAGGTTCGATAATTCTGAGGTACCTCGGATTGCCTAAACCTTAATCCAACCGAGTAATCTGAGCTACCTTTGATTACCCAAGTTTGCTCCCATTGGATTTCTGAGTTTCTATAGACATGCACATGAGAATTTATTGCATGCATTGATGAGTTTTAAAAGGTTAAATTTGAAATATAATGGGGGATTGAAGGGTCATTTGGTCATTTTGCATTCATGTGTCCCGGAAGTTGAGAAGTCTCCATCGTCTTGCATTCGGTTTTGAGCTCCAGAGTTGGGATTATCTCCTCCAGGTGATCGTTCTAGGGTTCAAGAGCATCCATTGCAAGTCTTCCATTCCATTTCTCTTTCATTGTGCATCATTTCAAGGTATGATTTTGGCTTTTTCTCGGGTGATTTCAATTTATTTTGGGATTTATTGATAAATCTTTGATTGATGAGTCATTTTTTGGGCCTAGGTTTTGGGATTGTTGTGCCATTTAGGGGTTTTGTTCTTTCAAAAGGGACTTCCTTTGAATTTGAAATGGGTATAGGGTTAAGCAAGCAAGGTGTCTTAATCTATTTGAATATCTTGAAAACCTACCCCGTTCACTCTGCTTTGTGATTGATGTCAAGATCTTGAGGTAGCAACCTGTTTTGAACCTTTAACTTGGAACCCTACTTGCGTGCTCATGAATCTAATAAAGGATGAGTGGTTTAAATATTTTGAAACAAACTATTTGAGTTCCTGCATGAGTCATTTGGATTTCATCTTAGATTAGCAATGATTTTATCCTAGAAGGGTGAACTTGTCTCATTTATCATCCTTGAATGAAGTAATCTTGACACTTAGCAAATTTTGGGCGCTTGAGCTAAATCTCAGTAATTATGAGGTAGATTGAATTTTTTGAGCTCTAATCCATCCAAAGAAATTGAGCCCCCTCAGATTATCTAATCTTTTGATTGGCCAAAAAAAAAACTTGAACTTGAAGGGTGAGGACTTAGTGAATTTTTGATCTCGTTCAATGATTCTGACCCTCCTCGGATTATCCGAATGTTAGTTCACCCATGTAATCTGAAACTCCTTGAATTATGCAATATTTATCAACCTCATACTTCAATCCATGAAGAGAATTGAGCTTTGAATGAAGGCAATTTCCAGAGTGTTTTCAAAGATGATTAATGCTGAGAGATGTTTAATTGTGTTCATGGGCCTCATATATTAAATGTTCAAAGTAATCACAATTCCAAATGATACAAGTGTTATGACTTCTAGGGAATATAAGCTTGCTTGGATTACCTGAGGTCTAATCCTTCAAGGGATTTTGATCCTACTCAGATTACTCAAATTCTTTCATTAGGTCTCAAAATTCAAATAATAATCACAAGTGGGTTTGCCTAATGATGTTCTAGGATCTTTGCATGGGATATTGATTGGTTCGAGTGAATTAAATGTGCATGCATAATATGTTAATGAGATCTATAAAAATGAATTGCTTGCCTTATGTTTTTATTGCAACTTAAATGATTATGATTTTGATTTTATAACAATATTATTGCTCACATTGATGCTTCATGGAATTGGAATAATGCATTATATTGTTGTTTCCATCTTGATGATCTTGGTCCTCTCTAACAGATGCGCATAGAGTTGAGTCCTGACAAGGCATCTATGTCAAAATTTTCTCTGGTGCAAGAGGAGGTTAAGAAAAGATCAGGAAGGATGAATTATGACTTGAAGGGCATATGGCCGAAGTCCAAGATTGGTTTTGCTTGGTCAGGGATCGTGGATACAAATATGGGACACATATATTATGATGAATTTCACCAGAGGATGTTTGGAAATGCACCAACTCAGTTAGCATATACCATCACCCATATTGGACTGGCTCAAGGAGTAGGATTCCCACTAACACAACTTTGTCCGGAGTTGGTCCTTTAATGTGGAAAGCACTATGATTCTAGAACAAGAATTATAATTGGCCCATAAGGAAGAGCTATGGAAAATATTACTGAAGAATCCATTTTTGAGGTGTTGAATATTTCCTCACATCACAAGCTTATTGAGGAAATTAACATTGGGGAAGCAATAAGGTTTTATGACCAAGAACCCAATAGGGCTTTGGAGATAATGAACAACTCCTGGATATTGAAGCCTAAGCCCCACTATTCGAATTTGGCTAAATAGTTACACAAGAGTGATTTCAAGCAGGAATATCATGATCTTATAACTCTTTTGGGAAGGTTCATGGGAGTTGAAGAGGCCCATATCTTTGATACATGGATGTTTTACCCTATCACAAAGATAGTGGCTAACAAGCATTATCATTGGGCCAGAATCATAAACAATAACTTCGATGCCTAGTTGAGAAGTGTACAGGAAACCAATAGGTTTACTATGATTTCATATCTTGTTTATATATTGGCACACAAGACTAAGTATAGGGGTCTCAATTACAAAGGGACTATCGAAAAAGATAAAATATGGGATATATACCCACAATTGCAGCATAAAACAAGCAGCTACAAAACAGATAATGATGCATTTTTCATGTATATTCCTAGGCTGTTGCAATATTTATCAACCTCATACTCCAATCCATGAAGAGAATTGAGCTTTGAATGAAGGAAATTTCCAGAGTGTTTTCAAAGATGATTAATGCTGAGAGGTGTTTAATTGTGTTCATGGGCCTCATATATTAAATGTTCAAAGTAATCACAATTCCAAATGATACAAGTGTTATGACTTCTAGGGAATACAAGCTTGCTTGGATTACCCGAGGTCTAATCCTTCAAGGGATTTTGATCCTGCTCAGATTACTCAAATTCTTTCATTAGGTCTCAAAATTTAAATAATAATCACAAGTGGGTTTGCCTAATGAGGTTCTAGGATCTTTGCATGGGATATTGATTGGTTCGAGTGAATTAAATGTGCATGCATAATATGTTAATGAGATCTATCAAAATGAATTGCTTGCCTTATGTTTTTATTGCAACTTAAATGATTATGATTTTAATTTTATAACAATATTATTGCTCACATTGACGCTTCATGGAATTGGAATAATGCATTATATTGTTGTTTCCATCTTGATGATCTTGGTCCTCTCTAACAGATGCACGTAGAGTTGAGTCCTGACAAGGCATCTATGTCAAAATTTTCTCTGGTGCAAGAGGAGGTTAAGAAAAGATCAAAAAGGATGAAGTATGACTTCAAGGGCATATGGCCGAAGTCCAAGATTGGTTTTGCTTGGTCAGGGATCGTGGATACAAATATGGGACACATATATTATGATGAATTTCACCAAAGGATGTTTGGAAATGCACCAACTCAGTTAGCATATACCATCACCCATATTGGATTGGCTCAAGGAGCAGGATTCCCACTAACACAACTTTGTCCGGAGTTGGTCCTAGAATGTGCAAAGCACTATGATTCTAGAACAAGAATTATAATTGGCCCATAAGGAAGAGCTATGGAAAATATTACTGAAGAATCCATTTTTGAGGTGTTGAATATTTCCTCACATCACAAGATTATTGAGGAAATTAACATTGGGGAAGCAATAAGGTTTTATGACCAAGAACCCAATAGGGCTTTGGAGATAATGAACAACTCCTGGATACTGAAGCCTAAGCCCCACTATTCAAATTTGGCTAAATAGTTACACAAGAGTGATTTCAAGCAGGAATATCATGATCTCATAACTCTTTTGGGAAGGTTCATGGGAGTTGAAGAGGCCCATATCTTTGATACATGGATGTTTTACCCTATCACAAAGATAGTGGTTAACAAGCATTATCATTGGGCTAGAATCATAAATAATAACTTCGATGCCCAGTTGAGAAGTGTACAGGAAACCAATAGGTTTACTATGATTTCATATCTTGTTTATATATTGGCACACAAGACTAAGTATAGGGGTCTCAATTACAAAGGGACTATTGAAAAAGATAAAATATGGGATATATACCCACAATTGCGGCATAAAACAAGCAACTACAAAACAAATAATGATGCATTTTTCATGTATATTCCTAGGCTGTTGCAGGGTTCTCTTCACATTAGGGTTTCATCTAAGGCCATGGACTTGATGAAGCAATATGTTCAATGGTTCATTCAATTTCAGATATTCACATACATCCCAATACAAGGATCCCCTATTGTTCCGCTTAGATTACCGAGGTATCGGGTCAACAATCTGTTGATGTTGGAAGTGACAAGAAAAATGGTGGGCTTTGAGGAGATATTACAACAAGAGATGAAAAAGAAGGGGTTGGGAGCTAAGTTTCTCTTGAGAATTGGAACTTTGGAGGCATGTCCTTCTATCTAGAGTGCCTATCATTGACAAAAGGAAATGGCACAGTTTGAGTTATATTCCCATACAAATAGAAGTAGGTTTGATCCATATGGAAGGGCTATGAAGTAGGAAAACAAAACATTTAGGCATAAGGATCATATTGAAGACTACTGGGCTAACTATTGAGATGAGTTTGAAGTGATAAGATGTAAATTCTCTAGGTTGCCATTGAAATCAATCAAATTTTATAGAATTGCATAGGTGCCTAATCAAGTGTAAGAGGATGATGTAGACTTTCTCTAGCACCATGATTTTGAGCCATACAAGAACAAGCCCTTACCTCCAATCAACTGGTTGGAGGAGGAGATAACTAACTTGGATCAAGTTTCTTTGTTGGTCAAGAAGTAATCTAGGCTATGAGTGAAGCACAAGGCATTGGAGCTGGAGGTAGATGGGACCAAGCTCACCTATGACTTGATGGAGGATCTGGAATCCCAATTTGAAGAAGAGGCAGAGATTGAAAAGGTTGACATTGCTGAGCCCCAGGATGAGGACAATCAAGCGGAGGATAGCCCCCTCAAGATAAAGAGAAAAACTAGGAGTCAGACATAGGTTAGATGGGGAGAGAACCCTCTCCTAAGACAAATAAGGCTCCTAAAGCCAATATCACAACTAAAATGGGAGAAGCCTCACAACCAGTTAAGAAGAGAAAGTTGGTTAGAAAAAGGCAGAAGGGTGCCAAGGCAAGGAAGGATGAGGCCACCATTGATGCCCCTTCTTCGGAAAAGGTTTTTGATGTGGAGATTTATAGGGAAAAGCCACAAGTTAATGTCAAGAGAAGCTCTCCCAAGCACAAGGCATCTCCTACAAAAGCAATGAAAAGTGCAAAATAAAAGGTGCAAGATGAAGAGGCACCTACTAATGACGTCAAGAAGAGAAACTATATGAAATAATTCTCCTCCTCTTTCTCCTCATGTGAAAATTTCAGAAGAAGCTGCCCATGCGGAAGGAAACATATTAAATGATCCTGGACACCATGAGGCTAAAGATGAATACATTTCTACTCTTGACATTGGAGAATGGAGGAAATTTGTATAGGAGATGAATAAATATAGCTCTGGAGAAGAGAGAAAGAATGTGGAATCTGAGGTGGTACTAGAAAGGCCACCTAAGTCTCTAGAGAAGCTGGTAATTGAGGAATTGGAAGATCATTTAGAGGCAGAAGATAATAGGGAGGAAGTTGCTGACAGTCTGAGTCACCAACATATAGATGGACAAGAAGACCAACCAAAGAAAGAAAAGGATGTTGGGGAGAATGTGGTTGATGGTCCCAATAAGGAGGTAGCTATAAAGAAATCCACTATCCCTGAATGGATAGAGAAAATGCTTAGTGAGAAGCCAATAATTATGCAAGAATAAACTCCTAGTTGGGACAAACTGCTAGACATTGGGGGCAACCTAAGAAGATGAAAAGATCCAAGACTATCTCTAAAATTTTGAGAGATGAATCTAATAACATGGTTATCCATGTTGAGGTCTCTACAAGTGATAAGTTAAAGGATGAGGTTAGGCCCTATGATTATAAGGTCCAAACTATAAATTTAGGGCCAACCACCAGGGAACATGAAAAAGAAGAATTTTAGGAATCGTCTCAAGCAATTTTGAGGAGACTGGACAAAGAAACTAAGGTAAAGGAGAAGTTGTAGAAGCAGTTAAATAATGTTTATAAATATTTCCAACACTTGATGAAGCCCTTGCAGGCCAGTACCGATGGTGGTTCTACAATCCCAAAAGGGTTGCTACCCAAAGAAGGAGTTTCTGAAATAGAAAGATTAAAATCCACAACTCACAACACTTATGAATGGTTGTGGGATGTTAGAAAAAGGGGTGATTAATCAATTGAGAAGATCTTTGGAATTTATTCCAAGGATTCCGAATTCCTTGAAAACAACTCCCAATTTTTTGTAGATTACGAAAAGATTGATGAATCAAGTGTTGATGAGTTGAAGAAAATTTTGCAGGTTCCCAGGGATGAATTGGCTAAGATGAATATTTTCTCCTCAGATGAAATTGGTAAGGTGAAGGAGTGGATAGAAGTCTAGAACTATAAGAAAGAAATCCTTTTCAAGGTTTTGAAGAAAACCACGAAGCTCCAGGGAAAAATGAAGGAGATATATGATAGTTGTATCATTTTTCAAGAAATAATGACTGGGAGAAGGAAATTTGGACAAAAGAACATGAATGTTAATAGATTGCAGTCATGGTGGCATGAAATACATGCTCCTTCTGGTACTGCTCCCATCACTAAGGATAATTTAGAAGATGCAACAATCTATTTTTCAAAATTGGATAAATATCATGAGTTATAGGTAGAGTGGAATAAAGTGACGCCCTAGTATTTAGAAGAATATAAAAATCATAAGACAAGGGTTAAATTTATTCCAGTTTGAGATCTAGTTGATATGAAGGAGATTTTGGAGAAATTCAAAGAGTTGTCTAATAAGCTGCAAACCAATAAAGAGGGAGAAAATAGCCAGCTTGCAGCCGCCTAAGATTTTTGTGCCAATCATGTGATAAAATGGCTAGAGGGAGACCTCAAATTTTGTGCAATCAAGGGAAATATTTTGGAAGGATCTAGGATGACCTAGATGATGTTTTAGTATTTAATGTAAATTTAATTTTATTAAAACTCTCTAGGCCAACATGTCTGGCCAACCTAATAATGTAGACCCTAATTTTGGGTCGACCTAATGTAGTTTTCTATAAATTGAGGCTCCAAATTCATTTGTAAGGGTTAGAATCAATTAGACATAGTTGCCAGAGCTAGAATTGAGATAGGAGTTAGCATTTTCTGAGAGCAAGTGCTGAAACATTGAGAATAATTGAATTGTTGCAAACTTGGGTGATTCAATATACATATAGACAATATTCTTTGGTGCTCTTTCTTGTGTTGTTTCACTTTGCATGGTTCCTCTTTTTCCAAATATTTAAGATTTCTTTGAGATTATTAGTTGCATGTTAGATTTTAGATTTAAATATGATGCAATTGTGTTTACGGTTTAATATTTGAAGTGTTTGAGCAATCCTTGGTCCATACTTTTAGCAGCTTGTTGATTGTAAGTTGTTGTGTAAAGTTAGCCCGGGACTTGAATTTATGTGCCAAGTTCAAATGTGGGTATTTATTCATTTCAAATGTTAAATAGGGTTGATTTGGGTGAATGCTTGATGATCTAAAAGTCTTTAATTCCTTAGAAGATTGCATCGTTTTTGTGAGATTGGAGGTTTATTTTGGGTTTAGTAGGAATTAGTTTTGAAGGATTGGTCCACTTTGGGTGTTTAATCATCTGCATTGTTGGTCTTAGGGTTAATCTATTTTTGAGAAATCTCTCTAAAATCCTAATTCCTTTTGTTATTTATTAAAAATATGGGTTAGTATTAAGATTAAAAGCATCAATAAATTGCAAGATTTGATGATTTGGAGGTTTCCAACATTTTTTTTGTAAGGTCCCTTGTGATTACCAGCATTTTCACATTTATCACTGAGTTGTTTTTGCATTGTCAAGACCTAACATTAGAGACCTTGGGGTTATCTCTTGAGGCTTGCTAATAGAGATTTATCTTTCAAGAGAGATAGGATATTATATTCTATCTGAGTTCTTGTTGTGTAGAAAACACCATCAACAAATTTGAGTCTAGAGACAATATTGAATCATCTAAAAACATTTTAGGTTAGCTTTCAATTTTAGTTTAGTTTCAATTTAGTTTCAAGTGAGTTTTAGTTAATTTATTGTAGTCTTTTTTGGAGAAATTTTTGAGATAAATTCATCCAAGTGAATATTCCATCTTGTAGAAGGCACAAATGGGTATCTCGCCCAAATGGGTATCTCTAATTTCAATTTGGTGAAAATTCCATGAAAAACAAATCAGTTATGGTATTGTGGGTATTTCACCTACTATCGAATAATTGTGAAGTTTTACATGTGAACTAGATGATTGTGGAGTTTTAGATGGATTTTGGTTGTGGGTTTTTGGACCACAACTAAACTTTGGTGGAAAATTCTAATTGAATTAGAACTTTGTTTTGGTTGATACTTGGTTGGTTTAGATAGATTTTATTATAATGACGACATCCGATCATGTAAAGAGTCCATGTGCGTCCATATGTTTGTGGTAAATTATTTATTCCATCTTCCATTTGTAGGGAGTTCATATGCATCCAGATGTTTTACAGATTTTTAATCTACGTCTAAACTTGTGGAAGATTTCAAGTGAATTGTACCTTTTATGTTTCATGAAATGTTTTAGATTTTTTTTGTGTGAATAATCTAGCCAAGTTGATTTGCCAGAAACTTGAAACCATCTGACCTTACAAAAATTTGGGCTAATCATATGAAGTTTACAAAAATTACAAGGTAATTTTCCTTTTGAAAGAAACACTTGTGCATCTAAACGCTGCAAGATTCATGAACTCATCTATCTCTCGCAAAAATTTCATGTACATTTTGGATGATTGTGAATTTCTTGTGGTCATCTAGAAATTATTAATAAACACTATTGAAATGAACCTATAAAGTTGTTGAATTGGTTTTGATGAATAGTCTCATTTATGATGTTAGCATGACACTTGATGATTCCATCTTGTACAACTTGTGAAAATTTACCTTCCAACTAGACCTATAGAAGAATTTCAAGTTGAGTTTTTGATTGTCAATTTTCCACTTGTTACCTCAGTTGCAAAATTTTAGACTGCTATTGCATTACACATTTCCCATGCCAACCGTACCAAGAATTATAATCCTTGATAATTTTAATAAGGTGCTACACAAATTATCAAGATTCTATGCCAATACATCATTTTAAGTCCAACATGTGTGAACAAGTGAAGAAAAAATGCTAATGTCAATGCATCACTAAGTCCAACGCATGTGAAGAAAGTGAAGAAAAAATGTCAATGTCAACACATCACTAAGTCAAGTGCATGTGAACAAAGTGAAGAAAAAATTCCAATCCCAACACATCACTAAGTCCAACACATGTGACCAAAGTGAAGTATACATACTAATGTATTCCCCCAACTTAAAGTAATTTTCAAATACGATGTTGTGAGAAATTGCTTTAAGGTAGAAAAATGATAAATGTCATGCAATAAGGTCATGAGAGATTATTTGGAAAGCCCTATTCCAATTATATGCTTCCAAATGAGGCTACCTCATGAGAAGGGGTTGCCCCAAATTTTATGCAAAAAACAATACAAAAGATGAACACATAAGGGATCCACAAATTTGAGGTCAGTATACATATTTGCTACAATAATATAAATGAGCTTGGAATTGACATCATTCTCCAAATAATTGTGGAACAATGAACACAATGGAAGAATGACACATAGAGAGAGAAAAAAACTAAAATTTTGGGTAATCATGGAAGATACCTAAATGTATCAACACCTTACATCATCCCCAAAAGGAAAATACAAGACCAAAAGGAAAAAAGTTTACAAAATATATAAGAATGGAGATACAAATAGAAGAATGTCATGATAGGTCAGTTTCCTTTGTATCCTTGCATCAAAAAAGCAACAAGGGTCCTCCAAAGGAAACTCACAAACATAAATACATAGAGGATTGCATCACATGCAATAAAACATAAAAGAGTACTACACATGCGAGCTGATCTAAAGAAAATTGTCTACATCCCAATCTTACTCATCATATATGGAAGGCACACAACTAACCAAAGGTACTATAGTAAGTGTTGTACTAGGAGAATCACCAGGTTCAACATGCGATGAGTCACTCTCATTAGGAGGATCATCATGGTTGCCCCCATCTAATCCATAGATTTTGAAAACAATAAAGATAGCTCTTTATGCACTTGTTCATCAATTTTAAAATTCTCATATTCATCATCCAAGTTTATCACAATGAGAGGTTTTATGAAAATTTCACTTGTATGTTCTTGTTTCATTCTTTGTTTTGGTTGGGACATGTAAGGCTTAGTTTTATGTTCTGGTGAAATTTGTAACTCATCTTGACTTATTTGCATAGGTGTTTGGTCATCGAGTAATATTTTATTCTTTTCTTCCAACCGACGAGCAATAACACAATGTCCATGCCTATGCTCTTTGTAATTTCTATTTCTTCTTATTTGGTTTTCAAGTTGTGAAGGGGTAAGAGTTGGTTTTTCAACCATTGGTCTCTTTTCTTCCCTTAGTGGAGGAATTGAAGTAAACATTGGGGGTTGGGAAACTACTTTCTCTTTGTAGGTCTATCAATTTGTTTTTCTTTTGATGGCACAAAGGTAATATTTTTATTGTCTCTTAGTCTCTTGTATGATATAGGTGGAGTAACTCTAGCATAAATACGTTGTGAATTTGGAAGTGATTTTTCTTAAAGTATGGGTTCATCCACAACTTGTTGGGTGGAGGAACAACCATAGCCCTATCATTTTCAAGAATAAATTGCTAAGGGATAATTTTCCTATATGTTTTCCTTAATTTTTTGGTATGATATGAAAAAAATTCCTCACGAGGCTTGATTGGTTCCATAGGTTGAGGCAAAAATAAATCTAGTGAGAAGTTCCCACCATGGGAAGACAGAGGATTAAACCAACTATGATACACTATGTATATTTTATTTTCAAAAGGGAACTTTATGAACTTGTGAATAACTGAGGAGATGACATTCATGGAGCATAGCCATAGATAACCTAACCTCACATGGAATTGGTCCAATGTAAAGATGATAGAGAATGATACATATAGTTTTTTTGGTCCAAATTTAAGAGGAAGAGTGATGAAACCTATTGTAGGGAAAGAAAAACTATCATGAGTTTTCAACCATGCTTTCGATTGTTCACAAGAATCTTGATAAATCTCATGCACAAACAAGAATTCCTTATTGAACACTTTCTCTACACACACGAGATCAATGAGTATCCTTGTTGTAGGTTTGTTATTGATACATTTGGTGATATAGAGAGGACCATATGGTGCATGTATATATGCATGAATGTGTGTGAAAATAATGATGGGTAGTTAATTGGTTTGGCCCTTACGAGGTTGGACACCAATCAAATCAATAATATTATCTAGACCATCCTCATCATTATTCTTATCGTCATCCTTATCATCATTCATATCATAATTTGCATCATCATTCTTAACATAACAAGATTGCACAAAGTTAGATGAGTGGTTTTGAATTGGACTGGTGAAAATTTTTAGTTTTGGTTAGGTGGGGCAAAAAACTTATTTCCTTTGTCATTATTATCAAAATTTCTAATTTGGATGGCGGGCTCATTATTTTTTGGGTTCACATGACTATAATCACGTGATCGTTAATTGTTTAGAGTGAAGGTGAGATAGATTGTGCTTGGGTTGATGGTACCTTGAGTAATCTCCATATGGGTGAGCATTCTAGGATAATTATATCTCTCTGATATTAATCCATTGTCACATGGATTGTGGGTATTTCTTGGCTTTCTTTTTGGAGGCTTCTCTTAATTGTTTGCAAAGTTCTCAAACTTTTGAGTTTTGCTAAGATTGTGTCCATGGGCGGTGATAGAAATAGAGTGAAGCCCTTCTCTTATGACATCCTAAAAAATAAGGAGGTGTGGAAAATATTGCATAAAGGTGGGCTTACACCTTACTTGGAGAAGGTTCATGGAAATAACCCGTAGGATACAACCTTGTTTGTCAAAGGTTGGAATAAAAATATTTTGAAATTGGGTGGCACTAAATTTGATTTCAGTGAGGACTTCATTGCAAAAGTCACTGGTCTCTCAACGAAGGGAAATAAGGTTTACATAGGCAAGAAGGAATCTAAAGCGACTATGCAAATTTTCTTCAAAGGATATGAGGAACAACAACTTAAGCAGGCCAAGAGTGGAGGGTACCAACATAGTTTCATCAAAGCCCTGTGGGGTGATGTTGCAGAGGAATTGATGAGGTACATTACTTTAGAGGGCCAGGTTTCTACAGTTAATACTTACTATTTTGATCTTTCAAATCATTTTTTCCACAAGAATAAAATATCCTTTCCATTTTATCTTTTGGCTTCTCTAGAGTATGGTATGAAGGATCATTAAAGGAACTTTGAGAACCCTTTGTTGCATGTTGGTCTTATTATGTTGATTATGGATAATGCTAAATATTTTTTTGGTTCCTAAGTTTCCTACTAAGGCTCCTAAGGGTAAGAAAAACAAGCTCGTTGTGGATTATGAGTCTGCTTCAAAAGAAGAGTCGATGAGTTTGAAATGTAAAAATAAGAAAATGGCTTTGGAGGAGGAGTTTGAGTTGGAAGAAGAGGATGATGATTATGTTCTGAATTCTCAGGCCTCTATGGAAGTGATATCACAACCTCTTTCTTTAAGGAAGACTGGTAAGGGGGACTTTCCTCTTGCCCCAAAGGATTATTCGACCTGTAGTGAGGGCGGGGATGGTATAAAACCTGGTAGATCTAGGCATGTTGTTCCTTCTACTATCTTGAAAGATATGATTCATATTGTTGAAGACGTGTCTCTGCCACCCCTATTTCAGGGACTAAGAGAAAGAAGGTTTTGAAGGAGGGTAGCAAAAATAAATTGGCTATTAGGTTTGGTAGCCCTGCATAGGAGCAACATGTTGCTTCTCCTCTGAAGATGGGTGTGGAATTGGATTTGCTAAAGAGAAGGGGGTTAGTGACCGAGAACATTGTTAGCTCTCTTTGCAAGATCCAAATGCCAGTGACTATGGTTAAAGCTAAGGAGGTTTGTGAAAGCCAAGATAAGAATTGTATTTCCCAAGAGGGGGATGTGGAGGATAATGATTTGTTCAACTTTTATCAGGAGGATTTTCTCAATGTTTTGGGTATGAATTTATCTATTTAAACTATTTAAATGGGTTTTTCATGAGCTCAATTTGACTAATGTTAGGGTTCGGGGTACTGTGAGAAAATTGGGGGAGTCATCACAATATTTTGTTCAGACTGAAGTTGATGAGTTTTTTAATTCCTTGAAGATTATTGTTGAGGAGATGTTGAAGATGAAGCAGTTGTTTGAACAAATAATTTTTACCCTAGAAGAACAAATGGAAAGGGTTGGTGTGAAATTGGATAAGGTTGTGGAAGGGAATAAATCTTTTTTGAGGTATGAGGCTAAGGGCATTTCTACTCTTAATGAGAGGGCTAGGAATCAAATGGTAGTTGCTTCAGGTGACAAATATGTTGTTGGTGAAAGGCAAGTGGTGAAGGAAGCTTTGACTAACAAGACTATGGGTTCACATTATGTTTTGATTAATGAGGTAAATGTGGTTGGGCCCAGTGCTAGAACTCACAATAAGACCAAGATGTAGGATGGGATCCCTGCTAAAGATGTGTCTGAAGTCATGGATGCACATCAAAATACTATTGAGAGTGACATGGAAGCTACAAACATTTTGAAGAATATGTAGCTTTGTTATTTTTGTCCTTTTTTATTATTGTTGTGTTGATGGTTTGTTGTATATTGGTTGTTGTTGTCTTTGTTTAGTTATCTTTCACTTCAACTGTTCTTTTTTGTAAACAGTTTTGGGGCCCCTTCAAAACCTATTTACCTCTAATAAAAAATATCACCCAACTGAATGTGATTAGAATCAATGAGGTCTTAAACTTGATGTTTAAGACACATGTGTCATTTTGTATCATGTTCATGTGTACGATGATATTGGAAAAATGCTTTTGGGTTGAATTTAGGACATATAGGTTTTTTTGTGTCCACAAGTCTAATAAAAGGCAATTGGATTAGGTTCTTTCTCAAAAGTTGCAACTTGTACGAGTGAAGAGAATCAGGTAATTAGGTAAACTACCTATCTCTTGACCTAAATTGATAGGGAGTTGAACTTATGGTTGCAACATGTGGTTCAATGTGGTTATCTATTTGGGGTGTGTTATCTTGATAAAGTTCTTGGTTTTCTTTTTGAATGGTTGATAGTTATGTTGAGGTACAAATTTAGATTTTTGAGTAGGAGTCGATGAAGATGCTTCTTCATAATGACTAACCATATTCTAATAGTCACAAAGAGCCATACATAAGTGTGTAAATTATGGATATCTCATCAATAAAATATTAAATCCCTAATGTTGGGTTGTAAATTCTCAATGAATACTCTTTGAACATCAACATTAGGAAGAGTAAGATTGATTTGTGAGGATAGTGACTGATATCATCCTATGAAATTTGTCACTTTTTCATGTGTTTCCTTGTGTGCATGTCACTAAATTAGTTAATGTAATTTGTGGGTCTGCTTTCTTGGAAATTTTGTAGGAATACATAAAAAAATTCATTGAATGAATGAATCAAGTACTTATTTGGCAATGAGAAAAACCATTCCAAGACCATATCTTTCAATTACCTAGGAAAGATTTTTCTAGGAGCTTATCTTCAAATATGAAGTCACTACACAATGTCATATAATTCAATATGTGACTATTCGGATCTCCCTTACCATTGTTCTTCTTGAAACCTGGGAATTTTGGTGTTTAGAGGCATGGTTGTTTTCAAAATTTCAAGTGACAAAGGGATCCTTTTAACATATATGATAGTTTTCAATTTTGAGCTTGATTCAATGAACTAAGATTTGTTATTGAAGTGAGGTTACATTTTCCAAAAGTTGATTGATGACTAAGGAATTAATTGACATGTTTTGGGAATGTGGTAAATATGGTGGGATTATGTAAGTGCTTGGTGGACTACTATGTTGCAAGTTTATAAGAGGTGATGAATATTGAGGTGCCACATGTCAAGTCATGAAACTATAAGGGTGCCTAATTGAAATCCCTAAGCTTAGAATTATTCCATTTGTTGGTTGTATCATTGAAGCTACAGTTGGCAATATGTATGTAGGAAGAGAGGGTATAATTTTAGGGAGAGAGATTTGACTTCCTCCTTGACTTTGAGTAAATCCCAAAGATTGAGCGTAAGTAGCCATCATAGGAATATTGACATTTACTATGTGGGCTAGGCTACACAAAGCCTCTAATCCTTGGGAATCATTGATTAGTTTCCTTAAGTTGTCTATTATATGAACTATTTGACCTGTTAAGGATTCAATGCTTAGGTAGTCTTCCAATCCTTCTAAGTCTTTGTCTATTTTTTTAGTTTATCCTCAAGAATATGATAAATACTAGTCTTGAAACATCCATAAAGGTGCTTTTTTGTGATGTTGTCATTGACCTATGGTAGTGTATCAACATGAATTTTCACCCCTAACGCAAATCTCATTTTGACCCTTAACACTTTAGAAAATCAAAGGCAGAGGCTTGATTCCACTTAAGCCTGCTGCTTGCATCCACTTGGTGCCTATTTTGCATGTCAGTGGGGGAATTTTTATCAGGGATTCCCACGTGACGCACAAACGTCTGCGCGATGCACTTACATCCATGGAAGATTCCTACGGTTGGAGATTGTAGGGATGTTACACTTTCGATTGGAAGCCGAAGTGTAACACCCCTCTTCGGCTGACCGACACAAATATGGCCATTTTTTATCCATCTCTTCATAATCTTCACTCTTCCATTCTTATATTTTTCCAAGAAGAAGTTTGAGAGAATTTTGCAAGATCATTTGAGCATTTTCTCCACCATTTAAATCCATTTTTCTAAGCTTTGTAGCAACATTCTTCACTCCATTGTAGCAACTCCATAATCCATCACTCCAATAGGGAGAGCACAGGAAAAAAATCATGAAAACACAAGCTTGAGTCCCTCTCATTCACTCCTCCATGAGCCTTGAGTGCTTTGTACGGAGCCGGTAAAGCTCCTACAACCTCTCCTTTTTCTTTCGATTGGGTAAGCACGTACTGCTTGTAGTGTTTTGTGTTTACGTATCTTGTAGTTCATTTAATTTATCATCTATTTCTACTATTACAAACTTGGTTGTCTATGGAGGTGGGAACACCAAGGTGGGGGTCTAATTGAGGCAGGCCCCTATACAACCCCAAAAAAATCTCCGTTCTTTGTGCGCAAGTGGATAGAGCTTAGACCAAGTTGGCGAGGAGAGCATTCTGTGAGATCATCTTCATCACCTTGGTGGTAATAAATTTCCTTCATCACATTCGTATTTTCTTTTCCCTCATCTTAATCTAATTTTGTCACTTTCAACATCTCTAGACTAGGCTGTTAGTCCTCCTTTTTGAGTTGGAATCTTTCCTTTCTAGTTCTCTGGCCGTACGGATGCCAACGCACCCTTGAGATGACAGTGTGTCACATTGCCATCCTAGAAGTGCGCTTTCATCCTTAGACAAAGAGTTGTCTGGCACACGAGTCTGACTCCAAAGGCCAACTCGCTTAGTCTCCTTCCAACATTCGGGATTGTAGACTAATCGAAGGATACATAGTCCTCATCATTCTCATCCTCTTCATCCTAACTATGCTCTAAGCTAAGGTGGGTTAGGGCAGCCTCTCTGCTCTTGGCCTTTCGTGACCTGGGGTCTTGGAGTGGGTGGTTCCCCTCTCACATTTTTGGTGAACCATTTTGGTTATGTTCTGCGACATTAAAAGCTTCTTTCCTTGTATCCTAGGAGTGTTGTATGTGTGGGTGTTGTGGGGCTTTCGCCTCACAACCCAACCTGCGACCCCCAATAGGCATATTTGGAAGGTTCCAAAGGAGTTTTGTAACAAAACCTTAAGTGGGTGACTCTTATCTCGTGAATCTTAGGAGGCTTCGTAGAAGTACTGCTAGTGTGTGTGATGGCATCTTTCTTAAACCAACCTATTTCTTCTATGCAAATGGTGAATAATGGTACTAGCATAACCTTCACTTCATAGGATTTGTCGATGGGTTTTAACAGAGATGCATCTCCTCTCTACATTCCTGCAAGGATAAATGGGAACACTATGACAGGTGTTCTCGTTGATCCGACATCCCAAGTGAACATCACAACTGAGGAGATCATGTTGATAAAATTCCTACATAAGCATGGGTATGACACACCTAAAAGTACCGTCCGCACACACAACGATATTTTTGTACCTCCTATAGGGAGTATTGTCCTATCGGTCCTTGTACGACCTAAGTCTATGAGTCTTAGGTTTGATATCATCTCGAGTTTTGAACTCTTCAGAGTGGATCAAGGCATCTCGTGGTGGGTAGATATGAACGCAGTTCACTCGGTTATACACAAGTATCTGAAGTTTGTTCATGGAGGTTCGGTACACATTTTCCATGACACTAGTTATAGACCACCAGTTGCACGTGGTAGCTATACCTTGGATTAATTTTGGCACACCTCTCTTGGTCCTCTCCCACCTAGGAAGGACCTCTTACATCACACATATCAAAACTATAAGAAGGGGTGCGCTAGGCCGAAAGTGAGATACCCTCCTTCACCTTATGCTATCTTGCATAGAGCTTTCTTAAAGGCTAACAATGACTTTGCCAAGGCGCGTAGGAGTCAAGAAGAGAAGCGGTCCCAAGATCCTCCTTCTTCCTCCTCCGCTATTTAACCTGATACTTCCTCTTGCTCTATTGTGGTATCATCCACTTCTACTTCACAAAATTTTGTGGTGCATGCTTGGCGAAAAGACAAGCATCTTGTATTCAATTTTCCTATCTTACCCACCGAGCCTAGACCTAATTGGTATGGAAGATAGAAAGCCTCCCATGGAGAGTCCTTATCTCAACCTCTGCGACCTCCTACTATTCTTGTTACTAAAATAATGAATGGGAAGAGGCCCATCACTTAAGCACTAGAGTCGAATCCTCCTGCCATTGCTGAACCTACCCCTTTTTCTCCCATTCAAGAGACTGCCCTTCTACTAGAGACAGTCATGGAAGACACTCCCATGGTTGAACAAAATCCTTTCATCCCTTCAAAGATCTTGGATTCCGATTCAAAGAGTCGTAGAGATCGCCTTGCGCATGAGCATAAGCACCGACGAAAGGCTCTCTTGGCCGAGCAAGCCTCCTTATAGAAGAAGGAGGAGGAGAAGACTGCATCTCCTACTGTGTCTTCCTCTCTCCCCCCTTCCATCTTTGTTCGACCTCGTTCTGAATTTTTTTTGGCTCCCACTGTGAGCGCACCTACACCTGGAAGGGTGCAAGTGTTATTGTTGAGAAATTATGTCTCAACTTCCAGCTTGAAGTCCTCGTTTTCATGCCTTGGTGATTTTGTGTTGTTTGCAAAGTTCTGGCAGAGGCAGAACTGGGATGGAACTTGGCATTGTTTTGTTTACCTAAGTTCCGGGTTTCGCTTCTCATTCCTACTCTGACTCCACTTCCTATCATCTATTGTTTCTCGCTTCGCAGGTTCTGGCGGAGGTGGAACCATTTTTGGAAGTTGGCAATGTCTGTTTGCCAAGTTCTTGTTTCAGTTTCTATTCCGACTCCAGGTCTGACTCCTACTTTTACGATCTAGTTCCTTTGGATGTTTGGATTCTCCTTGGGGTGTTTTCCTCCTCCTTGTCCTGGTTCTAGATTGTTGTTTCTTGTTGTTGGCGGAGGCGGAACTGGAACTAGATTGGTTCCTGATCTTGGACTTTTGGTAAAGTCCTGTTTCTGTTCCTGTTCCATCCCCGGGTCCGACTCCGACTCTGGTCTTTTGTGTTCCCATCTTGGTTTGACCTTGGGTTGACTTACCCTGGTCAGAACTGTTTCCAATGTGTTCCCCTTTACCATGGGCGGACACGGAACCGAAATGGTTCCTGAACCTGAAATTTCGGTAGGGTCATGTTTCGACTCCAGTTCCCTCTCTGACTCTGACTCTGACTTCAACAGTGTGTATTTTCGGTGGAGTCCTATTTCGATTCCTGTTCCGACTCCGGCTCCAGTAGTGTTAGAAATGACTTGAAGTCTTGGTCGCGCCTGATGTCTATTTGATCGTTTTGGTTGCTCTATCAGCTGCGATTGCTGATGGGTCTTGGACGCGTGGCACTTGGTTGAATAGTGATTGGATGGATACCAAGATAGTTATTGTGGCAGTTTCATTTTTCAACGAAGGGTGGTGAGCTCAACCATTTTGAGTAATGGCTTTGAATGAAAAGTCGGCTCGCTGCAGGAAATCTGTCAGATCTGACCAGTTGCGTGATTTGAGGATGGACTTAATTGCTCTTCTCAGTCGGTTACATATGGATGAGAGATATGTCATTTCTCATAAGTTAGACAAGCCAAGAGTTGAGTCGTAAGTTGCAGAGCAAGTTTGAAGTTGCGAGTTGAAGAACAGAAGGACGTGAGTTCTTGAGGAGGGTTTTGAACTATATGTTTTAAAAACATTGTAACAGTGAATCTGAAACTCTATGGGTGATTGTGAGCTAAACAAAGAAGTTTGGATATTGTATGTAATCGATTCATTACTATAATACAATAGATTTGACTTTGTGTGGTGGGTTTTTTACCTGAAAGGGTTTTCCCACGTAAATACTATGTCATCTTTGTTTGCTTATCTTTCTGGTTTCTCATTGCCATGGTTGTATGCATCTCTATAAGTTTTTGAAACTGTTAGTTTTTCATTTTTGCTTCTCTCCCCTATAGTAAAGGTGTTAAGGTAATTTATTCCGCACTATTGGGTTAGTAGATCCGCATTCTTTTCCCTTCAAAGTGGTATCAGAGCTTGGCCAGTTCGTGTTATCCTTGCTAGGGAAAATTATTTTTTTGCACTAATACTGTTTCTATGGGAGATTTGCATTGTTAAAATTGTTTCTGTTGTGAGATGGTGAGTACATCTAGTAGAATAGATATTGAGAAGTTTAATGGCAACAACTTTGAGTTATGGAAACTCAAGATAGAAGACTTGCTTGTGGATAGAGACCTCTGGATTGCAGTGTCTGGAACTAAGCCACAAACTACGACCCAAGAAGCTTGGCATCTTGCTGATAGAAAAGCAAGAGGATTGATAAGATTAAGTCTAGCCAATTCTGTGCTCCTAAATGTTCATGAGGAAACGTCTGCAACTGCTTTATGGAAGAAGCTTGGTGATATTTACCAAGGAAAGTCCCTGGTAAATAAGTTGTTCCTGAGAAAGAAGTTGTACTCCTTGAAGATGGATGAAGGTGCATCTGTTGCAGACCATCTGAACTCATTTAATATGAGTGTTACTCAGCTGGCATCTGTAGGTGTAAAGATTGAGGAGGAGGATCGTTGCATGCTCCTATTGTGTTTGTTACCTGACAGCTGGGATCATCTTGTGATGGCTATTGGAAGCACAACCACTGCTTTCAAGACTGATGATGTGGTTGCTTCGCTTCTGTCTGAAGAAATGCAAAGGAAATCTTCTGAGATAGCCAAATATGCTCTTTTTGCTCGAGGTAGAACTAAGGAGAAAGGCAAGAAGAAAGACAACAAGTCGAAATCCAAGTCTAAAGGGAGATCAAAGTCTCTTGGTAAAAAGTTCAAAGTAAAGTGCTGGAACTGTGGGCAACTGGGTCATATCAGGAAGGACTGCAATGAAAAGAAGAAGAATAATGCTTCTGACAAGGAATCTTCTCAAAGTGATGCAGATGCCTTCATTGCAGTAGCCTTGACAACTCAGGCATTAGATGATGTTTGGTTAGTTGATTCAGGTGCCTCTTTTCACATGACATCCAGTAGAGATTGGTTCTCAAAGTATGAGAAGTATGATGGTGGAAAGGTATACTTGGCAAGTGATTCAATGCTGGAGATTGTTGGTAGAGTAAGGGTTAGAATTTAGTTTCCTGACGGGAGAGTCAAAGGAATTGGTGGTGTTCTTCACATCCCAGGTTTGGCTTGAAATCTTCTTTCTATTAGTAAGTTAAATGATGCTGGTGTAGAAGTTTCTTTTTCTAGTAAGGGATGTAAAATGGCTAGAGGTGCAATGGTGTTAGCTAAGGGTGTTCCTACTGGCACTCTATACAAGCTAGATGCATGACCTATTCTTTGTAACAGTGCCTCTGTAAAGTCATGTAATTATGCACCTATAGAGAAAGATGAAGACTCTTCACTATCTGCAAATGCTTTGGAGGTAAAACTCCCAACAGAGAAGACTATGTTATGGCATCATAGACTTGGTCACATTGGTGAGAAAGGTTTAAGAACCTTGAAGAACAAAAACCTTGTTGAAGGGCTTGATGATTGTAACCTTGAGTTCGATTTCTGTGAACATTGTATCTATGGAAAGCAACAGCGTGTTTCTTTCTCCTCTAGTCCTCACAAATCTTTTGGTATACTAGATTATGTTTATTCTGATGTGTTTGGTCTAGTTAATGTTCCTTCGTTATCGAAGTCTAGATATTATGTTTCTTTTATTGATGACTGTTCGAGAAGGGCATTTGTATACTTTCTTAAAAGTAAATCAGAAGTGTTCAGTCGGTTTAAAGAGTTCAAATCTTTGGTTGAAAATCAAACTGGAAGGAAAATAAAGTGTTTAAGGGCAGACAATGGAGGTGAGTTTTTTTCTGCAGATTTTGAAAGGTACTGCACTGATCATGGAATTAAAAGGCATAAGACAACCCCCTACACTCCACAACAAAATGGATTTGCTGAAAGATTGAACAGGACACTGATGGAAAAGGCAAGGAGTATGCTGAGTGGTGCTGATTTGGAGTAGAAGTTCTGGGCTGAGGCTGTTGCTACAACATGTTATCTGATTAATAGATCTCCTTGTTCAATGCTTGTTGATAAGACACCTTTGGAAGCATGGTCAGGTAAGAAACCCTCACTAAGGCATGTTCGGGTCTTTGGCTGTGAGGCATATGTTCATGTGCCAAATGAAAAGAGATCAAAGTTGGATAACAAGGCTGTGAAATATATTCTCATCAGCTATGGAGTTGGTGTGAAAGGATACAAGCTTTGGAACCCTGTTACTGAGAAGGTTTTGTATAGCAGAAGCGTGATATTTCATGAGCTGAAACCTCTAGTAAGTGATCAACAACTTGAGACAAATCAAAGTGACAAGAAGAAGGATGCAGTTGAGATTCCCCAAACTCTAGAAAGGGAAGAGCTGCATGGTGTACCTAAGATTGAGGAGAGCTCAAGCAGCTCTGGAAGTTCTGATGATGAAGAACAACCTCAGCCTCTAAGGAGATCTACACGAGAAAGAAGGCAACTAGAAAGGTATGGTTTCTCTATGTTAGATTCAAATTGTGCTTATGCCTTAATTACCAGCACTGATGAGCCTAGGACTATGAAAGAAGCAATCAGCATCGCTGATTCAAAGTCTTGGCTGGAAGCCATGAATGAGGAGATGGATTCCTTGAAAAAGAATGATACTTGGAATTTAGTACCACTGCCTAAAGGGCGAAAGCCTGTTGGCTGCAAGTGGATATTCAAAAGGAAGACAGGCCTTGATGGCAGTGTGGAGAAGTATAAGGCATGACTGGTTGCAAAGGGTTTTTCCCAAGTTGAGGGAATTGATTATGGAGAGATCTTTTCCCCTGTAGTAAAGCTGACATCCATCAAATTTTTGTTGTTATTGGCAGCTGTGTATGACTATGAAATTGAGCAGATGGATGTGAAGACAAAATTTCTCCATGGTGAGCTGGAAGAAGAAATCTACATGTCCCAGCTTGAGCATTTTGTTGAAAGAGGTAAACAAAATCTAGATTGCAAGTTAAATAAATTTCTCTATGGTCTAAAGCAATCTCCTAGAATGTGGTACCAGAAATTTGACATATTTGTGTTGTCAATTGGGTTTGTTAGATCAAAATATGATCATTGCATTTATTATAAATGTGAGAATGATCGTGTGCTTGTTATTACTCTATATGTGGATGACATGTTATTCATTGGTAATAGCAAGGCAATGATTTTTGATCTTAAAACTAAGTTGTCTACTAAGTTCGAAATGAAAGATCTTGGAGCAGCAAGGTACATTCTTGGGATGGAGATAACCAGGGATAGAACAAGCAGAAAGCTTTGGCTCAGTCAGAGTAAGTATGTGAAAACCATTCTGGAGAGGTTCAACATGACTGATTGCAAGTAGCTAGTTGTTCCAATCATGCAAGGATTGAAACTATCTACTGAAGACTATCCAAAGTCTGCTATTGAGATGGAGGACATGACCAATGTGCCTTATGCAAGTGCAGTAGGCAGTTTGATGTATGCTATGGTTTGCACAAGACCAGACATTGCCCAAGCAGTGGGAGTTCTAAGCCGTTTTATGGAAAATCTAGGGAGATCACATTGGGATGCTTTAAAGAGAGTGTTCGGGTATTTGAAGGGTACTTCACATTATGCTTTGTGTTACAATGGCAATATGGTTGCATCACAAAGGACTCTTTGCATTCAGGGATATGTTGACTCTGATTGGGCATGGGACATTGACAGCAGAAGATCCACTAGTGGATACACTTTCATGCTTAATGGTGGAGCAATCAGTTGGATGAGCAAGCAACAAGCTGTAGTTGTTTTATCCATGACAGAGGCAGAGTACATGGTAGCAACTCATGCTTGCAAGGAGGCAATGTGGCTGAGGCATTTGTGTTCAGACATTAGATTTAAGGCTAAGCAGATTTCAATCTGCTGTGACAGTCAAAGTGCCATTTTTTTGGCAAAGAATCCAACCTTCCATGCCAGGACCAAGCACATAGATGTGCAATATCACTTTGTGAGGGATATGGTTGAAGATGGCAAGGTCAGTATAGATAAGGTTGACACCCTTAAGAATGTTGCAGATGCCTTGACAAAGCCAGTTAGCTAAAACAAGTTCAGATGGTGCACAAAATCAATGGGCCTTGGGGCCTATGATAGACAGTAAGGTTTGATGTTTTGAGGAAGCTGGAAGTGTTCACCAAGTGGGAGATTGTTGAGAAATTATGTCTCAACTTCCAGCTTGAAGTCTTCGTTTTCATGCCTTGGTGATTTTGTGTTGTTTGCAAAGTTTTGGCGGAGGCGGAACCGGGATGGAACTTGGCATTATTCTGTTTTCCTAAGTTCCAGGTTTCGGTTCTCGTTCCTGCTCCGACTCCGCTTCCTACCGTCTGTTGTTTCTCGCTTCGCAGGTTCTGGCGGAGGCGGAACCAGTTTTGGAAGTTGGCAATGTTCGTTTGCCAGGTTCCTGTTTCAGTTTTTGTTCCGACTCCAGGTCTGACTCCTGCTTTTACGATCTAGTTCCTTTGGATGTTTGGATTCTCCTTGAGGTGTTTTCCTCCTCCTTGTCCTGGTTTTGGATTGTTGTTTCTTGCTGTTGGCGGAGGCGGAACCGGAACCAGATTGGTTCCTGATTTTGGACTTTTGGTAAAGTCCTGTTTCTGTTCCTGTTCCGTCCCCGGGTCCGACTCCGACTCCGACTCCAATCTTTTGTGTTCCCTTCTTGGTTTGACCTCGGGTTGACTTACCCTAGTCAGAACTATTTTCGATGTGTTCCCCTTTGCCGTGGGCGGACGCGGAACCGAAATGGTTCCTGAATGTAAAATTTCGGTGGGGTCATGTTTCGACTCCAATTCTGTCTTCGACTCTGACTCCGACTCCGGTAGTGTGTATTTTTGGTGGAGTCCTATTTTGACTCCTGTTCTGACTCCAGCTCCGACAGTGTTAGAAATGACTTGAAGTTTTGGTCATGCCCGATGTTTGTTTGACCGTTTTGGTTGCTCTGTCAGCTGTGATTGCTAATGGGTCTTGGACGCATGGCACCTGGTTGAATAGTGATTGGATGGATACCAAGATAGTTATTGTGGCAGTTGCATTTGTCAACAAAGGGTGGCGAGCTCAATCGTTTTGAGTAATGGATTTGAATGCAAAGTCGGCTCGTTGCAGGAAATCTGTCAGATCCGATCAGTTGCATGATTTGAGGATGGACTTAATTGCTCTTCTGAGTCGGTTACATATGGATGAGAGATATGTCATTTCTCATAAGTTAGACAAGCCAAGAGTTGAGTTGTAAGTTGTAGAGCAAGTTTGAAGTTGCGAGCTGAAGAACAGAAGGACGTGAGTTCTTGAGGAGTGTTTTGAACTGTATGTTGTAAAAACATTGTAACAGTGAATCTGAAACTCTTTGGGTGATTGTGAGTTGAACAAAGAAGTCTGGATATTGTATGTAATTGATTCATTACTGTAATATAATAGATTTGACTTTGTGTGGTGGGTTTTTTACTTGAAAGGGTTTTCCCATGTAAATACTGTGTCATCTTTGTTTGCTTAGCTTTCTGGTTTCTCATTGCCATGGTTGTATGCATCTCTATAAGTTTTTAAAACTGTTAGTTTTTCGTTTTTGCTTCTCTCCCCTATAGTAAAGGTGTTAAGGGAATGTATTCCATATTGTTGGGTCAGTAGATCCACATTCTTTTCCCTTCAAAGTGTTCATTGCTCCTTTTGTAGAGCCACCCTTGTTGAATTCTATTCTATATGTCTTGCCTTTCCCAAAACCCATGGATACGGTGAACACTTCGGTCATATCCACTGTAGTTCTTTCACCTCTTTCCACCCAACTCACTTCATCTATGGGGAGTTCACCTCCTCTGGTGAAGAAGATGGTAGAAAGTGGCTCCCCTAGCAATGGAGGACGTAAGAAGAGAACACCTCCTTTGGAAGGTGGCCCCGCATGGACTTGTTCTATCCTAGTGACAAAACCAACGATGGCGTCCCCTGAGTTTGTCACTGTTCTCTAGTCACTCGGTGAGCTTAGCGGTGAACCTTGGGTGCAAACTCCACCGTCTATTGAGGTGAAACATGACACTCCTATTAACTGCATGTTTAACTTGGTAGATGAATTTTTGACCCTATCAACGATCTTCACTAAGTCATTGACCTTAGACCCATAAGATTTGATCGATGGAGATCTCACCAGTCCCTTTGTCTTGGCCCTTGTTGTGGGAGGATCAGAAGCTCCTCCTCTCAATATTACATCGTTGTAGGCTCACCATCCTCCCCCGTTCGATTATCGAGAGTGGGAAGCTAACGACCTGCTCGTTGACCAATGTTAGGGGAGGACCCTCTCTTGATCTTAAGAGTAGATGTGTGTATGTTGTGATGTGTTCCCCCATAAACATGGTATATGTGCTTGAATGACCCTCGTCACCCCCGTTGGTGCATGGATATAGGTGTAGTCTATATGTTGTAAGCCTTCCTCTATATGTGTCTCTATTCTTCCATGTTTGTGATTGACTTTTGATAAATTGGAGATGATGCAAACCATCAAGAGCATTTAGGCCTCCTTCCATGTTGACCCATTTTTTATTTTACTTTGTCTTTCGTACATTCTTCCTGATCTAGTTGGGGATTGATTATTTTTTCCTCTTACTGCAGTTACGTACATATACATAAATAAAGGCAGATCTAACCCTGCATAACTAGATCCCCCTATGCCCTTTGTGCATGATCTATTTTCTTTATCTTTCTCTCGTCTTTGCTTGAGTTATCCCTTTCATGTGTGACAACACATCTTCTACATCACTTGGTCTTTAGAAAATGCATTCATTGCCAAATGAATCTTTTCTTGAAGACCCTCCACACACTTCCTTGTTAGAATTGTATTCTCAACTTAAAACCCTAATAGAATGTGTTTCCTTCATCATGGGTTAGTAAAGGAAGGACCTAGAAAACCTCCTCCAAAGTGGGAATGGTCTTAGTCTTCCCCTCGCATGAGCACATCTGCTTCCTTTCAAATTCCTTGATGAAGGGAACATCTTGCAAAAGGATTCCTTGATGATGACTCAATTCGAGAAAGAAGACATTGGATTTTGAATAGTGTGTCCCTTGAGTGTACCCTTTCCTTTCACGTTGGGTTCTCGAGGGATCCCTTCGAATTTTTTTAACAAGTTCCATGAAATCTAGCTTGGGGGCAGCCCGACTAGACCTATTTCATACCTTGACGTCTAGTCCGGGGGCAACTCGACTAGACCATCTTCGCATCCTTACATCTAGCTTGGGGGCATCCCGACTAGACTTTACCTTTCAAACAATGTGTCCCTTGAGTGGACCCTCCTTCCCTTTGAAGGGTTCCTGATGGACCCCTTTGAAAGCCTTACAACTTAGTGATGGTCTATGTGACTGTCTAATCACTGGTGTGCATGACCGCTCCTTGATGTGTTCTATCTGCGGGTAAGCATGTCGCCACCTCTAACTCTGTGGAGTCCCCTTTTACTTGGTCTACTTCATGTGAGAGTTATTGGGGGATACCTTCCTTGCAGGTTTGTGTGTCTGTAAGGCACTTTCCTGGTCTCCTTCATGTGAGAGTTCTTGAAGGATACCACCCTTGTAGGACTGTGAGCCTATATATAAGGTATTTTCATGCTTCAAATTTGTAGTTCTGCAGACCTATGAAGTCCTTTCCTACAATTTCAGGTTCGCCAGACCGTGCTTTGCTTCCTCATCAGTTCAGGTATACACTTCTTACTCAACTAATTTCTTACTACTCCACTTTACCGAAGCACTCATCAGTACTCGTGCTCACTAAAGTTGGGGAAAAATGTATTAACATGAATTTGCACCCCTAACCCAAATCTCATTTTAACCCTTAACACTTTAGAAAATCAAAGGCGGATGCTTAATTCCACTTAAGCCTGCTTCTTGCATCCACTTGGCACCTATTTTGCATGTCAATGGGGGCGTTTCTGTCAGGGACGCCTGCGTGGCGCGCAGATGTTCGTGCGGTGTGCTTACGTCCTTGGCAAATTCCTGCGACTCGAGACTCCAAGGAAATTACACTTTCGATTGGAAGTCGAAGTGTAACGCCCCTCTTTGGTTGACTGACTTGAACATGGTTGTTTTTCATCCATATCTTCATAATATATTCACTCTTCCATCCTTATATTTTTCCAAGAAGAATTTTGAGAGAAGTTTGCAAGATCATTTGAAATTTTCTCCACCATTTACATCCATTTTTCCAAGCTTTGTAGCAACATTCTTCACTCCATTGCAACAACTCCATACTCCATCACTCAAGCAAGGCAAGCACAAGACAAACACCATGGCAATAGAGGCTTGAGTCCCTCTCATTCACTCCTCCACTAGCCTTGAGTGCTTTGGACAGAGGCGGTAAACCTCCTACAACCTCTCCTTTTTCTTTCGATTGGGTAAGCACGTACTGCTTGTAGTGTTTTGTGTTTACGTAGCTTGTAGTTCATTTCCTTTATCATCTATTTATACGGTTCCAAACTTGGTTTTCCATGGAGGTGGAAACAAAAAGACGGGGGTTTGACTGAGGCAGGCCCCTATACAACCCCAACAACTTCTCCCTTCTTTGTGTGCAAGTGGATAGAGCTCAGAGCAAGCTAGTGAGGAGAGCATTCTACGATATCATCTTTGTCACCTTGGTGGTAATACATTTCCTTCATTGCATTCATATTTGCTTTTTCCTCATCTTAATCTCATTCTATCACTTTAAATATCTCTAGACTAGGCTATTAGTCCTCCTTTTCCAGTTGGAATCTTGCTTTTTTTTATTCTCTGTCCATACGGATGCCAACACACCCTTGAGACGCCAACGTGTCGCACTGCTGTCCTCGAACTCGGCTTTTCATCCTTAGACAGTGAGCTACCTGGGACATGAGTCTAACTCCAAAGGCCGACTCGCTTAGTCTCCTTCCAACATTCAGGATTGTAGAGTGATCGAAGGATGCATAGTCCTCATCATTCTCATCCTTTTCATCCTAACTATCCTCTAAGTTGAGGTGGGTTAGGGCAGCCTCTCCGCTCTTGGCCTTTCATGACCTGGGGTCTTGCAGTGGGTGGTCCCCCTCTCTCACAGGTAGGATTAGGGATAGAGTCCAAAATAGGCATGGTATTGGCAATACCTTGTGTGAAAGAGTTGGAAGACTCTAGATCCACAACAGATGTAACAACAATGTGGGATGCCATAAGTCTACAACTACGTCTCATCAAATTATTGGTAATAGGACACTAGGCTGTGAAGCTCATACGAGTTTCAAAGCACTAAGATGTGCCCACTATGGACACTAGAAACTACCAAATAGACATATTAAAATATTGAGGTAAACAAATTAGACAACAAAAGAAAATAGGAAACACATAAAAAGATGTTTGACATAAATCTAAGCCAAAAATAGCTCTAGACTAAGTCACCTAGGGCGACTATGTCTTGCATAAATTGGTACAAATTGCAAACTATGGTTGTCTGTTATATTGTTTAAGGGTCTCAAATTTGTGTGCAAATAGGTATGACAACAAATTATTTTCTAGAATTTATTTAATTTTATGATTATGTAAGTCAAAATGCAAGTATGCAACAATTTACAATATTTTCAAGCAATAAATGATAAAATTGTAAATGCAATTTCTAGTTCTAAGATGCAAGAATTGACTGATCCTAATACACCTAAATCTGAAAATGATGATGTTGATGTCTTTTTGAAAAATAATGCAAATTTTCACTTTTTGAACTATATGAGGGATGCCTAAATGAATGCAATGATTAATTTTGGATTTTTTTTCAAATATAAATGACCTATGCATATTTTTAATACCATTAAGATGTGGATCTAAGCTATAATGACTACAATACACCCTATTACAACCTATAAAGCAATATTGTATGTAATATTTTGAAATTTTATGCATTTTATGATGCAAAAATGACTGCTTAATTTCAAATGATTCCAAGTAATACAATTCTAACCTTATATTTAGGTTCAAATTTTAGAAGATATATAATATTAACAGATCAATTTCACCAAAATGAAATGGTGGAAAAGGGAAACCTTTAGGGAGATGTACATGCTTTAGGGTTTTACACCTTTTCCTTAGGTTTTCATTAGACAAAGAAAAGGGATGATGGACTTGGAAAATATATATGATTGAATTATAGCCTAAAAGGTGAGTCAACCAACCCTTAACCAAATCTAGGATGAATTTAGGGATGCAATGCAATGCAATGACTAGGATAGTGATATAAATTATTGTTCTGATGTAAATATAAAAAACACAAAAAGTCACAAATAAATTCAGACAGTAGAAATGAACTAAGCAGTGTATTGTGCACCCATGGTATAAATTTGAGCCTGATTTTGGAGGACTAAGTCACCCAGGACAACAATTTCCTTGGACCAAATTTAGATCTATTTTTGTAGTCCCCAAGAGCTAGGTCGAAGCTTCTAATTTTTATTTGTCACACTATTAGATAATTCTATAATTGAGTTTTTGTTTGTTGTCAAGGTGTAGGGTTTGACTACAATGATGAATATTTGACCTTCAAATTTCTCCTAATTTTCTTGAAATGTGAAACCTGCAAATTCAAAGAGAGAGGAAAGGTTGTGCCATTTAGGGGCTTGCCTTAGTCAAACCTTGTGTTAGTGTTTTCACTTCCACAATGGAAATGTCAATGATAAATGGCTAAATAATTGGAAGGAATGATGAATAAAAAATAGACTACAACTCACCACCCTTCAATGGATTCCTTGAAGGATTGAAGTCATACAAATCTCCTCAAGGTTTGGATCTTTCTTTCTTGAATCGCTTGGATTTCGTAGAGACCTACAAAGGGTTAGCCTTCACAAATAATATGATTATAACATAAACATGCATAAACTCACATATGATTTGACATGATGCTTGGATGTTGAATTTTTACAATAAATATTCTAATGGTTGCTCTTGACTTGCTTGATGATACTCTTGACAATAATTTCTCCAATAATTTTCTAGATGTTTTTCAAATGATGCAATAACTAGGTATTTATATGCACTTATTTTAGTTTCCTACAAATTAAATTCCAATAGCTAACTTTGGACAATTGAAATTCAAATAATAAAGTGTTGACATTGACATATTTGAATTTGGAACCAAAATAAGGGGACTAAGTTGCCTAGGAAATTAGAGAAATGCATTTATTTTTTGCTTGGAATTTGTCAATAATTGTTTGAATGGGCCATGGAATGCATAAGTTAGGAAATTAGGTGCTCAATTAGGTCCATACATTTAGGGGGGAGAAAATGATAGTGTGAAATTGTCAAGGGTGACAATTTATGATGCTACATTGAGTTAATTATTATTGAAACATATTTTTAGGTGTAATGCTTTACACGAATCCATTTTTCATGAATATGAATGGTCCACTTAACACTCATTGCATCTTAGTGATGCTCATAAGGGTAAAATATTAAGACTTCCTATGAGATTTATAATGAGTATTTTATAAGGCATAACACAAAAAGGGTAACAAGCTAAGTGGGCTTGATTTTGTGTGAAAATTTATGGTTAAGAATGCTTGAGTTGGAGTAGTATTGAGATGAGTAGCCTCCCAAGAAGTCTCAATGCTTCACCCATGTGAACATCATTTATATGCAATGAGTGCTAAGTCCAAACTATTCAAAATCATGAGAGATGAGTTCCTTTGAATCATTACTAATGAAATATGTGCCAATAATGTTTGACTCAACTATGATATAGTTGAATCCCAATAAAAAACTAAATAAGTTTTTACACTATAGAAGACACCAACTAAATGTATAAAATGGGCTTGTGAACTATATAATGAATGGTTTGTGAGATACAACCTTGCTAATAGTTTGCATATAGAGTAGCAAGCTAAGTGAGCTTGATCATGAGAAAAACTCCATGTGTAAGCATATTTGAGTAAAATGAATAAATTAGGATTAGTGCCCTTTTGAAAAATTGTGGTGCTTCACCACTATAAGTATCACCAAAATATATGAACGCTAATTGAACCATTCATATTTATAAGAAATGAAAATTATTATAAACAACTACTCATAAAATATAAGTCAATAAAAATTGAAAAAAAACTGTATATTTAAATTTTAATAAAATATTATATAATTTATACTACAAAACATCATTTAAATATAAACAAATAATATTCTATATCACTATTGTTCCTAACTTTTATTAATATAAATTAATAACAATTCAATCATATATTATAATAAATAAAAGCAAGCATTTTCCCTCATTGTCTCTCTTACACATAAACTTGCTTTATCCATGATTCTTTCTTGGTATACGGATACCACTAATTATTTCTTAATACAAGAAGCAAACGACATCTTTGAAAAAATAAGTCTTTGCCATTTTTTATATGTTTGTATCCATCCACAATGCTTTTCTGGGTACATTGAATGGTTTATGAGAAAGACAAGTGGAAGGCACAATAATGTTATTTTGACAAAGTAGAAAGAAACGAGGAATTTACTCAAAGCAGAAAAAACCGAGGAATTTACTCAAAGCAGAAAAAACCAAGGAATTCTTTTTATCGTGCATTGCACCGGACACGCAATCCATCACCTTAACTTCAAACTTGAGTGGAATATTTGGACTTTTTAATCACACTAAAATAAAATAGACAACAATAATTTTCAAAATGATGCCTTACCAACTATAGCTATTATATATTCAACATATCTCTATTCAACATATATAATATATCTGTTACAAGCAAATATTATAATATTTAACTTAAAAAATCACAATTAAAATATTATAATATTTTTAAAAATAAATGTATATTAAACATCATGTAATTAAAGATTTTTTTTGAAAAATAGATTTTATAATATTTTTTATTTAAGTTAGAAACAAGGATATTTTTCATTTTTAATTTTTTTTTCTTTTTTTTCTTATTCCTCATGTCTTTTAATTATGGAAGTAGGTGAGATTATAACATTGATCAAATATTCGCATTACCTTTCATTATAGGATTATTCTTTGTCCCTTCTCTTTTTCTTTAGACTTTACATTATTTATTAAGAATTATTTTAATTAAAAAATATTTTTTGTTTGAGTGTCATTTCGATAGAAAATGATTAGTTCATTATGATGTTTTGTTTTATGTAATCTATTACATAAAAAGGAGATTTTATAATAATGCGTTTTTAGGTTTCATTTTATTATTTATTTGCTTTATAGATTAATTTGCATTGATATTTGGTGTTAGGTTGTACCCGTTCTCCTTGATTAGTTGACTTGTATGGAGTAGATTAAGAGTGATTTAGGATCTCCTTTCCTTTTCTTTGAACCCATTTTCAAAATATGTAGTAGTAGATATTAATAGGATTTAAAATAAAGTTTGTAATTTTTAAGATCTTAAAATTAAGATTGTAAGTTATTGAATTACTAATAGATTTTATAAATTTTATAAACACAACCATTTTCTCAATGACAAGAACACAAGACACAAGCATTATAGACAAGGTCATAATAATTGACAAGATCCTGATATTAGAACAAAACTAATTAGACAATCTAATCCTAAATCAATTTGCTAAACATAACCCAATTTATATTAAAAAAAACTTACAAATATTAACATTAATATTGAATACTAAATCTAAATTATTAGTTACAACAAACAACAAATCTATATAAGAAAAACTTAATATCAACATACCATATCAAGTAAAATAGGATCGATCATGGTTGCTACCATGCCCTTCAATGGCTTCACCTCATCTGTCATTGCAAGTGATTCTTTCACGAGCATTTCCAAACCTGCCAGGAACACCATGCTTGGTAGGGGCTCAATGGAAGGCTTTATTAGTAAATCTTCAAACCCTACCATAGAACAACCTCCATTGTCGCAATCTATCTCTACCCTAACTAAATCATTTGATCATTATTTTAGCAAGCACAGTGACAACAAGGTGTCATTCTTAGGAGGCACAGCTCAAGGAAAGGACTCTGTGTAGGTAGTTAGGTCTTCGGAGTTGTAGTTTAGATGTGCAAGTATTTTTTTGCCGTGGGCTTAGGGCACGACTCGACGAATTCATCTAGTAGCAAGGATCCTCATCTGGATTCACAGTATGTCGCCACCACTGCAAATGTTACCTCTGCCAAGCACTGTTCGCATTTCCCGATTCGTCCCTCCACCAAAATGTCAGAAGTTTGTTTAGATAGTTTGGCAATGGACAAGGAGGCTTTCTTGTTTGATCATGCACTAATATATTGGTTTTCGAAGACTTGGCCAAAACTAAGCGATCTGCACGCTTGGGTTTCAGACAAATGGCATGAATTAATGGAAGGAGAAATCAACATTTACCCCTGTGTAAAGGGGTTTTTTATTTTAGATGTTGACTCACAGGAAGACAAGGAGGTGGTGATGAAAAATGGCCCATGGTTTCCCGACTTTGACCCTTGTACAAAAGTTTTTAACTCTACTTGTTTTGTCTGTAAGACTTCTGTATCTTTCCATTTAGTTCACGCTTGATGTAGAAAACCACTCCTCCCATAGTTTGGCAATGGACAAGGAGGCTTTCTTGTTTGATCATGCACTAATATATTGGTTTTCGAAGACTTGGCCAAAACTAAGCGATCTGCACGCTTGGGTTTCAGACAAATGGCATGAATTAATGGAAGGAGAAATCAACATTTACCCCTGTGTAAAGGGGTTTTTTATTTTAGATGTTGACTCACAGGAAGACAAGGAGGTGGTGATGAAAAATGGCCCATGGTTTCCCGACTTTGACCCTTGTACAAAAGTTTTTAACTCTACTTGTTTTGTCTGTAAGACTTCTGTATCTTTCCATTTAGTTCTGGGAGTTAGATTGCTTGAGGGCTATTGGAAATAGTCTAGGAAGGTACCACTTCTAAAGAAACTATCAACTATCAAAATTCTATTTGTGCTTGCATCTGTGTATAAATGGGTTTTGCATATGGTCTTCCTATCAAGATTCTGCTGAAGGTGGGTAACATATGTAGGAGGCAACCAATTGATTATGAAAAAAATTGCTTTCAGATGTAGAAAATGTTTCTCTATGGGACACTCCTCCCATTGTCATCTTCATCGCGATGGGGGCAAACCGACATGGTGGATTAGAGCTGAATCGCAACACTGTGTCATTCATCCCAATCCACCCAAGGATGTATCTCCAAAAGAAAGCATGCCTCCAGCGCCTCCCCCTCACGAGGAACAAACAGTCTCGCTTGCAAAGGCAACAACTTCTATAGTTCTTTCCAAAAATAGTGAAACAATTTCAACAGAAAATAGAAATGCTTTTCCTCTACACCTCAAAACAGAACAAGGTTGGACAAAGGTGAAGAGGAAGAAAACATCACTAACAAAACAAAAGCATCCGAAGATACTAAGATCTTCTAAGTAAATAACAAATTTAGATATGTAATTTACTATGTAATTGAGGGTCGATTTGAAATTTATGTTTGAAATATGTAATCCAGTACTTGAAATTAACAGAAAGAATCATATCCTCTCTAATAACAGTTTATCAAAAAAAGAAAAAAAAACAACAAATAAATAAATACCATATTAAGTAGAATAGTCTTACACTTACTACAGCATCATCCAAAATGTGGAAAGGATAGTACACAAAAGGAAAAAGAAGAATACATAGAATCTCGATTGAATAGAGTTTGAGCAGAAACTCAGTTTGAACAGCCGTAGCATTTTGCTTCACAAGGAAATACATTTATCAAATGAAGACTGCTATATTAAAAGGCTTTAAAGCCAAAATAATGAGCAAAATAAATATTACAATAGGAACCGACAATAATATAAAAAGAGGTGGAGGCAGAGGAGGCAATATTAATGGAACACTAATAATGAAGCATTGAACCAGAATAGTACCAATAAAGATTCAACACTGAAGTAGACAATAACATGACTGCTGCTTTTTCGTTGCTTCATCTACTCTGTAGTGCGCCTTCACAAATGGAGGACAGTGAAACATTCATGATGATCAGATAAGAGCATCTGGATCTTGAAAGCTAAAATAGTACCCGAAAACAATTAAAAAAAACTTCAGTCAACACATGAAATGTAATAAATTATTTCAAATCTAACAAGCAATCAATCTAAGAACTTATTGTTTTCAACTAGACACGGTTACGTGTAGCTTAAATAGATTTGAAACCTTGGTAAATTACACCTTAAAGCTTTAGCATTCTTGTAATTTGCGGAACAGAGATTTTGAAGCGAACTCTAACAAAAAGGAGGTCAAAAGGCGTGTTTCAAGCAGACGAGTTTTCCGATCTCTAATTAAACAAATTCATAATCATAAGCATCTTCCAAAGTACAATGAATCTTGCATAGTTGAGTTCTCCAAGAATTTTGACGATTTCCAGTGCACTATATTAAATTGTCGAAACCTTAAATTTAAGGAAATCAGATCATAGAAATAAATATAATATGCAACAGAAAATCTGGAGACACTTACCTACAGCCTACAAGATTCTCAAGTTGTCTCAAGAACAATAAGTCAATATTTTAATAGTGTTAATACGTGATACAAGTTGCAGATTTTTTAAGTTGATTTTAGGAACTGTCGGTCGTTGGGATTTCACAGTCATCTCACTTGTTGAAACAAAAATAAATCATGACAGTTGGATAAGTTATGTACCTTTTGAAATACAACTAAGCAAATTTACAGAGTGCCAGCAAATTTAATGATTCAAGGCAGCTGTCCACAACCTCTACAATCATATCAAATTACGTTTTCTGGACTTTTGCAGCTTAAAAAAGATCAAGACAGTACAGAATTTATCCATTGTATATTAAATTATTTAGTGTATGTTTTCTTAAACTTGTATTAAAGAACTTGATTTTAGTAGAAATCGAGATTTAGTAAATAGATTAGAAATAAATAGGATTAGAAAAAAGGTATGAAAGTAAGCAGATTTATTTCTTCTTAGTTTTGTGAAGAATATTTGTAAAAATCAAAATGCACTGTTACAATTAATTTCAAGTTATAAAGAATATGTAGTCATCACTTCTAAAATAAAATTTATAGAAATCTTATTTACTGCTGCATGCAAAATATATCTGTCAAATCTATAGTTAAGACATTTCGAATTTATAGAGTGTTTCTAGTTATAATTTTGTATATAATTTTTATTAAGATTTTGAATAATACGTTAAATCTATCGGACAGAAGAATAATAGTATACAGAATTATTACTAGAAACATTATGTATAGTTTAATTTAAATGGAATCTTCATGTATATTATATTTCAGCCCGTTAAAATATACGGTTTTATGAGAATGTTAAAGCATAAATCCGTACAAACATGCCACAATGCCAGGAGTTAGTTATGATTCTAATGGAGAGAGAAACTAAGTAAACAATCACAACGTTTAAAATGTTCTTATTTTCCCTTCTAAAATGTTTCCATATTTTTGAGGTCAACTAGAACAAACCGGATGAAAATGGTTTGTTTGTTTCCATTTTTTATTTCTCTTCAATTTCCACGCTCAACAAACTTGTTAGTTAAAAAAGATATGTACAGTAGAGAAAAGATTCCTTTCTGATTTCTAATGGATAAGGAAAATCATGCTAAGATTTACAAAAGAATTGCACCCGAAAGAATTATACCTACTACATACTATCTGTCGTGAAGAGAGCCAGAGCAAAAACTCATCATGAATGGCCGTTGAGTTTTCTTTCATTGAAGAAATGCATATCAAATCGATGACACTACCTTATTGGTGACATTGCTAGGCATGAGAGCCAATACCATGAGCATAACAAATATTACAATAGGAACTAGCAATAATATAAAAGGCGGAGGCGGCAGAGGAGGCAATATCAAAGGAAGAACTAATAGAGAGACAGTTAGCCAGAACAGTACCAACACAGATTCAACACTGTAATAGGCAACAAAAAATGATTGCTTCATTTGCGCTGCTTCTCCTCTTCTGTGTGGACCTTCCACAAATGAAGAGTTCTGAGAACCATCCATTATGTTAATGAAATACCGTTGCATTTAAAAGCTGCACTGGCATCCTGATCTGGAAACCTAAAACAACAAAACAATAATAATTATTTTGTCAATATATTAAAAATCTCGTGAATTTTCAATCTTACAGGCCAATAAAACAACGAAATCGTTAATTAAGGAAGAATCGAGATTATGCACAGATATATTCAAACGTGGAGCTTCCGGAACAAAGGATTTCAAGCAAAATCCAGCAAGCGAGGCCTCCAAACGAGCAAAAATTCTTAAATTTGCAATCAAACAGTACTCATCTCACTTCATCTCCTCAAATATTCTCTAAGGTGCAATAAATCTTGAACCTAATTTCTTATTATTGACATAAGTTTTACTATTCTCTTCCACATTTCCAGTAAATTGTAGACAACTTACATTTAACGGGTGCAGCTTAAAAAAAGTCTCATACACATTACACAACAGAAACCTTGAGGTATGTACCTGATTGCAAACAGTGCTGAATTTTGATGACATTTCTTTGCTGACGTGAGTAACAGCTGACATCTATCTGTCTTTCTTCATTGAATGTTCAGAAGTGGAAAACACCAAAGTTTAGCGTAGAACTTGTCCAATCTGTAATATATTGAGCTTGTTGGAATCGCCACGATCAGAGGAAGGCCGGTGTATGATCCGATTTGGAGGCTTTGCAGTGTGATATGGCGATTCCTCCATTAAAATCTAAGGTTAAAACCCTTCCTATTCGTCTGCTTTCAATATTGACGGTTACGCTTTGCGAGGATGAAAATTCCATTCAAAATATCATCCACTCGAATTGTTTTTGCGTTGTTTGCTTGCTTGTTTTGTACGTTTTGTCGACAGCTTTTTGAAAAGTATGAACACTATATTCAAAATTCTTCCGTCTTGCCTAGTCCCACATGCTATCTTATTATTACATAGGAAAGTGGGCATGACTTAATGCACATTTTACCAAAATAATATTTTTTTTTTATTATTTGGTCAAATGTGCATTTAGCAGGATAACGACGGGCATAATGAAATGTATGGTGGTTATAGTCGTCTTGCATTTGATATATCTATAATAGTCTTATAGGTTTCTTAGCTATAAAGTATGTTTTGAAGATTTCACGGTTCTTAAAACAGTTCTAATACTATAATTTAGTAAACAATAATCTTTCTTTAAATAATTGTTTCTTAGGTTAATTGAAGTTAGTTAAGTGAATATAGTTAAATAAGTATAATTAGTTTAGATTAATAAAAAATAGATGACGGATTAATAATTTAATTAGAAAAATAAATATAATGAAAAATGAAATGTAGTTTGATGATTAAAGAATATGTTATATGAATAAAAAAATAGAATTTATTTGATTTCAAAATTAGGAATATTTGTAATAGGTATCTACTTTGTTAAAGGACAAGTTCATAGATTTAAGGTGAAGTTACAATTTTGAGTCTATATCCTAGGTCCAAACTTGTCAGGCAATCAATAAACATATATTTTGTAACTTCACTTGATGTGTGCTAATTTGCTTTGTTCTTTCATGAATAGTAATGGACTTGGCATTATTTAAGAAAACTATAAGGACTATTGTTTTTTCATACAGAGTCAAGTTCTCTTAGGTAACTCTCCCCTGCTTCAAAGTTGAACAAATCAAAAATAGCAAGCAAGTGCCTAAGTGAAGATTTGTTAATTTTACTATACCAAATCAAGATGTGTTTCTATTAATGGTTTTCCAAAATATATGATTACTTGAATTTTTTGATGGTTCCTTGATGATTCAAGTGAATGAAAAAATGCCTTTAAATACTAGTACATAACTATAGATGTATAAACCTAATTGACCTATTAAAGCTGAATTGAACAATATTTGCAAAAGCTAATGATCAATTAAACATATAAATCTCAATGAAATTGTTTACACAAGCAAATTATCTTTCAAAGTATGAAATATCAAATGGAAGCAATCAAACAAGTGCAAACCTTAATCCCATTAGGGGATTATGCCCTTCATGGATGTGGAGTGTTGTAATTTAGAAAAAAATCATGATTATGCAAAGTAAAATGGATGAAACTGAGAATTCAATGATCAACAAGCTCTCAAATTGATCAAATTGTAGATTCAATTCAAGAGAGTAAATTTACTCAAAGCTTGTGGATCCTTATTATGAAGAAATGACTCACTAAATTTATAGAATTTTGAAATTGGAATCAATGGTGAGGATAAAAAAGGATAATTAATGGATGAAATCAAATTGAAGGAGTGAACATGGATCAAGGATGAATCCAATAGTTGATAATCCATGAGGCATGGATCAAAGATCAAATCAAGGGCTCAAGATCCATGAGAGACCCAACTAATTCTCTAATTTTTAGGAAATATGTTGTAGGAATGTTGGAGATATTTTTATTTGGGGGCGGGGTGGGGGGGATATTTGAATTTGAAAATGGCACATTCCAAGGGAATATTCATTGTGCAAGTGGGAAAAGTTGGAGGATTTGAAAGAAATTAGCCAAATAAACAATTAATTAAAATTATTTAATTATGCAAATGAATGAGAGAAATGCTTTAATTAAATAATCATGAATTATTTAATCCAAATATGAAAGATGAAAATTAATCAAATGATTTGAAATATTTAATCAAGTGAGAGTGAAACTAGTATGAAGAATAGTGAATTAACTAAATAAATTTGATTTATTTAATTAATAGAGGAAAAGGTGAATTTAATTAAATAATTGACATTATTTAATTAAATGGAAGAATTAGGTGAAATAGACTAGAAAATGGTGTTATTATGCAAAATCGAGTATGTAATATTATTACCACAATTTTAAGTGTCTACATTTTGCCCCTCTTTGAATCAATGCACTTGTTGTGTTATTTCAAAGACTTGATGATGTTGGAATCAAAATTTAAAAAATTCCCAATTTTTTTGATGCCTCATAGTGGGCCACCCCAATGAAAGGAATGACTACTGGTATACTGCTCCCTCGAGAGTTTGAGTGGAAAAGACTAATTTTCATTCAGGCTCGCAACATAGCTGCAAGATTGGTTCAACTACAATGGCAATGAAACACTAAGCTCTAGGACATTGATAAACAGTTCACCAAGCTCAAAAATGGAGAAACCAAACCAAAACCATAGGTTTGTACTTTGCCATTAGGTCAAAAATCTTAACTTCCATGCATATATAAGGGTTAGGGGTCATTTTCCAACTCATTTGCACCCTTTGAGTTTGAGAATTTGAGTGATCTTGAGAGAGACCCTATAGAGCTCATGATGCAATGCACGACCATGTGCTCCCTCTACATCTCACAGATCAAGTCTGTGAGTTCCAACACCCAGTTGATGCAAGACCATCGGTATGTACCTCAAAAACTTTTTCTTGCATGCTTTTTTATGTAGCTTAATTTTAGGTCAAAAATTTTCAACAAGTGCATTACTATTTTAGTGGTGCACTTGTTACGATTGGTGATGCACTTGCAACAAGTACACAAGTATTCAGAATACTCCAATGCACTTGTTCACACACACACACACACACTTGCTTAAATTCCAAAGTGACACACTAGTCTAATTTCAGAGCAACACACTTGTAAAACCCTAAGCGCACTTGTAGTTCAGTCATGCATATGTGTTTTAGTTGCGACATAGTTACAAAACATGACAGTGAAATGCACTTGTTTAAAGTGGTGCACTTTATTTTGAGTGACACACTTGTTTAAAGTGCTACACAATTGCAAATATGATAGTGTGTCATACTTGTTCAAAGTGGTGAACTTGCTTTTTCAGAGTTTTAGCTTTTTTACAAATTTGATGTTGTGCATGCAGGAGAGCTTCTATCCTCTACAGTCGCGTGAGAGGAGACCTAGCATTTTATCATGACTGAGTAGATTCAGGGATGATGAGGGTTTCTTCCTAGGCACCATCGACCTACACTTTATTGCTCACATGCCAGACATTTAGACACATCTCATGATGATGACTGCACTCATAGAGTGGTGGAATTTGGAGAACACTTCATTCCACCTCCCTACTAGTGAGGCTACTATCACACTCAAGGATGTTCAGTGCATCCTTCAAGTTCCTATTCATGGTGCTAGAGTTATTTATGAAATAGACATCGACTTGGATATAATTTTTTTAGTGCTACATGTCGATGCCCTAGAGGTGGAGAGTTACCAGATTAACCTGTGCAGAAACCACAAACATGTCAGCGATTTGACCTTGGTTATCATAGGATTGATTATGGGGGTCCTAGTTCTAGATAGATGCAACTGATGATTCGATGTCAACTGGAGTTTAGTCTTGGAGGGTATGATTGATGACATGTGAACATACACATGGAGTCTAGTTATTCTAGCGTCCATTTACCACAATATGCACTAGGTGGTTTATGTGTGAGGATGCAACCTATCTATCGGTGCTACTTTACTACACATTTGGGATTGGGAGCACAGTGTCATTCTCAAGCCCTTCATTGCATTGAGAGATATTGATGAGGAGGATCCAATTGTATACAAATACACTACTATGACTATACTCCATGACACAGGAGTGGTAGGTATATCATATTGTGGGAGGGTTATAGATGATATGATAGTATTTAAATGTAGACCCTAGCTCCAAGTGTGACCATGGGTTGATGATTAGGAGTAGTTATCCTATGCTCGACAGACACAATGGATTATGGGTCACCAACATCATATCATTGAAAGGTATTTACCAAATAGGGTGGCTCGATAGTTTAGTGACCAACATGACGTCTTGGTGCCAAATTACAAGGTTGTCTATGCACGCACTACTATATAGGTAGCTTGGGGAGAGTAGGTAGATTCATAAGCTACCATTTATGATTTTATATAGCTTATTCCATTTCCATGGGTTTACGCAGGAGGTCCTTATTATCCTAGTACCACACTAGATTATGATGCATGTTTTTCTTAGCATGCTCCTATTAGATTGATTGATCTCATAGGGGGTGATGGTATAAGATGTGGAAGAGATAGGGAAAGATTGGAAAAATACCTCAACAACCTCCTCAACATGATGGGTAGGTTTTGAGCCAGGTTTCAAGTCAAGATGATGGGAAGATTCTCGTGATTGGGAAGTAGCCAAGAGTGCAACCAGTAGGACCACCCCCATTGCCACCACTATAGTAGCAGGGTCTAGATCTCCAAGTGTTATTGCAGTAGAGGACGGTTGAGAGAGACACAACCATTCATGAGAGTGATATTGTGAGGGATGAGTGAGGTAGATACATACAAGAGCACAACCAAGAGTGCCAATAGAGCCAACAGTTTCCATTACAACTTGCACAAGAGATCACACAAAGGTAGCAACTTGAGGCTAATTTACTCATATTTAGCCATAGCCACAAGTGCAGGCCCAAGCCATGGTACTAGTAGGGTTATATGGATTAGTTATGGTCGAGGTGTCTTACTACAAGATATTATATCATAGAGGTTCCATGGCACCGTTGGTAGCCAAAATTTTCACAGAGGAGTACCTTGAGACCTATGGGATTAGGAGGTGGGCCCTCAATTAGGGGTCCATTAGGAGGGGCCACCAAAAAACCTCTCGATAGGAGGATCGAGGGAGTAGAGGATAGCTCCAGATATATAGACACTTTTTGATTTATATAGCTTGATTATTTGATGTGCATTCATTCATGGGCTCATTTTTTATAGCCTCATGTATATACTTATCACATACTTGACTTGTATCATGACATTTGATTATTCTGATATATATGAGATGAGTTTTGATATGATCATGATATGATGTTTTATTTCATGCTTATGATATGTTATTCTATGGATTTCGTATGATTCTATATGAATGCATTATGGATGATGTATGGCTATATATGCAAATGCGATGTGTTTATTATGCCTATGATGTGATGTATGAAAATGTATATGATTTATGGATGAGATGCACATGCTATATATGATATGGGTGATCCCACAATAGTGGTTTACAATTTTTGGCCAAACTAGACACTAAAATTATTATTTTTAACTAATTCTTCACATTCGGGAACCTATAGCGGCTAAACCGTGAAGAATTTGAAGATGGTGCAAACTAGAGTCTCATCACATTTTGTCTATAGATTCTAAAAATATTTTTTTCAAAATTTTTGGAATCAAATTGCACTTCTTTTTCCATCTCCCACGAAAACTGGTTTTTTTTCTGATAACAACATTTTTAAAAAGTGACGCTCACCGTATACAACATAACTTTTTTTGTATGAAGGATAAAATTCTAATTTTTTCAAATTTAGATTTGTCACTATGATATCTAGCACTTTCATTTGGTCTCATAGCTTTTTATTGAATATTTTTTCCTTAATCAAGTTTCGAAGTCAAACCAATTGCAATTCAGACATAGGCGGACTGTATACAACATAACTTTTTCTATATGTATCGAAATTCAAATTTTTTCTTTTAATTGATCAAGGACATCAATATCCAACACGAACATATTTTAAAAATTTTTATTTTGATAATCTGCTATTTTTCCACATGTGCAAAACAAAGAGCTTGATTTTCGGTGAAAAACCTATGTTTAATAAAACTAAAAATCCGCATACATAATATAACCAAAATATATTAAAATTATATTCGTTGGATAGCTTGTTCTGAGGACTACCTGATTCTAGTTGGGTCTGTGAAGATTCCTCCATTTTCATCCTCAACCCGAGCTTCGAAGTGCCAAAATTTAGGTTTTGGTTGTGTCTCAGATGGGGGATGAGGGATAAGGGGGGTTCGGATGAACCCATAGGGGTTCTGGAAAAATTCTAGGGGTTTGCTCGAACCAAGGTTTGAGTGAACCCTAGTTCGAGCGAACCCCTCTCCTATGCATTTTTTTTTTTGGCGGCCAAGATTCAAAGGGGTTCGCTTGACGTACAAACCCCTAAAATCACTTTGTTTGCCTTGAGGTTGTTTTTTGTGAGTTTTCCTTCCTCACCTGAATTGTAAACCACTATTGTGGCTTCACCCATAGGATATGCAAGATGTATGCTATGATATGTTAATGGTTTATGGATGTAGGATGGATGTACTTATTTTTGTTATGTGATGAGACTTGGATGTTATAAGAATTAGATAGAATATGGGTGATATAATACAAAAATGAGATGGTTCATTGATTAACCTTTCATTTATGTTGATATTGATTCATAATTCGAAAAAATCTATAATTATTCTAAGATTTTATTAGATATGGTGATGAGATAGATGATATTGCTTTGCTTCTAGTACTTTGTCTTAGTTCATCATAGCAATCCTTATTTTTGATATAGAAGATAGACACGATGCAACAAGGTATGAAGAACCAGTGTGGCATTGTATCTAGTGTGATGGACTTTGAATCTGCAAACAAATAGGAGTATCCTTGTTCATACCCGACATACAAAAACCTTGTTTGACCATGTGAAAGAATTAGCCATCGATGTAAGGAGACTAATACTCAAAAGGTATGAAGAACTTGATATGTTGTAGCCAATGTTTTATTTGAGAATAGCATGGCACATGCACGATAAGTATTCACCAAGGTTGTACTACAAGAATATCCAACAACCACATCAAACAAAAGTAATGATCAATACCCCATCTGTATCTCTCTAAATCATTTTTGATAGACATCATCAAGAGATCATCGAAATGGACCAATAAGATAAATCATATGGAAAAGATTAAAATGAGAAAGCAGTTAATGTTATCCATATCTATTACCAAAGATATTTTTATGTTCTTATCTAATATATGATATGATACCCGTTGTCAGAAAGATATATATCCTAGGACATTCATTGGATAATGATGTGTTAAACTAATTACGCCATTGATATAACCTTAATTAATGTGTTCAAATATTAACCTTGAATCCATGACTTGTTTCCCTTAAAGTTTACTTTCTGGAATGTTGCACTTGTTTTTACTTACTTCACCAAAGAGTGGGAATGACAATCAATTTATTATGAATGAAGATTATTACGGGTGAAAGCGAGACATGAGATGGGTGGTTTTGAGGTTTTGGAATATTTGAATATTTTGACATTTTGAAATGTTTTGAGGCCTTTTAGGTTCTCTTTTATTTTAATGTTTAAATTTTTTGAGTTATTTGAGGCTATTTTGAGTTTTCCAGATATTGCAACTGTTTAGGGTTTTCAAAAAAATAAAATGTTTTTGCATTTTCCAAGGGTAGAAAAAGACCTAAGATGGATTGACCTAGTGCCTCAGGGGTTCATCGATGATGGCCTTGCCTATGTAATCATAGAGACAACATAGTTTCGATTGACACTTGACCATTTATTGGTGATATATGAACATTTTGAAATATCAGTTTATTATGGTGGAATCCTAAGAACTGACCTAATTCTTGAGGGGCTCATCAATGATGGCCTTGTCTATGTAAGCATAGAGACAACATAGTTTGACAAGTTTTTTTGACTTTTTTAATTTTTAGACCTATTTAGTGGTTTTGATTGATTTGGATGTTTATAAAATTTTGACATGTTATGAATGTTTTTGGAGTTTTAGGATGATGTGGATGTTTTTCGATTTTTGACCTCTACAAATGTTTGAATGTTTTTGGTATTTTTGAACTTTACAAATGTTTTGATGTTTTTGGATTTTGAACTTTACAAGTTTTTGGATGTTTTTGATATTTTGACAATGTTTTGAATATTTTTGATATTTTTTGAAGATTTTGCAAATATTTTGGGTTTTTTTTAATACAAATGATACCTATATCACGATGTCGACATCACGTTATGAGATATAAGACATGGATCAAGAATTATTTGAAAACAAAAGTGTAAGAACCCACCCCAGTGTCTAGTAATGTTTCATACTTCATGAGCCAATCAAGATCAAGATAGGGAATTTATAAGCATACAAAGATTTACAATAAGACCATTGGGATAATGCAAGATATAGGCAATGGGACTGCATGAGATAAAATGGTAAAGACCATGTCAAGGTTTCCATCATGAGAAAGGTTGAAGTGTACCCCGAACCTTTGTTAAGATCAAGAAATTTTTGGTTAGACCTAGATAAAGACAGATTGGATGGATGGAGGGAGCTCTCGATTTATCATGAAGGGGATGAGATGATTCCATGTACATATAAATGCTTGATTCTACTCATGATGCCTATTTTCCAAGTTTTCATTATAGTACTTTCCCAAAGCACCACCAAAGTGGTTTTCATTGGAGGATGATTTTTATCTTTACTATTTTATTATTTTTTGTTTGATTTTTTTGAAGATTTACACTCATGTTGAAACACCTAGTGGTATTGATGTAGAGGCAACTATCATAACATGCCAACAATATCCTGCTTGAAGAAGCTGCTTTGCTAATATATGTAGGCGCTTGAATGCAAAATTTAAGAATTCTAATCTACCTTGTTGAAATAAGAATTACCTCATCTAGGTGCACACATCACGATAGAGTATCATTAGAATCCTTATGATGAAGAGTAGCTGCCAACACATGGTCAATGCGAGAATTAGATATCATGAATGGAGTGGATGACCTAACGTGCGTGAAGGGATATGAGATGGATTGGTCAACAATTTGAAACCTTTGACTCTCCAAATTTGGGAAGATGAGAAATGATGGGTGGACAAAATTTTGAGTGGAATCAGAACCAAGTTCTTGATATAGTTTGTATGTCGCCTGAGGAGCCTACTTTTATATTTGCGGACATATTTGATGGATATATTTCCCTTTTTGATTTCGCCCCATAGTTTTTGACTAATGGATTTTAATAGGGATGATCTTCTTTTATATTCTTTGGTATCCATTTGTATTTATTTTTTCCATTCTACTTTGTTGCTTCGACAATTTTCTCCTTTCTTTGATAGGAATCTTTCTTTTTGTATTGGTCCCAATTTATGAATGGAATGATAGGTGGATGGTTATTCATGATACATATGGCTAGTTGTAGCATTGGAATTGGTTTCATTATAAGGATCCTTTGTGCTCCCCATGTTTGTGTTTACACTAGAAAATTTTTCCCTTGGTATTATGGAGGTGTTACCGACATGCTTTGATTCCATTGGTGCTGAAAGACCAATTCCTTACTTCTTAAGATTATCTACCATCTTTGTTGATTTCAAGATGTCATGTTTAACAAGGCATAATCCTTTTCCTTGATAATGTATCCTCTAATAAATGGCTACTGAATATGTCTTGTCTTAGACATATGATATTTCCATTGCTTCCTTGGGTAAGTGCAAAAATATGGGGGGCCAAAAAGGGGTCTTAAGTGGCCACTTTTTTTTCTAAAATCAGGAAATACTGACCGTGGATGTGAAATTGAGGATAGTTGCACTCAAAAAATTTAGTTGCAAAAAGAACAAGGAGCGTAGTGCTCTGAGTCTACTTTCTAAATTACAATGTTTTTTTTTTTAAATCGTAGAGATTAAGGGGTTCAAAAGAGGGATCCATAGAAATTGGTGTTGTTTTTGTCAAAAAAACATAGCATAGTGAATTTTGTTGCTTCCTCAAAACGTTAACCCTTTTTTGGCATTTTTAAAATCGCTTTGGTGAGAAATTAGCTAACAACATGTAGTTTATTCTCGATTTTTTTGGTAATTTTTTAATGAATATTTGTTTTTTAACTAATTTTCAAAGTGGAAACTTCCTAAAAAATAGTATTTTGGCTGTGCTACCCCTATAAATTTTGAAAACTAATCAAAAATCATTTTTTTTAATGTGTAGAATGGAGTCTAGTTTCTAAAAATGTAATTTATTTGAAATTTTGATGAACAATTATTTATAAATAAAAAATACCAAACACTGGTTTTTGCCAAAAAATAGACACACAAACAAAAGAAATTATAGATCAAAGGCTTAACATTGTCAAAATGTGAAAAAAATACATTGTTAGATAGCTAAGAGAGAGCCTAAAATTACCCATGTTTTATTTGTTTGACCTTGAAACACGTGCAAACTTGATGCTTAGCACGAACACTATTATGTGAAAGATTGTAGAGTTTACAAAAATGTACATCTTTGGACATTAGGAAGGAACTCCAAGCCTTTGGGTTGGTATTCCAAAGAAAATGCTTAGCCTAAGGCTTGGGGATTCCCAAAGCAAGAAATAACACGAGCACATTATAATGTGCTCACATTATTTCATAGTTTTGACATGATTTTTTGTGTTTGTGCCCAAGACTTGCCTAAGGAAGACATAATGCGAGCACATTATAATGTTCTCATGTTATGTCTTGATTTTTGTTAAATGCTAGTATATTAAATTTATGTATATATATTTGTATGTTTTAATGTGTGTATGCTTGTATGACATGTATGTATGCCTTTATGTATGTATGTGTCAATGTATGTATGTGTATACATATATATGTATCTATATATGTAGCAATATATGTATGTATATATGTATGTATGCTTGTATGTATGTAAATATTCATGTATGCCAATATGTATGTATGTATGTATGTTTTCTTATATGTATGTATGTATTTAGTGGGAGGGAGAATTTTAAGAGAGAGAGAGTGAGAGAGTTGTCTAGGTAGGGTGGGATGGAGAGAGAGACTTGAGAGAGAGAGAGAGACCTAAGAGAGGGAGATGGGGTGGAAGGGATAGACCTAAGAGAGAGGGACTTAGCTAGGTAGGGTGGGAGGGATAGAGGGAGGGAGAGAGAGAGGGGGGGTGGGAGAGAGACAATTGAGGGATAGGGGAGTGGGAGAGAGAGAATTGAGGGAGAGGGAGAGAGAGATGGAGAGAAAGAGAGAGTTATGTAGGTAGGGTGCCAAAGGGAGAGACTTGAGAGATAGGTAGTGAAAGGGAGTGTGAGAGAGATGGA
>CM021102.1:737771511-737800765 GCA_007115665.2 Sequoiadendron giganteum
GAGGGTTGAGGGTTGAGGGTTGAGGGTTGAGGGTTGAGGGTTAAATTTTTAATCGTTTAAGGGTTGAGGGTATAGGGTTGAGGGATTAGGGTAGAGAGGGAGGGATGGAGGAAGAGATGGAGGGAGAAGTGAGATAGAGAGAAGGATAGAATAGGAGGGAAGGAGAAAGATAGATGAGGGTTGAGGATCCAATGTATATTGTAGAGGGTTGAGAATTGAGGGTTGAGAACTGAGGGTATATGGTTGAGGGTATAGGGTTGAGGGTTAGGGTATTGGGTGGAGGGTTTAGGGTTTAGGGATTAGGGTTGAGGGTCCAAAGTATAGGGTAGAGTGTATAGGTGTTGAGGGTTTAGGGTTCATGGATTAAGGTTTGAGGGTTTAGAGTTTAGGGATTAGAGTAGAGAGGGGTGGATGGAGGGGGGAGAGATGAAGCTTGATAAGTAAGATAGAGAGAAGGATAGAAGAGGAGGGAAGGAGAAAGATAGATGAGGCTTGATAATTTAGGGTATAGGGTACTGGATTGATGGTAGAGGGTTGAGGGTATAGAGTTGAAGGATTAGGGTTTAAGGGTTGAGGGTTGAGGGTTGAGGGATTAGGGTTGAGGGTCGAATGCATAGGGTAGAGGGTATAATGGTTGAGGGTTAAGGGTTTAAGGGTTGAGGGTTGAGGGATTAGGGTTGAGGGATTAAGGGTTTAGGGATCATAGGTTGAGGGTTGAGGGTTTAGGGTATTTAGGAAAGAGGGTAGAGGGTAGAGGGTAGAGGGTTTAAGGGTTTAGGTTTTAAGGGTTGAGGTTGAGGGTTTAAGGGTCAAGAGGGTAGAGGGTTTAAGGGTTTAAGGATTGAGTGTATAGGGTTGAGGGATTAGGGTAGAGAGGGAGGGATGGAGATATGGAGATATGGAGGGGGGAGTGAGATAGAGAGGAGAGAAGAAGAAAGATAGATGAGAGTTGAGGATCCAATGTATAGGGTAGAGGGTTGAGAATTGAGGGTATAGGGTTGAGGGTTTAGGGTATTGGGTTGAGGGTATAGGGTTGAGGGATTAGGGTTGCGGGTCCAATGTATAGGGTAGAAGGTATAGGGGTTGAGGGTCCAATGTATAGGGTAGAAGGTATAGGGGTTGAGGGTTTAGGGTTTAAGGGTTGAGGGTTGATGGATTAGGATTTAGGGTTTAGGGTTGAGGGATTACAGAGAGAGAGGTGGGAGGGAGAGACCTAAGAGATAGGGAGAGAGAGAGGGAGTGGGAGAGAGGGGGTTGGAGTGAGAGGGACTTATCTAGGTAGGGTGGGAGGGATGGTTGAGAGAGAGCGAGATAGAGGGTGTGAGAGAGAGAGTTATGTAGGTAGGGTGCTTGAGGGAGAAACTTGACAGAGAGAGAGAGGGGGTGGGAGGGAGATAGTTGAGAGAGAGGGAAAGAGAGAGGGAGCGGGAGATAGAGGGATGGGAGAGAGATAGAGGGATTGAGAGAGGGCAAAGGGGTGGGAGGGAGAGACTAGAGAGAGAGATATTAGGGTTTAGGATTTAAGGGCCAAGGTATTAAGAGTTTTAGGGTATAGGGTTGAGGGATTAAGGTTTAAGGCATAGTGTCTAGGGTCGAGGGTTTAGGGATAGGGTTTAGGGTTATGTGAGAGACCTAGATGGCTAAGGAGGGATGGATGGATAAGGAGAGAGATACAGAGAGAGAGGAAACCTTTATAAAATCAAAATTTTCATAACACGAGCACATTTTGAAGAAGTTGAGATATAGTTGTTTTATATAGCAAGCTAAAACACACTTACATTATAATGTGAGCATTTTTTGGCTTGCTTTAAAAAGGATTAAAAATTCAACACACCCATGATCTAGGCCAGATACTCTGATATTCTCTTGGTTATGCATGTGTTTCGACAAAAGAAACTTTTTGATGCTATTGGGAAGTGCACATGCAAAGCTTTCACATTTTACCACCTTTGCATGAACTTTCCACAACCTTTTTATGGTTTTCCAACTTAGGATGGAGGAAATAATAGAGTTTTCACATCAAATTTGATATATATCAATTCAAATCTCAATTTTTGTAGTGTTGCAATGTTAATTGTGATTTAATTGTAGGAATTTAACATTATACATTGGTTATTTGTATTTTTGTTAGTAATTAGATATTCAAGAGTGATATATAATTGAACGTTGAAAAGGAAACAAGCTTGTGAAAAACTCAAATTGTTGAGGAGTTTGATGCAAGAAGAAACAAAGACTACATAATTGGGAAGAACTCCTCCATTAAAATCTCAATTTATTAGGTATGTGAAGTCTTTACAAATTTTCTTTACATTTTCCTTAATTCTATTGTGTTTCTTTATCATCCCTTATCATACATTCTTAATACAATGCTTTGATTTTGTTATTATGCATATTCCATGTTCATCATTGTTTGTTTGTTGTTATAACCTTAGCCCCTCTCGGCACATTTTAAACTACATAATTCTTTACACTTGATAATTACATTTTAAACCACAACTCTTTGAGGCATTTTGTTAAGCCAATTGACCTACCTTGTGTATGCTTCCAAATTTTGTTTACACATAGATATGAGAGTAGTTATAAGTATGTAATATAATACATCATTTCTCAATCCTTTTCTATGGATGTGCATACACCTTTCCAAAGCTTCCATTTTGGTATAGGCATGGGGGATGTTGGAAAATATAGTGGAATTTGGTCTTACACCTAGAAATTGTGTTTTCTTGAAATTTTTTAAAGCCTTTTAAAAAAATCCATTTTGTGTATATCCTACAACCACTATAGTCCATGAGGACATATCTCATTGAGGCATTTTGTCAAACAATTTTACCAAAATATTTGATTACCTTATCTATGCTACCAAATTTTCCATGCATGTCTACCAGAGCATTATATCAAACAACATAGACAAGGCAATTAGCTATTTGAAAAAATGCCTCAATGAGATATGTGGTCTCATGGTGATCTGCTCATTGTGATGTGGCAATCATCTATTTGAAAAAATTCCTCAAGGAAATGTGGTCTCATGGTGATGCACATCAACATGAGACCACATTTCTTTGAGGCATTTTTTCAAACAACTGATTGCCTTGTCTATGCTACCAAATTTTCCATACATGTCTACCAAAACATTTTATCAAATAGCTCATAGATAAGGCAAACAACTATTTGAAAAAATTCCTCAAATAAATGTGGTCTCAGGGTGATGTGCATCACCATGAGACCACATTTCTTTGAGGCATTTTTGCAAATAGTTGATTTCCTTGCCTATGCTACCAAATTTTCCATACATGGCTACCAAAACATTTTTCAAAAAATTACCCTTTCTTTCAATGATTTGATTGATTCCTGGATACCTTGTTCCAAAGGTAGGATGTCAAGAAATCTTTTTTGGAATTTGGATTTATACTCAAACCAATTGTATTTTCTTGAAAGTTTGTAAAATATTTTAAAAAATACATTTTGTGCATGCCTTGTCCATGCTTCCATTTTGTGCCTATCTTGCAATCATGGAATTCCTTGAGACCACATTTCTTTAAGGCATTCCATCAAAAAATTCATGCGAGCTTTGACAAGCTAGTGAGCTCACTAGCTTGTTAATGCGGTGGCATAGAAAAGATAGTAGGCTATTTGAAAAAATGCCTAAGCATAGAAATGGGGTCTCACGGTGATGTATGCAAAATGTGAAAAATGTATGCAAAATGTGCTAGCTTTGACAAGCTAGTGGGCTCACTAGCTTGTCAATGCGGTAGAATTAACAAGGTAGTGGGTTGTTTGAAAAAATGCCTCATAGAAATGGGTCTATCACCGTGATAGACCAATTTCTATGAGGCATTTTTTTGAACAACCCACTACCTTGTTAATTCTATCGCATTGACAAGCCAGTGATCCCACTAGCTTGTCAAAGCTAGCACATTTTGCATACATGTCTACCAAAACATTTTTTTCAAAAAATTCACATGCCTTGTCCATGCTTCCATTTTGTTCCTATCTTACAATCATGGCATTCCAAAAGATCACATTTATTTAAGGCATTCTATCAAAAAAATCATGTGAGATTTGACAAGCTAATGAGCTCACTAGCTTGTCAATGTGGTAGAATATACAAGGTAGTGGGCTATTTGAAAACATACCTCTTAGAAATGGGGTCTCATGATGATGTACATCATTGTGAGACCCCATTTCTATGAGGAATTTTTTCAAACAACCCACTAGCTTGCCTATGACACCACATTGACAAGCTAGTGAGCTCACTAGCTTATTTATACTTCCACATTTTGCATACATGTCTACCAAAACATTTTTATCAAAAAATTTACACGCCTTTTCCATGCTTCCATTTTGTGCCTATCTTGCAATCATGGAATTCCACGGGACCACATTTCTTTAAGGAATTCTATCAAATAGCTCACTACCTTGTCATTGCTATCGTATTGACAATTTGACAAGATCACTACATTGTCAATGCAGTAGCAATGACAAGGTAGTGAGTATTGTAAGAAAAAATATGGTATAGAAATCAGTCAAAGAGGGAAAATAGAATAAATTTTTCCATGCTACAAGAGGTATCAAACAATCGATTATTGGACATTATAACCCATTATCACCATGAGACCCATTTATTAGAGGCATTTCACCAAACAAATCACTACCTTATCAATTCTACCTCTTTGGAAAGCTAGTGATCTCACTATGTATGGTGTCTCATGGTGATTAAGTTGTTGCCCCCTCACATAATTTTATTTGTACACCTTGAATATGTATTATAGTTTCTTTGGCATTTGGGTATGGTGAGTTGTTGTCATAATCATAATCAGAAGTATCACTAGCATGTGTCATTGTCACTTTAGGTTAGCACTATCATTCTTCATTAGCACTGTCATTCCATTTCTATTCTTCATTGATGCATATTTGCACCTTGGACAGTTGCATATGATCATATGACTACCTTTTATAACACAATCTACCTTCATGATAATTTCTTGTTGTCTCGTGACTAATATACTTTTCTTGGTGAATGTGATAATTTTCATAGTTTCATGCAACATTATCTTGCTTCCTTCACTTGTAGGTGACTGAAAATATGACTTTGCTCTTGATTTATAGCACCATGTTTTCTTGTTCTCTAACCTCATCATTATCTTTGACCTTGTAGGTGTTATCAGTCATCAAAAACTGAGATTGAGAAGGCTTATATTTGAACATGAGTATGATTTCCATAGACCTCACCCTTATCATACTTTCCCTTGAGCACTTTTTCAAGGTTGATGTATGTTCACATGCGATATAAAGTGTCCTTAGGCACCTTGTAGGTTATGAGCTTGTAGCCCTTCACAGAGATGATTTTGATATAAATTTTTTCTTATACCTAATAATGGGGATCTAAAACCTTATTTGGAAACACTTATAATTCTTATTAGACAAGTTTGAAAATCATATGGGGTTAATTTGTATGGAATTGTCCAAAACTACTTACAATCAAATTAGGCCTCTTTCTAAGGACTGTTATGGAACAAAAGTTACTAAATGGATTATTCAGGTCTTGAAGTTCATATGGAAGGTGTATTTAGACATTTATAACATGCCTAAATAGTCCCTAGTCTTGAAAATTCCTGAAATAGAAGAATTTGCACTAAAAATAGATAAATTTCCATGTAAGAGCTAGGAAATCAAAGGCTTTGTGGAAAAGGAACTTGTAGTGAAAAAATAATGAAACTTGGCACATCATTCCATACACCTATAAGCATCAATAATCAGAAATTTGGGAAAATTTAGTTGGTGGAAACATAAGTTAAGCCTATTCCCTAGATTGAGGCCTAAACTAACCGTTCCAACAAAAGTTAAGCAGTGTAAAGATGCAAAGGGGTGTAATTCATTCTACAACTCGTGTGACCAAATAGACTATTACAAAACATCTAAATGGGTATTTTTAGGCTAGGAATGGTCCTCCTTTGCACCCAAACATGTCGAATCAGTTCGGGCTACGTTCAACCGACTCAATCCCTCAAGAGTCCAAAGTGAAAATTGGCTATAATATTTGATGGGGTATTACTCGGAAACTATGATGCTTAGAAATTTCTTGTTTGAGGCTATGTGATTGAGTTGGGCCCATGTACAATAACCTCTCTCAGGTTTTGATATCTTGGAGGCGTTTTCTAGTGGTGATGACTTTTTAGTTGATGGAAAAAGTGTCAAATGCAAGCAGTGTAAAGTTACAAAAGGGTGTAACTTTTTTTATGCAACTCATGTGACCAAAACGACAATTCCAATGCATTTGGATGGGTAAATTTAGGCTATGTATGGTCCTCTTTTTCACCCAAAAATTCTGAATTAGTTCGAACTACGTTCAACTGGCTCAATCCCTTAAGAGTCAAAAGTGCAAAATGGATACAATTTTTTACGGGATATTACTTAGAAATTATGAAGCTTAAAAAATTCTCATCTAAGGCTATGAGATTGCGTTGGACCCATCTACAAAAACCTCTCTCAATTTTTGATATCTTAGAGGTGTTTTCCAGTGGTGACGACTTTTCACTTGATGTAAAAAGTGTCAAATGCAAGAAGTGTAACTTTTGTGCCCAAAAAAAATATTCCAGCACATCTAGATGGGTAATTTTAGGCTAGGAATGGTCCTCTTTTGCACTTAAACACACCAAATCAGTTTGGGCTACGTTCAACTGACTCAATCCCTTAAGAGTCCAAAGTGAAAAAGGATTGCAAGCTTTGATGGGATGTTACTTGTAAATTGTGATGCTTAGAAACTTATAATCTAAGACTATGGGATTACATTGGTCCCATCTACAATAACCTATATTTTTATTTGATATATCAAAGGCATTTTCCAATGGTGATGACTTTTTAGTTGATGGAAAAAGTGTCAAATTTATGCAAAAAGTGTAAAGTTGCAAAAGGGTGTAACTTTCGTTCTGCAACTCATGTGACCAAATGGACTATTCCAACACATTAGAATGGGTATTTTTAGGCTATGCATGGTCCTCTTTCACATACAAATACATCGAATCATTCTAGGCTACGTTCAACCAACTCAATCCCTGAAGAGTCCAAAGTGCAAAATGACTGCAATCTTTGATGGGATGTTACTTGGAAACCGTGATGCTTAAAAACTTCTCATCTAAGGCTATGAGATCATGTTGGACCCATATTAAATAAAATATCTTAGTTTTTGATATTTTAGAGGCATTTTCTAGTGGTGATGACTTTTCAGTTCATGGAAGAAGTGTCAAATGCAAGCATGTAAAGTTGCAAAGGGGCGTAACTTTTGTTCTGCAACTCGTATAACCAAACATACTATTCCAACACATCTGGATGGGTACATTTAGGATAGGCATGGTTCTCTTTCACACCCAAACATTCCAAATCAGTTTGGGCTATGTTCAACTGACTAAAGCCTTTAAGAATCCAAAGTGCAAAATGGTTGCAATCTTTGATGGGATGTTACTCAAAAACTGTGGTGCTTAGAGACTTCTTGTTTGAGGCTATGGGATCATTTTGGTCCATATACAATAGCCTCTCTCATTTTTTGATATCTCAGAGGTGTTTTCCAATGGTGAAAAAAGTTTAGTTGATGGAAAAAGTGTCAAATGCAAGCAACGTAATGTTGCAAAGGAGCATGACTCTCATTCCGCAACTCGTGTGAACAAAATAACTATTCTAACATGTATGGATGGGTATGTTTAGGCTAGGCATGGTCCTCGTTTAGACCCAAATATGTCAAATCAATCCAAGCTACATTCAACCGACTCAATCCCTTAAGATGACATGCAAAACAAAGAAAAAGAGAATGATTCACACCACTTGCATTAACAGTCATGAGTGATGGGTTTGATTAATTGGTATAAGAAGATTGAGGGCTGATCTATACATTATTCACTCCATACCACTTATAGGAAGTCATGAGTGATATTTTCCATTGGGTACTTAATTGATTCAATAGGATTTATCTTTAGATGAACTCACACAACAAAAGAGAATCTTACATAGATGGGTTTGGCTAAAGTGGGTGTTACTCTAAATGAGATAATGGTAGAACCAATTGACCAACATGCAGTTGAATTGATTTCTCTTCCATATATTTTTGTGGGGGGCATTTAGCATCTTCTATGAGTCAGATGCTCTTGTGTAAGCATGAGTACAACCCTTGGAAGTCAAATATGGAGGTTGGTGAGTTGCAATTTCAAATTAAGAATACAAGATGACTCTACAGATGAGTGAAGGAGACAAGTAGATTGAATAAGCACGTAATCCACAAGAAGGCAAGTTAATAAAGGATTTTAGATGTTCTTGACAAGGCCCCAATTCATTTGAAATCCCAAATTGACTTTTAAATGTTGCAAGATGATAGTGGAAATGAGGATGCACAAATTCAATATGTTTTTTAAAATCTCTCTTTCAATGTGTGTTTGAGTTATTTACTTTCTTACTTTCATCCAACTAATTCAGTAATTGAAGCACATAAGAAAGCATATGAATGATATGTTCAATTGATTAGAAACATAGTTCTTACTTACAAGAGTAAGTAGCATTAGACTTTACTAATATACAATCTAAAGAATCAATGTGCTCATTTATTACACCATTATCTTGTGGATTTCAAGGGCCACATGTCAAAAGTAACATAAAAGGAGTGTGAAACCTAGCCTATAAGCATTGTAGGCATGTGTTTGAGGATGCACACAATTGCATAATGAATATAAGATCTAGATGGAATCCATAGTAGTGGGAAATATAATTCTGTAGCCTTTTATATATTGATTTAGTATCATAGAACATTAAATTAGCACATAAGTAAATGACAAATCGTTGGTGAATCATTTTAAAAAATATTGAAGTTGTTTAGCATCAACTAATAAATTTGTTTAGCATCAATTAATAAATATTCAAGACAAACCATGAAGGACAACAATGAGCAATGCTATGGCTAACCAAATGCTAAATGTCAAGACCATGAGAAAATGAAAGATGAAATAAGTGAAGTATACATTGGAAGCATGAAGCATACATTGGAATAACTGAAGCATACACATGAATAAGTGAAGCATACATGTGAATAGGTGAACCAAAAGTACCCAAATACACATAAGCCATGAAGTATACAAATGAATACAAAGTATACACATGAACAAAAAGTATACACATGAACACAAAGTATACACATGAATACAAGGTATATGCATGAAAACAAGTAATTCACAAAGTATACATTGGAATACACGTATGTCACAAAGTATGCACCTAAGTTGTAAAGTATACAATTGAATACACATAACTCATATCTATTCAAGAGTGGATTTATAATGCAAATATGGAGACCATCAATAAAAAAGATTTGTATTAACCAAATAGCCATGTATGCATAAATCAATATATGTCAATATATGTATAAAATATATACAAAAATAGCCATATAGGCTTACAAGAATTCCATATAGGCATACAATGTCAAGTATATGCAATACAAAATATGTCAAAAAATTCCATATAGGCATACAACAAAGGACCCCACTCGAAAGTAATTTCCATCTAGGTAAATGAAACAAATGGGTGGCCTTCGATGGTTAGATAGATGGAAATGCATATGACACTCATTTACCCTAAACTCGAGGGCTACTCCTCCTAGGGTTTAGTTCCTCATCAAGCTTCAACTATGACATAACAAGTAAAGACATTAATATATAGAAATTACATTATAAAAAATAATATATTTAATAAAATAATCACTTACCGCCACTAGACAATATCTCTCCTCATGTGAAAGATTTGCATACTCATGATGCTGCGTGCCCAAGTCCTATATAAACCATCCAAATAAAAATTAAACTATGAATCAATAATCATTTGATTTTTCACTAACTAACAACTATAACAATGAATGTAATTTGAAATTTACTAATCTGCCTCATACCCCTATGAGAGGCATCGAGTTGTCTATTTCACAAGATACAAATTGCTCCATTACCCTATCCACATCTGGAGGTGATTTTGCTTCCAACATCTGAAAATAAAATAACAAATTATTTAATCACGAAAAGTAGAATAGTGATGCAGGTCATGGCTTATAATGTATGAGATAATCAACGAAATTTTGAGTACTTATTGAACTATATATTTCTTACTATTATGCTTCCCTATCTATAGCTTGTTCGAAAGAACCTATTTTAGTCTTTTATCCATAGCAATGATCCAGTGAACTGTTTCATAAAATTATTTGGTAAAAATGTACACAAAATGTGGTAGCATAGAGAAGGCAGTGAACTATTCGAAAATATAACTCAAAGAAATGCGGTCTCATGGTGATGGAATTCCATGGAAAAAAAAATTCATGGCATTCCATCACCATGATACTGCATTTCTTTGAGGCATTTTTTTCAAACATTTCATTTCCTTCTCTATGCTATTATGTTGGGATGGGGTGGATGGTATAGTGTGGTCTTGGTTATGAGATGGAGGGGGATCATGAGATGAAGAGGGATGGGTGTTTTGATCATGAGGGGAAGAGGATCATTAGATGGGGTGGAATGTGTACTTTGAGACCACATTTTGAGAGTGGTCATACAATGGAGTGGAAGAGGTACTTTGATCTGGACATGAAGGATGTCATTAGATGAAGTGGGGGAGAGGGGATTGTGAGAGGGGGAATGAAGGGATATATTGCTCTTAAGATGGAAAGATATCATTAGATGAGATGGAAGGGATATGTTGTTCTTGATTGGAAATGGGATCATGAGATGGAAGGGGATCATATGATGGTGGAGAAGGGTTTCCTTGATCTAAATATATGGAGAGGAATCTATGTTAGCATGCTCTATATTAGGAGATGGACATAGTTAATTTGATATGCATGGTGTCATGAGGGAGGAAGGTTTTATAGACTCTTCAACTTGGATAGATGGATTGATATGGGATTCATTTAAGATTTAGGGTATTATAGTTTATCTTCATGTGGGGTGATGAAGGTGGATGCATGATATGGGAAGATTGCACCACTTTTTTTTTGCATGGAGAAACAACCACCTTTGCAAATAGTCCTTGGAGGAAGTTATTATGAGAGGCATGGGATGAATTTTCTTGGTAATAGTGGGGTGATGTGGATTTTAAGGATGTGGGATATTAAAGTAGAATAAGAGGTGGAAATTTCCATGGATTGGTAAGTTGAGGATGAGGATGAGGACCTTGAAAAGGATTTGGAGGGGAATTTTGGCTAAAGGCTTGCTTTCTATTCTTAAGGCAGTGAGTTGTTTGAAAATTAGCCTTGAAGAAATGTGGTCTCATGGTGATGGAATATTTTGATTGGGAACTATGTTTTGATTGCGAAGTATAGGTCTTTCATTTCTATAGTAATTGTCTTGTCTGGTTGGTTGGATGTTAGGATTTTTTGGGATTTTGGCATTATCTCTTTTTCTTATCATTTTTGTAGCTTCCCTGTTATTCTCAATGTGTATAGCATCCTTTTGAGTTTCTGCAAGGGTATTGGGAGCTCTATTTTTGAGTTTTTACCTAGTCTTAGGGTTGAAGGCCCTTAGGTAAATGGACAAGGCCATAGAATCAAAGGGTTTTGATCCAAGTGATATTTTGTTGCATATCTTGGAGAACCTCTGGTTGAAATCAATGACTAATTCATTGTGGTGTTTCTGGATGCTTGTTAATTTATGTATGGAAAAATATGGATCATAATGACTTGCATATAGTTCTTGGAATTTATCTTTGAAGTTGGCTGAGGAACTAATTGAAGCATCAAGAAATTTCTTATACCAGTCCCTTGCATCTTCAACCAAGGACATCATGAATAATCTCATGAGGATATCTTCGTATCATACATCATAGTCATCCACAATTGCATCAAAATTCCTTATATGTTCCTCTATTGTAATGGTATTTGTAAGTGGTGAAATAGGTGTAAAGCACAAAACACTTCTTAAAAAGACATTATATCAAAGACAAATCAAATTAAACTAATTCAAAGCAATAATCTATTGAAAGCATCATATTGTTCTCTATCCTCAAAGATTTATTAAATCACTATTGCTCTCAGATCGTGAGGACACTATGATTGTTAAAATGACAATTCAAAGAATGAGATGGATGATAATGCAATGATATGGAACTAAATATGATAATACTAGATGATAAATGAATTAAACTAGCATGAATTGACATGAAATAGATAATTGTAGCTACAGGAGGCAGCCATGATATTGAAGCTTGATTGCTGTATGTTGGATGTTGGAATGCTTGATGCTTGAGTGCTTGAATTCCTGTAGAGTAAGAGTGCAAAAGTTAGATTATCTAGATCCTTTCTTGGTTGAATGAGGTTGTATTTATAGAATTCCTAGCTGTAGAAATGCACAAGGAAGAAATTGAGAGGCTTGGATTCAATCTGGAGGATTGAATGGTGAAAGATGGAGGAGATTGAAAAAAAAATGGAGATTGTCTCTACCTATGAAAACACCAGGCAAGAGAAGAGGAAGGATTGATGGAGGAGGATTGAGAGAAGAATTTGGAATTTGTCTCCAAAAATTCCCGTGAAGTTTCAAAGCATTAATTGTGACATATTTTAGACATAGTTTAGACATAGGATATCTAATTCATTTTTGAGAGAATATAGATGAAATATTCCTTGTGCTTTATTCAAATATTTTCATTTATTTAAATTAGCAAAAGAGGGATAAATAATTTAATAAAATGAACTATAGGATAGTTGTTTGTTAAATTAAACAGAAGAATATGGCAATTAATCAATAAAGTGTTTTGATCTTTATTTAATTAATTTAAGATGGATGTGATAGAATAAAATAGGGATTTGATAATTAAATCGAACAAAGTATTTAATTTTGTTTATTTAATTAAGATTGATTTAAATGTGAACTATATAAATAAATATTTCTATTTATTCAATAGTAGAGGAAATTAGGATAATTAATCAAATAATTTGTATTTAATTAATCGGATGCTCCAGACCATTTTTAGGTGTATACATTTTGCCCCTCTTCAAAGTGATGTGTTTACACATTGCTTCGAAGAAAATTTTGCTGCTACTACCAGGATCGATGATGACAAAAAATAATTCCATATGCCCCAAACATTGATTTTCAGATGATGGATAATAATATGCCCCCTCGGGAGATAAATAAATGATCTGATGATTTTTAGAATTTTTCAAAAAAATTATGATTTTCTGATGATTTGATGATGAAATAATTTATCTCCCGACAAATGATGAAGAAATCTATCCCATAGATGAGTTTTAATCAATTTCCTGGATAAAATTAATCAAAAGATAATAAAACCCACCAAAAATACCTTTTCAAAAATTATATATAGTGCAAAAAGGTCATTTTCCAATTCATTTGCACTATTTGAGTTTAAAAACCTTTGTGATAAAGACTTTTCAGCTAGTTGGAGCAAGATGCCTATCCCACTCACCATTTCGAGCGCGTTCAACATCACCGATGACCAACCGTGTATGGACCTTCGGTATGTACCCCTTAAACTCTTCGTAGTTCGTGCATTTTTGTTTTTTATGCATTTCATAGTTTAGGCATTTTTTTAGACTATTTTAGAGATTTCAAGCCGCATTGTAGTGCTTTCACTCCACTGTAGCGCTTTGAGTTTTAGCACTTGCGTTAAAAACTCTAGCGATTCTATAGGGTAATGTAGCGCTTTTGATATTATAGCGCTTTGATGTCGGGTTGTAGCGCTTAAAGACTTCTAGCGCTTTGATTTGGTGGATTAGCACTTTCATGGTTTGTTGTAGTGCTTAGGGACTTTTAGCAATTCAAATTCCTATTATAGCGCATCGGAGTGCTGAAATAGCACTTTCGAGATTTAGCGCTTTGGATGCCTGATTTAGCGCTTTTGAATGATAAAGTAGCACTTTGGAAGCCTGTTTTAGCGCTTTCATGCCAGAATTGAAGATTTTGACTTAGATAACCCTGATTTTGTCAATTATGATCATGTCCATTCTTCGGATTGGTATGATTGACAATCTAAATTCCTAATGTTGGATTGTGATGATTTAAATAAGACTAGTTCTCATGATAGGCAAGAAGAAACCCTATTTATAATGATCCTCATGATAGGTGAGGAGATGATTCAATATCCGATAAATCTCATGATAGGTGAGATTAGATACTGTGTGATGAACCTCATGATAGGTGAGGTTTGTTGATGTTCGCCCATAAATTTTGATTAAAAATTCATACCAAATTTTTGGAATAGACTTGATAGTTGGATGACTCTTGATTTCTTGACATAGTTCACTAATTGTGGATTTTTCATTATGATGATAGGAGGATTTGGGTACTCTCCATATGCAAGAGATATTTCCATGGACCACAGACTTGATTCCTCATCTGACACCAGATGAGCTTCAGGTGATAGGCCGATGTGGTTTGACCAGCCTACTTGATATGCCCTAGATTAGGATTAATCGGGGTTTGTTGACTGCTTTGGCTGAGAGGTGGCACAGTGACCACAACACCTTTCACCTACCCACTGGCGAGATGACAGTCACACCAGAGGATGTGTGGCAGATTCTGCATATTCCATTCATGGGGGAGATCGTAGTATATGATTCCCATGGGACCGACGGTAGTGATGCTCTTTGTAGAGTATTTCAGGATCAGGACATTGCAGGTCTGAGTGTCCGATGGAGGAGGATCGCTAATTCGTACATGACACTACTAGCAGTGCTAGCTGGATTCATTGGAGGTTTCCTTTGCCCTGATCATAGGTCAAAGGGATTCCTCGTTGGTTGGAGCAGGACATTGGAGAGCATGATGGTACACGGTACTAGATATGCATGGGGGATGTGCATGTTGGCACATTTCTATCATGATCTTCACTCAGTTGTGTACCTCGGAGCATGAAGCTTATCAGTAGGGATGACCCTATTACAGGTGTGGGCATGGGAGCATTTTGCTATTGCTCAACCATTTCCAGTTGCAGATAGACCACCAGGTAGACCTTATGTGTTTAGATACAGAGGTCGGTTTACACAAGCCTGGATGGGCAAGTTAGAGCACTGGAGGCGGGTCTTTGATGATATAGAGACAGTTATCTAGTGTCTGTACCTCGACTGTGAGTAGTGGGACGAGGATGATGCAGTGTTGGGATTTCTCTGTGATTATCGGCTAGACACCATTTGTTCTAGAGAGATTTTTGCTCTGCAGAGTATACAGACAGTATGGCATTGTACAGTGCATGCCACAAGGGGTAGCCCATTATGCTAGACAATGGATGGATACTTTTGATTGGGGGCCTTGTTTATCATATGATGTTGTAGTAGAGGGATATAGGGCATTGCAGCCATCACCCAGGGATATGTAGAGGGATATTGCAGAGGCACCAGTCATTGAGGAGTATGCTGCATTCTTGGCCTTGGTTCCACATCCTTGCATCACCATTCCAGATGAGCCAGTGCCGTTACCAGTAGAGGAGGATGTGGTAGAGGGTTCTGCACAGAGCGAGGGTGATACTCCGACAGGAAGTAGCACAGAGAGTGGCAGTGATGATCGTAGCAGCTATGAAAGTGATGGTGGCAGTGGAGGAGACAGAAGGGTAGGGCCAGCCATTAGTAGTGTGCCATCATCCAACAGGCCTCGCAAGAGGTGAGCAGTGACAGTGCCAGTAGTGGATCAACAGAGACAGATTACAGGTCTCCAGGGACAGGTTCAGACACTGCAGGGGCAGTTGGTATAGGCTCGGGGTTTGCTTGTTCAGACCCAGACTCAAATGCAGGCCCAAGCACAGGCTCATGCTCAGGCTTTATCGTAGGTGCAGGGACAGTTGGCCGCTATACAGATGCAGGTGGCCACATTGATAGCTAAGAGAGACAGTGCTTGGCAGATTGCTGAGAGGGCACAGGAGACAACAAAGACCCTCTAGAGAGTAGCTGATGGTACCTCGGTGGTAGAATACATGAGAGAGGTTCTACGGGTTGGCCAAGAGGCAGAGTTCTACAAAGGTAGATATCATGATGCAGTACCTCCTAAGCGTAGAGTCAGTTATGCCACATCAAGATCTGGGCGGACACACATGTAGATAGTGAGTGAGGGTGTGACATAGCCTCCACGCAGAGATCCTGGAGATCCTGGTTCCTTCGGGGGTGGTGTTATAAGTCCTGTTGGGCCTACATACTCTGGCAGTAGCAGATCTTAGATGCCATAGTGATGATGTATATTACGATGTAGCTCATTGTGGATGATGTATTTTTATTCTAGAATTCATTGTATACTTGACATTTGATGATATATATATGAGATGCCGTTGAGGTGATATGATGATGGTTTATGATTTCTATGTGATGGATGCATTTCCTATGTGATTTATGTGATGATTTTATTTCAAATGCATTGATGCAATGATGAATGTTTTTATTTTGTGCAATGATTTTATGATAAATGTATATGTGGATCATATGATACGTGGATTTATGATGTGATGTATATGTATGGATGGATGGATAAATGCTTTCTATTTTTAAATGTGATGATGATAAATGATGATCTTATGATGAATGATAATGGATGGATTTAATTAGAATAATGACGTGATTTTATTTATTAAATGTATGGATGGTAAATGATGTATGCATATGATGTTGGATAGATGATAATGTAATGAATGTTTTATGGTAAAAATGAACCTGATGTATTTATGGTACAATTTAATTCATAATTGATTTGATGTATGATGAAATGGATGAATGATGAAATGGTGAAATTAAATGATGAGATGATGACTCCTACATGTTTTTGATGATGATTTTTGGATTTATATCAAGTATACTCAGTCTTATTTGTAGATTAGATAATCATTGATTGGAATCCTTTATGCAACAAATACTCTGTAGATAATGAATATGATGAATGCAATCTAATTTTAACATGCAACTATATGCAAAATGATTGTCATTTTAACAGTACTTTGTGCCTTTTTGTCATCATAGAGCTTTATTGGATGTTGAAAGTGAATACAAGCGTCAATGGTATGTGTTAGACCAATGATGAACTAAGTACCTCTTTCATGATTTTTGATATTGCAAGTGAACACAAGCATCTAGGTATGTTTTAATCGAGATGACCTGAGCATTCATTGCGTAAACAGGAATTGGTTAATCATTTCAATGTGTGAATTTTGAATGTCATGGGTGATACATTTGCATAGCACATCCCCCGACAATTCATACATTTATATGATTAACTTACAGATAACAGTTAATAAAAACATCATTCTTCTTCTTTGTTCCTCTAGTTCAATACATCATTGAGTTACTCCAAAGAAATGATAATCAAAAGGACAATTTATCCATTGTTTACGTAGAGTGTTTCATTCATTTTTAGATTTTAGATCATCCATCCTGATTTTGTGATGTTCTTGGATTTTTGAGATTCTGACCAAAGACCTAACCTAGTAACCTATCTTAGGGGTCTCGGGGGCTGATTAAAGATTAGCCTTGCCTATGTTACACACGCAGAGACCATGTAGTTTGACTAACACAGACCTATGTTTTTGGATGTTACTTTTCCAGACTTAACTTTTTGACATTTTTTTTGGATTTTCGAAATATGATACGGATGGTTGATGCCTTTCTGACGTTGATTGATGTTGCGATTTTGAGCTTTATTTTTGGTTTTTCTACTATACTGTTGTTTTTCCCTTTGGTGACATCGGTGTTTTTTTGCCCCTAGTAATATCCAGATGTTGCCCCCAAGCTTTGGAGTGATACTTGACTATTTGAAAATGATTTTGATATGAATGCAAAGATGGCAAGACAATTGACATGATATGAAACGGTACTGACTGCCAGACTAATGATCCTGATATATATCAAAATAGATGGGAAAGCTGATCTTAGAATCACATATGACGCCTGTTTCTAGGTTTTCACCATATGCTTTGATTAAACTCTTCGTGTTTTTGTATTTTTCTCATTTTTCTTTCTTTTTGTAGTTTTCTATTTTTTTTGTATTTTTGTGTTGCGAAGATGCCTGTTTGCCAGGTTTTCATCAAGGAAACAATTATCAGAAGTTTGACCCATGCACTAGGAGATTCAAGCATAGAATTTTTGGAGATGAATACTATTGATAGGTTCATCAAACAAATCCCCTTCTAACGTTGATAGCTGATATGCTCCTAATCCATACACTAATATGACGACAAAAGGACCAAGCCACTTAGGCTCAAATTTCCATTTCTTCTCTCTAGCTTGCTGATTCCTGGTTTTCTTTTAGTACCAAGTCACCAACCTGAAAGACCCTTGGTTTTACCTTGTGGTTGTAACTTCTTGACATCCTCTGTTGATAAGCCGTTAGATGGTTAACAGCTTGTTGATGATGCTCATCCAACAACTCCAGTTCTTGTAGTCTAGATACCCTATAGTCTTCATCTGAAATGATGCCTCTGAGTGGTACACGTAGGGATGGAATCTCTACTTCAATGGGAAATATGGCTTTTGACCCATATACCAAGGCATATGGTGTAGCTCCCGTTGGTGTTTTGATACTTGTTCTATAGGCCCATAGTGTAGGGTTGATTTGAACATGCCAATCATGTCCAACATCGTTAACCATCTTTCTGAGAATTTTAAGTACTATTTTGTTTGAGGCCTCTGCTTGGCCATTCCCTTGAGGATAGTACAGTGTTGAAAATCGATGTTGGATATGAAATTTATCACTAGCTCTTGGACATATTGATTCTTAAAAGGTCATCCATTATCAGTGATAATGGATTGAGGGATTCCATACTGACATATTATGTAGTTTAAAATGAAAGAGGAGATCTGCTTCCCAGTGATGGTAGTAAGTGATATTGCTTCAATCCATTTTGTGAAATATTCTGTAGCTGTTATAATGAACTTGTGTCCATTAGATGAAGATGGATTTATTTTTCCTACCAGATCTAGGCCCCATTGACAAAAAGGCCATGTTGATGTGAAGGGATGCAATTCTTGTGCTGGTGCATGAATCAGATTGCTGTGAATCTGACACTTTTGGCATTTCTTAACAAACTGATAGGATTCTTTCTCCATGCATGGCCAATAATATCCCAAACGAAGGAGTTTCTTAGCTAGAGTTATCCCACTTGAGTGAGTGCCACAAATACCCTCGTGAACCTATTGTAGGGCCATTTTAGACTCGTTGTGTTCTAGAAATCAGAGTAAAGTAGCATCAAGACCTCGATGATTAAGTATGTCGACAATTAAAGTATGTCGTGCGGATTGGCAGATGAATTTTCATTTTTGGTTCTTGGATAGATCAGAAGGAAGGACATCATTTTTCAGGTAAGCATAGATCATTTCATAGATGGAGGTTTCTATGGTTTTGATATGGCAGATGGTAGCAGATTGTGGATTTAGTGGGAAGGACATGACACTTGTTCTACCATAAACTCATAACAAACACGCTTCTCAAGAAATTGTAGTAATGAAGCAATTGTAGCCATAGCATTTGCAGCTTTGTTCTCAGCTCTTGGAATTTGATCAAACTTGATACTAACAAAGGACTATTTCAATTTATCTATTTGTTGTTTGTAGGGCATCAAATTTTGATCTTTTGTTTGATACTCATCATTTACTTGATAAATAACTAGTTGAGAATCCCCATATACCTGTAAGTCCATGATCTTCCACTGAATTGCTATTTTGACCCCAATGATTAATGCTTCATATTTTGCCACAATATTTGTACACTAGAGCATTAATCTATATGATTTTGGAATGGTGTGTCCTCGTGGAGAAATGAACAAGATTCCTGCTCTTGATCCTCGTTGTGTATATGATCCATCAAAATATAAAACCCATTGTTGGGGCATCACTGTTAGAATGTTTGCATCTGGAAACTCCATGGTCACTAGTTGATCATCTGGTAAAGGAGCCTCTGCTAATTGTTCAACGATTTCCTGACCCTTGATTTCCTTTCTCTCTACATACTGAATGTCAAATTCACTTAATAGCATGACCCACTTTGCCAGTCTACCTGTTAAGGTAGCTTTACTGAGTAGATATTTTAAAGGATCAATTTTTGCTATCAATTTGATTGTTTGAGTTAGCATGTAGTGTCTTAGCTGTTGAGTAGCGAATACCACAGCCAAGCAAGATTTCTTTATGAAAGTGTAATTGATTTCATATCCATTCAAAGTACGACTGATATAGTAGATAGCATGTTCTTTTCCTTCATAATCCTCTTGTGCTAAAAGTGCCCCCAAAGATATATCTGTCGTAGCAATGTACACTATGAGTGGCCTTCCTTTTGTTGGTGGCATGAGAATGTGTGGTGACATTAGATACAATTTGATTTGATTGAATGTTGTTTCACACCCCTCGTCCCACTTGAAAACTATATTCTTATGCAATAGATGATTAAAAGGATGACTTTTATCTACTAGCTGGGAGATGAATCTTCTAATCAATTGGAGCCTTCCCTGTAGTGATCTAAGTTGACTTATATTCTTAGGAGGTGGCATCTCCATAATTTCTTTGACTTTCACTGGATCTACTTCAATGCCTTTTTCTGAGACAATGTACCCTAATAGTTTTGCTGATGTGACCTTGAAGACACACTTCTTGGGGTTTAACCTGACGTTGAATTTCTCCATCCATGTCAAGATTTTGTCTAGGATATGGAGATGTCCTTCCCTTGTACTAGATTTTTCCAAGATGTCATCCACGTAATCCTCCATGAAGGTGTGCATCATATCATGTAATATTGTCGTCATTTCTCTTTGATAAGTGGCTCTTGCGTTCTTTAGACCAAATGGCATGACATTCCAACAGAAAGTTCCCCATGGACATGTAAAAGCCGTCTTTTCTTGATCTTCTAGGGCTATTTTTATTTGATTGTACCCAGAGAAACCATCCATGATTGAAAACATGGCATGCCCTACCATCAATTCCACAATGATGTCTACATTTGGTAGTGGAAAATCATCCTTCGGGCATGCTTTATTTAGGTCCTTGAAATCTGTACATATTCTGATACTATTGTCCAGCTTTGAAATAGGTACAAGGTTTGATATCCATTGGGCATAGTCTATAGACCGTATGAATCTAGCATCCAATAATTTCTTTAGCTCTATCTTCACCATCAATGCAATGTGGGGATGAATTTTTCTCAATTTTTTCTTGATAGGCTTGATTCCTGTGGGCAAAGATAAGTGATGCATAAGCAGATTTGAGTCTAAGCCTAGCATATCAGAATATGACCAAGTGAAGTTGATGCTTCTTTCTTTAAAGAACTTGATGAATTTCAATCTTTCTTGGTCTGTCATGGATTCTGCCAGATGTAGGATTTTTTCCTTATCTTCAGTGTCGATATTCACAGACTGTGTTGGTTCCATTAGGACCGATGATCGCTCATGATAATGTTCTGGAAGAGTGTCAAATATTCCATCCTTCAGTGCCTCAGAAAGGTTTTCACCATTAGATGCGTTCTTTATTTTTACTTTTTCCAGATCTAATGCTGCCATAGAATGGTTTTCACCATTAGATCTATTTTCCCTGTTGTTATTTTTACAATTGGAAGATTTGACACCCTCCTGCTGAGTTGTGTTGTTATGAGTATTACAAACAAAATTTGTACCAGGTTCCTGAATGACATAGGAAGTTGATGATGGCATCATCATTTGTAAATATTGGTATATTCAAAGGTTCGACAGGTTCCTAGTTAATGAGTTCAAGATGGATTAATGGCATGAGGTTATCAAATTCATTTAAGGTGATGGACGTAAGGGTTTGGACAACCATTTTTTCATAGTCATTTATTGGGATATCGAGATCTGTGATGGTACTTTCTTCAAGATTGTCTAGTCCACTCGAAGTCTACTCGTCCCCACTCGAACCATCGATATTTAGTGATCCTTCCACGAGTGGTCTATACCCAGAACCTTGGCCCTCCTCACACATAGGTGCATATTGTTGAATTACATTGACTTTAATGTCAATGAAAGATAGATTGGAATACAATGCCCACTCATATTCATTTGAGTCTATTTCAGAGCCATCTCTAAATTGAAGGATATTTTCTACAGCTATCTTTGTTAGTTCCTATCTTTCTTCTTCAGAGTATCCTAATCCTGGCTTCTCTTTAGTGTGGAGAGTGAGAAGTGTAATAGGTTCTATGATTCCATCCTTTCTTAATCCAATGAGTCCTTGTCCTTCATACCCCATTTTTTCTAAAATAGCTTTACCTTTTCCATATTTATCAATGTTGATGGTGACATTTCTGATATTGATTTTTTACGTAGAGGGTTCCTAATCTTTGTATAGCCAATCCAGGATTGCTTTGATATTTGTTTCATCCTCTATTGTACCTTTTTGGACAAACCTTTCATCTAGAGCTGTGACTGGTCATGATGTTTGAGATTTGATCATAGATGGTTGACCATATGTCCTAGGAGATGGCATTAACTATGATAGGTTAAGCAATTTCTCCATAGAATATGTTCCCATTCCTTTGTCCTTCAGTTGGACTTGCTCTTGGAATTCATGTGTTAAAGAAGTTTGTTGATCCAGATTATCCATTGATTGAGTTTCAATAGGAATTGTCTCTTTTTCTTTACCCTTCTTCTCTACCCACTTAGTAGTGATACTTGGATGTTCTTCTTCTTTGGATGATGATGCTTCCCTGTTGTGTGGTATGAAGGTATCTTGAGAGATCCTAATGGTGTCACAATGTTGAGGATGATTGTAATCAATAGATATAGTCACCTCTCACCCATTTATTGGGAATTTCAAACATTGATGATATGTTGAAGGTAACACGTACATTTCATGGATCCATGGTTGCCCTAAGAGAATGTTGTATGTTAACTCCTCCAACACTTGACATGCTATATGTTTCATGATTGGCCCCACTTGAATGGGTAGCACAATCAAGACTTTAGACGATCTTTCTTCCTCATCATATGCTTTGATAGTCATTTTTCTTTGAGAATCAATAGCATCATCTGAATATCCTAGTGCATGGATTAACTTGAGAGTGCAAATGTTCAGACCAGCTCCCCCATCTATTAAGACTCTCTTGACATGGTGGTTGTGGATCAAGACTTCAATATGGAGTGCAGTATTATGGGGATGGTTTAGTGAGATATCATCCTATTCAGAGAATGATAGACAATGTGGGGTAGTCAAATGTCCCACCATAGCTTGAAATTGACAAACATCCAGATTCTTTGGTACCATAGTGGCAACTAAAGCTTGTTCGAGAACCTCCTTATGTGATGGTGATAATTTAAGGAGCTCTAGAATCGATAACTGAGTAGGAATGTTTTGCAGTTGATCGACAATGTTATAGTGAGATGGAGGTGGAACAACATGTGTAGATCCAATTCCCTTTAACATGACCTTGGCTTGCCCCCTAGTCATCACATTTTCTGGTTGATGTTCTTGACGGTCTGATTTTTAAGACATTGATCATCAGAGTTTGATATGTTCGAGAGCAAGTTCAACAGAGTAGTGTTGTTGATTTTGGGTTCGTCAATGTTGTGACCAACTGTATGATCACTCTCTACTTTAGATAAGCAAAGGATTGTTTTTTCATAGACATGATTGATGTTCTTACCTTTGTAGTTTGAGGATGATGATGCTCCTTTGTCATAGTTTGGAAAAGGGTCTTTGAAGGCCGAGTGATCGTGATTGTTTTGGGGTGTTTCCACATATGATTTATTGTTGTCAATCAAATCTTGTATCGTGTGTTTTAACTCCATACAATCGTTGGTTTTGTGACCCTTGTTATTATGGAAGTTGCAATAATTAGTGTCATTCCACCATGGTGGTTTGACCTTTGGATCCCAGAATTGAGCCTCTCATGCAGTGATAAGGCCACTAGCGACTAGTTCTTTCATTGTTGATTCTATTGTTTGGCCTAAAGGTGTGAACCTTTGCCCATTTGATGGTTTCTGATATGATTGTGTCTTTATGATCTCGTTGTTTTGTATGACATTTTACTTGACAATTTGATCATTATTTTGATTCTTTGATGTAGATGTTGTCAAGTTAAAGACCGGTTTGACATTTTGAGAATCACTTGTTGTTTCATTTGTAGTTGTGGTTTGATTCTTTTGCCAAAATTTTGGCTTATCACTGCTTGAGTATTGATTGGAGGAGTTATTTGTGTTGTTCATTTTATCGTTGAAATGTTTGATAACTCCCCTTTTGACTAATGCTTTCTTAATTTTAAGACCATTTTCTATGACTTTTTCGAATGTGGGAGGACATTGTAATTCTAGTCTATAACTCATTTCCTCCGTTAAGTTGTCAATGAACAACTCCATCTTTTCTTCCTTAGGAATGGATTGAAGATATCGGGTGAACAGTCATCGCCATCTTTGTAGAAAAGATAAGAACGTTTCTCCTTTGTTTTGTTTTAAGTTGTAAAGATCCTTGATTGTAACATCATGTTGGATGTTGAATGAGTACTGGGAAATGAACCTATTGACTAATTCCTCAAAAGTTCTGATACCTAGTTGTAGTTTTGAAACCACTCCATACATGATCCTCCCAAGCTTCTTGGGAATAATCTCATTAAGTAAGTTTCCTCTTGGGCAAACTCGAGACTCGTTCTTTTGAATTCCCTGATATTATCTATTGGATCCATTCTTCCATTGTACTTGTCATACTTTGGGATCTCACAGCGTCTAGGAAAAGGTATCAGATCGACGGTTGCGTCAAAAGGATAAGGACAAATGTCTTGTATCACATATCTCTTGGTACTCCCTTTCATCATATCATGTATCTATTGTTGTAATAGTTGCATTCGAGATGTTAAAGTGGCAACTGGATCTATTATTTGTGTAGGTTGCAGAATTTCAGTCTCACTTGATCGAGGTGTTTCCTTCAGACGATTCACGTCGAAGTCCTTGGGAAGTTTTGCACTTGATTCAGCCAACATCAAAAGATATTTCTCCATATCTTGTTCTAAAATATTTTCCATAAATATGTGGAACTTGGGATCTTGTTGAGCTTCTTGAATATCCTCTAGAGTTATTTCATTCTTATCATTTCGGTTCAGATTGTTCCAAGGATTTTCCTCTGCCATTGCTTGGGATTTTAAAATTTCTTGCTCTAGGAGTCTCTGTTTTTGGGACCTAGTGAAGATTGGCATACAAATTTTTACCTTTTCTTCTGAATTGCTGATCTTATATGCTGGGAAAATCTCAGTTGAACTTTTAACAAAGTCGAATAAGATGACTGATCTTATTGATTTGGACTATGTTAAAAAATTTGATTACTATACTTGGTTTCGTGATGAAGGATGATAGTATCCTGACAATGAAACTTCAGTGTAGTAATCGATTGTGTATTTGATTTTGACACTTATGATTTGCAAGATCTTGTTTTAGTTGATAAGATTGGAAATTTGTATAAACCAATTTGATTTCGATCTTTGGACAGTGATTTTGATAAAAATAAATTTGGTTCTGATGAAGACTAAGGATAAAATGACAGACTAATTGACTGGTAAAAATTTTGAACTCTCTATTTTGAAAGCGCTAAAACAGAGGACAGAAGCGCTATTTCACAGAAGCGCTCGAACAGAGTTCCAAAGCGCTGAAATAGGTGACAAAAGCACTATCTTGATAGAAATGCTAAAACAGTGCACGAAAGTGCTACAGGACTTGATGGAAGTGCTATCTTGACAGAAGCACTGAAACAGTGCACGAAAGTGCTACATAAATTGATAGAAGTGCTATCTTGACAGAAGCGCTGAAATAGTGCATGAAAGTGCTAAAAAAGATGATGAAAGCATTGTTTTAATGAGAGCGCTAAAATATAGACTGTAAGCACTAAAACAGTGCTTGAAAGCGCTATTTCACATAAGCGCTAAAACAGTGACTAGAAATGCTGAAACAGGATTCCAAAACACTTAAAACAGGATTTTAAGACTTTCTACTGTAAAATCTGATCTGGCCTTGTGACATACTATATCAGGGATTGTGGAAGATAAGAAGGATGTATGCACTGACTATGGTTGTGATACTGAGTGAGAGCTCTTCTTTGGAAGAAGGCTCGGGAATAGAGTGGTTCTACTGCGTAATCTAAGGTGTGACCCCTAGCAAAATCGTGATATCTGTGGATGAATGTCCTATGTTGTAAAAAGAGTTTCCGATTTTGATATAGAAAACGTTGTCTTCTCAATTTATCTCGATAACCGAAAGGTTTTTTGGGCTTTGTGATTTTGATTTTCCTCTTGAGAAATGTGGTGGACTTCCACTTTTGAAGCATGGGGTTTTCTGATCTAACTTGACTTTATTGTTTTCAGGATGATCTTAAATTTGATTTTAATGAATTTGTGAAAACACAACAAGCAATTGTGAATAATTGTTTTAATTGAATAAATCATGTATGTTGAAGAATCACGAATGATTCTTATTGATTTTGATGGGTTGTCTTGACAATTGTACACAAATCAAACAAACTCACACTTAAGGACAAGTAAGTCATCATTATACTCACAACCCACATCTTTAATTGCATTGACGCACACAACCTTGTCATCCCCTAGAGGGTTCCCGTGTTTTTATTGTTTCCAGGTGCGTACTCAGAGTTGGATTTCTCGTCCTCTGAGCAAACGGTCTGTGGCAATTATATGGTGAGTGTCTTGGGGGCAGATTCTTCCCTTCCCTTGCACTACGAGTATGACAATGTATGGATACTGACTCGGTGAGAAACTACTCTATGGTTCATAGATAGGGCTTCCGTGTGGTGCGGAAAATAGATAAACTCCCTCAGGAGACCTCCCAATCTTTAGAACAAAATTTTTTGGGATGGTTATCTTGCTCACTACCGTCAAGTTGTACTTTCATCAACAACTTGCACTTTTATTATAGTGGGTTGGAATCCTTGGCTTTAGGTGTTCAAACTTAGGTCGTTCCCGTAGGGTGAGTACTTTTTCCCAGTACGACAGGCCTTCTAAAGGATTTAACAAAGCGTAAATGACATGAAGTAAAAGTGAATCTGGCACTTTGGTCACCCAGTTAAGGGGAGAGCATAAGCCTAATCACCACAAGCATAGCATATAATTTGTTCTATTTTTAAGCCCAAAAAGAAAATTTTCTAATCTAAGTGAAGATGTTGCTTCATAGAAATCATGTTGTTCTTTTTAACTTGTACTGTAAAAATGCGATGACTATCCTAGGATTGATAAATTTTAGAAAACCAGAAGTGACTATCCTAGGATTGATAAATTTTAGTCCAACTATGAAAAAATTAAAAACTGGCCGTGGCTGCGTCGGATCCAGACTGAAATTACAAAAGTGTTGGAATATTGCACTGAAGTGCTGAAACAGTTACCTGATGCGCTAAAACACGGAAGCGCCGAAATAGGATACTGAAGCACTGAAGTTTTCCATGGAAGTGTTAAATCACTGATGCGCAAAAATAGTTGACGGAAGCGCTAAAGTTGAAAGTGATGAAATTTTTGATGGAAGCACTGAAACAGAGCATGGAAGCATTGTAGTTTGCCACAGAAGTGCTATAGTATTTGATGAAAGCACTAAAATAAAACATGTCGTGAACCTACGTGACACTTACCAAAAAAATTGTAAAATTGGGGTTAAAGCCCCATGGTGGGCACCAAATTGTAAGTGGTGAAATAGGTGTAAAGCACAAAAAACTTCTTAATAAGACATTATATCAAAGACAAATCAAATTGAACTAATTCAAAGCAATAATCTATTGAAAGTGTCATATTGTTCTCTATCCTCAAAGATTTATTAAATCACTATTGCTCTCAGATCGTGAGGACACTATGATTTTTAAAATGACAATTCAAAGAACGAGATGGATGATAATGCAATGATATGGAACTAAATATGATAATACTAGATGATAAATGAATTGAACTAGCATGAATTGACATGAAATAGATAATTGTAGCTACAAGAGGCAGCCATTATATTGAAGCTTGATTGTTGTATGTTGGATGCTTGAATGCTTGATGCTTGAGTGCTTGAATTCCTGCAGAGTAAGAGTGCAAAAGTTAGATTATCTGGATCCTTTCTTGGTTGAATGAGGTTGTATTTATAGAATTCCTGGCTGTAGAAATGCATAGGGAAGACATTGAGAGGCTTGGATTCAATCTGGAGGATTGAATGGTGAAAGATGGAGGAGATTGAGAGAAAAATGGAGATTGTCTTTACCCATGAAAACACCAGGCAAGAGAAGAGGAAGGATTGATGGAAGAGGATTGAGAGAAGAATTTGGGATTTGTCTCCAATTTGTCTCCAAAACTTCTCGTGAAGTTTCAAGGCATTAATTGTGACATATTTTAGACATAGGATATCTAATTCATTTTTGAGAGAATATAGATGGAATATTCCTTGTGCTTTATTCAAATATTTTGATTTATTTAAATTAGCAAAAGAGGTATAAATAATTTAATAAAATGAACTATAGGATAGTTGTTTATTAAATTAAATAGAAGAATATGGCAATTAATCAATAAAGTGTTTTGATCTTTATTTAATTAATTTAATATGGATGTGATAGAATAAAATAGGGATTTGATAATTAAATCGAACAAAGTATTTAATTTTGTTTATTTAATTAAGATTGATTTAAATATGAACTATATAAATAAATATTTTTATTTATTCAATAGTAGAGGAAATTGGGATAATTAATCAAATAATTCGTATTTAATTAATCGGATGCTCCAGACCATTTTTAGGTGTATACAGTATTGTTAATGATTTTTTTTGGGATTGTATTTCTTAAATCACTACCAATTGGATATGGACATATCTAGTGTCTAGATAAATCTAGTTGACTGAATCTATTTATATTTGGAAGTCCTTGTAAGTAGGGTTTTTGGTTAGGTTGGTTGGGTTGGTATTGAGGGCCTTATAGGTATTGATGGTGAGGTACATATTGTTCTATATTTTGGTGATGGTATACATTACCTTGCACATGTTGTTGAGGCATTTGATACTAGTGAGGTGGAACATACTGCTGGCCAAGAGTTGGATAAGTGTTAGCCATGGGTTAGGTATTGGTAACAATATTTTGTGGTTGTGGGGTTAATGGGATAATATTTTTCCGCACATGAGTTATGCTACTTGGATTTCCCACTACATTATGAGGGGATTTTCAAGGCTCAGGACCACTTGTGTTTAGGTATGACCCTTGTAATTTGGTTGTGTTTATGTCCCCTCCTTGCTTATGGGGAGGTATATACTTTGATCCATTTGTTGAAGTCTGGGCATTAATCTGGAGCAGTTGTTGAGCTAATTCCTCTTT
>CM021102.1:737806944-738021426 GCA_007115665.2 Sequoiadendron giganteum
ACACTTTGACTGTCACAGTAAATTATAATTTTCCCTGCATCAAACCCAATGTTAGAACACAATTTTTTTAACCAAATTGCTTCTTTACAGGCATGAGTTTCTTGCATGTACTCAGCCTCCATAGTGGAAAAAGCGACTACAGCTTGTTGTTTTCTCATCTAACCAATTGCACCACCATTCAACATGGAAGTATATCCACTCGTGGACCTTCTACTATCAATGTCCCCTACCCAATCAGAATCCACATATCCACAAATGTTGAGAGTCCTCTGTGATCCAACCAAATGTCCATGGTAACACTGAGCATAGTCTGAAGTGCCCCTCAGATATCTAAGCACTCTTTTCACAACATTGCAATGTGTCCTTCTTGGATTCTCCATAAATCGACTAAAAACTCCCATTAGTTGGGAAATGTTAGGCCTTGTACAGACCATTCCATACATTAAACTACCAACTACACTAGCATAAGGCACTCTAGCCATGTCCTCCATCTCAGTAGGAGATTTTGGACAATCTTCAACAGATAGCTTCATTTCCTGCAAAATTGAAACAACTAGCTATTTGCAATCATTCATACCAAATCTCTCCAAAATAGTCTTAATATACTTACTCTTGCTAAGCCAAAGCTTTCTGCCCTTTCTGTCCCTGGTTATTTCCATCCCCATAATATACCTAGTTGCACCAAGATCTTTCATTTCGAACTTTGCAGACAACTGAGATTTTAGATCAAAAATCATTAACTTACTATTTCCTATGAACAACATATCATCAACATAAAGAGCAATAATAAAAATCCAATCATTTTTAGTCTTGTAGTACACACAATGATCTAATTTTGATCTTACAAATCCCAAAGACAAAACAAATGTGTCAAATTTCTGGTACCACATCCTAGGTGATTGCTTCAAACCATACATAGATTTTTTCAACTTGCAAACCGGATTTTCTTTACCTTTTCTCATAAAGTTCTCAGGTTGGGACATATAGATTTCTTCTTCAAGATCACCATGAAGAAATGTTGTCTTCACATCCATCTGCTCAATCTCCAAATCATATGCTACAACAAGTGATAAAAGAAATCTAATAGATGTCAGCTTTTCTACAGGAGAAAAAATTTCCCCATAATCAATTCCCTCTACCTGGGAATAACCCTTCGCAACCCAACTTGCTTTATACTTTTCAACACAACCATCTAGACCAATTTTCTTTTTAAATAACCATTTACAACCAACAAGATTTCTACCTTTAGGGAATGGGACCAGATCCCAAGTATCATTTTTCCTTAATGATGCCATTTCTTCATTCATGGCTTCCAACCAGGAATCTGAATCAGACATTTCAGTTGCCTCTTTTACAATATTAGGCTCATCCGTGTTAGTAATCAAAGAATAGGCACAACTAGAATCTAACATAGAGAATCCATACCTATCTGGTTGTTTCTTCTCATGTGTAGACCTCCTCATAGGCTGAGGATGAGATTGTGGTTCTTCTTCTTGTTCAAAACTCTCAGAGCTACTCGAAATATCCTCAATTTCAAGTACACTTTCAATGTGTTGTTCCTCTTTTTTTGGAGTTAGATTTATCTCAACAACATCATTCTTCTTCTCCTCTTCTCTCATCCCTGACTATAGATATACTGAAGAAGGTTTCAGTTCCCAAAAGATAACACTTCTGCTAAACAATACCTTCTTGGTCACAGGATTCCAAATCTTGTATCCTTTCACACCAAGGCCATACCCAATGAAGATACATTTTTTAGCTTTGTTGTCCAATTTAGATATTTTCACATCTGACACATAAACATATGCTTCTTAGCTAAATACACGAATATGTCTAAGAGAGGGCTTCTTAACAGACCAAGATTCCATAGGCATTATATCAAAAAATTCTGAAGAAGGTGATCGATTCAATAAGTAACATGTTGTAGCCACAACCTCAACCCAAAACATCTGCTCCAGACCAACATTGCTCAACATACTTCTTTCCTTCTCCATCAACGTCTTGTTCAACTTTTCAATGACTACATTTTGTTGCAAAGTGTAAGGTGTTGTCTTATGCCTCTTAATCCCATGGTCTTTGCAATACATTTCAAACTCATCAGAACTAAACTCACCGCCATTGTCAGTCCTTAGACACTTTATTTTTCTTCCGGTCTCATTTTCCACAAGATTTTTAAATTCCTTAAAATGACTGAACACTTTTGATTTAGCTTTTAAAAAATAGACAAATGCCCTTCTCGAATAATCATCAATAAAATAAACATAATATTTAGACTTCGATAACAAAGGAACATCCACTAGACCACACACATCAAAATGAATATAATCCAGAACACCAAAAGATTTATGAGGACTAGAGTAAAATGAAACACGGTGTTGTTTGCTATATATACAATGTTCACAAAATTCAAAATTGAGATTACAATCACCTATAGACACATAAAAATGACCTAGACCTGCAAACCACATTCTTCTATATCATGCTTCATCTCAACATAATTAAAATATTTAATTATGTCCTATAGTCCAATGTCAACTATTAATTAAATAATTATTGATTATTTAATTAATTCACGTCTTTTATTCCTCCTGGCTATTTAAATAAATAAATAAAATTTATTATTCAAATACATCGCTAATTGCTTATGTCACTGTATAATTAAATAAATTCCTAAATTTATTTAATTATTACTTCCTCATGATTATTTAATAAATAAACTTTATTTATTTATTTAGTATATCATTAATTATTTATGTCTGCTCATAATTAAATAAATTCCTATTATTTATTTAATTATTATCCTCTCCAACTTTCTTTCTAATTTTAAATAAAATCATTTATTTAAAATTACCCACTTTCTAATTTTCCTCCACAATTGAATAATTTTAATTATTAATTTTTCTTATTGATTTTCTTTCTAAATTTAAATAAAAGCATTTTATTTAAATTGGCAACTTCCCTCTTTCCAAGTAAATAATTTTAAATTATTATTATTTACTGTCACATGAATTCACCATTTTGGAATTAATTTAAAATATTAATTTCAAAATAGCATTTCTCTCCACAAAGTAAGTTATTTCTAAAATAACTTGATTTTCTAAATCTCATCTTCTTGTTCAATCTTTATCTTTTGATTTTTACTAATTTTCATCTCACTATTACATTTATTCTCATCCCTTGATTTAATTTCTTATATTAAATCTCATCCACTCAATTTGAATTTCATCCTAGAATTTCCCTAAACCTAATTGAGGGGTTGTTATTTTGAATCTTAACCATAGATTCTAGGGCGCTTATCAATTTTTAATCTCATCTGTCCATTAAAATTTGCATTTTTTTATAAACAGCCAATTTTGTCTTCATTTCGACATCTCTTGAATCTTTGAATTAAATATCTCTCAACTTTTTCTCCTTATTCATGCATTCTTGCATTAATTTATTTTAAATCCTTCAAATATTTGCATAGGTCCACATTATAGTCAATACTTTTCTCACAGGATCTGAGGGCATGCTTCACACAACTGCAAATCAAGAAGGTGTAATGGAGGTCAGCCATGGAGATTGAAGGCATTTGGTGAGCTTGTTCCATTTGTTTTCATTTATTTTCCTTTGCACTCTATTATTGTGTAGGTTTGTTTTTGTTTGTTTTAACAAAGCTAACTCAAAACAATTACCCTATGTTACATCGGTGAACCCGACAGTTTCTTTAACACGTTTTTGAAGGTTTTCGTACGACTTTCAGTTTTAGATTTTGTAGGTACAGGTACGAAATGATGCAATTGCCAGAAATTGAGCCGCAATCGCCATATCGAGCCGCAATTGCCAGATATAGTGACGCATTCACCATATTGACCCGCATTTTCTCTGTTGTGACGCAAATGACTAGTAAAAACTTGTTCTTTTTTCTTTTTTTAGTGTCCTTCTATTTTCTGCTTCTAGATTAGAGATTTTTCGGGATACTAATATTTCTATGATAGCGTGTGTCAAGCTGGAGTCTAACAAAAACTTCTTGATTGTTTATTTCATTTAATTTCACAATCATGCAGTTTTTCATTCATCAATTAAAATGAACAAACATGCAAGTGCATAAGTCTAAAAAGAACAATACACTTTGTTTTACATGGGGTTTAAAATTAACTTCTAGTTAGAAAATACTACAAACGGTTTAATATATTGATTTAATATGTCACTAATTCCCAAATCCTCTCTTAATTAAATAGATTCAATAATTTATTTAATTAATTAACTACCTCTTCTAAATTAAATAATTATTTTTAATTATTTAATTGCTTTATGTGACACTTCCATCTTTTTAAATAAAAAAAATTTATTTAAAAATGTCACATGGTTAACTGATTCTTCTTTTAGTAATTAATTTCAAAAATCAATTACTCATTATATCACAAATCCATATTTTGAATTAATTTAATTCAAAATGGAAATATTCTTTTACAAATCAAGTAATTGCTAAAATTACTGATTTTCTAAAATCTCATCTCCTTATCTTCTAATTTTTACTAATTTCATCTCAATGTTACATTTATTCTCCACCATTTATTTAATTTCCTAAATTAAATCTTGTCCACACATTTGGGGATTTTACCCTAACCCTAATTGAGAGTTGTCACTTTGAATCTTAACCATTGATTCTAGGGTATTTCTCAATTTCTCATCTCATCCGTTCGTTCAAGATTGCATTTTCTATAAAATGACAATCTTGTTCTCATTTTCAACATTGCTTAATCTCTTATCAATCTTGTTTAAAATATTATCTCTTTACCATCTCTTGCATTTTTTTCATTTTAGCCACTTGCCTTGTAGAATTAATTTTCTTGTGCAATCCTATTTTATAAATCCTTCAAAGTCTTGTTTAGGTCTAGGCATTGTAGAGTTTGCTCATCAAATCTGAGGGCATTCATTATCACAACAAGCTAAGGAGGTACAATGGAAATCAATCATGGAGGAGAGAAGATTGGGTGAGACTGTTCTAGTTTCATTTCTTTTCTCATTTATCTCCCACGTATTTCATTGTTTGTTTGGATTTGATTTAATACATGCATGTATGTTACTAACCTAATCTATTGTGCAGAAATCCATCATTACAGTTATGAATGTTTTTGGAGTATTTGGATGATGTGGATGTTTTTGGATTTTCGACCTCTATAAATGTTTGAATGTTTTTTTTTCTTTACAAATGTTTTGATGTGTTTGATAATGTTTTGAATGTTCTGATATTTTTTTAAGATTTTACAAATGTTTTAGGATTTTTTGAATACAAACAATACCTATATCATGTCACATTATGAGATATAAGACATGCACCAAGAATTATTAGAAAGCAAGAGTGAACCTACCCCTAGTGTCTAGCAATGTTTCATACTTCATGAGCCAATCAAGATCAAGATGGGGAATTTATAAGCATGCAAATATTTTTGAACATATTTTTATTGCACAATAGGACCATTGGGAAAATGTAAGATATAGGCAATGAGATTTTCGTCATGAGCAAGGTTCAAGTGCACCTCAAACCTTTGTCAACATTAAGAAATTTTTGGTTAGACATGGATAAAGACAGAGTGGATAGATGGAGGGAGATCTAGATTTATCATGAAGGGGATGAGATGATTCTATATGAAATGGTATATATAAATGTGTTATTCTACTCATGACACCTATTTTCTAGGTTTTCATCATAGTACTTTCCCAAAGTGCCACCAAAGTGGTTTTCACTAGAGGACGATTTTTATCTTTACTATTTTTTTGTGTTTTTTATGACCTAAGGATAACCCAAAGATTTATTTTATGGAGAATAATGTTTTTATCTAAGGATAACCCAAAGATCCTTATACAAGTGTGTGGCTCTATATCTGACAAATACATTGGTCTGCCTCAAGTTCCTTCAAAATACAAAAATCTCAAGTAAAACATGTTAGTTAGGGACATGGGGTCCCACCTGGTGTGCCATTCTATAGATGTATAAACCTAACTGACCTATTAAAGCTAAATTGAAAAATAATTACAAAAGATAATGATCAATTAAACATATAAATGTCAATGAAATTGTTTACACAAGAAAATAATCTTCCAAAGTATGAAATATCAAATGAAAGCAATCAAACAAGTGCAAAACTTAATCCCATTGGGGATTGTGTCCTTCATGGATGTGGAATGCTACAATTTAGACAAAATCCATGATTATGTAGAGAAAAATGGATGAAACTTAGAATTCATTTGTCACACAAGCTCTCAAATTGATCAAATTGTAGATTCAATTCGAGAAAGTTTACTCAAAGCTTGTGGATCCTTATTATGAAGAAATGACTCACTATTTATAGATTTTTGAAATTAGAATCAATGGTGAGGATCAAAAAGGAAAATATCAATGGATGAAATCAAATTGAAGGAGTGAACATGGATCAAGGATGAATCCAATGGTTGATAATCCATGAGGCATGGATCAAAGATCGTATCAAAGGCTCGAGATCCATGAGAGACCCAACTAATTCCCTAATTTTTTAGGAAATATGTTGGAGAAATGTTGGAGATATTTCCATTTGGGGGGAAATATTTGAATTTAAAAATGGCATATTCCAAGGGAATATTCATTATGCAATTGGGAAAATTTGGAGGATTTGAAAGAAATTAGCCAATTAAACAATTAATTAAAAAAATGAATGAGAGAAATGCTTTAATTAAATAATCATGAATTATTTAATCAAAATATTAAAGATGATGATTAATCAAATGATTTAAATTATTTAATCAAGTAAGAGTGAAATTAGTATGAAGAATAGTGAATTAAATAAATAAATTTTATTTATTTAATTAATAGAGGAAAAGGTGAATTTAGCTAAATAATTGATATTATTTAATTAAATGGAAGAATTAGGTGAAATACACTAGAAAATGGTGTTAGTATGTGAAATCAAGTATGTAATATTATCATGATAATTTTCAGTGTCTATTATAACATATTAATTGCACCAAACATTTTTTTAGTCAACTGAATGCAGGAGGGTGAATTGGCTACTTGGTCCAAATTGAATTTTAAAATGAAAAGTTAAGTTTGTGACTAAAGGGTCATCTAGAATGGGTTAATGGCTATATTTGAGTGGAAAATGACTAAATAGAGGCAAGTGCATAAATAATTGTAGTAAGTGGTTAGATAAGGTGTGTGTATAAGAGTGTGTAAATGGATAGGGGTCAAAGCAAGAAAGTGAGTTCACTTTTAGTGGAAGTCTCATGGGAAGGAAAAATAAAGATAGGAACGGGTACCTATTTCATAAAAAATAGGTACTTGTTTAGGAATAAGATCATAAATATAAACTCATACTTGTATGTAATAGGTTCCAATTATGGTTCAAGATGTTGGAGTTGATTGTTGAGCCCCACACATCCAAAAATTCACTCACAACCAAATCACCTATCACATGGAGAGAAAAAGAAAATAGTGTTCTATGCAACCTTTAAGAATTGTATTGATTCAATAATCTCCCAAATGAATGATGAATAATGAATTCTTGTAAAAGGAAAAAGATAAAAAAAACCCTATAGATGAAACCCTAGGTGAGGATTAAATTAGATTATGACAAGTTTCCTCAACCTATTCTATGAGAGAATAATACATACGATAATAATAATAATAATGAAAGCACTCCTAAATTTAGGTTAAGTGCAATTATGTAAAAAAGGTACCTAATAATTAATTAATTATTAGGTGATTGCCTATTGAATCTAGCACAAGATCCTAATACTAAATGGGTACCCATTACAAATATGTACCTGTTTAGGAATAGGTACACATTTCTTAAAGGTATAATTATTTTTTTCCTCCTTGTGAATTCATTTTCTTCTTTATTCACATGGTGAGGGAAATTGAGAAAAGGGCTTCATAACAATTACTTGCTTTAGGTAGCCTAAACAACACATTTTTTATCTCCTCCCTCCATGAGAGCTGATTTTTTATATTCCCAAGTTGGGCTTTCTTGTCTACATGTTTTTTATACAAAAAAAATCATTTCCTAAATATAAATTTAGTTTTCAAATCTAAAACCCTAAACCAAACAATTTTAATTGAAAAAGGAAACCATAAGAGGGTGAGTGTAGGATCATGGGGGTCCAAAAAGTGGTGATATGACAAAAAGGTAGCTTTCATTTTCCAAAAAAATGTGAAATTTAGTTTTGAATCTCTACTAGGTTCAAGTAAAAAGTACATGTTGCTATGGTAAGAACCAGAGTGAAATGGATATCTATTTGGAATAGATATCCATTTCTAATGAAATCATATAAAAATAAAAATGATATATATATTATATTATTATATATAATATATTATATTATTATTATATTATTATTATAATAATATAATATATTCTATAATATATGGGTCAATGTAGGATCACGGGGGTCCAAACTAGGCCCTTAAGTGGCAATAAAATTTAGAAAAACAAAGTTAGGTAAGTTTACATTAAAATTTGAAAAAGTTATTAACATAATTTGAAAAATATGTAAAAACATAATTTGTAGAAAATTGAATCTAGTTTCTAAGATATTATTCCTTTTTTTAGAAAAAAGTAAATCTATTTGGTGAAAATTTGAAATTTCAATGTAGTAGTACTAAATTTTTAGGAAAAAAAACATGGGTATGTCTGACCAACCTAAGTACAAGCAAAAAATAATTTTATTTTTTTGAAAATTTCAATATAAGTAGAGGACACATGCTTGGATGTGCTGCATTTTTTGTAATTTTTTTGCAAGTAAATAATTAGTTATGAATTTTTTATTAAATATTTTAAAAAATATTAAAAAAAATTGTCTGGCCACCATAACTTGGTCAAAAATCTATGAAATTCATTTTTTCTTTTTCCTTTTCTTTTTTTAATTCTATAGTATGGGAAGCATAGAATGTGCTACATTTTTTAGATTCAAAAAATATGATTTTTTTAAAGAATTATAGATATTTTTGAATCAGCCTATCAATCAGGACTTTAGTCAGAATGTATGCAAAAAATCACTAATAATTATCTATTTAATTTCAAATAAGGAATGTCTTATATTTTTGGAAAGCTGATAATTTTCTCAATAAATCCTTTTCGCTTCATCAAATTTGGATAAAAGAAGGTCATCAGCTACTTTTTGTCATATCGCCACTTTTTGGACCCCCATGATCCTATACTCACCCATATATATTAATATTAATATAATATAATATAATGTAATATATAATATATAATTATTATTACTTTATAATATATAATATATAAAATATAAATTATATTAAATTAATTTATATTATATTATATTATATTATAGTAATTTATATATTATATTATGTTATATATAATAGAACCGACTTTATTTTATGAACTTAATTTCTTTAAAAAAAGCATGGGAAACCAAAAAAATATCCATTTACAAAAGTATAAACAAAAAGCCAAAACTTTATCATTTCAACATTTTCACCCACAACTGCATGAAGAGGATGAACACAAGTGAACAAATATCCGATATAGCTAGTATTTTTGTTTGAAAGTAACAATCTAAACCATTTTTCTTCCAAGTTATGTGACTTTTAATTGTTTTTCTTTCAAAAAAAAAAAATTAGCATTATTTGTTAACAATTTTTTTAGTTGCCTATCATGGGTGGAAGTTAGCTTAGTCTAAAGGTTTTAGTAAGGTTTGAATCGAGGGTGACTCCCTAAATGTTATTAAAAACCTTAAGGATTCCACCCCCCTTCGTAGACAGTTGAATCACTCATTTTGGATGTTGTGTAAATCTTGAACTCCTTTGATCAATGCTTCATTTCCCATATCTTTAGAGAGGGAAATTGTCTTGCTGATGTTTTTGCTAACATTGGGGTTAATAATCATATGATATGGGAAGGGAATGACCCCCTCCCCATCGAAGCCCTTACAATTTTAAATTATTATTTACAAACAAGCTAAGGAGGGGGCTCTCTTCATCATTATCTTACTTCACATGAGCTTGTTTACGTGGAAGATTAATTCATGGTGTGATCTCTATTCAGGATTTACCTTATGTTTTGTTGATCTCACAATCATTCATAAGCAACACATTTCTAGATTAATTATTTCCTCTTACCACCTTAACTCTCCTACACAGATTGTGGGTGGCTCTAAGGCTTTATTCTCGATGCTTCTTCTTATTCTCTATATGTTTTTCAAGCTTTTGTGGTTTATGGTGGCTACGATCATGGGTAGTGACTAGAATAGAGTTCAACCTATCTCCTATGATACCTCAAAGACCAATGCAAAAGTTTGGGAATGGTTGTAGTTTGGGGGATTTATGCCATACATGGAGAGACTCCATGGGCATGACCCTAAGTCAACAAAGGCCTTCATTCAGGGATGGTAGAACATGGTGTTGAAGATTGGTGGGACTAAGTTTAATATTACTAGAGATCTTATTGTTGAAAAAGGGTCTTTCTACCGAGGGAAGGAAATTTTACAGAGGCAAGAAGGAGTCAAGTGCATCTTTGGAAATTTTCTTCAAGGATGATGAAAGGAATAGATTGGAGAATGAAAAATGTTGGGATTATTATCATAGCTCTATCAAGGTGATTTAGGGTGACATTGTTGAAGAAATCATGAGGTACTTTATGCTTGATGGGTGTTTCTCTATTTTATCTGGATACCATTTTATTTTACTCAACCATTGCAAGCATAAGAAAAAGGTTTCCTTTCCTTTTTATCTACTTGTTTCCCTGAAATGTGGTATTAGAGATCATAGACGTAATCCCAAGAATATTGTTCTTAATGAGGGCCTTATCCTCCTTATTTTTGAGTATGCTAAGGCCTAAATTGTTCCAGATCAACCCAAGAGTGTTTCCAAGGGTTGGCTAAAGAAGCTTAATTTGGAATATGACACTAGGTCGAATTTGGGGTGAGTTGATGAGGAATATGAGCTTGGGTCACATGCCTCCATGGAAGTCTATTCCAAGCCTCTTGCTTCTTTTGAGGAAAAGACTGTTAAGAAATGAAAAATGCCTAAAACCCCTAATTCTAAAGAATATGAAATGGGTAGTGATGAGGTGGTAGTTGGTAAGTCCTCAGGTGGAAAGAATGTGAAGGGTGATTCCTCGTGTCTGAAGAAAGGGAAGAAGATTGTTGTGGGGGATAAGGTTGGGAAACCCCTTGTGTTTGGTTCGAAGAGGAAGGTGGGTTTGAAGGGAAAGAGCTCCCAAAAGAAGTCTAAGTGGAATGATGGCTTGAATCAAGATGAGATTATTAGAGCTAATTCCACCAATGTTGAGCCTCTACAAGTTAATGGTGTTTAGGTTAATGTGGATTTACAAGAATAGGGTTTGAAGGTGCATGATAAGGAGAGGAGCATGACTAAAGAAATTGAAATCTCCTTACACAAGATAAAGGTTCCTATTTCTAGCTAGAAAAGGAAGGATGTTCTTGAAAATGAAAATATCAATAGGGATTCCTTGGAGGATTGGGCAAATGATAGGCATGTCTTCAATTCCAGTAGGGAAGAGTTACCCAATGTACTAGGGTTGGTGAAATATGGCACACTAACTCTCTTCAGGATTTTAAAGTGGGATTTCAATGAATTAAATCTCACTAATGTGAAGGTTCATGGTTTGGTTAGTAAAGTTAGGGAGTCCTCTACTCCCTCAAAGCCTTCCTTGTAGATCCAAATCAATCAGCTTGTTGATACAATGAAAATCATTAGTGATGAGATGTTGAAGATGAAACAAGCTTTTGAAATGAGGATTGTGACTCTAGAAGAAAAGTTGGATTGGGTGTATCAGAAACTAGACAAGGTTACAGATGTTAGCAAGTTTGTGATGAAAAATGAAGCTAAGGGTTTGTGTTTCCTCAATGAGAAAGTGAGGCAGTGGATGGAGGAAGCATCAAGTGGGAAGGATGTTGCTGGTGATGTGGTTGAGCTTCCTAGTGTTTTCATTAGAGAGGTTAGTGAAACAAGTCCCTATACTAGGACTTGTAATAAAACTAAGTTGAGTGTTGGGATTCCTGCCAAGGAGGTCACAAAAGTTATGAATGTGCACCAGAAGATTATTGATAGTGATATGGAGGTGGCTGATATCTTAAAGAATTTGTAGTTCCTTGTTGTTTTTGTTCCTTTGTTTGGAAGTTGTTTTGCTAGTTTTTTGTTGCTTGTTGGCTTCTCATTAGTTTATCTTTATCTTTTGATGTAGCATTATTTTTTACAAAGGGTTTTGGGGTCCCTTCAAAACTTTTTCTACCTCTAATCAAAATTAATTTTAGTGTAAAATAGGTTTTCTATATAAATTTTAGTTTGTAATTAAAAAATGTTAATTTTTTAAATTTTGAACATCAATCAAGTGTTGCAATAGACAAGAATCCAAATCCTCCTCTAGAAGGAAATATTGCCCAACTAAATCCTCCCCTACAAAATCCTCCTTCTATCCATGACTTAATCAATGGAAATTTAGCTAAATTGAGGAACATTTTCCAGTTATACGTGTAGAGGAGGGGGACCAATTGCTCCAAGACTCCAGATCATGGGAGAGTCCTAAACATCATGATTCCCTTATCTACCTCAAGCTTTGTTAAGTGGTTCAAAAAGGTTAAGTTGTCAAGGTTGAAAAGGAAGAGAAATCAAGATGCTACTATCCTTTTACTAAACTAAATGCTTTAAAAGATCAGATAAGCTGATTTCTAGAGTTCAATCTATTGCCTAGACAACTCACTACCTAGGGATGATAGTGCAGGATACAGACTCCAATGTGACATGTTGGTGTCTTAGTGGTGTGCTAGTGTCTGTACAAATAGTGGGTCTAAGAAATAGACCAAAACACTAGAAAATAAACTAACAATCTAACAAGTAAAGTTTTATGCTATGAAATAATATAGAAAAAGTACAAAATTAAAGTATAACAAGAAGAATACTTTAACTAAAATACACTTGAATTGACAAAGGAAGTGAGAAAGTGATACCAAAATCCTTGCAACTTGATTCTTCAAACAACTTCAATCGAGAAACACCTACACACAAAAGACCAAGGAAAATGTTGGGGTTGTTTTTAGATGACTGCCTCAGTCAGTCCCCCACTTTTGTGTTTCCACCTTCATAGATAGCTAGATAGCAATGAGTATAGAAAAATGATAAAGAAATATATGGAGATGGAAGTGCCAAGCAATAACACAAACAACAATATGCTACTACATAAGTACAATCATGCAAAAGGAATGGCTAATGGAAGATATCACCTTCACAGCTACATGTTCTCAAGGCAAGTAGAGGAAGGAGTGAGCTTGAAATTTCTCCAACAACAATGTTATCAAAACAAACGAAGTGGAGGAGCCAAGAGACTAGAAACTTGAAGCTAAAATGAGGTGATGGTGAAGCTTGAAGTGTGTTTAGTTGATAAATAGAGCATCAAGAATACAGTTGAGAAAACAAAAGAGAGTGAAGAAGTTGGATAGATTGAAGAATTAGGTAATTTGAATGGGAAAAAGGAGGCAAAGGGTTGTTTAGCATCGATCAAGGGAGAAAGAAGCATTAAGGTTTGAATCCAATGGACAAATTTAATGCCTCTATAGATTTCAGAGGTAGGAATCATTTCAAGATCACAACGTGGCACATGGGCATTCATGTGGCTTGCATGCATCCCTAGAAAAATTCCTCCATTGACATGAAAATGAGTTGTCAAGTGAATGAGGAAAGGTGATGAATGTGGGAATTGCATCATTTGGTTTCATTTTTCTAAGGTAAGGGTGATGTAAATGGGGAATTTTCTTAGGGGTGCAAATTTGCTCCATTACATTTTTCCCCCACTTTAGTGAGTATACATGTCAGTGAATGCAAGGTAAAGTAGAAAGAAGGTTGAAGAGCTTATACCTAAATTGTCGAGGAAGAAGACCACAATCTAAAATGATCAGACATGAAGGAGAGAGAGGTGGCTCCATAGGTACTCGATCTTGTGAAAATTGAACAAAAGCTCTATAGGTGTTCGGTCCAATAAAACTGGCTCCATTGAGTGCTCGGTCCTATAGAAGGTTAAAAAAGGTTCTACAGATGCTTGGTCCTACAAAAGGAAAGTGCTTTATAGGTGCTTAGTCTTGCAAAGGAGGTGCCATAGGTGCTTGGTCCTAGGGGGACAAGAACAAAAGGCTCCACAAAGTCTAATTGGTCCTTACAAGTGCCCAATTTTGAAAGGAAAGCTTGATGAGGTGCTCATTCCTCCAAGATTGATTATGAAAGTAAATTTACAGGTGCTCAATCCTACAAAGCAACATGTTAAGTTGCAGACAAAACATTTTAGGCAAGAAAAAGTCAGATATAAAAAAAATCATATCTTAGGACAAGCAATTGAAGGAATAGTTTTCAAAGGGGTCCCTCGAGAACCCTTCAAGATAGCAAGGATCCCATTCAAAAGGACTCTCCAATTGAAAAGAATAATTTTTTCACAAATGATCCATCATCAAGGAATCCTTTTGAAAAATCTCTTTCGTCAAGGAATCCAAAAAATAAATGGTCTTCTCAAAGGAAAGCTTTATGATTCTTTTTACTATGAATTCTTTTTCAAAAGAAAATATTGCTAAGGGATCCTTATTGAAGGATGGAATTTTTGAAAAGCGTAAAAATTTTAGCAAGGGATTTTTTGGCCACCGAATGCATCTTATTGAAAATCAGAGAAGTAGTAGCGCTCCTTAGGATGGTGTGTGAATTCAAAGGAGCACCTGGAATCCCAAGGAAAGGAAGAATAGATAGTGATGTTATGGCCCACAAGACATAATGAGATGTAAACATGGGAATGTTGTCATTCACATGAGGGACAACATGTAAGCACCACAACATCACAAAGCAAGCAGGAAGAGAAGCAAATAAAAATAATCAAAACAAGGAATAAGCAGAGATGAGGAAATCAAGAGACAAGGGGATATGATAATTTAGGGTTAGATTTGTTCATATATATAGATAGATAGATATAATATAATATATGTATGAAATGTCATCAAACCCCTAAATATATCAAGACATGAAGAAGAGAACATATAGAAAAAATGAAAATAAAAAACTGGGTCAACATGGAAGGGAGGCTTAAATGCCCCCAACACTTTGCATCATCCCCAATTGTCAAAAATCAAGTTACAACATATAGAAGAATGATTAAATATATAAAGGAAGTTAACAACATAATTTCACTTTTGTATCCAAGAACCTAAAAGGGTGTGTGACAAGGATCCTCTAGGAACACATAAAAATAAGCATGGTGGAAACACAACACACAAACAAATCTATTCTATAGATAAAGAAGAGGTACTCCCCTAGTCCTCATCAACTAGGAGGTCATTGTTATCCCAATCTATATAATTATATGGGGAGGGAAAATGATCTTGAAAATTAAGGATAGAGAGGGGAGAACCCTCTTACTCTCCTACAGTAAGAGCTAAGGAAGAAGGCCCCTCAAGGTCTGCTTCACTCAACTCTTGTGAGGTAAAAGTCATCAAGCTCACAAAGATCGCTGACAGAGCAGAGACATCATCTACCAAGTTAAACATGCACTTAATAGGAGTGCCATGTGTTAACTGAGTGGGAGATGAAGGAGGCACCCAAGATCCACCATCAACCTCTTCAAAAGGGATAGTGAAAATCTCAGGAGATGCTAGGGCCACCTCCATCACAAGGATGACATAAGCCAAAGTGAAACTCCCCACCGAAGAAGGTGAACCCTTCTTCCAACCTCCATTGGAAGCGAGGTCATCCTTCGACTTATATTTTAGTGGAGGATGTGGAATCCCCAAAGAAGAAGTATAAAGTGAGAAGGAATAGGGAAAAGCCACAGTGGACACTATTATGGTGTTCGACATGTCCATTGGTTAAGAAAATGGAGGGATATCAAAAGAGGGGGCCCCACTAAGGGAGCTAGAAGCAAAACCAAGGCAAAGTGAACTAAAGTAGAAGGAATAGAAGTAGGAGGCACAATAGGAGATGTTTAAACAAGAGCTACTATATCCCTTTTTTCCTTCTACAAGGTAGCTTGTTCAACAACCAAAGCCTTTCTCTAGCGCTTATGCTCATGTGCAAGTTTTTTTTTTTGGCTTCGAGAACTAGAAGTTGTTGCTTGAGAAGGAACACAAGGCTCTTGTTCTTCCATAGGAATGTACTCCACAACCATCATTGGTGAAAGGGAAGCCTCCTAAGAAGGAGTAGGAGTAAGAAGTGTAGGAGCGGAAATGATGATAGGTGGAGAAGCAGACACAAGTGCCTCAACAACGGGCCTATTCCCATTCACTGCTTAAGGGGAAGGATTGGTAGGATGCCACGAGGGCCCTTCCCCTTACCATGTACAATAGGCCTAGGCATTGTGGGTAAGATGGGAAGTTTGAATACTTGATGCTTGGCCTTTTGCCAAGAGGGAACCATCAGAATCCCCATGTGAGGAATGGGAGCAAAGGCCAAAGGTGACATAGTAGGGGGAGAGGAAGAAGTAGATAAAACAACAAAAGAAGAGGAAGGCTCTAAGGTGCAAGAAAGATTCCCCTTCCCCTTTTTTTGAGAGGAGGAGGCATCTTGCTGCTATGTGATCATAGAATGTTTAACTTAAATGGTGTAGGGGGAGACAAGGTAGGTCACCTTTAGCGTTATGCTTCCATTCTTGTATTTGACATAGGTGTGGTACAACAATTCTTTCCTTGGGGGAAGTGGACCGACCAGGGCGGGCCAAGAGTGATTTAACGAGTAGCCACCATGTAACACCAACGGTTTATATCCGGTGTCATGCACAACATGCACATATCCCTCATGAGAAAACTTCAAACACTTATGAATTACCAAAGCAACCACATTCATGGAAACTAGCCATGGAATGCCTAGTTTCACCCTAAAAAAGTCTGACTCTAAGATATCAAAAGGAGCATTTACAATCCCGAGTCCTACCAAAACCAATTGGAGGGACTAATAGTTCATGCATACGTATTATACTCTTTGGTACGTCATACCCATCCTTGTGTAAGAAATTTATTGGCAAAATATCCTATGTTATAATATTCACACAACACATGGTATCAACCAGAACACTAATAATGATGTTCCCATTGATGCGATCAGGAATTTATAGAGGAGAAGGCTCTTTATCCATAGGCAGGTCCTAGGATGTGAAAGTTATGTCTGGTGATACATTCGTAGGCTGGGAAATTAGGAGATACATAAAAGAGACCATGTTTACGCATTTCAAGAGGACTTCCTCAGAATACCCCAAAGGTTCAAAAATTAGACAATGACCAAACCAAATCTCACCTCCTAATATTTAGGAGCCCTTATAATTACACCGCTAGGGGTCATAGGTTGGGTTGCAAGGATATGTATCATGCAACACACAAACCTACAACATGCCTAGGATACGAGAGAAGGTTCTTTGATACCTAGATGTGAAATAGAAACAATTCACATCAAGTTCAAAAAAATGTAGAGGGTGGGGATTAGCTACTTCGAGACTCTAGATCATGGGAGAGTCCTAAACAAGAAGCTGCCCTAATCTACCTCAAGCTTTGTTAAGTGGTTCTAAAAGGTTAAGTTGTTAAGGTTGAAAAGGAAGAGCAATCAAGATGCCACTATCCTTCTAGTAAACCAAATGCTTTAGAAGGTCAGATGGGCTCATTTCCAAAGTTCAATTTGTTGCCTAGATAACTCACTACCTAGGGATGGCAGCATAAAATAAAAACTCTAGTGCGATGTGTTCGTGTCTTAGTGGTACACTAGTATCTCAGTGGTGAATTGGCATATGTATGGTTAGGGTGTCTAATAAAATACCAAAACACTAGAAAAGAAACTAACAATTTGATAGGTAAAGTTTTATGCTATGACATAATATAGAAAAAGTACAAAAATGAAGTATAACAAGAAGAGTACTTTAACTAAACTATGCTCGAATTGACAAAGGAAGTGAGAAAGCGATACCAGAATCCTTGCAACATGATTCTTTGAACAACTTCAATTGAGAAACACCTACACACACAAGACCAAGGAAAATGTTGCGGCTATTTTTAGAGGACTCCCTCAATCAGTCCCCTACTTTGGTGTTTCCACCTCCACGAAAAACTAGATAGCAATGAGTGTATAAAAATGATAAAGAAATATATGGAAATGGAAGTTATAAGAAATAACACAAATAAAAATATGCTACTACATAATTATGATGATGCAAAAGCAATGGAAAGTGGAAGATATCACCCTCATAGCTACATGCTCTTAAGAGGAAGGAGTGAGCTTGCAAGCTCTCCAACAACAACGTTGTCACAACAAATAAAGTGGAGGAGCTAAGAGAACAACTTGCAGCTACAATGAGGTGATGGTGAAGCTTGAAGTACGCGTATTTGATCAATAGAGCATCAAGAATACAGTTGAGAAAACAAGAGAGAGTGAAGAGTTTGGATAGATTGAAGAATTAGGAAATTTGAATGCAAAGGAGGCAAATGGGTCATTTGACATCGGTCAATGGAGCAGGAAGCATTAAAACTTGCATCCAATGGAGAAACATAGCACCTCTATGAATTCTAGAGGTAGGAATCCTACTAGGATGGCAGTGCAACACATGGACATCCATGTGGCACGCACGCATCTAGGTGTTGGCAAGAAGTTGAGTACACTTTTTGGCCATTTAGTGGAAGTATTTTCCTTGATTTTCAGAAATCGACAAATTTGACCATAAAAATTGAAGCACTTAGAGATGGAATCTTGGAAAAAGTCATTGATCATAAAATGTAGTACTCACAGTCTAGTTTCCAAATATGTAATTTATTTCAATACCTAGATGATACAAACTAATTTTCAATAGGCGTTTCTAAAAACCACTATTTAAAAGTCATTTTTTTACCATACCATGCACGTGTACGTCATCCATATTTTGACCTAAATAATCATATTTTTATAAATACTTTTGGGAAAAGATTTGTAACTCACTGAAGCACACTTTCCAAAAAAATTTGTAATTTTTTTGCTGGCCATATTTGGTGTTTTAAAAAATCGTCTTGTATGTCACACATAAGATGACCTAAACTTATCATTTTTTGATTTTTTAAATTGAAAAGAATTGTTTGAAGTATGCTTTCATACAATCTGTTTGTAGAAACATTATGTTGATAAAAAGTTATTAAAATACTAAAAAAACCCTAATAATTCAAGTTTATGGACCTATTTCATCAAAAATTAATTGAAAAATAAAAAAATTAATCCAATTGTAAAAAAATACATATTTTGAATCTACACTGTCTCATCTATAATGGGTTTTAATTTCATAAAAAAAAATAGCAAAAAAGGTCTTTAGACGTATGCCCAAAGTCACTATTTTCTTGTAGCATTGCTTGAACCTTCAACTTGCAGATCAAACCAAGTCCAAGGCCTAAGTTCGGATCCCCAAACCTTTTCTTGAACTTGTTAACAAATCAAAAACCCAGCCTACATTTCAAATTTTAAGAAACAAGATCTTGATTTCTTTATAAACAGGATCACGTTTAATAAACGGGATCCTATTTCCCATTTGTCCATTGAAAATGGAATGGGATCTCATTTAATAAACAAGATCCCAATTTATAAAAATGGGGATCATGCTTAGTAAATGGGATCCTGATTTATATAAATTGGGATCACGTTTATTGAATGGGATCCTGAGTTATTTTTTATCGTTCTTTTTAATTTTACTATCAAACAAGTACATCTCGTGTCTAAGAATTGTTTTGTACGACCGATTGTGACATATTCCCTATTTTCTATCAACTTTTGTCTTGTAGAAGTTCTTCACCGTGGTAGTTTTTTCAATTTTGAAAGGAGGCATCATTGGGAGACTCTTATAAAGAAATTTTGTTGAATTGCTACTTATTTTCAAAGGAGGGAGAGAAATTTTATTTAATTGCTACTTGTTTGAAGGAGGAAGAGAAATTTTGTTGAATTGCTACTTGTTTTCAAAGGAGGAAGATGAATTTTGTTTATTTGCTACTTGTTTGAAGGAGGAAGAGAAATTTTGCTGAATTGTTATTTGTTTTCAAAGGAGGGTGAGAATTTTTGTTTAATTGCTACTTGTTTGAAGGAGGAAGAGAAATTTTGTTCAATTGCTGCTTGTTTGAAGGAGGAAGAGGAATTTTGTTTAATTGCTAGTTGTTTGAAGGAGGACGAGCAATTTTGTTCAATTGCTACTTGTTTGAAGGAGGAAGAGGAATTTTGTGAACAATTGCTTATTTTTTGAAGGAGGAACAAAGAAGGAATACTTTCATGTTTTTGGAATTCATTTGTATATACTTCAAAAAAATTCAATCATGGGATCACAATGTCAGAATAAGAGGAAAGATAGGAAGGTATTGACCCTTGAAGAAATTCAAGAAAAGAGAGAGGAGGCAAAAAGAAAAAGAGAAAGAAGAATGAGAATTCGATCAATGAATGATGGTTAAGCATCCAATTCCATAAAGTTATTGAAGATAAAAACATTGAGGAGACCATGGATGCAAATGATGCAAACTTGCAAGAGGTGAACGTGGAAACTAATACGAATATAAAAACTACTCCTGGTATGTCTTGAAATATCCTTTTCAATGCTATGGAGAATGTTTCAATAGGCACAAATCCAGGCACGTCTTCAAATCCACCTTTGAGCCTCATGGAAATGGTGTTTATGAGAGATTTAAAAATTGTTGGATATAACAATGTTGACATAGATAATATTCATAGAGTTCAAGATTTGAGTCAAATTGTTGTTGAAAATGAAAATGAAAATCCTTTTATTGAAAGGGTATGTGCAAGATCATGATGGGCCAAATAGTGGCGATATCTAAGTGATATGATGGCCCATGTGGCTGACGAATTTTTTTTTTACCCAAAATTGATGAAATGAAAAGGGTTTTTAAAGGAGATTCTAATCTTTCCACCAATATAAATTATGCTTTACTATGAATTTAATAAATAATTATTATTCATTTTCTATTTGAATTACGACTAAAGTCCTGATTGATAGGTTGATTGAAAAAAATCTATAGCTTTCAAATGATATCACATTTTTTGAATCCAAAATATGTGTCACATTCTATGCTTCACATAATATAGGATTAAAAAAAATAAAATTGAATTTCATGAAGTTTTGACCAAGTTAAGGTGGTAAGACATATGAGTTTTTAATTTTTTTAAAAGTTATAATAAAAAATTCATAATTAATTATTTACTTGGAAAAAAATTACAAACAAATATGCATCACATCGGGACATGAGTCCCCTACTTATATCTAAAATCTTATTAAAAATTATTATCATTTTATTGTGGTTAGGTTGGTCAGACAGATACCTACTTCTTATTTTTTCCCTAAAATTTAAGTACTACTGCATTGAAATTTCAAATTTTCACCAAATAGATTTTTTTTTTTTTTAAAGTAAACCTAGTAGTTTAGAAACTAAATTCAATTTTCTACAGATTCTATTCTTACATATTTTTGAAATAATATAGATAGCTTATTCAAATTTTTACGTCAAGTTGCCTAACTCTAATTTTCTGAATTTTATTGCCACTTAAGGACCTATTTTTTCCATGATGATCCTGCACATACCCGAAAATGAAAATGTTTGTTGTTAAAAATGAAAATGAAAATCCTCTTATTGAAATTGAAAATGAAAATAGTTTTGTTGTTGAAAATGAAAATGAAAATCCTTTTATTGGACCTAAAAATGAAAATCGTTTTGTTGATGAAAATGAAAATAGTTTTGAAGTTGAAAATGAAAATGAAAATCTAGGAAGTGATGTTGAAAATGATTATATATATTTTTAAATTGGAAGTGATGTTTTGGATAATCTTCCTGGTAATATTTCTTGGAGAAAAATAAGAACACATGCCAATAGATTATACAAATATTTTTTTTATAGTAAAAAACTTTTAGTTCAATGTCAACTAATGATGTAATTGATGAGAATGTGAAAAATGAGAAAAGTAATGAAAAAGTTAGGATTTTTTGTTAAACAAAGAAGAAAAGATGAATTAGTAAAACATGCTATGTCTACTATTGCTAGTGTGGTTCAGTATATTTGAAAAAATAGTACATCTAAAGATAAGAATACAATAAGAAGAGCTATAACAACTGCTATAGGTAATAAAACAACTTTGAATAAAAGAATGGTAAGCAATATTAGTGAAGTTTTAAAAATACACCCTAAAACATTGCTAAGAGTGGAAAAAAGAAGAGAAAGTATAGAAAATGATCCTATCAACCAATGTTGGAGTTTTAGTGGTCGACTCCCGAGGTCTAAGATGAAATTTAATGTTGAAACTAAATCTTGAAAAATATTGGAATGATAATACTAGGATATCATCTTATGCTAGAGATGTTTTAAAATTAAGAGCGGAGTCCAAATTTTATGATCCTCATCCAAAACACAAATTGAATTTTATAGAAAATTTTATGGTGATTTAGTGTTACCCTGTAATATTAAAGTAAGTCAAAGGTCTTTTGAAAAATGTAAACCTTGGTATGTAAAAATTAATAAGCAAAGAATATCTTTTTGTTGTAAAATAGATGTTCAATTTTGTTATTTTATGATGTTTTTTGAAATATATGTTGTACTTTGCATACTAACATTATTATGTAGGAATGTGTTATTAATATGCCACCTAAAACAATAAGGGATTTTATATCAAGTTTGATTTGTGAAAGATCTAATGGAAAATTATTTTATTTAAGTTCTTGTATTTCTGGACAATGCACTAGTTGTGAAAATCTTTCATTGTTAAGAGTTTGCATGCATATTGGAAAATAATTAGTGAATGTTAAAAGATTTAAGAATGTTGACTATTCTTTAAAAGATGGAAAATTTGGAAAGCATTGTGATTTAGTTATAGAAAAAGTTAGTGTACATGCATTCATATTATAATTTAAGAATAAGATTGTACCAAAATGCCATGAACTCTCAACATGCTCGATGGCTTGATGGCCAGTTTCGTGCATGTATAAACACATTTCCAATTGGTAGTATACTATCAGTGGTTGATTTTTTGAAAAACTATACTCTAGCTCCACAAGAGGAAATTCAATTACAGTATTATAATTCAGTGCAAGTGGCTATGTTTATTCATATTTTTTATAGAACTGTTGATGATAGCATAGAGGATGATAGAAATTTTTTGAGGGAGTATCATTTCTATTTGAGTGAAAACTGGTTACACTTTTTAGAGTTTTTTCAATACTGTTTCAATATATTTTATATAAATTTAAGAGAAAGAGGAATCCAGATGACAAAACACCTCATATGGTCAAATAATTGTAGGAGATAGTTCCAGAATGCTCAAATGTTCTATTGGTTAAGTGGGATTCACAAAGAAATTAATGTCCAACATATGTGGAGTTTTTTGAAGTTGGGCATGGTAAAGGAGAACATGATGGAGTTGGTGTGTGTGTTACAATAATTATTTCTAGAGAATAATTGAAATTTGAGGATGCAATAAAGTTTAAAGATACATGTGGGATTATGGATTGATGAAATATAATATTATATACACCTGGTTCGAGTGAGTACTCTACAGTTCACTGATTATTTTGGTTGGTTGAAGAAGAGAATATTCTACCTAGAATTGATTGTGAGACAGTCAGTGGATCTACTAAATGGCATACATTTAAGAGTTTGAATGCAAGCACATGGACTATCTGGACAAGGGATCTTACATTTTTTTTCAGTTTTGTATCTCAAGAGATTGGGAGGCATGTGAAAATACAGAATGGGTTGAAGAGTGGAAGCAAAGATCGTTGACACCTGCACAAGCATGCGATCAATGTGAAACAACAATTGAAGACAATTATAAAGTGTTTGCATCAGAAGACTATGACCATGTTTCAGACCTTGTATAAGAAGGTAGTTTAATTCAATTTATTTCATTTTATTTCACTTTATTACTATTTTTTAATACTAAATTATTTATTTATATACATATGAATGGATGTATGTAGATTGGTCAAATTATATGGACACGTGCAAGTTATTAAATCAAAAAAAAATTATAGGACATGTGTATGTCATTGTTGCACCTAAGGGGAATGAAGAGGAAACAAAATATTCTTTGGCTCATTGTGTAGAGACTAAACATAAGTTAATAGCACCTCAATAAGATGATGATGGCTATCATTATCCAATAGGTATGGTGATCCCCTTAAGACATCCCCTTAAGGAAATTTTGATAACAAGTTTTTGATCCTCTTCAAAAACATGTAGAACTTTTATCCCCTTAAGAAAAATTTGAGAACTTCTTTGATGATGGCTATCATGTTATCCAATAGGATTAGTGGTGGTTGTTGGCACTTGGCTACAAAAATATGTGATAAGGAAGAATGGTCTTCCTGCATTTGAAGATTATGAAACACATAAGAAGATTATACACTACTCACATTTGGTGGTGGCAATAAATATAAAACTAGATCGGTATCGTGGAAGACCTACAAATAAAGATATATGGACAATTTCTATGGAAGAGCATGAAATAATCATAGATGTGTTGCAAAAAGGAGAGGATGAAGATGGTACAATGGAATAAGTAAATACAGGTAAATATAGTTTTAGTTTTGTATTGTCCTTTTAAATAGATTAAGTACATGTTTTGATATTGCTCAAGTGTGTTATTAGTTTAAATTGATTTAAATTGTCCTTTTATATCCTTAAGTCGTCATCACAAATTCATCACATAATTTGAGATAAAAAGGAGAGTCCATGCAGATTCAACCTAGACAACATGGAATACTTGGTAAAAACAGGTAATTATTAGTTAAATTATATTTAAATACATGTTTAGATTATATATTGATATTGCTTGTACATTAAAAGTTAAAATTTATTTATTATCCCTTTTTGTATCCTTAAACCATCATCACATTGATCCCATACTTCAAAACAAAAAGGAAAGGATGTAGATTCAACCTACACACATGTTTGGAATACTTTTGAATACAGGCACTTGAGTTGTGTACATATAGATAATTTTATATAAATTAAAATATGTATGTTTTGATGATTTCATTGATATTGCTTGTACCATTTTAATATCAAGTGGCGTGAAGACCTACTACATTTCGAGCACAATTTTTAGATGTTCTTGAGATGGCATAGCCAATTTTTGTAAACATTATTTTGAGTTGACATATATGTACATAAATACTTACTCAATTAAACATTTTGTACAAATTTGTATACATGTACATACACAATTATACTCTATACTTTTACATGTATCAAAATCAATATTCTATATATTTTTTTTGTTAAATGTGCATGTTTTTGTACTTTGAATCATTAAATTTGATTGTATAATCACTAAATTGTTGGATGTTGTGGTTGTGTTGCTGATATTTGGTTGTCATTGATGTCAACACTATTAGCATTTGATATCTTGAAGGCTGTATATGTCGAGGATATTGAGAAAACTATATTAAATATGTTGAAGACTGCCTGTGAAGCTAGTGTTTCTGGAATAAGAGAATTTAATTCTGGTAATTTGAGTTGTTGTGTATGCTCTTGTGATGTTTATTTATGTTTTGAGATCGTGCTATATCTTTTTTGTACGTCCGCGTTGATCGATGTGATCGTGATCAAAGATTTTTCCTTTGTGAGTTCGGGTTTTTATGTTCTTGGCCGACATGGTGGTGTAGACACATAAAAATGACCTAGGCCTGCAAGCACTATTTCACCACTTTTCATCCTAGCATAATTATGACATTTTAATTATGTTTCTAACTCACTTTCGACTATTAATTAAATAATTCATAATTGTTTAATTAATTCATATCTTTTTATTCTCAATGATTATTAAATAAATAAATCTTATTTATTTATTTAATGCGTCACTAATTATCAAAGTCTGCTCATAATTAAATAAAGTTCTCAATTTATTTAATTAATCTTTGTCATTAATGTCCTCTTGATTATTAAATAAATATATTTAAATTTACTTATTTAATATGTCACTAATGCCCAAAATCCTCTTTTAATTAAATAGATTTATTAATTTATTTAATTAATTAACTACCTCTTCTAAATTAAATAATTATTCCTAATTATTTAATTACCTTATTTGACATTTCCCTCTTTTTAAATAAAACAATTTATTTAAAAATGATTTCACATGGTTAACTGATTCTTCTTTTAGTAAATAATCTTAAATCAATCATTTACTATCTCATAAAATCCATATTTTGAATTAATTTTAATTCAAAATGGAAATATTCTTCTACAAATCAAGTAATTGCTAAAATTATTGATTTTCTAAAAATCTCATCTTCTTATCTTTTGATTTTTACTAATTTCATCCCACTGTCACATTCATTCTCCATCCTTGATTTAATTTCTTAAATTAAATCTTGTTCACTCATTTCAAAATTTTACCCTAACCCTAATTCAGAGTTGTCATTTTGAATCTTGACCATTGATTCTAGGGCATTTTCTCAATCTTCAATCTCATCCGTTCATCCAAAATTGCATTTTCTATAAAATATCAATTTTGTCCTCATTTTCGACATCTCTGATTATTATCTCTTAATATCTTTGTTTTCTTGAATCTTGCATTTGTCATCTTAGCTACTTGCATTCTAGAATTAAGTTTCTTTTGCAACAATACTTAGGAAATCCTTCAAAGCTTTGTTTAGGGAAAGGCATTATAAGGTTTGCTCACACAAAATATGAGGGCACTCATTATCACAACAAAGTTAGAAGGTGCAACGGAAGTCAACCATGGAGGAGGAAGGATTGGGTGAGACTATTTCATTATTCTCCTTTCTTGTTTTCTCCTATGCATTCTATTGATTTGTGGATTTTAATAATATATGCATGTGTATGTAACTAACATAATCCAATTTTGTAGAAAATCCTCATTACATTGGTGAACCTGAAGACCTTTCTTTTTCTGTTTTCATACGGTTTTCTATGTTTTCTATCATTTTTGTAGGTACAAGTACAAAATGCCACATTTGACTTTACTTGTGCCACATCTGATGTGTCATGACACAATCGCTATGCTAAGCCGCATAAGAAGTCCAGAAAGCCACATTTGATAAACAGAGACGCACTAGAAGTTCCAAACAATGCATTTGATATACGAGACACATCTGCTTGTCAAACCAGGATGCGGGCCCACAACGCATTTGCTGCATAGAGCGACACATTCACTCTATTGTGACGCATCTGCCTAGTAATCATTTTTTTCTTTTTTTTTGGCATTAGGGTTTTCTTGATTTCCATTTGCATTCTGACTAGCATAGCTGTTTTTGGGATACTAATCTATCTATTGCAGGATGTGTCAAGCTGGAGTCTAACTAAATTTTATTGATTTTTTTTTATTTTGACAAATCATGCATTTCTTCACTCATTAATAAAATGAACAAACACGCACTTGCATAAGGTTAAAAAGAACAATAAATTTTTTTTTCATGGGTTTAAAATCAACTGCTAGTTAAACAATACTACAAATGATTAAAATGAACCCCATGTTTTGACAAATACTACAAATGGTTAAAATGAACCCCATGTTTTGACAAATACTACAAATGGTTAAAATGAACTCCATGTTTTTTTTGTTTGTCAATACATTTCATTTTGGGCTTAAAACGAACACCATGCGAGTGTGATTTGAGATATTCATGTGCTCTCTCTTTGTTTTTAAACAAAGATCGATTGAACTATGAGTTTTTGGCTCGCTTTTGTTAGCCTTAGATTTTGGGCCTACTTTGGTGGGAAAAGGCACTCTCCCCAAAGTGACTCAAATTGGGAACGTGCTACAGCAAAGCAACGCCCAACCAGTATATAAATTTTAATGTTAAGGAAAGCTTAGCATTACACAACTTCTTGCGGACCAGCAATTGACTCCCCAGTACCCTTGTGGTGCGTGAAAACATATAGAGTGTAACCTCTGCAGATTGGGATGATAATGCCTCTCGCGTGGCTTTCTGAATGGGTTCCCAAAATAAATCCTTTGTTTTAGAAAACCACAAACCTTCTATTCTTTGGTGCAGCAACAGTCGTTGCCAATGCACCCGCACCTGCACAGTTCTTAATAGAAATGATCAATCTCCCATGGGAGTTTCATGGAGTTTGGAAGCTTGGTTGCCCTGATAAGTGAGTCCACTATAAGGGGGAGCCCATGGGGGCAAGCTTCTGAATTCATTCACTAAGGATATGTGGTTCGTGGGATCCATAAGAATACTATCCATGCAACCCTAGGATTTTTGTCAATGTCTTCAATATGGTTGATTTTCATTTTTTTTTACAACACCATGTGTTTTCCACCTTGTTTTCAGAAAACTTCAACAACTAAACATCAAACCTACTAAAATATGAGACAAACTAGTAAATCTGCTGAAACTTTTTATGAAATTGCTTCTTGAGCCACATTCGCTCTTTTGAGCCGCATTTGAAATCTAGTGAACCGCAATCGCCATTTCACACCACATCTGCTAAAATCTGAGACTGGTAAACATGCTGAAACTTTTTCCAAAATTGCTTCCTGCAATGCAATCCCCTTGTCAAGCCGCATTTTCTTGAAATCGAGACGCATTTTCCAGTCTGAGCCGCATTTGAAATCTCCTAAACTGCAATCACCATTTCACACTGCTTCTGCTTTCGCATCCACCACGATCACCCCTGTCAAGCCAATAACCAGGAACACCTGCAAAAACAATGATAAATCTTCCACAAGAGGATATGCAGGAATGAGCTTGCTTGATATTAAGACCTCTCAAATGATGAGGTAAAAAGGATGTTTCAAATGATATAATAACCCTCCTTATATAGGAAAGGGTGAGATACAAGATGCATTAAGATGTTGCCATGTGTCTTGATCTAACAACATGTGACAACAAGGAAACCCTAACAACATTATTAAAAGATTAAATGCAACCTAGGGTTAATATGACCTAAGTTAACTTATGCTAGTGTAATAAATAATATATTACACTAACACCCCCCATAAGTGCAACTTAGGGAGAAAAAGAAAATGCAATGATTATGCATGATGATGATGGGTCCCGACTGATGGCCATATTAGGTACCCATGTACATAGGATGAAAATGCAGCTAATCTCCCACTAAATGGAGAAAAGGGGAAAACCCGGTGGGAAGAAAACCCCTCTCTGAAAAAAGGAGATGAAATGCAAAAAGGTGATGAATGGAGGACTCAACATCATCCCCCCAAGGACAAGAATCATCACATGGATACAATACAATCAATGCCCCCTCCCATATGAGGGAAATAGAGAGACAATATAGCCCCCCCCAAGATATGTGATCACCTGCAAAAAAGGTAAGTGTATGTAGACAAAACATGATCCAATGTCAACAAACAACTTGTCTCCCTTTCGGAAGAAACAAAACCAGGTGCAAGTGTAGAGATGCTTCCCATTCCGGATAGGAATTGAAGGAAGGATGGATGTATATGAATGTTGATGATGTCTCTGAAAGCTGCTCATGTGTCTCCTTGCCTAATGAAGATGAAGATGCCACAACCCACTCAGGTACATACCCAATCCATGTAGAAGGTGACAAATCAAGAGATGCGGAAACAGATGCTGAACAAAATCCAAAGACTGTGATGATTTGACAATAGGAGTGCAATGACTATCATCAAATAGGAGAGATATCCCCTCAAATATGTCCTCCAAATCTGAAATGTGAGACTCCACAAACAAGGATGCAATGTTTGATAGATAGGAATCCCAATCAGGAAGACAAAGTGATATTGATTGTAATGAAATCACTGAAGGTGAAGGTATATCAACTGTCTTCGATGGAGAAGCAGGAGCATCAGAAGAACCCTCTTCATCCTCATCCTCATCTGAAGATTCAAAGTATTCCAAATATTCAAACTCCCACATAGTATCTGCATCATAGGGTATCCTGTCGGAAAGATGAAGAGGCACAAGATAATTTGAAATAGGATCATCTGGGAATGGCTGAATGTCATGATCTCCATGTATCTCCCAAATTTTAGTCCAAAGAGTATGAGGGAAATCATAATGATCAACACTTTTCAAGGTGGAAACATCAATATGCATTGCAATGACTCCTAAGACATGATCCCTTTTGCAATTCCAAGCAAATTTCTTACTGTCAGTACCAGGAGGGGGAACAATATTATACAAATTTGGCAACAAATGAAGCCATCAGAGATGTGTGATGATACCATTTCTCCATTGTGTGTAGTTTCCCCATTTCAACATGATCAAAGTAGGATGAAATGAGAACCCCATAATGAACTATGATGCATAAAATCATGTTTCTAAAAGAGAATATGTGCTAACAAGAGTCAACACATTGAACCCCCCTTTTTACTCAATCAAAGAACCCCCCCAAGAAAATATGATTTGGCACTTTATATTAGTGCGTTTACAACTTCCACCAGCAAGAAATACTAAGTGGTCTTGATTTCAATGCATTACAAAACCCTCATAAATAGGGTGTAAACTGAAACTACAGCATTGGAACTTAGACAAGTAAAACTAATAGCACCACTAAAATCTACTAAAAAAAACATGCACTTTCAAAAAAAGAATCACCTCGATACGAGGTCGTATGAGAAAGTTATGCTTCCTCGAAGTTCCCAAAACGAGAACCGTGCAATGTCACGACTGAGAATCTGGAATTTCTAAAACAATTCTGCATCAAAACCAAAAAAACGTCTGCACTAGTGCATAGAGCACAAAAAAATAGCCAAATTCAAAAAAAAATTCGTGAGAAATGGAGTTCGTATGAGCAAGAACGGAGCATTGGAAAACTGCCTTCAAATCTGAAACTGCCAACGGAGAGGGGTACGGTTGAAGCTTTCTGAGTTCGTTTCTGCAAAATATATAGACTGCATGCAAAAACTAAAAAGTACCCAGATAGTTTTTTTATGTGGTGGACAAAACCCAGATGACATTTTTTCTTGTAGATGTACAAAAGATGTAGATCTAGTGTAAAATAGATGCCTTTAGCAACAAAAAACGACCCCAGCAACCAAAAAACGACATGCAAAGGTTGAATCAGCTACCTAAAACATGAAAAGGCATGCTGGAACCTGCAATGTTGATTAAAAATGCAAAATATGCAAGTCGGTTGTCAGATTTGAACTTGAAACCCCGATTCCGCAATTGTGTATCACGATCTCTGTTTCGGTGAAGCAAAAGCCAAATCTGACTTTCTTGACAGCCCTGGACTGGATATGAGCTCAAATTTCCTCCAACATGCACTGAAAGTGACCTTCCAAGAAAACCTTAATATGGAGACAACCTCAAAGAAGATCTTACAGCCATAGCTCAATCCTCAGATTTGGGAAGAGTCTTGCAGGAATGGCTCTGATACCATGTTTGAAATCTTGAATAAGATTAATAACCAGGAACACCTGCAAAAACAATGATAAATCTTCCACAAGAGGATATGCAAGAATGAGCTTGCTTGATATTAAGACCTCTCAAATGATGAGGTAAAAAGGATGTTTCAAATGATATAATAACCCTCCTTATATAGGAAAGGGTGAGATACAAGATGCATTAAGATGTTGCCATGTGTCTTGATCTAACAACATGTGACAACAAGGAAACCCTAACAACATTATTAAAAGATTAAATGCAACCTAGGGTTAATATGACCTAAGTTAACTTATGCTAGTGTAATAAATAATATATTACACTAACACTTCCTGCAATGCAATCCCCTTGTCAAGCTGCATTTTCTTGAAATCAAGACGCATTTTCCAGTCTGAGCCGCATTCACTCTGTTGAGCCGCATTTGAAATCTCCTGAATTGCAATCACCATTTAACACTGCATCTGCTTTCACATCCACCACGATCACCCCTGTCAAGCCACATTTGATTGAAATCAAGCCGCATTTTCCATTTTGAGCCACATTTTCCAGTTGCAACACCGCATTCGCCACTCTAAGCTACATGTGCTCTGTCTTGCCATATTTTCTACGACGCATTTGCCAACTTTTATAAGCATCTTCCCATTGTCAAAATTGAATTCCAAACCTGTGTTTTTCCAGATTTCATCACGTCCTTATTTTTTGTTTCTGTCAAACCAGACATTGATTTGCTCAACTTCCCTCATCATGACATTATAGATGGCATTCTTAGGATCACCATAGATTTCCATTTGCATTTGACTAGTTGCATTGTTAAATCTACCATCTCCATAGACACTCATTTTGCAGATTCTAGGAGTAGATTCCTTGCCATCTATTGTCAAACTTTGCATTTAAAAGTAGGTTATCATTGGACCCAATCATCCATTTTCCTTTAGTCAAATCTTTTGTAAATTATTTCCCACTCAATAGTCTAGTGTGGAAATTTTACTTTGTCCTCCTTTCGTCTTTTTATGGTCCATTGATTTTCCAAAACTTGAAGCATTGCCAACACTTTGCATGGTTAAATATTCCTCTCCTTAGATTTACCAATAATGAGTGCATCTTAGGTTCCATTTTATTTTGCATCCCATTAGTATCTTCATTTTAGTGTCATCCCATTTTCATTCATGAATGTTTAGTCTCATTTTGGTCTCATTTGCATTTCATAACATTCTAAAATTCCTCAATTACAGAACCCAAAAACATAGTGTCATATTTAGGTGATTCTCCCCCATCATCCCATAGTTGAACAAAAATTTTGTGGTTGAAACTAGATTATAGAGAAAGAAAATACTCATGACTTCTTTTGGACAAGACAACAACTTTCTTGATTTCACAAATGATATGAATTCATTCCCTAGTGACATGAACACTCTTTCTAATGACATGGGAAATTCTATTATCAATCCTTTCTGTGAGATGTCCATTCCACACAATCCCTTTGAACAATTTGTCTGCAGAGACCAAAACGGGGAAGTCTATGAAGAAAATATACAAGATGCTACCCAAAACCTAGAAGTGGCCTCTTTTGTGGAAGAATTGGTCTTAAATGACTTAGCCAGATATTTAGCCATGCTCCTTGACCAAGGGGCTAGGTTACCAAAAGGATTTGATCTCAACACTCTTAGAGAAACATCTCCACATCCCCAAACACACAATCCTTCCATGGGAGCCTCATCACAAAACACCATTAACAACATTAATGCTACCTCCCTTGGTCATGCTACCACCACAACCAATGCATCCACCACAATCAACACAACATCTATTGGGGGATCATCTACCCAAACCAACACCAGATCACAATCCATCCCCCAACAAACATCCACTATCCCTTCACAAAAATTTGGATCAACAATGGGTGCAACCAACTCAAACCTCTTTGGAACTTTATCTAGTTCCATGAGTACATCAGCAAACCTGTTATTAGGTTCCTCAAATGCTATGGAAACCAACTCATCAAACCCTTTTGGGAGAAATAAATGAAGAGTTGTCATTCAAGGCACCCAACCTAATTCCTCATAGGTTAATACCAACATTCCTCATGGCCACAATTTCTTTTTTGGGCAAGGCAATCAAGGCACCCAAGCTTTCACTCCATTTGGGCATCAACATGCTCAAAATCAACAAGGCCCCCAAATTCAATCCAACATGGCAAGATCCCACATCCCAACTTATGTGTCTCAAGTCCATACACAACAGTTAATCCCTCATCAAAACACTCATTTCCAAAAACCAAATCAGAACACTCATTTTGCTCACCACCAACACATCCCAAACCAACACATCTCATCACAACAGGTGGGAAACCAATCCATACCTATCAATAGCATGTGTGATGCTACCAACAACCCCATTGTGGAGGCACTCCCACTCTAACTTTCTACTCTTCAAACACAAGTGGAGACCTTGCAACAATCCAACAAAAAGTCTTACATGTCACATGACTTGTGTCCATATCCGTTCAACACAACCTTGTATATGCCACCCTTTCCTCATGGATATGTGGTACCTAATTTTCCTAAATACAAAGGAAAAACAAACCCTATTGAACACATAAGAGAATTCACCACTAGTTGCATGGACATTGCATATGAGCAAACCTATCTCACGAGACTCTTCTCTAGGAGTCTCGTAGGCCATACACTAGAATGGTTCTCATTATTGCCTAAAGGAATCAAAACTTGGGATGAATTGGCAAACAAGTTTGTTGAAAACTATGCCTATAACATTGACACAGATATTGACATTGCCTCCTTATGCTGACTTACCCAAGAGGAGGTAGGATAGACTTTTATCCCATTCTTTCAAATATGGAGAACCTTAGCGAGCAGATGTCCGATAGAAATACCTAAAAAGGAGAAAGTCACCATGTTTGTGCAAACTCTCCTAGGACCGCTCAGATATGGCTTACAAGTCCATTGTTGTACCACCTTTGTTGACCTTGTTGAAAAAGGTGTTCAAATTGAGAAAGCCTTGATCACCAAAGGCGAATTAAAATATGGTGGCAAAACAATCAACACCACCACAAACAATAACCCAAGTAACTCCAATGAAAAAAATAAATACTGGGTTAAGAATAAACACATCACAAATGATGGTGTGGTTGACGCAAAAACCATTAATGCAACAGGTCATGTGCTCACCATCAAAGGAGTCCAAAATAAAAGTGTACCTGTGACTACACCAACACCAACTGTCAATGTTGTGCAAAATAATCTTGCTCAATTTAATCAAAGGCAGCTGCATCAACCACGACAATTTTAAAAACGCACATACACCCCTTTGGGTGAACCGATCGAATTTTTCTGGAAGAACCTAAACCGTATGACCTTGGTTAGTTCAAGCCATCATGGTGGGATGATAATGCAATTTGTGATTACCACCATGTCAAAGGGAAAAAAACTTCCTCTTGTCGTCAGTTGCAAAATATGGTACAAGACCTTATTGAAAACCACACCATTGAGTTAGGAGGTCAACCATTTGCATCTAATGCGGATCATACAATCCACAATAACCCACTGTAGGATCATGGTTCTAGTAAACCCTCCACATTTAACACGAAGAATACCAATAATCAAGCCAATCACATTCGTCTTGCCTTCAATCATCATCAACAACTTGCGAGATACTGATGAAGAGCAATGTGTCAATACTATTACCATTAAAAAGATCCCGGACTGCAACGTTACAACACGTAAAGGAAAGGTCACCATCCTAGGTCCCTCTACACGTCAACCTAAAATTACCATACTTGGTCCATCTGCGAGACAGTCAAACCCTAAACCAAAGTTCAACCTTATTGAGCAATTGAATAAAACACCCGCTCAAATATTCATTTTTGAATTGCTCCGCATCTCACCCGCACATAAGGCCATCTTGGATAAATCCCTGCAAGAGTCTTTCGTCCTAACTAACATTGATGTCAACCACTTTGAAACTATGATTGGATATCTGAATTTGCCTCATCACATTACCTTTTTGGATAGTGACTATTCCTCACCCAAACCATCTCATAATGATGCCCTTCATATCGAGGTTTTTTTCCACAAACATAAGGTTAGATGAGTCTTAGTAGATGGCAGAGCAGGATTGAACATCTCTTCTTTAAAATTGGTTAAAGCTCTTGGCTTCTCTGATGCATATGTGGATGCTACTAGGAGCATTGTCATCAAAGCATATGATGATGAAGAACGTGCTTCTAAAGGCATCATCACAATTCCACTCCAGGTGGGACCAGTTATTATAGATACAACATGCCAAGTCTTGGATTGTGACATACATTATAATATCTTACTTGCTCACCCCTGGATTCATGCCCTAAAGGTCATTCCTTCCACATACCACCAATTTGTGAAGTTCCCTTTTGATGGTATGGAAATAACTATCTCGGGAGATCCTGATCCATTTCAATACTGTACCAATTTGTGAGCCACTACTAAACACTAGGTACCCATCAATCGAGAAGCCTTGGCTTCCACCTCTTCCAAATATATTGACCCGTCTACACTCACCAAATCATCCATTCCATCAACTTCTGCCACACCATCTTCCTTGGCATCCATATCAAGTAAAGACCTTTAAATCTAAGACCTTGGTTGTGGAGAATTCAAACTGAATACGACTTACTATATCACCACAATACCTAAGCCGCCTAAAGTCTATGGTAGACCAAGTTTCGCAGTTGAGCCCAAAACAACTTTCAAGGTTCCACCAAAAATGGTTTTCACACTTTGGGGGGATATGAGTAATGAAGTCATCATCGACATAGCTAACTGGATCTACAAAGACCCAAAAGAGTTACCTCCACTACTAGTGCAACTCTATAGAAAAGGCTATGATATATGCAAGGCACTAGGTTTTGACGACACAAGTGGTCTTGGAAAGGCCAACAATGGAAGGAGGGAACTTGTTATCATTTCTACAAGACCAAGGTACATAGGGCTAGGGTTTGACCAAATTAGAACTGATGATCGACATACCTATGAACTTTCAAGTGAGGATGTAATGGCTCCAAAAAGTGTCAAGACAAACGAAGAATCCCTTACCGAAACTGACTCAAATGAATGGGAATGGGGATCTGAGAAAACCCTGAGAAACTATGATATTGACGAGCTCTTATTGGATCCTGGTCAACTCCCCTTCAAAGAAATTTTTTGAGAAGAATACAATATTGATCCCATTGACCGACACTCCAAACATAAGGAATGGGTATGCATTCCTTGGGATCCAAAAGAACATAAATTATCCTCGGCAATATCTGAAATATCCTGCCCCATTCCCAAACCCACCCATGAGCCTAACCTATCTGAACCTACCATCCATATCTCTGAAAGGCCATCCACTAATCATGATGGTAATAATTATGTGCTCTATAATAAATTTGAGTTCAACTCATCGGAATCTGAATATGGTCCATCCATTGCATCTGATACGGAAGTTTAAATTGACAACTTTGCCTTCACACTTGAGGCTTCAATTTGCACACTTTCTATATCTTCCCCATCCTTTACCAACACTGAAGATGGGATTTCCCTTGTTTACCCACAATTGATTGACTGGGACCAACAAGAACCACCAGCGATGGATATATTTCAGAATGATGAGGAAATAGTAGAATTCATGGGACTCCGAGAAGGCATACCTTGGGGTGATCACAAGGCAGGATTTTCCATTGACCTAGATTGTGTAGCTTACTTTAGGGAGACTATGCAATCCTCTAGTCACAAAAATACAAAGAACAAGACAAAAAAATAAATATCTTTAGGTGAAAACTGTAAGGCATCTTCTGACAGCAAAATAGTAAAAATAAAGGACGTATATGAAGGTGAAAACCCCTCTGAGGTGCCTAAGGATGGAGGATTGGACTTTCTTCCTTTAACATAGGAAAAATTGACAATGCTAATTGAAAACACCATCAAAGTTAACATAGCCACACCAGAGAATCCCAAAATGGTTCTCTTAGTTGCATCATTAACAGATGAAGAAAAACCCGAGCTCCAAAAATTCTTCACTGAAAGGAAGGTTAATTTTGCATGGTCATATGCTGACATGCAAGGCCTAGATCTAGAATTGGTATTGTATCATCTTTTGTTAATCCCAAATATAAAACCAGTCAAACAAAAATTATGGAAAATGCATCCACATATTGCACTACTTGTAAAGGCTAAACTAAAGAAGTTACTGGATGTAGGATTCATAAAATCAATAGATTATGCTGACTGGATATCCAACATTGTCCCTGTCACAAAGCCAGATGGACAAATTTGTATATGCACGGATTTCAGAGATTTGAATAAGGCTTGCCCAAAAGATGATTTCCCATTACCAGATATAGACATGATTGTTGATCTCACAGCAGGGTACGAGATGCTATCTCTCATGGATGGTTTCTAAGGCTATAACCAAATCCGCATTGCAACTGAGGATCAACACAAAACAAAATTAACCTACCCATGGGGAACATACTGTTGGAATATCATGTCGTTTGGCTTAAAGAATGTAGGCGCCACATACTAAAGAGCTATGAAAACAATCTTTTATGACATGATGCATATACTAATGGAAGATTACATGGATGACCTCTTGGCCAAATATTTGACACGAGGGATCATCTCAAAGTCCTGGAAATTTTTTTTAGATGGCTAGAGGATTACAAGGTTCATTTGAACCCAAAAAAATGTGTCTTTGGGGTCACTTCAAGCAAGCTATTTGGCTACATAGTTTCACGAGGCATAGAAGTTGATCCTACTAAAGTGAAAGCAATTCTAGACATGCCTCCACCAAAAGGAATTAGTGAGTTGAGAACACTTCAGGGCAGACTGCAGTCCATTTGATGCTTCATCGCATAGTTGGCAGACAAGTGTCAACCATTTCAGTACCTGTTACGCAAAAGTATTCCCTTTGTATGGATAGAAAAATTCCACACAACCTTTGAACAAATCAAAGTATATCTATTGACACCACTTGTCCTGATGCCACCCATTGAATGCAAGCCATTGATCTTGTATGTCTTAGCAACTACAAATGCACTAGGGGAAATATTGGCACAAAATGACCATGAGGAAAAAGAAAGAGCCATATACTATATTAGTCGCACACTGATAGGATATGATCTCAACTATACAACAATTGAGTGCGCATGCCTTGCAGTACAAAAACTAATACATTACATGTTGATCCACCAAACACACTTGGTATCTAAGATTGATCCACTAAATTATCTTCTAAGTCAAGCAGCATTGACAGGTCATTTAGAAAAGTGGGTCATGATATTTAGTGAATATGACATACAGTATGTCAAGCACAAGGTAATAAAAGGGCAGGTAATAGAAGATAAACTTGCAGATGCACCCATCCAAGACACTCATCCACTGGTAATTGATAATCTTGATGAGTTTATCTTTCATGCGGAACCTACATTACCTTGGATGTTGTATTTTCATGAGTCTCATACTGGTCACGGCTCGGGGGTTGGTATCCTATTCATCACACTACAAGGGGATTCCATTCCTAAGGAATTCTGGATCACCTTCCCTTGTACTAACAACATTGCAGAATATGAATCATTGGTCATAGGACTCAAGATCGCAATTAAATGGAAAATTTAGACAATGCTTGTATTCGGGGATTCTCAGTTAGTTATCAACCAAGTGAATGATGATTATGAAACAAAAGATGAAAAGTTTCTTTCGTACAAGCGAATGGTGGATAGCTTCCTGACATATTTCAAATTGATTCCCTTTGAAAAAATTCCCAGGACATAGAATAAGGCATCTGATGCAATGGCTACTATTGGACCTCTCTTGGACATCCCCAAAAATGTGTCACAATTTGAGTTCTTAGTTGAACAATTATTGATGTCGGCATACGATACACCAGAGTTAGAAATGGTTTGCGAGATTGTTGTTCCTAGTTCACCTTGGTACCAGGACATATATGATTATCTGAAATCCCAAACCTTACCACCCAATCTTTCCAATAACTAGAGAAAAGCCGATGGACATACCATCATCAGTGACACCCTATACCGCCATGGCTTTGATAACACCCTTCTTCGTTGTCTCGACATTGATGAAGCCCAAACAAATTTACACGAAGTATATGAGGGTATATGCGGATCTCAATCGAGTGGTCCAATGTTAGGTAGGAAAGTCACCAGACTGCGTTACTAGTGGCCGACATTAGAAAAAGATGCTCTTCAGTTTGTTAGAACATGTTGAAAATTCCAGGTGCATAGTGACCTAGTTCACGCACCTCCACAAGAGTTGAGACCGATCATTCTCCATGGCCTTTCGTACAATGGGGATTCGACCTCGTAGGAAATATCCATCCATCCTCCTCTAACGACCATAAATTCATAATCACCGCCACTGAGTACTTTACTAAGTGGATTGAAGTTGTCCCCCTCACTTACATCACCAGTAAGCAAATATCCAAGTTTATCCTAAATTACATCATCTGTCGGTATGGTGTTTTGCAGTCCATCATCACAGATAAAGGGAGTCTGTTCAAAAATTAGGAAGTTCACGAACTCTATGAGAAATTCTACAACCAACTTCATTTCTCCACCCCATATTATCCACAAGGTAACGGCCAAGCTGAGGCGTCAAATAAAAAAATTCTTCACATTCTTAAGAAGACCATCAACAATGCTGGCTGAGATTAGCACCTACAACTTAATCTTGCCTTATGGGCCTACTGTACCAACATTTGTACACCCACTGGAGCCACTCCATTTTCCCTGGTCTATGGATCTGAGGCCATATTTCCCATTGAGGTCAAAATTCCTTCTCTCCAAGTCTCTTTGAAAGGAATGATTGATGATGAAGAGTACAGACAGTCTCACCTACATGAGCTAGAAATGTTACAAGAAATATGACAAAATGCCTTGAATCACTTGGAAGCATATCAAAATCGTCTTTGTCGGAGCTATAACAAAAGAGTTATGGTGAGGAAATTTGAAATCAGTGACTTGGTCCTCATGGAGAATCTAAGAAATCAGGATGACCATGAAAAGCCTGGCAAGTTTGAGGCTAATTGGCTCGATCCTTATATTATTACTATCACATTCAGTTTTGGAGCTTATCAGTTGGCCACACTTGATGGAGAACAGTTGACAGAACCTATCAACAACCTACATCTATGAAAGTTCTACACATAGCATCAGAGAGCTTGGCTAAAAACCTAAAAGTATAAAAAAATTGAAAAATAAAGAAAAAAATCATCCCTTGATGAAAACCTAGCAAACAGGCATGATGGTGACATAAAAAAAAATCAAAAAATAACAAAAATAGTAAAATAAATACATTCGTCTAATAGTGAAAACCTGGCAAACAAGCGCTTTGGATAAGTACCATGGTGAAAACCTGGCAAATAGGCGCCATGTGTGGTCGATCGTTGCTCTTCCATTTACTATTACTTTAATCGATCCTTATCCACTTTGCATAATCACAAAGGCCTGACACATTCACAACATTTGTCCCAAGTCCTCTCAATTCTGGCCATGGTTAGCATTTGGTTGACATTACCCCTTGCATATCCTTGCCTTTTATCACGTGTCTTCCTATTTCCATATCATTCGACTCGGGTAATCCCCGATCTATCTGGGGGCAAGACCTTTATCATGTAACTATAGTGGGTGTCGTACATGATTCTATATTTGTAAAAAGTCTTGAAAAAATCCTAAAAAATTGAAAAAGTCTTGAAAAATTCCTAAAAATTTGAAAAAGTCCTGAAAAAAAAATCCTAAAAATTTGAAAAAGTCCTGAAAAAATCGTAAAAATCTGAAAAAGTCTTGAAAAAAGATCTAAAAATGGAAAATGTCTTGAGTAAATCCAAAAAATAGAGTTAAAGTCAATGTCTATCTTGTCAATCCAATTGGTCACGTCAATCAATTTTTTGTCCATGTTCGAACTACGTTGTCTCTGTGCATTTTCTACATAGGCAAGATTCATCTTTGAATCCCTGAGAAATTAGGTCAGTCTTTCTAGGTTGGTCACAATAAAATCATGATTCAAACTTCTGTCCTTTGGACAAGGTCATTGGTCATGTCAAACTACGAGATCTCTGAGTGCATGACGTAGGAAAGGCCATCACTCGATGAGCCCCTAAGGCCTCACTAGGTCAGTCCATTAGGGTTCATGGCACAACATTTTCACACACCTCAAACTTTCTTCAAATTAAGAAAATCTTCCATCAATCCCGAGCAAGCAATCTATCAACAGTTTGTTTCATCAGCAATTTTAGTTAATTTAGCATATCAACAATGACATGTAATCAAATCCTATCAATACAATTTAACCTAGCAAAATTTTGGGTTGTTTCTTCAAGATGTGTCCTTCTGAAGAGCAACTCTCGTCATTTCTTAATGCTTTTGGATGTGTCCTTCCTAAGCATTGTCCTCATCATTTGGCATTTTGATTGATTCTCCTAACTCCAAGAATTGATCTCCTAGATATCAACGTCATTCAGGATGTGTCCTTCCTAAATTTGATATCACTCGACATTTGGCAACCTTGACATTAAAACACTTAGCAAACACTTGGAAAACTTTATCTATCTTTTTGATGGTTATCATGATATTAGTTCCTTATGTCATAGGAGCCACGACATATCATGATGATCATCCTTGTCTTTTTATGATCACCCTGCTACTAGTTTCTCAAGGATGTCCTGACTTTAGGATTTAGAGAAGCAAAGACATAGTGTGATGATTTTCTTGTTTGTTTTTTACTATCATGTGGCTAGTTTCTTAAGGATGTCCTGACATCAGGATTTAGAGCAGCAACGACCTCTCATGATTAGTCTTGTTTTTTGGCGGTTGGTCAAGACAAAATGACTAGGGACAATTATGTTCCTCGTATGAGTCATGATCATCCTTGTTTGCAACTGTTGATCTATGTGGTGGTTCGCCCTTGCACAATATTGATCTGCGTCATATCATAGTGTTTGTCGGTCATCATGACATTTTCGCCCAATGATGATTCGAGCAACACTTATTAGTACTCTAGCAAATGTCGAAGGATTGTAACATGCATTTCTTTTTCCACATTAACTTGCATCTCCTTACCCATATCGACATCCATGTCTTCTATCCTCACATTCATCTTTTTCTCTCTAACATTTCTTCTAGTCCGCATCATTATCATCCTTATCTATCTTCCCTATATACTTTTGTCTTTCATCTTCTAGTCCTTTCATCCATTTCGAGAGCCCACTCATATTCTCGAAACCCAACTGTCCTCTCAAGGGGGCATACCACAACCCTCCTCATCATTCTTCCTCATCCTATTTGGCACTGGGGCATATTTTTGACCTATTTTCTTTGCCACAATGTGACAGGTTGCATTATGACAAAGAGGGGCGAATGTAGACACATAAAAATGACCTAGGCCTGCAAGCACTATTTGACCACTTTTCGTCCTAGCATAATTATGACATTTTAATTATGTTTCTAACTCACTTTCGACTATTAATTAAATAATTCATAATTGTTTAATTAATTCATATCTTTTTATTCTCCATGATTATTAAATAAATAGATCTTATTTATTTATTTAATGTGTGACTAATTATCAAATTCTGCTCATAATTAAATAAAGTTCTCAATTTATTTAATTAATCTTTGTCATTAATGTCCTCTTGATTATTAAATAAATATATTTAAATTTACTTATTTAATATGTCACTAATGCCTAAAATCTTATTTTAATTAAATAGATTTATTAATTTATTTAATTAATTAACTACCTCTTCTAAATTAAATAATTATTCTTAATTATTTAATTGCCTTATTTGATATTTCCCTTTTTTTAAATAAAATAATTTATTTAAAAATGATTTCACATGGTTAACTGATTCTTCTTTTAGTAAATAATCTTAAATCAAATATTTACTATCTCATAAAATCCATATTTTGAATTAATTTTAATTCAAAATGGAAATATTCTTCTACAAATCAAGTAATTGCTAAAATTACTGATTTTCTAAAAATCTCATCTTCTTATCTTTTGATTTTTACTAATTTTATCCCACTGTCACATTCATTCTCCATCCTTGATTTAATTTCTTAAATTACATCTTGTTCACTCATTTCAAAATTTTACCCTAACCCTAATTGAGAGTTGTCATTTTGAATCTTGACCATTGATTCTAGGGCATTTTGTCAATCTTCAATCTCATTCGTTCATCCAAAATTGCATTTTCTATAAAATGTCAATTTTGGCCTCATTTTCGGCATCTCTGATTATTATCTCTTAATATCTTTGTTTAATTGAATCTTGTATTTTTCATCTTCGCTACTTGCATTCTAGAATTAATTTTGTTTTTCAACAATACTTAGGAAATCCTTCAAAGCTTTGTTTAGGGCTAGGCATTATAAGGTCTTCTCACACAAAATCTGAGGGCACTCATTATCACAACAAAGTTAGAAGGTGCAATGGAAGTCAGCCATGGAGGAGGAAGGTGCAAGGGCACTCATTATTCTCCTTTCTTGTTTTCTCCTATGCATTCTATTGATTTGTGGATTTTAATAATATATGCATGTGTATGTAACTAACATAATCTAATTTTATAGAAAATCCTCATTACATTGGTGAACCCGACATATTTTTTTTCTATTTTCATACGGTTTTCTGTGTTTTATGTTGTTTTTGCAGGTATAGGTATGAAACATCGGATTTGACTTTACTCGCGCCACATCTAATGTATCACAACGCATTCGTGGATTGAAATGATGCAATCGCTCTGCTAAGCTGCATACGAAGTCCAAAATGCCGCATTTGATAAATAGAGACGCACTAGAAGTTACAAATGACGCATTTGATGTACGAGACGCATCTGCTTGTCAAAATAGGATGCGAGCCCACAATGCATTTTTTGCATAGAGCGACGCATTCACTCTGTTGTGACGCATCTGCCTAGTAATCATTTTTTTCTTTTTTTTTGGCATTCGGGTTTTCCGGATTTCCTTTCGCATTTTGACTAGCATAGGTGTTTTTGGGATACTAATCTATCTGTTGCAGTGTGTGTCAAGCTGGAGTCTAACTAAATTTTATTGATTATTTTTATTTTGACAAATCATGCATTTCTTCACTCATCAATAAAATGAACAAACACGCACTTGCATAAGGTTAAAAAGAACAATACATTTTCTTTTTCATGGGTTTAAAATTAACTGCTAGTTAAACAGTACTACAAATGGTTAAAATGAACCCCATATTTTGACAAATACTACAAATGGTTAAAATGAACCCCATGTTTTGACAAATACTCCAAACGGTTAAAATGAACTCCATGTTTTTTTTATTTGTCAATACATTTCATTTTAAGCTTAAAATGAACACCATGAGAGTGTGAGTTGAGATATTCATGTGCTCTCTTTATTTTTAAACAAAGATCGATTGAACTATGAATATTTTGGCTTACTTTTGTTAGCCTTAGCTTTTCGGCCTACTTTGGTGCGAAAAATTACTCACCCCAAAGCGACTCAAACTGGGAATGCGCTAAAGAAAAGAGACGCCCAACCGGTATATAAATTTTAATGTTAAGGAAAGCTAAGCATTACATAACTTCCTACAGACCAGCAATTCACTCCCCAGTACCCTTGTGGTGCGTCAATACTTGTAGAGCGTAACCTTTGCAGAGTGGGATGATAGTGCCTCTTTCGTGGCCTTCTGAATGGGTGCCCGAAATAAATCCTTTGTTTTAGAAAACCACAAACCTTCTATTTGTTGGTGCAGCAATGGTCATTGCCAAGGCACCCGCACCTGCACAGTTCTTAGTAGAAATGATCAATCTGCGATGGGAGTTTCATGAAGGTTGGAAGCTTGGTTGCCCTGAGAAGTGAGTGCACTATAAGGGGGAGCCTATGGGGCCAAGCTTTTGAATTCATTCATTAAGGATATGTAGTTCATGGGATCCATAAGAATACTGTCCATGCAACCCTAGGATTTTTTTCAATGTCTACAATATGGTTGATTTTCATTCTTTTTACAACACCGTGTGTTTGCCAACTTGTTTTCAAAAAAATTTAACAACTGAACATAAAACCTTCTAAAATCTGAGACAAACTGGTAAATCTACTGAAACGTTTTCTAAAATTTCTTCCTAAGCTGCATTCGCTCTTTTGAGCTGCATTTAAAATCTATTGAACCGCAATCGCCATTTTGCACCGCATCTGCTAAAATATGAGACTGGTAAACATGCTGAAACTTTTTCCAAAATTACTTCGTATGACACAATACCCCTGTCAAGCCACATTTTCTAGTCTAAGCCGCACTCACTCTATTGAGCCGCATTTGAAATCTCCTGAACCACAACCACCATTTCACACCACATTTGCTTTCCCATCGACCGCAATCACCCTTGTCAAGCCACATTTGATTGAAATCAATCCACATTTTCCATCCTGAGCCGCATTTTCCAATTGCAACACCGCATTCGCCACTCTGAGTCGCATGTGCTATGTCGTGCCGCATTTTATGCGACACATTTCTAGCTTTTATAAGGCATCTTCCCACTGTCAAAATTGAAGTCCAAACCTATCTTTTTCTAGATTTCATCAATTTCTTCTTTTTTGTTTCTATCAAACCATACATTGATTTTCTCAACTTCCCTCATCATGACATTATAGATGGAATTCTTAGGATCACCATAGATTTCCATTTGCATTTGACTAGTTGTATTGTTAACTCTACCATTCCCTTAGACACTCATTTTGTAGATTCTAGGAGTAGATTCCTTACCATCTATTGTCAAACTTTGCATTTAAAAGTATGTTATCATTGACCCAATCACCTGTTGTCCTTTAGTGAAATCTTTTGTGAATTATTTCCCACTCAATAGTCTAGGGTGGAAATTTCACTTTGTCCTCCTTTATTCTTTTTATGGTCCACTGCTTTTCCAAAACTTGAAGCATTGCCAACACTTTGCATGGTTAAATATTCCTCTCCTTAGATTTACCAATAATAAGTGCATCTTAGGTTCCATTTTAGTTTGCATACTTTCATTTTAGTGTCATCCCATTTGTATTCACAAACCTTTAGTCTCATTTTGGTCTCATTTGCATTTCATAACATTCTAACATTCCTCAATTACAAAACCCAAAAACATAGTGTCATATTTAGGTCAGTGAGATGTCCATTTCACACAATCCCTTTGAACAATTTGTCTGTAGAGACCAAAACGGGGAAGTCTATGAAGAAGACATACAAGCTGCTACCCAAAACCCATAAGTGGCCTCTTTTGTGGAAGAATTGGTCTGAAATGACTCATCCAAATATTTAACCATGCTCCTTGACCAAGGGGCTAGGTTACCAAAAGGATTTGATCTCAACACTCTTAGAGCAACATCTCCATATCCCTAAACACATAATCCTTCCATGGGATCCTTATCACAAAATGTCATTAACACCATTAATGCTACCTCCCTTGGTCATGCTACCACCACAATCAACACAACATATATTTTATTCCTCAGAATGGTCCCTCTACTCCTAACGAAATCAAAGAAGCTGCAACTAATATTAGGGCCATAAAAGCATTATTGAGTGCTCTATCAAATTCAGAGATGTCAAATGTGATGGGTCTGAAAACAACATATGAGATCTGGAAGAAGTTGGAAAAATTGTATGAAGGAGATGCATAAGTGAAATTTTCTAAGCTACAAAGTCTTAAAGGCAAGTGGAAAAACTTGAAAATGAGGGAAGATGAAAACATTATTTCTTTCATGCAAAAATTAAATGAACTAGTGGTAGGTATTAGATGTTTCGGTGGAATCTTGGATGAAGAAGAGATTGTAGCTAAAGTACTGAGATCATTTCCTACTTCTTACAAAATGAAAGCTCATGCTATTGAAGAGCTCAGAATAGTAACAAATGTGACAAGAGATATGTTGATTAGTAAGCTTGTTGCCTTTGAATTGAGTGAATTTGGTGAATCTACCCCTAATATAGAATCTGCATTTAAAGCTACTATATCTGGAAGGAACCAATAGAGATATGATCAGGGAGAAAGTTCCAGAAAGATATTCAAGTATGAAGATGAGATGAAACAGATTAAGATGAAGAAAGAGAGTTAGAAGAGCTGGAAGCATTGATTGTGAAAAGATAAGCCAGAGGACAAGGTAATTATAAAGGAAATTGTCCTATTAAATGTTTCCCTTATAGTAAGATAGGTCATTTTGCATCAAGGTGTCCTGAAAGAGTTCCTAGGTTCAAACCTGACAAGCCTAGATTTCAAAAGAAATGTTATTATATGCTGAAGAAGGTGTTACTGATGAAGAATTTTATAAAGAAAATAGAAATAAAGATGGATGGGTATTCATTGCTATCAAGGAAAATGGTTTGGTGTCCACTGAATCTGCTAATGATAAGAATGTTGAGAAAGCTCTTACAACCAAAATTGAAGAAAAGGATGAGTGGGTGATTGACAGCGGATGCTCATATCATATGACTAGTGATAGAAGAAAGTTTATAAGCTTGGAGAAATATGACGGTGGTGTTGTAAGATTTGGAGACAACAATGCTGGTGTGATTTGTGGCATAGGCACTATTTCTATGGGTGTTAAATATGATACTAATGATTCCCTTTATGTAGAAGGATTGAAGCATAATTTGTTGAGTGTTGGATAGATGGTCAACGAGGGATACAATCTTCAGTTCAAAGATGGAAAATGTAGGATACTGGGAAGTTCTGTAAATGTAATTGCTTCAGGTACAAAGACAAGAGGTAACATTTTTCACCTGAGTGATGCTAGTGAAAGTTATTTAATTGATCAAGTTGATGTAAGCTGGTTATTGCATAAGAGGTTGTGTGATGTGAATTTTGATAACATTATCAAAGTAAACTCCACTCAAGTAGTTAGAGATCTTCCTAAGCTAGTGAAGCCTACTAACACCATATGCAAGGAATGTCAGATGGGAAAGTAGAATGTAATTTATTTTCAGAGAAAACAACATCATTCTAATGGAGTGCTAGAGTTGGTGAATACTGATCTATGTGGTCCCTACAAAATCAGAAGTCTATAAGGAGAAATGTACTTTATGTTGCTTATTGATGATTACTCTAGGGTGATATGGGTTGCTTTCTTGAGAGAAAAACATGAAGCATTAGAAAAGTTCAAAAGTTTCAAAGCTATGGCCAAGAATGAGATAGGTTTGAAGATTAAATTCTTAAGGTCAAACAGAGGTGGTGAGTTCACTTCCTAGGAGTTCAATTATTTCTGTGAAGAGCATGGAATCAAAAGACAATTATCTTCTCCCCAAACTCTTCAATAGAAAAGAGTTGTTGAGAGAAAGAAAAAAACACTTCTAGATGCTGCTACAACTATGATGTCAGAAGGTAATGTTCCTCATATCTATTGGAGATAAGATGTAAGCACTGTTGTGTATACTATCAACCGAGTAAATGTCAATGGTAATTCTGGTAAGACTCCTTTTGAGTTGTAGTTTTGTTATAAGCCTACTTTTAAATATTTAAAAATATTTGGAAGTAGATATTATATCAAAAGAGATGAAGATATAGGAAAGTTTGATGCTAGGAGTGATGAAGGAATCTTTTTTATTACTCTACTAAGAGAAATGCCTACCGATGCTATACTAGAAGATTGAGGAAAATGGTTGAAAGTGCAAATGTCAGAGTTGATGAGGACACTACTAGATCATCCAGATACTGTGGATATGATTCATATGACCAACATGATAGTACTAATAATGTAAAGAATGATTAGACACAAAATCAAGTTCAAATTGTTTTGGTGAATTAAGAGAATCAAGAAGGAGAAGCTAGTGGAAGTGCAAAAGAAAGAACAAAAGAACCAGAAGTTCGAGAGAATCCAAAAATTTTGAGGTATGTAAAGCTAAATTATTTTGAAAATAAAATTATAGGAGATAAGAACAAAGGTGTGCAGACTAGAAGAATAATTGCAGAAGAGTATTGTCTAATATCCAAGACTGAGACCAACAATATCAATGAAGCATGTAAAGATGAATATTGGATGGAAGCAATGAAGGAAGAACTGATGCAAATAGAGAAAAATGATACATGGATTCTTGTTCCTAGGCCTCAGGATAAAAATGTGATTGAAACCAAATGGGTCTTTCGGAATAAGCTAAATGAACAAGGTGAAGTGGTCAAAAATAAAGCAAGAATGGTATGTAAAGGGTACTCATAGATGGAAGGTACTGATTTTGAAGAAACCTTTGCCCTTGTTGCTATAATTGAAGCTATAAGATTGTTTCTTGCTTATGTTGCTTTTAAGAACTACAAAGTCTATCAAATGGATGTAAAGTCAGTATTTCTAAATGGTGAGCTAGAAGAAGTATATGTTGAGAAACTGGATGGACTTCAACTGACTGATAAGGGAGATATGGTTTTCCAAATGAAGAAATGACTTTATGGACTCAAGCAAGCCCCTAGAGCCTGTTATGCTAGACGGGATAAATATTTGTTGAAGCTTGGATTCAACAAAGGTACTGTTGACAATAATCTATATTTTAAGATGGATTAGGATAAAGAGTTGACCATTGAAGTCTTTGTTGATGACATAATTTTTGAAGGTGATGATGACTTATGTATGAAGTTTGTTGATGAAATGAAAAGTGAGTTTGAGATGTCAATGATTGGAGAGCTGAAATTATTTTTGGGATTACAAATTACTTAGTTAGATAATGGAAACTTTATATCTCAGTCCAAATATGTAAGAGAGTTACTAATTTTTTGGCATGGAAGACTCAAAGCTAGTTGGTACACCCATGGTAGCTGGATGCTATTTAACACATAATGATGATTCTCCTAAGGAAAATAAAATAAGATATAGGTCAATGATTGGTGGATTACTTTATTTCACTCAGACTAGACCAAAAACCATGAATGTTGTATGTATGGTTGCTAGATATCAAGCTGATCCAAAGGAATCCCATGTGACTGGTGTGAAGATAATTTTCAAATACTTGAAAGGATTTTGGCCTATCGTATCCTAAAGATGATAATCTTACCTTGAGCACCTTTATTGATGCAGATTGGGTGGGATATGTGGATGACAAGAAAAGTGCTAGTGGTGGTGCCTTCTTCTTGGGGAAGAAGTTGGTGTCTTGGTTAAGTAAAAAGCAGAATTCCATTTCCTTATCTACTGCTGAGGAAAAGTATATTGTTGCTGCAAACAATTGTACTCAAGTAATATGGATGAAGCAAATGCTGAGAGATATCAGAATTGAGTATGATGAGCCTATTGCTATATTTTGTGATAATTCAAATGCCATAAATATTTCTAAGAATCTGGTGCTACATTCCAAGACAAAACATATATCTATCAACTATCACTTTTTGGGAGACAAAGTGAGTGATAAAGAAGTCAGACTGGAGTATGTGCCTACTAAGGAACAGATTGTAGACATCTTCACTAAGCCATTGCCTAAGGATAATTTTGAGTATCTTAGAGAGAATTTAGGGGTGATTTCCCCTTCTAATCAGAACTAAGATGCAAGTCTTTGCATCAGTCTATGCATTCATAGTCATATCTTGATCCAAATTGATGTTGTGGTGGCTGCTACTCAGGGGGAGTAGTTAGATGATTCAGATATGTGGTTTAGAGCTTGTGTACCTTTTCCATTGATGTTAAAGGGGGAGAAGAGTAATGTGTAAAAGGGGAAGATTGTTGGAAGAAGAGTTAGTTGCATTGATGGTGTATTTTTGACATCATGTGTTGCCATCAATGCCAAAGGGGGAGATTGTTGGATGTTGTGGTTGTCATGGATGTCAACACTATTAGCATCTGATATCTTGAAGGTTGTATATGTCAAGGATATTGAGAAAATTATATTAAATATGTTGAAGACTACCTATGAAGCTATGAAGTTTAGTATGCTGGTATTCAAAAGTTATGGATTAAAGAGTTTTTTGTTGAGCCTATCTAGTTTATCCTCCAAAATTTTCAAAGGTGTGCATCAAGATTCGAGCAAGTTGTGAGTTTTTTTGTTCCTGTAGTTATTTTGTTACTGTAGTTGGTGTTTATGGAAGAAGAGAATGTAACTTTGGTAATTTGAGTTATTTTGTATGCTCCTGCGATATTCATTGTTGTTTCTAGATCATGCTCTATCTTTGTTGCATGTTCATGTTGATCGGTGTGATCGTGATCGAAGATTTTTCCTTTGTGTGTTCGGGTTTTCATGTTCTTGCCCAACATGGTGGTTGTAGCGTGTTGTGGATCCTTGTAGATTAACTTTTGAATGTTTGGAACATTTGAGGATGTTGTTTTAGGTCTTCACTATGTTGTGACCAACTTTGGTTGGCACGCATTGATATTTGTTCATGAATTGGGCTGACAGTTTGTATTCATTTATTCTTTTATTTTTGGTCGACAAAGTTGTTGATGCAATTCCATGAAGCGGATATATAAGAGTGATTGTTTCTTCATTTTGAAGTATGAATGTGTGAAGTTTGTAATGTGAATTGTGTGAGTGCTATGTGCGAATAGAGATTAGATCATTCGATTGCAGAGAAGAGTGTGAAGAAGTTTGAGTGAAGTGTGAAGAAGTGTTTTTGTGCCTAATCAGAACTATCATTGGGCTTTTGAAGAAGCTATTTTCTCAGTTCAATCTCTTCATATGGATTTAATCTGAAAGTTTTATGTAAGACAATGTGTCTTCTTTGAGTAGTGATCTCTAGGCAGTATGACTGAATGTATGTGCATTCCTTATTGATTTTCCTTATACTTTTAATAGGATATAACTTGTGGATTAACCTCCACCATGGTTTCTCCCCTAATAGGGTTTCCATGCAAAAATCTTGGTGTCATTTGTTTATGATGTGTTACTGATTTATGATTTCACTATTGTTTGTCAGATCTGAGATTAAAGGTTAATAAGGTTAAATAAGTTTTAAATTCTATGACAAATGATTCACCCCCCCTCTTAGTTGTCTATCCTTATTTTTCCATCATAAATATCATGTATATTATTGTTAAATCAATTATATCAATTGTGATTAAATATGAGACATGTAATTTTAAGTATTTCATCTAGTTAAGACATCCTATTAGGACATATCCTAAATATTATACTTAATTATATCATTTGTTATGATGAGTCACCCTACTTTGAAACTTTAAATTTGATTGTATAATCGTTAAACAACATGTATATTACTGTTAAATTTGGTTGCCTTGGGCAACTTCACCAAATTTTGACAACTTATTTAATCCCCTTAAGACTTCGTAGTAAGATCCCTTAAGACACCCCCTTAAGACATTGTATTAGGACATATCCTAAATATTATAATTAATTATATCATTTGTTATGATGAGTCACCCTAAAGTCTAATACTTTTTTATATCACTTAATATTTATACTTAATTATACTCTTTTTTGATCCCCTTAAGATATCCTATTAGGACCCCTTAAGACATCCTATTATGACATGAATTAAATAAACATTGACACTATTTAAATTGTATATAATGTGATTGTTTCGATAAGTCATCCTAAATTCTAATTTAATTATATCAATTGTAATTAAATATGAGACATGTACTTTGAAGAATTTAATCCCCTTAAGCTTTCCACAGGTGAAGATGTTTTCTATTATTTGATTTGTATTTTGAACTTATTTGGTTTAGGTGATGCCAATTACATGGAAACTTGTAGATTAACTTAGTTGTCTTTTTTGACAGAGGATGTGACTCCCATTCCAACAGATAGTACCAAAAGAAAGGGTGGGCATAGAGGAAGAAGGTTGTAGTATTTTTGTTGGATGCTATTTTTTTTTTGACAACTTATAAATTAGTTCTTTTTGTGGAACATGATGTCAAGAGAGATTTTTTGTTCTTAAGTTTTCTCTAGCACTTTGCATGATTTGTTAATATGAGAGTACACAATTTAGTTTTAAAACTTTAGCCTATTTTTAGATAATTAAGTTGTATGATTTTTCTTTAATTTTATGTTGTAAAAGAACTAGGAAATAAGGTGTATACTTATAGAACAATTTTTTTGGTAAAAATCATTGCATTTTGATTGGTATTTATGTTTAGTTTATAGAATTTATTAATGCTTGTGTTCTCTAATCTTGTATGGTATTGTTTATTTCTTAAAATTTCACCCTTTGTGGTATATAAAAACATTTCTTTTGTTTGTAGATTATGATTTATTTTCTTATTTTATTAGATAACCTGTGTATTAGGACCCCTTAAGATATTTTATTAGGACATGAATTAAATAAGTTCATTGAGTAATTATCACTAATTATTGAATGTATATCATGTATGGATCACTAAATTTGTAAAGTACAAATATTGAAATGTCCTATTAATTTCAACTTTAATTTCATATTTGTATTTAAAATTAAACAATAATAAAGTCCTTTATTTACAATATATTAAGTCCATGAAACTAATATATATTAAGTCCATAAGAAACCAAATATGTAGTCCATGAAATCATGTCTAGAACTCATATCGTCTCTATAATCAAGATACCTCTTCACACCATGCAGACTACACATATGACCTGAACCACTCTGTACAATAGAAAGATGAAATCAAATGTAAGACGATTAAAACTGATTAAATTAAATTACCATGATATCTGGCTCTAGATGCTCTGGTGCACCTGGACCAACCTCTAAATTCTTTGAATCAATCTACATATACAAGAGAAAGAAAGTTGAAATTAGATGAAAGCCTACAATTAAAAATGATTTGATTCAATTTAATTTATAATTTATCATATTTAAATTATACTGTAAGAGGTTGTGCACCCTCTATTCTAGGACCTGTTTGTACATGCTCAGCTACAAGATGTGTCTCATGCTATAAAAGAAAAATAATTTAACATGTATGAGCTCATATATATTTATTCAATTTTAAATTTAATTAAAGTAATTCACAATGTATAATTTGTAATTAACTTTAAATATAATAAAAATTTAAATTACCATGATATTTGGCTGCTTTGCATGTCCTCCTTGAGGTGTAACTATGACTGAGTTAGGGCAAAAATTGGCAGTAACAAAGTCCTACAAGATCAAATTTAAAGCATGTATACTTTAATTAGGTTAAAATATATATTCAATTTTGCACATTTTATGTAGAAATGTTTTTAAACAACCTAAAATTCAGATGCCCCATGAGTAGCTGTCACATATAATGTTTGTCTAATCCCCATTCTCATTGTTGTTTCAACCTAGGCATACATATAGTGAATTCACCATTTTCATAATTGTAAAATTATAATAATGTAAATTAAATAATTAATAATATAAATGTACCTGCCCCTGATCTAAGATGCTCAACAATGGATGAGTGCTTGAAAATACCTTGGCTAGAATTGACATGGAAGTCAATTGAGTCCCCTAAACCAACATAAATATTTAAAACATATGTTCATGATTGAATTATAAATTAAAAAAGTCAAGTTAAAAAATTATTTCATTTATAACTTAAAAAATTGAAATCAAAATACCCCATAAGGATTTTCGACTTGGAATGGTGTCGATATATATACTCTAGGTGTAGATGATTACCCTATCATTAGTGTCATCTACACCAAACAGTTTTGATTGTTAAAATGTATTGTAATTTTTTTGATATATATGTTCATCAAAATTATTATAAACTCAACATGTAGATTCATATTTATACTTATGTCGCACTGTCCATAGGGTGATGCTCTATAGTAATAAATTCTATGAATGAAATGAGGTGATCAGATGATCCACCAAAATCTCCATGTCCACCCAAATTGGGTGTGGCCTGATCAGGTCCATAGCATATCTGACGACAACTAGTACATACATGTGGTGTCGACACTCATGGAGTGGGACTAGGACCAACTCCATAGAACACGACCCCATCATCGCGATCTCTAGGCTCCCTAGACGCTATCATAGAAGTGTGTTGATCAAGGTCTCCTGTGAGTGTACTCAGGGATCCTAATGTGGATATCATTGCACATTGATGCATAGGTGTGGGAATTATAGGATGAAGAGGGGCAACAAGGGGTTGTGCATGCACGGGGCATTGGGGATCAACCCTTGCCCCTAACCTCTATTGTGGCATGCTACCACCAACACCCTGAAATGATTTAAAATCAAAATATTTGGGATTTTAACCCAAAACAAACTCTACATATAGTTTCCTCAAAAAATATAATGGGACCTTTAGATTAGCACGTGGTGGATTGTCAAATAACATCCACTTGATGTCGATCCCAAAAATGTACACTCATTTGTGGATGTATACACCACCTCATGGATATTATAGATTTAGTTGTAGGAATGGGATGGTGAGTATTAGGGTCAATAAAATAAGGTGCTAGATGGGATTTTTTATTTTTAGGTCTAAAATTTTTTTATATGAGAGACCATTTTCATAAAATCGCCTCATCTCCTCCCTATCTCATTGATTCTATCTAAGACATAATCAATAGACCTAATGGCATTGACAACGTTTTGCATTAGAGATGAAAAATGTCTCACATGTGGTGGAATCAGTGCTTCATTTTGTATAAAATTGATTTGGTTTTGAATGGGTGCCACATTTTCATTGATACATGCTCGCAAGTGAGCCTCATCTGATCCAACAGATGGTGGAGGTGGGGTATGAGGTGCAGGGGGTTGAGGGGGAGGTGGAGGGGGTGGAGGTGGAGGTTTCTAAGGTGGTGGATTAATGATATCATCAATGCCAAATTGATCCATGATATCTATATAAGTGAACTCACCTGCATTAAATTATACAAAATTAACATACAAACTTACAAAATTACAAGAAATAGTTAACTTGTAAACGTACATGTAAATCTATTTAAATAGGATGTGCATACATATACATACACATGCATTCATTGATTCAACTTGAGCATGTGCATACAAATTTAAAAATTTAAGATGTACATACATTTAAAATAAAAAATATGATGCATAATGCATGCATACATCATTCAACTAAACTATGTGTACATACAAATTTCGAAATTTAAGATCTAGAACTATGTAATTTTAATACATGTACATACTAAAAAATAAACTTGAAACATTCACAAAAATCTCATTTATGTCTAACACATATAAATTACATTTTCCCAACAAGAGAAATTATGATAGTAGTCATAAAATATACTATTATAAATTCATCATTATAAGTTATTATATTCATAAATTCAACACTAAAAAATATCAATCCAACCAAATTCATAAATTCATCACTAAAAATATCCACCCAACCAAAATTCATAAACTCGTCACTAAAAATATCCATCCAACCAATTTCATAAATTCATCACTAAAAATATCCATCCAACCAAATTCACAAATTCATCACAAAAATATCCATCCAACCAAATTCATAACTAGAAGATCATTTTCTTAATTTATAAAATGTTGTGGCTCTCTACTGCATCTCTTCATTTCTTTGTGTTTTCCTTTTTAGAATTGAACTTTCTCCTCTCCTCTAGCCATCACCAATGCTCATATAAGACCCCATCCATAGCCTTGACAACATCAACAAAATTTTGCATTGTAGATGCAAAATGCCTCAAAGGTGGTGCGATAAATTCTTCATTCTGAATAACATTGATTTGATCATGAATGGATCTAACATTGGCATCGATTTGTGCTTGCAAGCAAGCACCATTGGTTTCAAGTGGTGGAGGTGGGGGATTATGAGGTGGAGTGGGTGGAGGTGGAGGCGAAGGAGGTGGAGATGGAGGGTGTGGAGGTGGATTACAAATATTATTGAATTGATCCATGATTTCTAAGATATAAGTGAACCTGCATTAGATTTGTAATTTCAAAATGTAAGATACATGTTTAGGAAATACCCTTAAACCATTCAATATAAATGGCCTAATTGAATACAAATGATAAAATGTGTAAGCCTCATTTATGTCTAAGGAATGTTACTTGAATGAAAAATAATTAACTATTAATATATAGGATGGCTTAAGGGGATCTATGTATTAATGTAGGATGGCTTAAGGTGATCCATGTATACAAAATGACATGGGTTTAGGGAATAAAATTTGGTGAAGCTTTCTAAGGAAACCAAATTTCATTAAGTTCCTAGGACAAAACGAATGCTTTAGGGTTTATGGTTTATAGTTTATGGTTTAGGGTGTAGGGTAATAGGATGGCTTAATCGGATCTATGTAGTAAGGTCCTAGAACAAACTGACATGGCTTAAGTGAATAAAATTTGTTGAAGTTTCCCAAGGAAACCAAATTTCATTAAGCTCCTAGGAAAAAATGAATGCTTTAGGGTGTAGGGTTTGCATTTTAGGGTTTAGGACCTTTAGGTAAAAGGATGGCTTAAGGGGATCTATGAATTAAGGTCGTAGGATAAAATGATGGATTTAGTGTTTAGGGTAATAGGATGGCTTAAGGGGATCTATGTAGTAAGTTCCTAGGAAAAAATGACATGGCTTAAGGGAATAAAATTTGGTGAAGTTTCCCAAGGCAACCAAATTTCATTAAGGTCCTAGGACAAAATGATGGCTTTAGGGTTTAGGGTAATAATATGGCTTAAGGGGATCTATGTAGTAATGTCCTAGGACATAATGACATGGATTAAGGGAATAAAATTTGGTGAAGTTTCCCAAGGCAACCAAATTTCATTAAGGTCATAAGACAAAATGATGGCTCTAGGGTTTACGTTTTAGAGTTTAGATTTTAGGGTTTAGAGTAATAGGATTGCTTAAGGGGATCTATGTAGTAAGGTCCTAGTACAAGATGACATGGCTTAAGGGAATAAAATTTGGTGGAGTTTCCCAAGGCAACCAAATTTCATTTTAAGGTTCTAAGACAAAATGAATGCTTTAGGTTTTAGGGTCTAGAGTGAAGTTTGGGTGGCCCTTAGAATAATTGACTTGATAGAACTTGAAAATGTTGAAGTTTGGGTGGCCCTTAGGATAATGGAATTGCAAGTTAGTGAACAACATTTTCTTATGGAAAATTTGATTGAGATAACTCTTGTTTGAACCAACCAACCTCTCATGAAATCTCATTCATATTATAATCTTGCACAATCTTATTATTGTTAAATTTGGTTGCCTTGGACAACTTCACAAAATTTTGAGAACTTCTTTGATCCCCTTCAAAAATGTCATACTAGGACCCCTTAAGACATTGGTTTAGGGTTTAGGGTAATAGGATGGAAAGTAAGGGGGTCATTTTATTCTTCAATTATGCAAGAACATTAGTTTATGAATGTTTTTGATTTTATGAATAGACTGGCTATTTCCTTAGATTACTTCCATGATGGAGGAACTAAGCATGCAACTATAAATTAGCCCACTTTTGACAATTTAGGATAGTCTCTAAGGTCTACCCTTGAATTTATAGAAATATGTTTATTTAGAGAAAATCAAAATATGTCTTGACAAGTTCTTGGAGCTAGATCTTAAAATTTGGTTATTGAATCCTTGATTAGTATTGGTAATTTTTGTTCCTTCCCTAATCATCTTTGAAGTCTATGAATAAAAGGTTTGGAAATATAACCTATGACCAAAGTTGGATTAATTTTCTATCTAGATCAAGGAAATCATCCATAGTAAATATGAGGATTTTTAAGCATTCAAGCATATGAAAAAATGGTTCAATAATGATCCTAAACTAGCTACATTATTCTTGGGAACAAGGTCAAAAAAACCCTTAAGAGGTGAGTCAATGTAGGGTCATTTTAAGAGTATTTTCCCATATAATTATTGACCAAGTTTTATAATGCTCTAGCTAGATAACTTGCAAACATGGGTTTGATCCTAGGCTTCACATGTGTTTACTCATTGAAGATCCATAAAAAGAGAATATATATCACTACCATATAAGTATATAAGTGATCAAAAATCTATGTTGAGATCTCTACTCTTCTAGTGAGTAAATTTAACTATCTACTCAATTTTTAACAATCACGTGGTTTAAATTGTAACATATTACATCATAGTATCATGTTGTAAGATATTATGAATCATAATAGATGCATAAGACCCATATGATTAACTCAATTAAGGTAAAAAGAATAATTTAACATCTCAATGGAACATAATGAAGCATCATAAATTATGCATACATTTAGATCTATTAATTTATCACATGTGGTAATAAATACATAAACTAATTCAGCATAATCCATAATAGAAACACAATTTATATCAATTCTAATGATCCACTAGTCCCACAAGTAAGGTTTAACATATTTTTTTCTAATCCAATTATAGCTATGTTCATAACATTTAATTGATTGTGTCTCTTGACATCCATCTAACTTAATGAATACACATTTAAATGTATAATATTTATCAAATCCTATTTCATTGTCAATATCAAGGACCTTAATTTACTATGTATCAACCTAAATCTATTGAATAATTTCTTCCATAGGCATGCCTACATACTTGTCTCCATACAATGCCAATTAAATTTAAAACATTTAAGCAATGCAAATGATTTTTTTCTATTATCAAATTTTATTTTATTTTAAGCAAAGGCTTTGAGCCCATATATTTATATATATATTCAACAAAAAATTACATAGTAATAGGATGATTTGAGAACTTGATATCTCATATTTAACCGTTCCATGCCCAACTATAGGATATCATGAGACCATTACATCTCTGATTTTCAACCCATACCCATAACAAAGCCAACTTAAAAACATTTGCACTACTGTGCAGAAACCAACTTATAAACATATGCACTACTGTGTAGATCTTGTACTTTTAACACCTACACACATACGATTTACATTCAGCCAAAAAACCAAAAAATATGACCCTCTTGTATTAATCTTCCATGGAGGCCACCTAAACCGAGTTCACTCCTTGTGCCTCTGAATTGCCACTAGCTTGGTTGTCACATCCCATAGGAGCATCTTTAACAATTTCCCAACACGGTTGATCAACTTCTGGTAGCGGCACATGCTGAACAGGCCACCCATGAACACTAGACCCTTTTCCTTCTTCTGGAGTAGCTGCTGCAGCTGGAAATGGATGTTCAATCCATCCTCGAGCCTCAAACCCTTGATATACAACCTAAACGTTCAAATTTGTAGGACCCCAACCTTGCTACGGGCAAATTGACGACCCCAATGACCCAATTGCTTCTGGCTCAATACCTCCCCACTTTGACACTGGTTGATTCCCATGGGTAACCCCACGCACTGGTGAAACCACATGGCCTTCCACATGAACCATATTACCTTTTCCAAGAACTTTCCATGTGGCAATTGTTCAGGCGTCCCTTATTTTTGTTCGCCTTTTTCTTTGATACCACTCGCCACTTTTTCGGTTGCCACCATGTGGCGTCCAAATGGAGCTTCCCTTCAAGATGCTTCTCTTTCTTTTTTTTGGGCTTCGGTTGCTCGACACGTCGCCTCAACCTTCTTTCTTACATTCTAAAGTGCCAACACTTGTTCAATGACGAACATAGTTACCGTATTTGAGGCTTGATGTAAGCCTGTCACCTCTTTCGGCACCCAAATAATGAAAATCTTTAATCATTATTCGTACTACCCGAATTAATGGAGACTTGATCGGCCAGCCTGAACAAAGGATGACTTAGCTACCATAACCACATTCCATAATGCAACTTACACAACCTTTGACACCTGATGATTCACCCTTCATCATTACACATACTGCCCCTTGATGTGACTAGCCCACCACAACACATAGCTCACATCCTTGTTGGCAAGCCAATGAGGCCTACAATCCCTTTATAAGCTTGCATCCTAGTTGTCACCATCTCGACTAGCAATGACACTTAATCTAGCCAACACTGAACTTGCTCCTCAAACAAGAACCTTAAGGGTTACTAAAATGCTCGCAACTTTTACGGCCACCGCCACATGGTGACCAAACAAAGCTTCCCTTCGAGATGCTTCTCTTTCCTTTTTTTGGGCTCCAGTTGCTTGACACATCACCATAGCCTGCTTTCTGATTGGCTGGGGCCCACACCACCATTACCTTTATCGGGAGCTTTTCGCATAAAATTTTTTAAGGCATCTGTTATTTCTGTTCTCCCTTTGTTTTGACACCACTCACATCTTTTCATTCATCACCATGTGGCGTCCTATTGGAGCTTCCCTTCGAGATGCTTCTCTTTCCTTTTTTTGGGCTCTGGTTGCTTAACACATTGCCTTAGCCTGCTTTCTCACATTTTGAAGTGCCAATGTTGAGCTTGCTCCTCAAACAAGAACCTTAAGGTTTACTAAAAATACCTTCACCTTTAGCAAACTCTACCAATTGAGGAAGTTTAATGAAAAGAAGCTCATTCCCAATAAGCTCAAAATTCTCACCATCACAGGCCAAGTTAGCCACTATGTCTACCAACTTGTTACCTTCTCTATAAGAGTGTGTTATGAAAACTTCCTCAAACGTATCTATGATTTGCCAGGATTTAGATACGATATACTTAAGCTTCCAATTGTGAATCAACCTTTCTTTGTAGGAATTAATTACTAACATAGAATCCCCCTCTATATGCAGCATGTAGACCATGCAACAAAGCTATAATTTTTTCCATATTATTAGTACAATTTTCTATATACACTGCCTTGGCTGCTAAAAGTGAGCCTTTCCAATCTCTAACAACTATACCAACTCCTGACACACTTGGATTTCCCCTTGAAGACCCATAAAAATTAATCTTAATAAATCCCTTTGAAGGAGGCTACCATGTAATTTTACTTCTGTCAATCCTGAGCTAACATGCTAATTGCTAAGACCCTTTGAAAGGAAGATATAATGCTGACCAATGTTGAAGAACACAATTATCCCAATTTGAAAACACTGAGGAGACAAACTTCTTCCTTTGAACATATGCCATTACAACCTCTGAGATTGCTTGCTTAATTATGCTCATTACCTAACAGACTGATTGGTTTTGCTTCCTAAATATTATTTTATTCCTTTGCCACCACAAATTCCAAACTATAAGAGCAGGCACTACCCTCCAAATGCAAGCAAAAAAGGAGGACTTATATAAGATGGGCCAGGTAGTAAATAAATCCCATAGAGTAGCAGGCAATGGAAAATAAATATTTAACTTCGTTTTGATAAATTGCCAACACTCTTGAGCCTAGGAACATTCCAAGAACAAATGATCAACAATTTCATTAGCTTCTTGATAGAGAACACACTTGAATAGATCAACTAAGCCTAATTTACATAGCCTATCACTTGTTAATATTCCCTTACGAAGAGCTAACCATGGGATTCTAGCAAAAAGAATACGCACTATGCGACTGACAATGAGCTCCTGAAAATGTTAGGGACTTCTAACCTTGTTTAACTATGTAATTCCCATCCATAGAAGTCGCCCAAATTATTCTGTCTGAACCACCTGAAAATACCACAACCCTCTCCTTGAGCTAATTCAAAAGAAAACTTTTCTGACTAGATGTTATGAGTAGGGAGGAGATATATTTCCATTCTACTATCCCAGTAAGAGGATCAACACTTTCTACATAATACTTCACCTGACTCCCCCATAAAGAAGATAACACATGTTTCACTGGGGTTAAACCATTAATTGAAGATAGGGGTGGGAATCCATTCCAAGAATCCCACCAAAAATATACACTCTGCTCATTATGAATCTCCCAAGTAAAATATGGAAGTATTACCTCCCTACATGTTACAAAGAAGTTCCATATCATTGATCCCTCTAGAGGATTTGAAATTGTTAAAACTCTATCTGAATTTCCACTATCCAAGTATTTCCCTTGCATGATAGAGCACCATCTCAAACTTGGCTTTTGGTACATGTACCAAACTAATTTGGCTCCCAACGCTAGATTTCTTGCAGACAGATTAAGCATACTAGCACCTCCATTGCTTTTGTTTGCACACATATTTTCCAATGATATCAAAGGAATCTTCCTTGTTTCATCCATATTGCCCCTCCATAGAAAATTCCTTATGAGCTTCTCAATTTGCTACACAATACCTTTTGGAGCCTTCAGAACCACCATAAAGTTATTTGGGATGGCAGCTAAGACTGATTCTACCAACAAAATTCAACCAGAAAAGGACAGCCACCTTGCCTTCCAAGCTAAAATTCTAGCTTTTATTCTATCTATAATATTTTTCTAATGAAGAATCTTCGCTACCCCTGAAAAGAAAGGAATGCCTAGGTAGGCACTTGGTATCTCTACTTCTTGAAAACCCAACAATCTTACTAGTCGACTAGTAAGAGATGTGGAAATATTAAAAAAATAGATTTTTGATTTAGAAGCATTTATCTTTTGACCCGAAGCAAAAGTGTATTTGTCAAGAACCTGTTTCACTTGCTTTTCCTTTGTTAGAGAACACTTAGCAAACAACAAGGTATTATCTACAAATAAATAATGGCTAACTTGAATTGAGGCGTTTGGAATGCTAATCCCCTGCCAATACCCTTGATCATGCACTAATCCCCTGCCAATACCCTTGCTCATGCACTTTTATAATCGATCCACTTAAAGCTTCAGCCATGATAATGAAAAGAAAAGGGGAGAGTGGGTCACCCTACCTCACTCCCTCAAAAGAACTAAAGAAACCTACTGGAGATCCATTTATCAACATAGAAAAGTTAGCTCCAGACAAACAAGAATGAATCCACTTACACCATTTCAATGAGAAACCAAACTTATTCAGAACCTCCAGCAAGAATTCCCAATCAACCCTATCATACGCCTTCATCATGTCAAGCTTGATCACAAAAGAAGGAAAAACATTTTCTTTAATTGAATGAAGAACTTCATGAGCTATAATTTCCTCCTCTGGGGTCTCTCTACCTGGGACAAATCCACCTTGTTCCTAAGATATTATTCTCGATATAAGAGATTGCAATATGAGATAAATGGCTTTTGTAAAAAAATTATATATAGTATTGCATAAAGATATGGGCTTGAAGTCTGCAAACGTTTTAGGATCATTTACTTTAGGGATAACAGCAATATGAGTTGAATTAAAGTGTTTGAGAATTGTCCCTAACTTCCTAGACTCTTCTATTCCTAAAAAACATCAAAACCTACAAAGTCCTAGAATTTCTAATAAAATAGCCTAGTAAAGCCATCTGGGCTAGGTGCTTTATCATGTGGAATGGAAAAAACAACCTTCTTGACTTCCTCAATTGTAAAGGGTTTCATCAATTGATCATTATCCTGTTGAAGTATAAACGCAGGAATGTTCTCAAGCAACTCCTCTACATCCTTAGATGCCGAAGTTGACTTGTGCATAGGAGTCGACAACAAATTAGAAAAAAACCTAACTCCTTCCCCTTGAATATTCTCTTCCTTTGTCAATACTTCTCCCAATAGCGTAGATACAATAGAAAACACAGAGTTCAAGGACTTCTTTACCTGTGTTGAAGCATGGAATAATTTTGTGTTCTTGTCCCCTTCTCTCAGCCACACCTCTCGTGAATTTTCCCGCCAATAAATTTCTTCTCTTGCTAGCAACTCTACCCATTCTGCCTATAGTGTTTTTTGAATCTCATAAGTATTATCATCTAACCCATACTGAATTAATTGATTATTGATCTCAATCAACTGCATGTAGACCCAATATTTACCATGGAAGATATTCTTAAACACACTTTTATTCAATAAAATGCATTGCTTCCTGATGTGACATAGCTTTTTACTCAACAGAAACATCCTCAATCCCCTTAATAAACCTAAGAATTGTTGATGGTGAAACCACATCCCTTGAAATTTAAAAGAAGATTTACCTTTTCCAATTTTTTACCTCACCTTCAATGCTTAAATCTAACGCAAAATGATCTGATCCTTCTAAGGGGAGAATCTAAGAAGAGAGAGGCTACCTACCCAACAACCAATTTGAAGTTGCCAAAAACCTATCTAATCTTTCTGCAATCTACAAAAATCCTTTCCTTTTATTTATCCACGTGAAGCTACCATTTTGTGGAATAACATCTATTAACGTGTTATCCTTAATGAAAGAAGAAAAATCATCCATCACCTTTTGGGGTGGAAGGATACCTCCTCTTTTCTCTTTCAAGTCAGTGATCAGATTAAAATCCCTAGCTAGCACCACATTCTTGTCTGAAAATGTGTCCAACAAATCAGTTAGCCTATCCCACAATTGCTTTTTCTCTCCTGTAGTTGTTGGAGCATAGACATTAACTAGCCAAAAGCAATGCTCAAAATGAATGACTTTGACCAATTTCCAATGCTTCTCATTCTGAATCAACTCAACAACCATTGTTCTTGGAATCCACAGATTTAGTAGCCCACCTTAGGCCCCCTACGTTGGCGAGTGCACAGACTTCCAGGAATTCCATTTTTGAATTGATGAACCATACGTTGCCTTTGATGTTTTAGTTTCTTGTAACAAAATTATATCCACTCCACAAGCATCCAATTGCTACTTGATCTGAGCCTTCTTGTCAGGGTCATTGACACCCTTGACATTCCATGAAAGAAACTTCATTATGGTCGGGGAGAGCAGCATGCTCTCCTCGGACATTTTTTTATAGATTGCAACAAAGTAGCATCCAGAGTGGTTTGTATACCAGCAAAAACTTCCTCCATTTTGATAACATGAGACTTTCTCCCCCGCTTCCTAGGTGACTTAATTAGACCAACTTTTGCACTTGGGGACTGCATTATAGAAAGAGACTGGGAGTAATTGTACTCAACACTGGAAATCTTACTTTCTGACTCGAATTTCAACACCTCCCCTTGACCCTTAGGACTCCCGCACAGACCCATACAAATCTTTTCCTATTTACCCAAATTATCCTCCTCTCGAAATACTTCATTTGCAATTTATTCTATCATTTGACACCCCACAGATGATAGAACTTTATTAATAAACTCTTACAGGACCTCATCCTTAAACTAATCCTTCTCCCCATTAGTAAGAGCAAAACAGTCCACTTGATTAGTCTCCAATGGAGAATCCTTATACATCAACTAATCACTATGCCTTCCACATGATAATATGATACCGACTTGTAAGTAACAAAAGATAAATCTAGGCCATGGACAAAGCCATGAACTATCTAATTCCCTAAGATTCGCTGAAGAGGGCTACTAAAAGAAATTGTGAAACCCCATCTAGGTGGGTTATGAATTCCATAGCTTTCACCATAGGTGTTACAGAGACCCCATGCACAACCAAATCAGTAGAAAGAGACATGATATTTCCCTCCCCATAACTAGATTGAATACAATTTTCCTTAATAATGTCACCTTGCTAAGACACATATGAAAGATCCTCCCTCATTTTCATAATCTTTACTACCTACTCCAAATTTGGCTCACTTTCCTCATTACTCGAGCTACTTTCTTGACTAACCTCCCCATTTAGCCCCCCTTCCTTTCGCAAGTTAAACTTTGAATCATCCATGAACTGACAAGGCAAATTAGGGTGAACAACCTCATGACAATCGTAACATACATTCTCAAGCGTTTCCACTAAGATCTTCTGATCCCACACCCCGTACTTAAACTTCAAAAATATATGCTTGGGGACTTCCTTTGCAACATCTAGAAGAAAACATACCCTAACTGGTTGAGAGGGATTCTTGAAAAAAGATTTATCATTTTTAAGAAAGATCCTTATCTTATTTTCTATAGCTTCAATTAAATGCAACTCTCTATATTCTAGGGAAATATTCTTTAATTGAATCCAGGAAGGGGACAAATTTAATCTTAAGCAACTTGGGCTTGAAATTGGGGACCCAGGGTTGTAAATACATGCCAGACCCTTGATAGATCCATGATTTAACTTTCTAGTAAACATCTTTCTGAGACTTTTCCTTAAAAATGACAATGAAGATTCCCCTTACTTTATCCAAATAAAACACTTTGGAGACCCTTTCCTATTCCTCAAAGATCAAGTCCTGTAGCTTATCAATATCGAGTGAAAGATTCCAAAACTTACCTATTAAAGCACACTTACGCAAGTCTTGAATCTAAGGAAGAAACATCTCCTCTGGAAAAGTAATGTCTACCAAATTGTTTTCCTGCTCTCTTGGTATTTCTTTATTCTACCATTGTAGAATTGGCTTCTTCTTTTTGGTCTTCTTTAACTTCTTTCTAGATATTTTTCTCCGTTTGGAAACTAGTGCGCTTTTTTCCTTATCTGGAGAAGAAGCCCATTTATCCTTTGTGGAGTCCCACTCTAGTCTTGTGAATGCACTTGCTCCAATGAAGGAAACCCAAAAAAAAAAAATCTTTGCGACTCTGCAATGCAATTACCCACACAGCAGAATGGAAGCCCCTCCGGCCCACTCGTGCCTCCCCATTAAGAAGCGCTTTCTTTGCTTGACATTTATCGAGACTAATTTTCTCTGGCTTCTTTGTATTCTCTATTCTAGAATTTCCTAGATTATAACTTTCCAACTTAGAATGGCTACCCAGATCCACCCTAGGGTTTCTTGCCACAATACTAGTTTGACCATAGGCATCAACTTCTCTAACCCTGCCCTTTATGGATATAAACTTACGCTCATTTGGATTGAAGGGACCTCTCTTACACTTATTGGTGTCTTGCAAACTTTCTTCCACTTGAACCTGATGCCTATTCCGATGGAATTGCTTCCCTTCCTCCTTTAAAAACCTATAATCTTTTGCTGCATCCATATACCGTCTGTTGAGGAAGCATTGATCCCCTTCTTGGTGAGGAGAAACAAAACCCACACACTGAGCTACTAGTTTAGAATACTGAATATCTCCTTCACATATATCAAGTCTTGGTTGTCTCTCACGATGCAAATGCCTCTGTGGGAAAAAAGGAGCCTAGTTAGGCTTTGAAAACCTATACACGACATAACCCCCACACTGAGTTGCTGGTTTAGAATACCGAATATCTCCTTCACGTATATCAAGTCTTGGTTGTCTCTCCCGATGAAAATCTATGCGTGACATAACCTGGTTGGCTTTTATGAGTCTAATCAAGATGCACAGGCCTATATAGGTTCAATGATTGCCTACAATAGCCCGAAGGCCCATAGAATCTCCTGTCACTATCAGAATATTGACCATTAAGCTACCATTTTTTGCCATGATGTAGAGCCATTACTTGCTAACTTTCAATATCTTTTTTGTGCCTATAGCACACACACCCCATTCAAAACAAGGACCCTCTCTTTCTTTGTCAGTTTGTTTTGTCACCACATTGTTTTGTGTGCCCCTATTTTTGTTGTCCTAGATGGTCAACATCCCTTTAAAGCGTCATCTTAGGCTGACCATGTCTTGCCCCTCAAAATTTGCTAAGTTCTAAGTCTTGGATTTCCTTTTGTACTTTACCCTTTCTGCTAGCGTATGTGGGACCTCCCGAGCCCAGCTTGTTGGGTTTCCCTGGTTTATTTGCACTTTTGGGTGGCCTTTGGCTTGCGCCCTTCCAGCATCCAAGTCTCGGCATTGTCTTTTCCATTTTGAACTTATGTTGAAACTGGTCGTCCACTGCACCCTCCAGGCCCGGTTCGTCGGGATTCCTCCGCGCTTTCACCGTTTCTAACAATTGTCGACTTGCATCCTTCTGACCCTCGAACCCCAACACCTTCTTCGCCATTTGTTTCACACTTGGTAATTTTTCAGATAGCCATGCCCTAATGTCTTTCCAGCCCTCAAGTTCTGGTCCTCCTACTGTCATCCTGATTTTTGAATTCCCCAACCTCACCATCCGTCATACCTGCATTTATTAAGTGCATTGATTGCACTTAGGGGTATAAATATTAGTCCTGACATGTCATTTTCACAAGTTAGGAATAACAAAAAGTGTAGTGCCTCCCCAACCTTCACCACCCTCACGCCCGAGACCTCCTTGCATCGTTCCTCACGAATTTGACATCTCTCTTCATCGGGTCTTCGACGTATACTTTTTTTCCAACCTCTTGTCCCATTTTTTATAAATTCATACTTAAGTAATGGACGATAAGGGATAAAATGATATGAATCGAATAGAGGGGAGATAATGTCACAAAACCCATGTATTGAAATCTTCAAAACATCCCTTGACAAACTTAAAGATCAAACTCATAACATTGTCTTCTCGTCGTTGTTCTTCAAATTGAGTGACAGTGCCCTCCGAGCTTAGGACTCCCTACTGCCTTGGCCGTTTAAAATCAAAATTTGACAAACTTGCCTCAATGGAAAAACTCCTTGCAAGTTCCGGACTCTAGAACTCTGCCTCCAGATTTCCACTTCTTCTCTACGATTTTGAATGGTGTTTTCCCGACGTGATGAAATGAACGCCTCCAAACGACCCTCAGGCCCTGGCCCCTAGACTTCCATCTGTGCGCTGCCATTGCCATTCTACTGTTCTAAATGATTGTCAAGTGACTGCCTTCTGGATTCCGGGTCTCAAGTGCCTCCCTGCCATTTGAGTTCATAATGGAGTTAAATGAAAACTCTAAGTCCTTGCCTCTATCGGAACCTACCCACCAAACTTCCACCATTGGGATTCCATCCCGTTTTGGTCATCCTGAATGGAGAACCCAAGCCATCCATCCGGCCTCCGAGCCTCGACATTCGGATCTCTACCGGGTTTTAACAAATGAAGTGAAAGGCGAAACCTCCCTCTGGGTCTGGTCCGTCGGGATGCAGGTTTCAGAATTTCATCCCTGCTTCATTGTTTTACACAACTATCCTTCAACAGAATCTTGACCTTCGCGGCCCGAGCATCCAATTGACAAAGGAAAATTTCCAAAGTTCCATCACACGTCCTTCTGCCTCCCGGGTTTCAGACTCTGGAACTCCGCCTCTGGAATGTCATTTCTCCAAAGCTAATTCAAACGGCTAACCCTTAACAACCCTCCCTCAATTTGATTTTGGATGCCCTAATGGTGACCCAAGTGACTTCCGATTTCAAAACAAACATTGACCCACGTGCTAAAATTTGACCCTCTCCCACATGAATACTTCAAATTACCCAAATACAAGGTAGGGAGAAATCATTTGGGTCTCCTTGCCCTGTTCACCCTTCAAAACAACATTCTAACAAGGAAAGTCTGGCCTCTGGGGCTCGGACCATCCAAATTACCTCCAGTAATCTAGCAATGGTAATTTTGATCAAATTTAGATTCCTTAAATGATAAATCATTCAATCTAACAATGTTTTTGTAGGGATTTTAGTTAATATTTGTTCCTTCATGCTTGATTGTGCTCACCTTGTCTCCATGTGCAGAATATATGGAATCAACTGCAGGAACCTCTAGGGCGGCTACAGAGAAGGACAAAGGAAAGAGAACTATGAAGGATCCTTGGGGAAAGGAATATAAAGATCAAATAAAATATCAGTTCCAGGGGCACCGTTTCACTCTAGAATCACAACCAAGTGGAAGGATATTTCTGAAATAAACATCGGACATGTCAACATTGATGATTTCATATAGAGGGTCAGGGTAAACCCTAAGACAAAAAATGCAAATTTAATCAAGAGTAGTGGCATAGCTAAAGTTGTAGGTTTCCTTCCCACTTTGATCGCCCCCGAGCTGGTAATGGATTGCAGAGAAGCATATCAACTAGAAACAAGAACTATTATTGATAGAGATGGGAACATTCTAGCTGACATGTCACCATCAGGAATAACAAAAACCTTTCATATTCCTATCTTCAGAACGATAGATCTACCTACTATCAAGGAATGCAAAGAAATGTGGGATGAAGACCCCATAAAATGCAAGAAGCTCATAAACCAGTACTGGCTAAAGGACAAATGAGGCAGTGCTACAAAGGTTCCTCTAGAACTCTTTCGCAACAACTTCTTTAAAGACTACCATGATTTAGTCACCCTGCTAAGCAGGGTAATGGCCCTCCCTGGTGTAGCCTATTTTCAAGAGTGGATGGTATACTTCATTGAGCATATCCTCTGTGGAAAGGACACCACATTCTATTGGGGAGGAATAATCAGTGACTGCTTACATAAAAAATTCATGAATGTCAAGAGGAACTCCAAGTTCTATATGACCTCTTACCTAGTATATTCACTGGTTGATCGAAGGCACTACCATGGGCTATTCAGAGCTCCAAACGAAGAGCTTGGTAGAGAACTCAAGGTTTATGACAGGTACCCCTAGCTACAATTCAAGAACTTCAAGAAGGACTACTACAGGGTGAACGATGCATTCATCACTTATATCATCAAGTTGCTTGGGGGTGACTTTGAAAGAAGATTCTCCCACAATGCTCGAGCTTTTCTAAAACATTATGCCTTTCTATTCATTCAGTATCCAAAGTTAACCTACATCCACATCCAAGGATTCTCATAAAATCCAAACAAGCTTCCCTGGTAACCTAATGACCGGATAATATTGTTAGAACTCTCTTGGCAATTGTGGCACATTCATGTTGTCCTAAGCAACAAACATATAGCGGGGATCCCTTATCCCCTTACACTCGGCCAGGGGATGTATGAGCTCTATACTTCCCAGTGTGTAGGAAATTCAAAGAAAGAGTTGGCGGGATACCATCTCAAATCCCACACGAATAGACCACAGATGGATCCATATGGCCATATCAGGACAAAAATTGGATAGGAGTATGCACATCTGCCTAGTGTTGAATATTTTTGGGCCGATTGTAAACATGACTTTGAAGTGCGCATAAGGCACTATATGCGGATGCCCACATACTTTGTAAAAAGGGTGAACTTGTTCCCAATACCAAATCAGCTGGAGGAAGAGGAAAGCACTATAATTGAACCTGAGTACAACACCGTCACCAATATTCCACTACCTATGATTGATTGGGATGAGCAGGAGGTCAAAAAAAATTTCATTCTCACTAAGCCTATTGAGGCTAGAATGAAGACATGGACTGATGGGTAGGTTTCCCAATTGAAACAACAGGGGATCATCCTGAACTTTAAGGGGATTGAAAGTGAGCCAAGTGGATCTAAGTGTGTGAAGGCTACATCAAATGGAGAAGAATAAAAATCCCCTTCATTCATTCATTCAAGAAAGAGAAAAGAGACCGATGAGCAACAGTCTAATCTTAAGGTGCACGCTAGAAAAGCCTCAGAAGGTGAGCTTTCCAAGAAACATAGAAGATCAAGTAGCATCAATGAGATGACATTAATTCAAGAGGATCCACTCCATGAGGGAGATGATATGGAGATAGATCATCCAAGGTCTCCCCCTATCTCATCCGCTGCTGCTACTATTGTTGCCACCACCCCGTTGATCCTGCACGCAGTAGTTTCTTCTTCTCCGCTGGTGGTGGATATCTCTGTACACCTTGTTTCTACCTCTCCCATGCCAAGGGTCATATCAGTGGATTCATCCTCGTCCACCACCTTTCCAATCTCCTCATCTTCCATGTCTCCTTCATTCTCTCTTCCAGTTGCCAACGCAATAACTACCATGCCTATGCTCACACGCCCCAAGTCCTTCACTAAATATCTGCAAAATGTGCCATCTGAGCTCTCAGGGATGTTTGCAAACCTGACAGTGTAGGATTCCATGGCCCAAGGAATGAACGCTATACCAGTTCATCCTCCTCCTACTGAGCCACCCAAAATGGAGGCCATGATGCAAATTTTTGAGGAATTGGAAAGACAACAATTGGAAGAAAACATAAGGTTAGAGGAAGAGGTGGATGACTACCCTGAGCATCCAATATATGAGTACAAAATAATTGATGAATCTGCCTATAAATCCTCTAGTGATGAGGGCGAGGGCCAGTACACAAAGACAATTGAAGAAATATCTGATCCTGAGCTTGACGTTGAGCTGGCTAAGGAAATCAAGGATATTGAAGATAAAGAGGTTGAGAAGCAACCTAGTATTGAAGAAAGGGTCACTACCACATAAGCATGTGATAAGTCTCCAATAGAGGAACATGGTCATGCCCCTAGACATAATGAAGAGGTATTCTCTCATGAGGAGCAAGAAAATAAGCAAGATAAGTAAGAGGATAAGCTTGAGGAAGAGGCTGAAACTTATAAGAGTCTAGAGATTGAGTAGCCCGAGGAACACGGGCCTGATGAAGAAAAAGAAGAAAAGGATGCTAAAGGGGAAGACAACCCCGATGAATGCTTGCCCACTAAATCCCCTATCAAATGCATAGTGTTCATACAAGACTTCGATGAGGAGAAAGAGGATACAGGGACAAAGCAAGAAGCTCTCAGTAATAAGGCTATTGAAATCAAAAAGGATGACATGGAAGGTGACTAGGAATCACCTAAGGAAAGGTCCTCGATGCCCAACTGGCTGGGAAGGCAGCTAGAAAATAAAGCTCCTACTCCCAAGGACCCAAAAGCAAGGCTGGAGGCTATATTGGCCCGAGCTCATATCAGCACCAGGAAGGAGAAAAAACCAAAAATCAGATCAAAGGTAACAATGGATGCCTCAGGATCTAGAATGGTTTAGGTAGCCACACCGGTGATTGGAGAACAAGGAATAAGTTACAACATATCCACCATCGACTTGGGAGTCACCACCAGAGAGTAAGAGGTATATCACCTCCAAGAATCCATTGCTACAGTGGTGCATCTCATCCAACAAGATAAGGTTTCCAAAGAAGAGCTTAAGGAATAGGTGGCTGATTTGATAGCCTACATCTAGCAGTGGTTGTCCACAGAGGAACAGCCTACAACATGCTTGGCCCAACCACAATTGCTATCAAAAGAGAAGACTGATAAGCTAAAAAAGAGAAAGAACTTGGACAAGACTATAGAGAGTTGGTTCTGGTAGGTCTTGGACATTAGATAATGAGCATCAATCGCGTTGTTCGGAAAACAAACAAATTCTTGGATATACAAAAGTCTCTTGAGGGTACGGGGAAAATTTTCACTAACTTCCCAAAGAAGTATGAATCTACCTACCCAAAGATTGAGGCTATCCTCAAGCTGTCGAGCGGGATCTAGGAGAAGGATTTTACATTTAAAGAAGATGATCACTGGCTGATGGATATCTTGAAGCAAGACTTTGAGAACCGGAAAGAGAGGTTGGAGCAAGTGCTTGAAAATGTAAACTCAGACATTGACTAGGCCAAGGAGGTTTGGTCAGATTGCAATTGATATATTTGAAACTAATGATAGGGTACGATATACCCATTGTCCAGATCGATGCAAAGAAGGTAAAGCCTCACTTCTAGAAGAAGATGGAAGATGGAATTTCGGGCGAGATAACCACTAATTTCATGGGTTTTACTACTTGAGACTTCACCCAATCAAAGTTATTTAGGGATCACGCCACCAAGTATGATGAAGACTAGGAGAAGCTCGTTAACAATTCCAAAGAGTAGAGCTACCAGGTGTTGAGATCCGACATCATAGAGGTCGATAAGCTCCAGTCGCAGATCCTAAAATTCATGGAATATGTAGCATTGAAAAAGAAAGAAAGCAACCCTATTGTTGGTGAAGAGCTACTTACAGAATAGCTACAACAAAGAGCAATCAGCAAAAGACAAAACACTATAGTGCTATCACTAGAGGCCAAAATAGGAATATGGACAAAAGTGTATTTTAAAATGTAATATATTTTGGGGGTAGGTGAAACCCTAATGTAAGTGAATATTGGCCACACAATGAGATCAAATCTTGGCCACATGTTTTTCCTTTTGGATGCTATAAATAGGAGTCTCCTCCTCTCATTTTGGGAGAGTTGAGTTGTTGTAAAGACATGCTATAGAAATTGCAATAGAAATACATTGACTTTGGTGCATTTCTGAGTTTCTTCTCATGTTTCATGATTCTTCTCTCATAGTTAGATGATTCAGCTGGATTTAATTTTCTATTTTAGTTTCCTTTCAGTTAAATTTGGTAGATTTAGTAATGTTGTTCCATGGTTATGAATATTTCTACTGTGTAGATGCCTTTCTCGTCCATACTTTTGGTTATTTACTACTAGTAGATGGTTGTGTAAAGTTAGTTTGGACTCAAATTTGTAGCTGCCGTTAAATCTTTACCTTTGTTCATGCATGTATGTGATGAATGAGTGGTAAACATCTGCAATCCTTAGAAGATAGCACAAATTTCATGGCACTGTGAAGTTTTTGGTTAAGTGAGATTTTGTATTAAGGAAGTTGTCCATAGTAGAGACCTCCATGATCATTGTTCATTAGTAGTTGCAGATCCAGGAAATATCTCTCTTCCTTGCCCTTTTTTCCTTTTATAATAAGTAACTTGTGCGAAGGTTCATTGCACATTATAAAGCCAAATCTTAAGTCAGAAATGAAGTTTAAGAATGTTGTTTGAACCTACAGCAAACGTACAACAACTTTTCATCTTTAAAACTCTATTTGTAGATCGACCTTCCTTCTAGCTTAACTTTTGTAAGTTCGCCCTGTGATTACCAGTAAGATCACATCAACATCAACTGAAATACTCCATGCAAGTCAAGACCTGACACCCAAGAGACCTTGGGGTCGTGATTTGTAAATTGTTTGCATATTTTTACCTTTCAAGAGAGGTAGTGCACTTACCCATTGCTTGTGTTGAGAAGTGCATAAAAGAACCATCAACAATCTCCATTATCAAATATTGTTGAGGTTGAAATTAGGGTTTTCAAATGCAAATTTTTTTGTTTGAATTCAACTTAGGTTTCAAAAAGCAATTAAGGTTTTCGATGATTTTTTTTTGTTTGATTTCAACTAGGGTTTTCAAATATATATTTTTTGTTTGATTTCAATTCAAGGTTTTCAAATGCAATTTTTTTGTTTGATTTCAATTTAGGGTTTCAAAAATCAATCAGGGTTTTCAAATGCAATTTTTTTATTTCATTTCAATTTAGGGTTTTCAAATGCAAATTTTTTGTTTCCTTTAAATTTAGGGTTTTCAAATGTAAATTTTTTTGTTTCTATTCAATATTTGAGGGTTTCATTTCATTTTTTCTTCTTCTTCTTCTAAAAATCACCATTTCTTCTATTATAGGTAAATAAAAATGCATAAAACTCTTAACAAATAAAAAAAAAGCATACTGAAATCTATCATTGTATTAAAATTTTCAAAAAAACATGAAAAAAGAAAAAAAAAAATGGAGGCGGGGTGTGTATCTAGAGGTCATTGTCTTCTCTCCATAATCGAGATCTCATGCACTGTTTAAAATTATTGAGTTTCATTTTTTCAAAAATAAATACCACTTGAAAATGGGATCTTGTTTCACGAAGGCCGGTTTGGGACCCATTAATAAATGAGATCTAGTTTTTTAAAAAATGGGATCATGTTTAGATTTTAGGCTCAGGCTCCTGAAGCTAAACATGATCTCATTTTTTAAAAGTGGGATCATGTTTATTAAAAAGTGAGATCCTATTTTTTGCATGCCGATTTTGGATTTTTTCCTAAGGAAAAAACTTCCACATTTTATGGACTCATCTTCTTACTCTTACCCATCCTTGACAAAATTCCTCCACTGAGATGAAAACGAGCTACCGGGTGGATGGGGAAAGGTGGTGGATGTGGGAATTGCATCATCAAATTTCATTTTTCTAAGGTAAGGGTGATTTAAATAGGGAATTTTCTTAGGGGTACAAATTCGATCCATTACAATACCATAGGCACCCTCACTTGTTTGCAATGAAAACCACTTTAGAATTGATAATTTCTAATGTTGAAACCCTCACCAACCAACATATTTCCTTTTTAGAGTGGTGAGAGGCCAAGAGGAAATAATATGTCAATGGATTATCGTATGATTAGGTGAGGGAACTAGACATTTCCAAATCCCAATTAGCACACCTTTTCATGAATCCTAAAATTAGATAACCCATTGATGTGCATAAGCCCAAATATTCGATTAAATGATGCACACATCAGGGTATGCTAGATAATTTTTGGGATCGTTGTTGGATGGTTTTTGATAAATCACCCAACAACAATCTTGATGTCCCCCAATATTTTATTCAAAAACTATATCCTGAATTTGTCATGGGTAGGTACGTAAACTACTTTGAAATGAGGAATTTCCAAGGTGTGGGTAGAGGAAAGCCTCAGGATAGACCCAAGGAAATCAAGTAACCCCAATTATTCCCCATCCTCCTATTACTCCCCCACCTCCAATGAAACACTGACAAATTGTTGTAGATACAATACATTACAATATCTTAGTCATACCTTCTTTGACTGGTCATTTGATCACACAAATCTCATAGTTCATTCAACTGTATGATAGTGATACACGACTTGTTGGATTAGCTTCTATTGTATACCCTTCTCTTCTCCACATATTTGTGTGCCCAATCAATGCAGTATGTGAAATTAGGTCCTCTTGCATAGCCTAATGAGCGTCCGACAGACACATTTGATTATGAGGTCTATCATATGTTAGATATAGGAGATGAGACAACAGAGGCCAGAGCATATCTTGGAGAGTCATCAAGTGTTATAGATGTTGAGGATGTTGGATATTATCAACAACATACAATGGTAAGACTGAAATTAATTGCATCGTACATTTTATCTTAAATTAATATTTTATAAGAGATGTTAGTACTAATGTATATTGATGTGCTAGATTTAATAGTTGATGATGAAGGATCAAATTACACAGGTCCAAGAGGGTACCCTTATGACCATTTTATTTGGCCTAAAGAGTAACTGTAGGGTATACTTTTTTGCACATACATGTTTACAATTTTTTATTTTATATGCATATCATTTAAATTGTGATTTAGATGTTAATTTTCCAAATCTATTATGATTACACATGTACATAGATTGATACTATTATTTATTCTTATCTTTTTATATAGAAATCTTCTAGTCCTACATCCATGATGACTACTTCTAAAACATTAGAAGAAGAATCATAAGAGGTGTATGTTTTAATTACATTCTCGACATTTATATTCTTACATTCTTGTCATTTTTATAATATAGGAAAATGTCATAGTTGGTTCATCCATGATCAGCCCTTCTACAACAAAAGAACAAGCATCATAGGAGGTATGTGTTTATTTTATATTGTAGATATATACATTTAGATAGGAGTAGATATATGTTTAGTTTACTTTTAAATTTTTCAATAATTATATACTAATTTGTATCAATTTTATTTTACCTGTTATAGTCCTTTTCCCAATTTAGCAATGTGACGAATGCTCAACCAATTAAATATATTAGGAATCTTGATCGTCATAAGGGACAATCATTTGCAGAACATCTTTCAGAAAAAGAGCAATACTTGAGGTAATCAAGAATTCCATTTTAGATAAATTATAGTTCAATATAGTGATTTTCATGTTAATTTGACAATTCTAAATTATATATAGTATATAAGTCTCTATTTAGTAGTCTAACTTGTCAACCATTGACATAATTAATCTAATTTATGGTTTGAATTTTTTATTGTGTAGGCATCTTCAGAGCCACCAAGTACTTTGAGGAGGCTTGATTTTGATGACCCAACAAAAGTTTAGGATTTTCTAGAGACATATAGGGTCACTTGTGGACATTTGGGGATCGATACATAGCTATTTGGCATATATACTGTATATGAATCTTGAGATGGCATATTCCACATTTTATAAAACTTGTTTTGAGTTGGTATATATGCACATACACAATTATTTTATAATTTGATATATAAAAATTGTCATTCAATCTAATGTATTCCTTGTAAGGATGTCTTTCTACTTTGAAACTTAAAATTGGAATGTATAATTAGTTTAGAATGGTTAAGTTATGATCAATAACATGTTATAGATTAATGAAATTGATCTTTAATAGAACTTATGAATTACAATTAGTAATCCATCTATGTTAGTGTTAATAAAAAATTCCTTAGGAAATTTCACCAAATTTTCTAACCATTTTTTTCTAAAAATTCAAGCTCATACAATGGCATTAAATCACACACATAACTTAGAAAGTAAATTATAAGGATTAAAAACCACTTTTTCTTTTATTAAATTGGAATGAGACTATCAATAGATACACTTCAAAGATCAATGTACAATGGCTAGTAGTTCATATTAAAGCTAACATAGTTTCAAATTGAAGCGCATAATCATTAATTTTTCATAAGGAAATTCTTACATTGTCTTAGTTTTATAAATGTCACTTGATGCTCAATATTATGTTGATTTATGAAAACATTAGTCAAGTCTTACAAGAAGTGAATAAAAGAAGCATGAGGTAAAAGGTGGAACCAATTAAGTTCATAATCTCTCAATATTTGTGGAAATAATTTTATAGCTAGTCTTTTATTATAAATGTAACACATAAATGTTGCTTTAAAATAATGAAGGTGGGTCAAGGGTTTGATTATACTATTATACATTGTAAACCAATCACTTTTTGGATATTTTTTAAGATACATTTTCAAATCATTTATATAGGTATTCATATTTGTTAATTCACTCATAATGATGGCCAAATGGTGGGAAGAGCTAGGTGGTGTAGAAATTAAAGGGACATGAGTAGAAAAATGGGAAGTGAAAGAAGAAAATGTGAGATGAGTAAATAAAGGAGAAATGGAGGAAATAAAGTGACATGAATGGAAAAAAGGGGAGTGAAAGAACAAAAGTGACACAAGTGAATAAATTAGCTATGGAGTAAATAAAGGGACATGATTAGAAAAAGGGGAGTGAAAAAAGCAAATAGGATTATTAGTAATCAAACCTAAGGAGTGTATTTAAGTTGATATAGCTACATATAGGTATATGAATGAAAGGTGTGGCTAAGGAAGTGATATGTGGTGGTTGAATAACATGAGGGATGTAAAAGGCATGAGAACCAACCATATAAATAGGATGGATAAAAGGAGACATATAGGATGGGTGAGAAATAAATTGAACACTATGGGAGGGTGAGTGATGTAAAGTATCTAGGGTTTACATTAAGGTTGAAAACTCACAAGTAAGCTATGAGTAGGATGGATTTAACTTAGGCATAGGGAATATACCATATAAGGATCTTGTATATCATCAATGGTTCTTGATATGAAATTATTATATTTAGGAAATGTTTATTAAAAATCAACTTGGTAAGAACACCAAAAATAAAAAATAAAGAAATAAAATATATTTACCTATGGTAGCTAATTAATTACATGATTATTTCAAGTTATTAACCTATTGGACTCAAGGGAACACTGAGAGGGGGGGTGAATCAGTGTTCTGCAAATCTTAACTTTATTAATCTAATATTAAAACCATTTGAACACTAAAAGATGAAAATTCACAAAGTAATCATCCACAACACCATAACACAAGGGTTTTTGCATGGAAACCCTGTTAGGGGAAAAACCACGGTGGAGGTTAATCCACAATTTGAGTACTCAAATATAAGTTTTACAAATGAGAATGCACTTGCATTCAGGCACACTTCCTAGAGCTCACTACTCAAAGGGAAGGCTTGCTACCTTAAAAAAAATAAAATTAAAACCATCTGAAGGTTGAACTGAAATAGTAGCATCTAGTTATGCCAGGTTACAGTTTCGGTTAATCTCATAGATTATATTTTGGATCCTTTGTCAAATTCTGCACTTCGCTTTTCTCTGCTCTTTCTGCTCTTCACATCACAAATTCATGTACAGATGAATTTGCACTATATCCTTCTAAATTTTGCACCACACATTAGTATACTTCACATTCCATTCATTCGCTATATCAAAATGATAAAACCGATCTCATATATATATCTACTATCAACGATTTGATTATTCATATGTCAGCTTCATAAAACATTAAGTGTTTTTCAACTATTGGCTAGATCCTTAATTAAATCTTTATGTGCACCATTCATAGTCATCCTAAACATAGTAGGGACCTAAACAAACATATTCAAACACATAAACATTTAATCAATTGCTCCTTATACATCTGCAATTACTATATTTCACCAAGTCAGCTTTCTAGCACAAATAACCAAAAGATTAGTGCACCGGATCTCCTAGATCGCATACTAGTGAATGCACATCAAGATACTTCATGAATAAGGTATTAAAAACATCAAAAAACCTTTCTCTAAGATCCACAACCCAAAATAATATTCCAGTGAGGTAATTGGATCACCATATTTACCTTTAATCGGATGCCCTGTTCTTCATTCTATTATGTCGGTGTGAACCAAAACTAGACTGTGGACTGGATCAGTGACTTAGGTTTCCATCAATGACAACACTAGAAGCCATATGCCGAAAATTCCCCCCTTTGGAATTGATGGCAACACTTAGTGACAAATGACTAAGTGAATCATTATGAGTACATTGCCATACTTCATTGATCTCTCTCCCCTATGCTTCAAAAAATCTAGGACATAGCTCCCCCTAAGATTGATGAGACATTTTTCACTACTCTCTCTCCCCCTTTGACATCAATGAAAAAACATAGGAACCATATGCCAAAAATTTAATGACAAAACATGTGTTCAAACTCCTAAAAGCTTCAAAAATAATTCAAAATTTTGAAAAAATAACAACTGCTACTTGAGTTAGAAAATTATCTTTCTGATTCTCCTTCATCTCTGAAAGGAATTTATTCCAAGCATCTATTGTGATCCCAATGATTATAATCATGTTGTTATTCTTGGATGTGCTATTGAAAATCTCAATGAGAGATTCTGGAATTGTAATTGCTTCCTCTAGATTTTCACATTTCCTTAGTATCTCAACCATTTGTTCCAGTTTGCATTCGGTTAGATCCTTCACTTTCCAAAAAGTGTTTACAAGTGTGTTCTTGGTGAATTGAAATTTTGTGTTCTCAAACTGTAGTTCTTGAATTATCCTCTTGATTTTACCATCCTGATCATGAAACATATCAAATCTTTTTCCAATCCCATTCAACTCTATTTCAATCTCCTCCAATTTCTCTTTGTATTTTCCAACTGTATGAGGCCAACATATGCAATAGTTGTAGATTTTCTTAGCTACACTTATGTATTACCTTGGCTCATTCATTCTCTTTTTTAGTTTGGTAAGTGATAGCCTGAACTGCCCCTTCAAATGTGAGATAACTTCACCTTCTTCTTTGTCTTGAGATTCAAAGTTCATTATTTCTTTTAAGCATTCAATCATTTCTTTAGGTAAGATGTTATGCAAACTCTCCACTTTGATCTGACTTTGCACAATGTGAGCACTTAGAACACTTAGAATCATATCCTGATCATATGAGGGTCTGATAGACCACAGTTTGGCAATTTTCTACATTCCACCTTCCTTGTGAATAATTTGTTGAAGCTTCTCCCTTGATAGGTCATCTTCTTCCTCACTAGCTTATGACATTTCCTTTTCTTGTTCTGATTCAACTAATTCTTGTTCATTTCCCTATGGATCCTCAGTTTCTCCATTGGATTCTTCATTTGGAATATCCATAATTTCCTATTCGTTTCCTTTTCCTTCAATTATGAGAATCTTGCATTCTGAAGGGCTATATTCAATAGTTTATTTTTCTCCTTTTTGCTTTTTCTCCATGCCACCGGAAGAGGAACCAACTTCAAGTGTTCTTATCAGAAGAGAAACATTGACTGAACCACACTTTCCAAGCAAATTCTTAAAAAAAATTCCAAATTCTTGATCCCAATTAGCCAAGCTCTTAGAGTATGAATATATTTTTTGCATACCGGTTCATTTACTTTCCACACCATATTTTTGATCTTTGGCAAAAAATTCAGGAAATACATTAATAAACATATGACTAGAGTACCGAACCTGAAAGGGTCACCTGTCTCTTTTGTTAATTACACATTCTCCATCAATTGATCCTTTAATAGTTTGCATAGATTAAAGTCCTGACCTTCCATTATCATCTTGTGGGAGATGTACACTGCACCAACCAAAGTTTCCCCTTCTCTATTCTTGAAAAGACTTTATATGATATTTTGTGCACAATGTACTTTGTCACAGGGTTATTGATTGTCAAAATTATTAGTGCCCTTTGATCTCCAATTATTTCAGTTAGGGTTTCAACTTCTTTGTTCCGGATGGATTTCTTTCTTGGTATGTCCCCGAAGTTACATAATCCAGTCAAATTATCAATTACTTCCTTCAAAATGATATAAGGTTTGTCCAGAATCAAGGTATCATCATGCAATCTTCTCAAGATTAATTTAATGACTTTCGCGTTCTCAAAGTACGGAAACTCATTCCAAATATCCAGATTCTTGTGTTTGGCTTCTTTCAATTGCTTCAATTCGTTGGGTAACAATAGATTTCTCATGGACCCAATCTTTTCACTATTGTATTCATCCAAAATGATTGACCCTTTGATTTGTTCCATTCTTCCTTTCGTATTTTATGTTTACCAACCGCACACCAAATTATATGGAAAATCCAAAAACAACTGAAATACCTAATGAGTTTTGAGAATTGTCGACGAATCTATTTCACTGCTTCGAAATTCTTCTACCGAGTGCTCTCCTTCTTTTCTTCCTCGATGAAAATTGACAAATTAGGGTTCCAATTTGACTTATATAGTTCACACACTTGCAATAAATGCATTTTCCCTAGGTTTTCCAAATACTTTGTTTTCTCAGACAGCGAGAGAAAAATTCTTCTGTGGACCTATGATTCTTTGAATTCTCTTGTGAAATTTCTCCAAAAACCTTTGCATATCATTAATACACCTTTTTGACCATCCTTCACATTCTGGTGCCAACTACGGATAGGGGAGGAAAGATTTTCTTGAACAACTCCCCCTAGGCCAGTGGCCTGAAATCAATTTTCAGAAGAATTACCAGAAGCAGGTTCTGGTGTAGAACCATTTCCAGCATTAGACTAGTTCTTCCTTACCCATGTCTTCTTCATCTGATCTCTTATCTCATCTGTAGTCACTTTTTCTTTTCCTTTGTCATAATTCTATATATTTCTTCCTCTGTATACTAGACCTCTTCTATACATATTTTTATTTTTGCATAATCTTACAATGTGACCATATTTATTGCAATTGAAACACATGGTATTTCCTTGTCCATACCAATCATTCCATTGATTTCTTCTTGATATGCATTGATTAGCAATATGCCCAAATCTTCCACATGTATAACATTCAATATTCCTTCTATTGACAAAGTAGTTTGACACATTTTTGCATTCATTTGATTTATGACCAGAATTTTCGCAATTGAAACATTGACCAAAAAATGATGAATCTCTTGATTTCATATTACTTCTACATTGAGCAGCCATATGACCGAATTTATTGCAAGTAAAATAGTATCCATTAAAAAATTTAGCATTAGGTTGTCTTATCGGATACCTTCCACCTTTGTTCATCTGGTTTCCTTGTCTGAAATTATTTTGTCCAGATTTGGAACTTTCTCCTTTTTCATATCCAAGACCTATCTTGTCATTTCCACTCTTTTTTCCTTGAGCCAGCTCATCAAGCTTAACTTAACTAATCTTAAACTTCTCCTTATATTCATTTGTAGTAGTAAGTTCATTTATGAGAATAAGAATCTCTTTTTCAAGTTCTTCTCCATGTTTTATGAATTGTAGTAGTTCACTTTCTATCTGAATGAATTCTCCATTTACTCTTTGCATTCATCATATTTCTCCTTTAATGACTGGGCAAGGTTCCCCTCATTCAATTCTTCCTTTCTTCAATCTCTTTAGTCAGCTTCATCACCATAAATTCCATTTCATGTTTTAGGGTAGCATTATCTTTAGCAAGCTTTTCACATTCTTCAATTATTTCCTTCAAGGTTTTATTTAGGTGAGAATAATCCATGTTTTCACTCTCTTTTTGCTTAATTTGGTCACAAAGATCGTTCCTCTTCTCCTTGGATTTAACAATCTGATCCTTCAATGTCGGAATGAATTTCTCAGCATCCCTAAGATTTGCTTTCAATTTCTGGACTTCTTCTTTAGACTAATCAACGTCATCAAGTGTCACAAAAAGTTGTTGTTGAATTCTACTAGAGTCCATCACATTCCAAGATCCACCTCAATATGCTAAACTTCTTCCGAGGAACTAGGCTCTGATACCAATTTTTGGACTCAAGGGAACACTGAGAGGGGGGGTGAACCAATGTTTTGCAAATCTTAACTTTATTAATCTGATATTAAAACTATCTGAAAATTAAAATATGCAAACTTACAAAGTAATCATCCACAACACCATAACACAAGGATTTATGCGTGGAAACCGTGTTAGGGGAAAAACCACGGTGGAGGTTAATCCACGATTTGAGTACTCAAATATAAGTTTTACAAAAGAGAATGCACTTGCATTCAGGCACACTGCCTAGAGCTCACTTCTCAAAGGAAAGGCTCATTGCCTTACAAAATTTTATATTTAAAACCATCTGAAGGTTGAACTGAAATAGTAGCATCTACTTATTCTAGGTTACAGTTTTGGTTAAGCTCATAGATTAGATTCTAGATCCTTTGTCAGATTTTGTACTTTGCTCAGCTTTGCTCTGACCTTTTTTGCTCTTCGCATCATAAATTTATGTATAGATGAATTCACACTATTAACCTTCTGAATTTTGCACCACACATTAGTATACTTCACATTCCATTCATTCACTATATCAAAATGATAAAACCGATCTCATATATATATCCACTATCAAGGATTTGATCATTCATATGTCGGCTTCATAAAACATTAAGTGCTTTTCAATTGTTGGCTAAATCCTTAATTAAATCTTTGTGCGCACCATCCATAGTCATCCTAAACATAGTAGGGTCCCGAATAAACATATTCGAACACAAAAAAAATTAATCGATTGCTCCTTATACATCCACAATTACTATATTTCGCCAAGTCGGCTTTCTAGCACAAATAACCAAAAGATTAGTGCATTGGATCTCCTAGATCACATACTAGTGAATGCACATTGAGATACTTCATGAATAAGGTATTACAAACATCAAAAAACCTTTCTTTGAGATCCATAGCCCAAAATAATAGTTCGGTGAGGTAATTGGATCACCATCTTTTCCTTTAATCGGATGCCCTGAACTTCATTCTATTATGTCGGTGTGAACCAAAACTAGACTATGGATTGGATGAGCAACCTAGGTTTCCATCAATGACAACACTAGAAGTCATATGCCAATATAACCATCTCATTTTTATTTTTTTTCAAAAATTTCAATGAATTCTTCATGATGACAATATTCTTCTTACTCATCATAATATATAACATGTGATCAACATAAGAGGTCATGGAAGAGAGGGGTCATGGATTTAACCTTGCATTTCATCATAGATTTAACCTAACACCTAAGATATTTTAAGGCATGTTCACACAATGATAGGTTGATGTAATAGTAAATTAAGAAACAATATACTTTAAAGAATAGTCATGGAAGTTATGTGTTCACTATAATGTATGGAAATAAATTACACCCTACATAGAGGGTCTAAGGGTAAAATGAAAAATCGATTAAACTAGGTATATTCTTAAAAGATATTAGATTGATTAATGTAAAGAAATATTTACATAACTAAAATAGAGAAATAGAAATGTTGAAAGGGAATAAGAGCTTATTTAGTACTAGGCATATTTTTGTTTTGCGCATCCTAGACCAAAAATTACTATGCCAACATGTCCAAGTGGGAAACTAAATGCTAGGGAAGGGATTTATTCATTCTCCAAGTCACCTGATCATTTCAAAGTGCACTATTTTGACGTAGTCTCTTAACAGCCTTAAGAGCAAAAAACTTCCAAAATATGATGGAGTGGTTCTTGAAGCTCGTGAAACCTAACATGTTGCATCTACATGTACAAGTCCCTATGGCATCCCTCCACATAATCCTCTCTCATTTTTGGTCAACTCAACACTATTTGGACATGCCATCATTGAATGGAAACATGTAAAATGTGTTAGTAGAGAGCATTGAAAATTTGGAAAGAATCATATTTTTTGTTTTATGCTTCCTAGGCCAAAACTGGTTGCACCAACACATCCAGGTGGGCAGATAAATGATAGGGAAGGGATCTATTTTGTTCTCCAAGTCACCCAATCATTTTGGAGTGTACTATTTCAGCAGAGTCTCATACGAGCCCTAAGAGAAAAAAAATGCTAAACTATGGCAAAGTAGTTCTTAGAGCTCATGGAACCTAACAATGTTTTGTCTACACGTACAATTCCATAATCCCTCCACATTAAAATGTCTCTTTTTTGGTAAACTCAACACTGCTTTAGCATGCCAACTTAGAATGCAAACTCACAAAAAGTGTCAGTAGAGAGAAATACAAATTTGGAAAGAAGAAATTTTTTGTTTTTTAATTCCTAGACCAAAACTGATTGTACCAACACATCCAAGTGGGCAACTAAATTCTAGGGAAGTTTTGTGTTCATTCTCAAAGTCACCCGATCAAATCGGAGTGCACTATTTTGACATAGTCTCTTATGAGCCTTTTGAGCATACACATGAGATACTTACACATGAACAAGAATACACTTGGAATTCATGAATATACATACATACGTATGATATTAAACTTTTCATTCATGAACATACATACATACATTGTGAAATTGTTTACCTATGACCATCCAAATGTAATCAATCTAGTTACATACAATGTGCATTGTTTTGATTAGTAAGGAAAATAAGGTTTTGAAGAGACCCAAAACCCTTTACATCAAGACACAAAAATTGTTCCTGATATGAAAATATAGCAATTAATTAGTAGCCAACCAACAACCAAAACACAACAGTTCAACAGACAAAAAAACAAGAAGCATGTTGGTGTTTTTAATAAACCAAGCTGATCTCACAAAATAGCATATGGAATTGTCATCTTCCAATGGTTAGCTAATTGGAGGGATTGACCAATGAACGAGTGAAATATTGGAAAGCATTCCTCCTACACTTTGGGCTCTGCAAAATCTAGTATGGTGATCCCACATGTAATGTATTTAAGATCCTCTGTGCCAATTAACCTTGTACATTGTAAATAATAGATAAGCTCTACACACAATTGCTTGATAGTTCAATAGATCTAAAGATCAAGAAAATCCCTTACATATTACTTTTTTCAAAAACAATAGAGCATGGTATTGACTTGACGTATATTTCAACATGAAATTTAAAGAATTAAATGATTTGAATGTATTGTTTGTGAATGATTTAGAATATTACAACACAAACACACATCCTAGGATAGTGCCTTAACCAATTAAATAGAAATCAAATTGAACAAAAACTTAACACTTAGCATCACAAATCTTCTACAACGCTGCATTACAAAATTATCCTTAACTATTCAAAACTAGAACTCATTATCATATCTTGATACTCAAATCACATAAACCTATGATTTCATCCAAGCAATTTAACTAATTCTTTGAATTAGGACAAAGAAAAAACCATAAATTCATCAAAACATAAAGAAGACCATTTAAACCACCCTTGATTATTTCATTGATAATTCAAATGATGAATACACCAAGAGAGAAATGGCTTTGAACCTATGCCATTCTTTATACTCAAATGCTAGTACTGTTATAGAAAATTATTTGCAAAAAAAGAACTCTTAACCTAGATATAGACTCAATTCTATTCAATGTATTGTCTCTTACAAAATTATTCTTTGAGATCAATTAACCACCCGTAAAATTGGCCCTGAATTGCCTTTTATAAAAACAAGGGAGCAAACCAAGCCTTAGGAAAATGTACACATGTCACTTTTTCATATGACAATTACAATTACATTTCAAAAGACTGTTATATTTGTAAAATCAAAGGGAAAACATCCATATGAGACAAAATTCATTTCTATTTGTTGGTGGAGATATGTCCTACCTTCCGAAAGGCACTTTAGTCGATGAGAATATCCTTTCCACGAGCAATGACACTTTTTCTACATGCTCCCAAACTTTGTAGGACGAAAAGCATGAAAATAAGAAGAAAGAAAAGAATAAAACATCTCCACATCAACATCCTAGTGTCATCAACTTTGAATTTAGGAGGAAACAATATTTAAACATTGGCATAACAAAGGCTCAATCTAAATTGTTTCCAAGCCATGTATTGTATTCCTTTTGCCACAACCATCCTTACTAAAAAACCATTCCTTGTTGAAGACACAAGATAAAAATTCATTACCATTGTGCAACTAAAATACAACTCACAAGTCTGGGATATTAGCATATTTTGTCTTCCAAAGCTCAAAGTCTTCATTAGAAGGTCAGTCATATGCAATGACCTCATCTGCCTTGATCTTGTATGAGCTATATCTTATAACCACTTGGTTGGCTTATTTATCAAAATCCTCAAGGAAATTTCCTATGAGAGAGAGCTTATCCATACTATCCTTCAACATTTCTATGAGCAGGTACATGGAAATGGGTAGCAATTTTGTGGACATATTCAAAAAAACTTTTGAAAATTCATAATGCGAGCGCATTATAACACGCTCGCGTTATGGCTTGTTATGTTGAGCCTGAGGCTCAGCAACAACAAGCCAATAATGCAAGCCTGTTATAATGCGAGCACATTATTGCTTGTTAAAAGAAAAAAAAAATGTTGTCATTCTTATTTCGACTATTTTTTCTTCTAGTCGTGGCCAAAACCCCCATATTTGGTGCTCGTGTTCTAGGAGGAGCCATTCAGAAAAATTCTTCACCAACAATTTCTATTTCTTTGTAACGATGGCGCCACAACAAGGAGGAGGTGTGAGAGGTAAGGATTTTGTGCTTTTTGTTTTAAATTAGTTAGTTTTAGGTTGAATTTGATATATATTTGTTTGAATTTTTAGGAGATGTAAATCAACCTGCAAACCCTCAAGATCTTCAATAAGAAGACCAACCAAATCCTCAAGATCAAAATCAACCACAAAAACAACCTCCTCCACCAATCACTGAACCCCCTCCTGGCACTCAACAAAATTTAATGAGTGAAATTGAGAACAACAAAAATAAAATTGAGGATTTGATTAGTAGGTTGAGTGATCCAAATGGTTCAACCATAGAAAGGATGACCCTAGCAAATTAATTGAAAGATATGTTAAAAAATGTAGATTCAATTAGCAAACAAATGACTGGATGGCAAGATAGGAGGCAAGTGGCTAGGGATTATTATGCAAATAAACTATCATAAAAAGATGTAAAGGATTTAAATATTACAAAAGGTGATTTGTGCTCATTATTCACCGACCCACGCACAAATAAAAATATTGCCCTCAATGTGAAGAGGTTTTCTATCCATTGGTTCCACCACCAACATATTAGGGACCAGTTTTAAGATAGGTGGTACATGGTATTCAATTACCCATTGTGCAACAATTGCGAGGTCCCATAATATTTCCTTAGGAAACTATACAATGAGTGCATATTGAAAAAAATCCCAAATTATTTTGATGTGAGGGATTTCTAGGGGAGAGGTGGGGGTTCAGCTCAGGATAGACCCAGTGCACAGTCGAATCCTACACAGCAAGGTAGACAAGCTCTCGTTAGGCCACCTCGTGAGCACGTTGTTGCGCCTTCCATCATGAAGGAAAGTGCTAATGTGGAGACATTGCAAGTGATCAACACTTTGACCCAGAGTTTGATCCATCATACTAGCCCTATTTTGCAGTGCCATCTAGGGGAGTCTTCGAGTGGTGGCCTTCGAATCCATGTGTGTCAATCTTGTGGGGCGACTTGTTCATATGACCCCACCGACACTCAAGAGGCTGCTACACATGATTTGTCTGCAACTATGGAGATGGAGAGGGCAGCTGAAATTTTGCATGAGGCATATGATATTGATAGTCAGGTAAAAGTAAGCATGTTCATTGAATTTAATTTATTAAATTTCAATTTTGAAATGCAAGATTAACTAAAAATGTTTTATGATTTTAATAAAATTCCAAGGTCACAGTGTTGAGACTGGATACACTAGCCCCCCACCTACTTATTTTTGTAGTACACCTATCACTAGGGTATGTAACTAGTAAAAAATTATAAATTTATTACATGTTAATAGCATTGTTTTACGAATGGTAGTTTAATATGTGATTTTGGATGTTGAACAGACTAATATTGGAGGTTTCGATGGAACACTTCCCAGTGGCGGTGGATTTACTCAAACCTACACAGAGGTAATAGAATAAAGAGTTTAACTAATGAATTGTACTTAATAGATTTGTGTAGTTTATATGCACATCGTTGATTATGTTGAATAATTTGTTGTTTTATTTTCAGATGTTGCAAGTTGAAACACCTGCGAATGTGACGAGGGCAATGGAGATTGGTGTGTCATCTACTATACAATCCTTGATGGATTTGATAGGGGAGGTATGAGGCAAATTAGTAAATTTACATTTACATTCGTCAAGTTATAGATGTTAGTTAGTGAAAAATCAAACCATTATTGATTCACGTAGTTTAATTTCTATTTGTATGGTTTATACAGGGCTTGAGCATGCCTGAGCATGGGCATGAGAATATATCCCTCATGGAGAGAGATCATGAGATGGTGGTAAGTGATTATTTTGTCAAATATATTATTTTTTATAATGTAATTTCTATATATTCGTGTCTTTACTTCTTATTGTAACGGTTAAAACTCCACCATGAACTAAACACTAGGAGGAGCAGCAGGAGCACTCCTCGAGCATAGTAAAAATGAGTTGAAGACCTATCACCATCTGATCGAAAAGAAAAGGGAAAGATTTTATTTACAGAGCATGGAGACCAATGACTTTTGATTCCAAAGCCCTTTGTTGTATGCCTACATGGTAGTTTTGTACATATTTTGTATTGGACATATTTGACATTATATGTGTATATGGCATTCTTGTAAGCCTATATGGCTATTTTGTACATACATTTCATACTTATATCGACATATATTGATGTATTCCTACATGGATATTTGGTTAATACAAATATCTTTTATCGATGGTGTCCATATTTTCATTCTAAATTGATGGTTCAATAGATATGAGTTACATGTATTCAACTGTATACTTTACAATTTACGTGTATACTTTGTGGCTTATGTGTTTTCATGAGTATACCTTGTATTCGTGCATATACTTTGTATTAATTTGTGTATACTATATATTCATGTGTATACTTCTTGAGGCTTACGTGTTTTTGAGTACTTTTGCTTCCCTTATTGACATGTACATGCTTGACTTATTCACGTGTATAATTATTAATTGGTTAGCCCTAGTATTGATCATTGTTGTCCTTCATGGTTTGTCTTGAATATTAATTGATTGATGCTAAACAGCTTTATCTAAAAGAAAAAAACACCTTTTCAATTGGTATTCCATTGAATGATTCATAAAAATATTCCAATATGTTCTTGATGCGTCACCATCAAAATATTTATATGTCAACTTTTTGCAATATTATTTTTTGTATACGAAATGGACTCAGGAGAAAGCAAGTTATAATTTATAACACAAATAAGAAATGGACTCAATGTTGTCCTAGACCCCTAAATAGGTCTATTTAACAAAGCAACACATTCTCAATCACTTTTCAAATTGCAAAGCACCAAGTTGTGATTTGACACAACTTCTCTCAAATATGCCCACTAAGACTCCAACATTCACTTGACTTAACAGGGTAACTCAACTACCCAACCATGGAATCTATCAAACTAGACATGAATAGAACTTGGAGTAGACTTGGAAACCTCCCAACATGACCAACCCAACTCAACATAACTCACCTTATGCTTGGGAACAACCTCTGACCTATCACTTCCAAACTAGGCCTCTTATTCCTTGCAGCCTAACCAGCTAGGACAATCAACACAAGAACCACACAAAAGGAATTAACCAAACCAAGGACACTGGTTCTAGGAATCTTATACCAATTCCCACAAGTCTTTAAAGGCCCATGTCTTGACAACAAAAGACAAAGCCATGACAAGCCAAAACAAAATGCTACAAGGTAGGCCTAATTAGGCTACTCCACACAAGGAATCAAGTACCTTGGCTCACCCCAACACCCCTTAGCCACAAATAGGTTCTTACAACCTTTTCCAACACAAATAAAATTCTCCCAAGCACCCTTGTCACAAAACACTTATGAAAACAATCAAAAATCAGATTTTACACAAAATCAGGCTTGTCACATTGATATGTCAGGCCTAGAATGCCAAAGATATCTCTCCCACTGTAAATCCATTCTTTTAAACCAACATGGAATCAAAATATACATGGTACTCTAATTGTTCCACGCCCTCAACTAACTAAAAACCAACTTTCAAAACAAGTAACCATTGCATTTCAAATTTGTTGCTTTAACCAACTTACAAATTTGCAACTTTAGACTCCAACCTAATGACTACAACTAATGACCTCTAAACCCACATAAATGGATTATAAATAGCTTTATTACATCAACAAAACTCCATTCTTTCACACTCATATACAAATTCACAAATTTGCCTTCAAAGGCTAAAAAGACAACTTCTAGTGCAAGATTGAAATTTTCACATTTTTTATCACTAGACCCAAAAGTCACCCTAAAACATACCTAATGGTCTTAATTGACCTTATTCAAGACAAAGCATGCTCAAAATTCCCACAACAACCTATTAACCAACCTATTCACCATTAGATAATCACTAAAACCACTGAACTAGACCTTTTTCATCAAATGGAGGAACAAGGTGCTTTGCACCAATGATCATACACTTTTTGTGTGGAATACTTGGACTTCTCAATTGTCATTTGTATGTTTATCTTTTCCATTGTTTTGCATGCCATCATAAGGTATCAAGCCGGTTGAACGCAACTCGGATCAATTCTGCATGTTTGGGTATGAAAGAGGACTATTCCTAGCGTAAACCTACCTATCAGGACGCGTTGAAGCAATTACTTTGGTCACATGAATTACAAAATGAAATTTGCACCAATTTGCAACTTTACACTGCTTCCATTTGACACTTTCTCCATTAAGTGAAAATCCGCTTCCATTTGACTTTATTGATTGTAAATATTCAAGAATAAAAAAGATATTCGTTTTGCTCGACCTTACATGCTTTATATCACTTCTCTAATCACCTAATGACCTCTTTGAGATTTTTAATACATTACATATGACCATTACATGACCTTTTTCACATTTTTTACATTTCAAAATTCAAATTTTGCAAATTTTCCTATTGAATGCATTTACAAAACAAGGTGCTACTACACCAAACATGAACTCCAAAATTACAGTATTTGAGTAAATATCATTACAAGTAAATCTCATTAAAAAATCTTAGGTATTTCATTCTCATAGATCTTTTACAATGTAATTCATACATTTGATATTCTCTTTAAATGTCTACATCATAGGTGCTCATTATGAGATGAATATCAATTGAGTAACTTGAGATTCCCTCGCTAAGCTTCACACGCTCTTTTATAATGGCTTGAAATAAGAATTGAGATTTGTCAAGATCATCAAAATAAGGATGTTGCATTGCATTTTTGGCTGAGATTCTCTTTGATGGCTCATAAATCATCATTTTCTGTAATGAGAGATCAGTCAATTTTTAGTAGTTTACTTACAAATACACAAAGTAAAAGAGAAAAAGAAAGAGCATCCTAAATGGGAATGAAATAAAAATAGATGGAAGGCACTTACAGATAGGAATGCAGGTCTCACAACTTAGTCACTCTTGGTCATGCATCTTCATTGGGAATTCCAACATACCTATTGCACACAACACCTCTCATGAATAAAGTAAGTTGAAATTTTAGATTCTCTTATAATGTCTACATCATAGTTGCTCATGATAAGGTTAACTTCAAATGACTAACTTTAAATTCCCTCACCAAGATTTGCACACACTTTTCGAATGGCTTCCAATCATGATTGAGATTTTTCAAGATCATCAAAATAAGGATGTTGCATTGCTTTTCTGGTTGACATTCTCTTGGATGGCTCATATATCTGCATATTTTACAAGGGGACACCAATCAATGTTTAGTAGGTTACTTAAAAATAAGCAAAGCAAAAGAAGATGATAGCATTGGCATCAAATAAGTTAATGTGCATACAAGTATAAATTAATAAGAACCAATGTGCATATAGTTACAAATTAATCAAACAAACCATTCGGGTATGCTCTACTCTTTATTGTGTCAAGTATTGCCTCATGGTTAGACTCATGGACCTTCCACAAGGTCTTGTTCAAAGGTCTAACCCCACATTTGGTAAAACGAACATTGTATGCCATGAAAAGGGTCGAGTAATGAAGAATCTTACGATGCGTGTCAAAGTCCTGAAACAGCCAATGTTTAACACTCGAATGTGGGTACCTTCTAAGTCATGTTCCAGTAACCACAACTGAGTCTGTAGGGTATTCGATGTTTTCTCCATCTATAATTGGGGCCTCCAATTTCTTTTTGGCCTCAACACAATGACACAAGTAATAGTTTGTTCCCTCTTCATTGTCTTCATCTGCAATAACTACATAAACATGCCCTACATTGATATGTGCAACAAATCTCTTGAAATTAGTCAACATTATGAATACAATACAAAGTAAGATAATGATATGGAATTTCAACAACTAAGCAAGTAGATATATCACCTAGTTGAACCAGATCTGATATGTGGTCAAAGTTGTCTGATGATTCAATCTGTGTTAGTTCCAATGCCATCAGAAGGTGATACATGTGAAGTGGGCTAAGATAACTTGCCATCCATTTGTCAACCCACTCCCCTAACTCACAATCATTCCAGGCTTGCATTGTACATTAAGAACAAAAGCATGCCATCTTTCATGTATCGATACTCCATGAACTTCAATTTGAGCTAAGGAAAGAGTGTACCTCACTCGATCCTGTTAGTGTAGAACAGTCCTCATATGGTGCAATGTTATTATCATCCATCAACCAAAAAATCTACGAACTAAAAATGTACCTTCATTACCTGCATCCATCGAAGAATTACACCACTCGACGATTGATTTTTCATCTATCAAATTTGCACTGTCTTTATAATTTAACTCTTCTCATGCTAATTCTTTTTTCACACATGCTCCTGCACCATCATGCTCCCCCTTTCCATGTCTAGCCTCACAAAAGTTCCACATATATTGAACACCTGTAATGACATGCATCCTGCACAACCAGTAGAACATGCGTGAGTTCTTGATAGTACAGTACTAAAAAGTGTACAGTATATCATGATTAATTGCCACATACCAACATAAACATACCTATTTGGACACATTGGAATAGTCCACCTAGTCACATGAGTTGCAGAGAGAAATTTGCACCACTTTGCAACTTTTCACTGCTTGCATTTGACACTCTTTTCATCAAGTGAAAATCCATCGCCACGGAAAAACCACTCCGAGATAGCCAAAACCGAGAGAGGTTTTTCTACAGGGGCCCAACGTGATCTTGTAGGATAAGATGATAATTTTCTAAGAATCACGGTATTCGAGTAATAGTATGTTGAAGTTTTTAGCCATTTAGAACTTTGGAACCTTAAGGGATCGATCTGGTTGAACATACCTAAGAGCGATTTCGTGTGTTTGGGTGTGAAAGAGGACCATGCCTACCATAAACATACCTATTTGGATGTGTTGGAACAATCTTCTTGGTCACACAAGTTGTAGAGTGAAATTTGCACCACTTTGCAACTTTGCGTTGCTTCTATTTGACACTTTTCCATCAATTGAAAATTTGCCGCCACGGGAAAACCACTTCGAGATAGCCAAAACTAAGAGAGGTTTTTTTAGAGGGGCCCAACGCAATCCTATAGGATTAGAGGAGAAATTTATAAGCATCATGGTATCCGAGTAACATCATGCTAAAGTTTGCAGCCATTTAGCACTGTGGACTCTTAAGGGATTGATCTCATTGAACGTAGCTTGGAGTGATTCCGCGCGTTTGGGTGCAAAAGAGATCCATGCCTAGCTTAAACATACCTATTCATATGCATTGGAATAGTGTGCTTGGTCACATGGGTTGCAAAATGAAATTTGCACCACTTTGCAACTTTGCACTCCTTGCATTTGACACTTTTTTCCATCAAGTGAAAATCCACCGTCACGGGAAAACCACTCTGAGATAGCCAAAACCAAAAGAGTTTTTGTAGAGGGGCACAACACAATCTAGTAGGATTAGACAATAATTTTCTAAGTGAAAGGGAATAAGTTTTATGGGGTTTGTGTTGTTGCCTCTGTAGGTTTTGATGGAAAAGGGCATAAAAATAAGGTTTCACCCTAGGGTTTGATAAAATATTGCATGTAGAGGTTGAGTGATTGTATTTTGAGTTTTTTTAGGTGATTTTAAGAAGGTTTGAGGTGATGGCATGTTCTGCTAAGGTGTGGAACCATTCCTTTCAATAAACCCTCCTTATACTAGCATAAAATAAGGGTTTTGGTTTTGAATGGTGGAGTGAGTTTGTCCTGAGATAAATTGTGGATCTGAGGGTTTGGATACATAATAATTACTTCTCCAACAATTTAAGGTGGTTGTTGAATTTTTAAAGGTATGTTCCTTTGTAAATTAGGCCTAGTTAGCCTAATTAGGACAGCGAAGAAGGTCATTTTTCATGCACATGTTCCAAGACAATCACTATTGATTTTGAAGTATGTGTTGTAACTCAATAATATATCTAGATCAGTCATTTTTTGTGAAGTCATTTGAAATTTTTTCCTCAAAACACCACTTGGAGCAACACTTTTCACTTGAAAATTCATCATAAAACCCTTTAGCATAAACTACACCTTTGTTTCTTCAATTCCCTACACAAATAAACACACACACACCTAAAACATCCTAATACTAACTTGCTCCACTGATCTAAACTATCAAATTCGGTGGAGTAGTCATTATTGGTTTACAAAGCGAGTTGAGAAAAATCAGTTCAAACTAATGATAAACTTAATGGATACCATCCTAAATATATTCAAATGAAAGATACTTCATTATTCTACCTTAAACAACAAGATTCAAGGCCTTAAACAACTGTACAGGCCGTACAAGTTAATGAACAACTGGAAAAACTCATAAAATCACTTAACTAGGGACCTTATTGATTATAAATATTCAAGAATACAAAAGATCTTTGTTTTTCTTGACCTTACATGCTTTATATCACTTCTCTAATCACCTAATGACCACTTTGAGACTTTGAATACATTACATATGACCATTACATGACCTTTTTCACATTGTTTACATTTCAAAATTCAAATTTTGCAATTTTTTCTATTGAAGGCATTTATAGAACAAGGTGCTACTGCACCAAACATGAATCCAAAACTATAGTATTTGAGTAAATCTGATTACAATGCCTTAGATACTTCTTTCTCACATATAATTTACAATGTCACTCATACATTCAAGATTCTCTTTAAATGTCTACATCATAGGTGCTCATTATGAGACGAATATCAATTGAGTAACTTGAGATTCCCTTCCTAAGCTCCACATGCTCTTTTATAATGGCTTGAAATCAGAATTGAGATTTGTCAAGATCATCAAAATAAGGATGTTGCATTTATTTTTTGGCTGAGTTTCTCTTTGATGGCTCATAAATCAACATTTTCTGCAACAAGAGATCAATCAATTTTTAGTAGTTTACTTACAAATACGCAAAGTAAAAGAGAAAAATAAAGAGCATCCTAAATGGAAATGAAATAAAAATAGATGGAAGGCACTTATAGATAGGCATGCAGTTTTCACAACTTAGTCACTCATGGTCATACATCTTCACTGGGAATTCCAACTTACCTATTGCACACAAAACCTCTCATGAATAGAGTAAGTTGAAACTTTAGATGCTCTTATAATGTCTACATCATAGTTGCTCATGATAACGTTAACTTCAAATGAATAACTTTAAATTCCCTAACCAAGATTTGCACACACTTTTCGAACGGTTTCCAATCATGGTTGAGATTTGTCAAGATCATCAAAATAAGGATGTTGCATTTCTTTTTTGGTTGACATTCTCTTGGATGGCTCATATATCTACATGTTTTGCAAGGGGACACCAATCACTATTTAGTAGGTTACCTAAAAATGAGCAAAGTAAAAGAAGATGATAGCATTGGCATCAAACAAATTAATGTGCATACAAGTATAAATTAATAAGAACCAATGTGCATATAGTTACAAATTAATCCAACGAACCATCTGAGTCTACTCTACTTTTTATTGTGTCAAGTATTGCCTCATGGTCAGACTCACAGACCTTCCACAAGGTCTTGTTCAAAGGTCTACCCCCATATTTGGTCAAATGAACATTGTATGCCATGAAAAGGGTTGAGTAACAAAGAATCTTACGATGTGTATCAAAGTCTTGTAATAGCCAATGTTTAACACTCGAATGTGGGTACCTTCTAAGTCACATTCCTGTAACCATAACTGAGCCTGTAGGGTATTTGATGTTTTCTCCATCTATAATTGGGGCCTCCAATTTCTTTTTGGCCTCAACACAATGACACAAGTAATATTTTGTTCCCTCTTCATTGTCTTCATCTGCAATAACTACATAAACATGCCCTGCATTGATATGTGCAATAAATCTCTTGAAATTAGTCAATATTATGAATACAGTACAAAGAAAGATAACAATATGGAATTTCAACAACTAAGCAATTAGATATATCACTTGGTTGAACTAGATCTGATACGTGGTCAAAGTTTACCGATGATTCAATCTGTGTCATTTTCAATACCGTCAGAAGGCGATACGTGTGAAGTGGGCTAAGATAACTTGTCATCCATTTGTCAACCCACTCCCCTGACTCACAATCATTCCAGGCTTGCATTGTACATGAATAACAAAAGCGTGCCATATTTCATGTATCGATACTCCATGAGCTTGCATTTGAGCTAAGGAAATAGTGTACCTCACTCGATCCTGTTAGTGTAAAATAGTCCTCATATGGTGCAATTTTAGTATCATCCATCAACCAAAAAACTATATGAACTGAAGACGTAACTTCATTACTTGGACACATCGAATCATTACACCACTCGATGATTAATTTTGCATCTGTCAACTTTGCATTGTCTTTATACTTTAACTCTTCTCATGCTAATTCTCTTTTCACACATGATCTTGCACCATCATGCTCCCCCTTTCCATGTCTGGCCTCACAAAATTTCCACATATGTTGAACACCTGTAATGACATGCATCCTACACAACCAGTAGATCATGCGCAAGTTCTTGATAGTACAATACTAAAAAGTGTATAGTATAGCATGATAACTTGCCACATACCAAGATAAACATAACTATTCAGACATGTTGGAACAATCCACTTGGTCACACAAGTTGCAAAGAGAAAATTGCACCACTTTGCAACTTTGCACTACTTGCATTTGACACTTTTTTCATCAAGTTAAAATCCATCGCCACGGGAAAACCACTTCGAGATAGCCAAAACCAAGAGAGGTTTATGTAGAGGGGCCCAAATCAATCCTAAAGGATCAGAAGAGATGTTTCTAAGAATCATAGTATCCAGATAATAGCATGTTGAAGTTTTCAGTCATTTAACACTTTGGACCCTTAAGGGATTGATCTGGTTGAACGTACCTCAAAGCAATTCAGCATGTTTGGGTGTGAAAGAGGACCATTCCTACCATAAACATACCTATTTAGATGCGTTGGAACAGTCCTCTTGGTCACACGAGTTGTAGAGAGAAATTTGCACCATTTTGCAACTTTGCATTGCTTGCATTTGACACTTTTTCCATCAAGTGAAAATTTGTCGCCATGGGAAAACCACTCCGAGATAGCCAAAACCAAGAGAGGTTTTTGTAGAGGGGCCCAATGCAATCCTATAGGATTAGACGATAATTTTCCAAGCATCATGGTATCTGAGTAACAACATGCTAAATTTTAGAGCCATTTAGCACTTTGGACTCTTAAGGGATTGATTTGATTGAATGTACATCAGAGTGATTCCATGTGTTTAGGTGTGAAAGAGGACCATGCCTAGCGTAAAAATACCTATTCGGATGTACTAGAATAGTCCTCTTGGTCACATGAGTTGCAGAACGAAAGTTGCACCACTTTGCAACTTTGCACTGCTTGCATTTGACACTTTTTCCATCAAGTGAAAATTCGCTGTCACGGGAAAACCACTTCGAGATAGCCAAAATCGAGAGAGGTTTTTGTAGAGGGGCCCAACACGATCCTATAGGATTAGAAAAGAAGTTTCTAAGTGAAAGGGAATAAGTTTTATGGGGTTTTTGTTGCTGCCCCTATAAGTTTTTTTGGAAAAGGGCATGAAAAATGAGGTTTCACCCTAGGGTTTGATAAAATATTGCATGTAGAGGTTGGGTGATTGTATTTTGAGTTTTACAGGTGATTTTAAGAAGGTTTGAGGTGATGGAATGTTCTGCTAAGGTGTGGAACCATTTCTTTCAATAAACCCTCCTTATACTAGCATAAAATAAGGGTTTTGGTTTGGCATGGTGGAGTGACTTTATCCTGAGACAAATTGTGGATCTGAGGGTTTGGATACATGATAATTTCTACCCCAATAAGTTAAGGGGGTTGTTGAATGTTTAAAGGTATGTTCCTTTGTAGATTAGGCCTAGTTAGCCTAATGAGGACAGTGAAGAAGGTCATTTTTGATGCACATGTTCCAAGACAATCACTATTGATTTTGAAGCATGTGTTGTAACTTAATAATATCTATCTAGATCAGTCATTTTTTTGTGAAGTCATTTGAGAAGTTTTCCTCAAAACACCACTTGGAGCCACACTTTTCACTTGAAAATTCATCATAAAACCATTTAGCAACAAATCCACCTTTTTTTCTTCAATTCCTGTTCAAAAATAAACACACACATACACCTAAAACATCTTAATACTAACTTAATCCACTAATCTAAACTATCAAATTCGGTGGAGTAGTCATTATTGGTATACAGAGCGAGTTGAGAAAAATCAGCTCAAACTAATGATAAACTCAATGGATACCCTCCTAAATAGATTCAAATGAAATATACTTCACTATTGTACCTTAAACAACAAGATTCAAGGCCTTAAAATACTCTACAGGCTGTACAAGTTAATGAACAACTGGAAAAACTCATAAAATCACTTAAATAGGGACTTTATTGATTGTAAATATTTAAGAATACAAAAGATCTTTGTTTTTCTCAACCTTACATGCTTTATATCACTTCTCTAATCACCTAATGACCTCTTTGACACTTTGAATATATTACATATTACCTTTACATGACCTTTTTCACATTGTTTACATTTTAAAATTCAAATTTTGTAAATTTTCCTATTGAAGGCATTTACAGAACAAGGTGCTACTGCACCAAACATGAACTCCAAAATTAAAGTATTTGAGTAAATCTCATTGAAATTATATCTCATTACAATGCCTTAGGTACTTCTTTCTCACAAATCTTTTACAATTTCACTCATACATTCAAGATTCTCTTTAAATTTCTACATCATAGGTGCTCATTATGAGACGAATATCAATTGAGTAACTTGAAATTCCCTCGCTAAGCTTCACACGCTCTTTTATAATCGCTTGAAATTAGAATTGATATTTGTCAAGATCATCAAAATAAGGATGTTGCATTTATTTTTTGGCTGATATTCTCTTTGATGGCTCATAAATCAGCATTTTCTGCAACGAGAGATCAATCAATTTTTAGTAGTTTACTTACAAATACGCAAAGTAAAAGAGAAAAAGAAAGAGCATCCAAAATGGAAATGAAATAAAAATAGATGGAAGGCACTTATAGATAGGCATGCAGGTCTTACAACTTAGTCACTCCTGTTCATACATCTTCACTGGGAATTCCAACATACCTATTGCACACAACACCTCTCATGAATAGAGTAAGTTCAAATTTCAAATGCTCTTAGAATGTCTACATCATAGCTGCTCATGATAAGGTTAACTTCAAATGAATAACTTTAAATTCCCTCACCAAGATTTGCACACACTTTTCTAATGGCTTCAAATCATGATTGAGATTTATCAAGATCATCAAAATAAGGATGTTGCATTGCTTTTATGGCTAGCATTCTCTTGGATGGCTCATATGTCACAATTTTTGGCAAGGGGACACCAATCACAGTTTAGTAGGTTACTTACAAATAAGAAAAGTAGAATAAGATGATAGCATTGGAATCAAACAAATTAATGTGCATACAAGTATAAATTAATAAGAACCAATGTGCATATATTTACAAATTAATCAAACGATCCATCTGAGTCTGCTCTACTCTTTATTGTGTGAAGTATTTTCTCATGGTCAGACTCACGGACCTTCCACTAGGTCTTGTTCAAAGGTCTACCCCCATGTTTGGTCAAATGAACATTGTATTCCACAACAAGGTTCGAGTAATGAAGAATCTTATGATGCGTATCAAAGTCCTGAAACAACCAATGTTTGACACTCGAATGTGGGTACCTTCTAAGTCATGTTCCAGTAACCACAACTGAGCCTATAGGGTATTCAATGTTTTCTCCATCTATAATTGGGGCCTCCAATTTCTTTTTGGCCTCAACACAATGACACAAGTAATAGTTTGTTCCCTCTTCATTGTCTTCATGTGCAATAACTACATGAACATGCCCTACATTGATATGTGCAACAAATCTCTTGAAATTAGTCAACATTACGAATACAGTACAAAGTAAGATAATGATATGGAATTTCAACAACTAAGCAAGTAGATATATCACCAGGTTGGACTAGATCTGATACGTGGTCAAATTCAATTGATGATTCAATCTATGTCAGTTCCAATGTCGTTGGAAGGTGATACATGTGAAGTGGGCTAAGATAACTTGTCATCCATTTGTCAACCCACTCCCCTAACTCACAATCATTGCAAGCTTGCATTGTACATGAAGAGAAAAAGCATGCCATATTTCGTGTATCGATACTCCATGAACTTTCATTTGAGCTAAGGAAAGAGTGTACCCCACTCGATCTTGTTAGTATACAATAGTCCTCATATGGTGCAATGTTAGTATCATCCATCAACCAAAAAAATCTATGAACTGAAGACGTACCTTCATTTCCTGGGCCCATTGAAGCATTACACCACTCGACAATTGATTTTGCATCTGTCAAGTTTCCACTTTCTTTATACTTTAACTCTTCTCATGCTAATTCTCTTTTCACGCATGCTCCAACACCATCATGCTCCCTCTTTCCATGTTCGGCCTCACAAAAGTTCCACATATTTTGAACACCTGTAATGACATGCATCCTACACAACCAGTAGAACATGCATGAGTTCTTGAACTGTGCTTCATAGTTATCCGACCATATTATAGGTTAGTCATATGCTATGCCCCTCTAAGCTAAACCATTGTAGAACATCTAGAAGCAACCTTGCACAAACTCTGGAGAATGTGTGCGATCATCACTAATGTAAAAGTGGTACTCCCTCAATTCCTTCCTTTGGTGATTTGTACTATCAGATGCATGAATGAATGCTATGTACACAAATATCGATACCTATGTGGAGTTGTAATACTATGACTACACCTCACACTATGGCTATAGAGTGTAGTTCTCCACAAATTCAACCATTGATACTATGCTTCCAACTAGAAAGGTGTCCTTTCATAGCTTGAATTGTGTGTCCAATCATCGGGCTCTATGTGTATGCATTGCATACTCAGACAATATATTGTCATGAAACATGGACATAAATTGGTACATTGAAATCTTCTCAATAACCAAATCGCACTTTTTTGCTTGAGACCCATCTTTTGTAGCATATGCCACTGTTTTATACTTCTTGAACTCTACTAGTTTATGTCCCACCTCATCTGTGCTTTCCATATGTTGACATACTGGCATACGCTGGAAGCCACCGCAACGCTCGCATTAACCATCCAATCATGATGTCCTGTAGAATATCTGGCCATCCTCTATTTCACATAATTTTTGATAAGAAATCTCTTGAAGATTTTGGTGGGACTTCTATGCCACAATCCTACAAAACATCATTAGTATTCAAATCTAAACATATAGAATGATAAACATCATAATGGTTAGAGAATTTAATATGTAGTCTACAACAACAAGTAGTGCATGTGTGATTTATCTTGACATAAAAAGTTTTAAGCATTTCAAAAAATCTTTGAGAAATACTAATTTGAGGATAATCATTTTCAAATTTATGAAAAAATTGGGTTTGAGTCATATCCAAAAAATTCTTTGGATGTGGCTCATGATTCCGACTACCAATTCTCCTTCTTACCACATCCGTTTGATTCAAAGATGGCCTTGTGTTATTCTTCCAATACTCTTCAATTAGTGTTCTCAAGGCTTCAACAACTTCTTTATCTTTTCATGACAATCTCCTTGAGAATGCCCATAATTCATTTGAATCAATGCCCTCAATTCTTTGTCACCTTTGAATGGCTCTTGATAAAAAAATTCTACTAATTCTCGTATGTTCACTTGTCTTTCTAATGAGATCAGCTCTCTTTGTTTGACAACTTACCAAAGTCGATGTAATGACACGTCGGGTGACATTACTATCCTTTGAGTGCGAGGTCTTACCCACATTATCATAAGCATCCATTAGATTCTTCACAATAGTGTCTTCACTCGATGCATTCGATGTTCTCAACCCAAGAGTCTTCATGATGTTCCTATAATTTATACCCCACATCATTTCAACAAATAGTTGAAATCTTGCAGTCTCATTTAGCCTTTCAAAGAATCATTACCAAATCTTATCAGCATATCTTCTACAAGTGCGTGTTGAAATCTTACCTTCCATGTGCTGCAAAATCTCATCATCAATATTAATCAAATACTTTGGATTTCTACACAAAATTCTAGGTGGTCTCCTAGGTACATACATCTCAACATTAGGAATTTCATCAATATTTAATTGAGGTGGGCTAGATTGCGTACCTTCGATTGAGGGTGGAGAAGAAGACATACCTTGAGGTTCATGTGGATATGATGGTGTAGACATCCAAATTTGATCACTTCCATATGATCAAAATTGTCTACTTTATTCATCTATTTCATTAATAGTGATTAAATAATTTATTTAATCATTATTTCATTTTCTGCCTAAGGTTCCTAAAGTATTTAATTAAATAAATTAAATACTTTACCTTACCCCCTTGTCTTCTCTAAATTAAGTAAACATGACAAATTATTTAATTTAATCATTTAACCATTTGAATCAAAACCAATTTTTAATTCCTCTTTTCTCTCTCCTTGTCACATTCTCCATAACCCTCTTTTAATCCAGATTAAATTAATTAATCTGTGATTAGGATGTGCACCACTTAATCTTGATTAAGTGTCACATCTTCCATAATCTCCCACTTGCCTCTAATCCCTCATTAATTATCTTAATCATGTGTTTGCAGAACCTTAATCAAAATCATTAGTCACATTTGGCTTACCTTTTCTGGTCAACCTTCCCACTTACCATTTTTAGCCTGGACTCTCTTCCCCATGTGAATTTTTAATTCACATTTATTTGTCCAAGGTTCTTCTCTTCCCCATGTGAATTTTTAATTCACTTTTATCTTTCCAAGGTCTTCTCCATCCCCCATGCAAGATTCTAGAAGCCTTGACTTGTCACTTCACATGTGCCAAGGGGTTCTATAACCTTGGACTTGTCACATCACCCACATGTGACAAATCTCCAATTTTTTTGGAGACCATCTCTTATCCACTAGATTATTCCAATCATTGTGAATTTTTAATTCACTTTTATTCCTCCAAGGAATATTCTCATCCCCCAAGATCCACCTCATTTCCACATCACTCCACCCTAAGACATCTCACACTCCACATGTCAAGATGTGAAGGCTTGTGAGTCCTCAACTCACCATAGCCCTTCATCTTGATTTTTGTTGGATCAATCCCAACCGTTGAATTCTCTAGAGAATTCAATTTAGCCTATAAATACCCCTTCAATTCCCTCATTTTAAGGATCAAGTCTTTTGCAACAAAACTGTTGTAAAATTGTCATTCAAGCTCTCATCTACCATAGCATTTAGCATCACCAATTCATCTTGCATCCATTCAAAATCCATTGTCATCCAAGGAGCACACAATTCTTGAAGCATCAAAGGGCCAACCAAGGGAAGAGACAACAAAATGAAGGTATAACAACAATCTATTTGTTTATCTCGCTTTCATATTGTTCATTTTTTTAGGCTAATCATTTGGGTGCCCTATTATCTTGTTGCTTCTTCCCATTTGCATTATTAGTTTCTTATTTAACATCTCAAATTTAGAAGTAGTATTTTATTAGGATCATATTTCTGGCATGCCCGGTGGGACCCACAAAGGGGTCTCTTTCTTTCACATTTTTTGTTGTTAGCTTGTTTGCAGATTCAGGTCACAGAGGGGCGAACTTGCCCTCCCAGATGCCGCAGAAGGGCGACCTTGCCCTCTTTTTTTGACTATTTTTTGTAGAGGTGTGACCTTGCCCTCTATTTTTGACTGTTTTCTGCAAAAGGGCGACCCTGCCCTTTGCTGTTTCCGACTGTTTTCTATAGAAGGGTGACCTTTCCCTCTATTTTTGACTGTTTTCTGTAGAGGGGCGACCTTGCCCTCTGTTTCTGACTATTTTTTGCAGAGGGGCAACCCTGCCCTTTGCTGTTTTAGACTATTTTCTGCAAAGGGGCAACCTTGCCCTTTGTTTCTGACTATTTTTTGCAAAGGGGCGACCTTGCCCTCTGTTTCTGACTGTTTTTTGCAGAGGGGCGACCCTGCCCTTTGCTATTTCAGACTGTTTTCTGCAGAGGAGCGACCCTTCCCTTTGTTGTTCTTAACTATTTTCTGCAGATGGGCAAACCTGCCCTTTAGGCTATTTTCTGACTGTTTTCTGTAGAGGGGCGAATCTTCCCTTAACAACACATTCGAAAAGATTTGTTGCAAATCACAAAAGGGGCAAAAAGATAAACAACTAACATTTGTTTGCAGGGCCTTCCTTTTATTCTAATTAAAAAAAAAAAAATCTTTCCTTACTGCTTTATCTATTTACTTAGTATAAGTAGGGGAAAGTAATATTTGCTGCTTGCTATGTCTAATTTTTTTTTTTTACCTTAAGGGGGCATTAGTTTGTTTTCACCTTCCTCCTTTGCACGTTGTGTGGATCTGAAGGAGGTAGTTGGAAACGATTAGTGTCTTCTTCTTAGCGGGACCTGCTTGGGTATTTCATCACCCCAAGGGACGATTCCAACCACGCGTACTGGCAGGGTATATAAAGGGGGGCGAGCCAAAGCTATACCCCAATCCAGTTGCGTCATAATTAGTAGAACGTTGAAGCTAGGGCGATACCTAGATAGATGTAAAGAGTTGGTCTAAGCCTTTTAGTATCTCGCTAGGGCTCCCGACTCACGTTTGTGATGGACTGGTGTTCACGGTTGTGCCTTACATACCGAGCGTATATCGAGGACTCCCTAGAAACCTTGTTCATCCTAAAGTAAGACCTTTGTCGGCCATACCCATTAAAACATTAATCATAGGATTGTGCTTGTTCAAAGTGTCTTTCTATGAAGAACCAATAAATTTTGGTAAGTCAAACTGTTATTAAACCATTTTAAGTCCTTGCCAAAATCCCTTATCCAAACCAAGTTCAAATTTTCACTGCAGAGGGGCGACCTTGCCCTCTGTTTCAACCATTTTCTGCAGAGGGGCGAATCTGGCCTTTGCTATTTCAGCCTTTTCCACTACAGAGGGGCGACCTTGCCCTCTGTTTCAACCATTTTCTGCAAAGGGGCAAATCTACCCCTTGTTGTTTCAGCCTTTTTACAGCAGAGGGGCGACCTTGCCCTCTATTTCAGCCTTTTCTGCAAAAGTGTGAATACGCCCCTTGAACAAACAGTTTCATCTATTTGACCCTTTTAAACCTCTGTTCGAATCCCCGAAGCCTCCATTTGACCATTTGACCATTTGATCAATCCAAACCTTCATTTGGCCACTCCAAGCCCCCGTTCACCCCTCCCGACCATCTATCTATCCAATTTGAATATTCGATTACCCGTTCCGAGTGGTCGTTTCCTTGTTCCGAGCATCCGTCAACATTTTCTGAAAATCAACGTTTCATCGACCAGACTACATAAGTGCTTCTTAGAACATCATTGGAGTATATCTATCATCAAATCATCCGTTCCAATCATCTAGACTTCATTTTTGAATATTTTTATTTTTATGCCGAAACTTCTAGAGGCCATAACTTTTGACTCGTATGTGGGTTTTGGCTGAAATTTTATGGGTGGTTGCATTAGGAGCTGGCATTTGGATTCCCAATAGAATTCTAAGTCCCTTGGATCCTCCTTTGACACGTTTTCAGAGCCTCAAATTTTCATCTTGACCCTCAAAATCACAAATTAGCATTTATTTTTTCTAATTTTTCAGTTTTTGACGAACCATTTCGTTAATAACTCTGAATGCATGTCTCATATTTCTGATATTAGTTGAAAATTCATCCTATCTTAGTATTGGGTAGTTTTTGGGAAAAACTAGACTCTCAAACGTATGCCTATGAAGTTTCCTAAAATGACAAAATTTGATAATTTTTGAAAATGCCAAATTTGGCAAAAATCTAATTGTCAACACCTTACGTCCTCTAGTTGAAACCCATGATCTTGGTTCTAAATCAATCCTATCATATCCTTCAATCCAATCCCAATCTAAGCTCCAATCTAGTTCTAATCTGAGCGTTAATCCCATCATCCTGATCTGAGCTTTTATTCAACCCCAATCTGAGCTTTCATCCAATCCCAATCTGAGCTTTCATCCAATCCCCATCTGAGCTTTCGATCCATCCTAGTTCTCTATCCATCATCTATTCTTTCCTTCTAATCTATATCCATCATGAATCTTTATCCCCCTCTCACACAACCAATAATAGTGGTCAAGGGAAATCCTAACTCCGTTGATGACGATAACGAAAATCTTGTTGATCATGAAGATTGTTATATAGATCCTCTTGACGCTATTATTTCTAGTAAGCTCTCTCCAATCGCCTCCCAAAATCCCACTAATTCTTCAAACTATCCCACCATACCTTCATCCACATCTAATAACGGTTCTTATGCTACCCTTGATAAGGGATATCCAACATCCTCACCATCAACATATTCATCATGTCCTCCCTTTCAACCTCTATCCTATCCAACATCCACTTCCTCTTATCCTCATCATCATGAATCCCAATACCTCTACCTCAATCCCACATCCCAATCTTCTCATCCTAATCCAACACTCAAACATTCCTATCACAATCCCCCATCCCAATATTCCTCCTATCCTAATCCACCATCTCAATCCCCTCATCCTTATCTACCATCCATATCCTCCTACGCCAACCCACCATACATTTCTTCCTATGGTGGTTCACCTCCTCAATCTTCCTATTCTAATCCAACATCCATACCTTCCTACTATCACTCCCCATCCCAATCTAATCCAACATCTACATCCTCCTACATCACTCTCCCTTTTCCTGCATTATATCTTAATCCTCTATCTCCTCCAACCACTCCTAGTTCCCCATCTAGTCCCATCCCACTCATCTAATCATAATCCTCCATATCTTCCTAGTCCTACATCCAATCACATCCCTTCATCTAATCCTAATCCTCCAACCACTCCTAGTCCTCCATCTAGTCCCATCCCTTCATCTAATCCTAATCCTCCATCTCCTCCTAGTCCTCCATCCATTCCCATCCCTCATCTAATCATAATCCTCCATATCTTCCTAGTCCTACATCCAATCACATCCCTTCATCTAATCCTAATCCTCCAACCACTCCTAGTCCTCCATCCAGTCTTAATCCTCTCCCTTCATCTAATCCTAATCCTCCATCTCCTCCTAGTCCTCCATCCAATCCCATCCCTTCATCTAATCCTAATCCTCCATCTCCTCCTACTCCTCCATCCATTCCCATCCCTTCATCTAATTCTAATCCTCCATCTCCTCCTAGTCCTCCATCCAATCCCATCCCTTCATCTAATCCTAATCCTCCATCTCCTCCTAGTCCTCCATCCATTCCCATCCCTTCATCTAATTCTAATCCTCCATCTCCTCCTAGTCCTCCATCCAATCCCATCCCCATGTCTAATCCTAATCCTCCAATCCCCAATCCTCATCCTCCATCCCTTCCCATCACTCTACCAAATCCTACATCCCTTCCAAATGTTTCCCAAGGACTCATGCAAGAAGAGACACCATGCCCTCCCACTCTATCATGTACTGTCACTAGTGATGAGGCCCTCCTCCATCCTATACCTATCCCTCCCATCACCATTCCTGACACCATCCAAACAGTTGAGTCGGTCAAACCCATCGACTCCATTGAAATCCCATATTCTCCTACTAGATCCACCCAATCCATTGAAGACATCCAATCCCCTCCTCCTAGTCCTAATATTCACAAACTTCAAACCCATAACCTTCATGAATCCTCCATCCTCCTATCTCCCCCAATTGAGGAGTCCCTCCAACACTCTTCCATCATCATACATCCCCCACAAGATGATTCATGCCAAGAGCTTCATCCAAATCATACAAGCATATCCCCTCCTCCAAATCAAGATCACTCCATCCCATCTACTCCATCTCAAGAACATAGTCTTCCATCCATTTCATCTCATGATCCATATCCTCGACCAAGTCATAATCCTATCCTCCCATCCACCCCATCTCAAGATCACACTATCTCCTCCACTCCGTCCCATGATCCCATTTGCCTTCAAGATCCAATCACTCCATCTCATGAGCCCTTATCATCCACTACCTCTCATGGTCCCTTATCACTCATTCCTCCTAATGTTGCTATCCCCTCATCCCCATCACATGATCCTTCATCTCCATCTAGTCTTACCATCCCAATGCCACTTTTGTATCACCTTGGTAACATTACGTGCATCCATGGTGGTCTTCTTGTCGAAGAAAATCAAAGTATATGCACCACCCATCCTCCTTCACCTAATAATGCAATCACATCATTCTTCCAAAGAATAAGCATCCTACCATAACTCACATGCTACAAAAAATGAAATATCAAGGAAAAGGTTTAGGCCTTCATGAGCAAGGTACTTTAGAGCCCATCCAAGTCAAAGAACATCCAGGCACACATGGTCTTGGATATGTCTCCCAAAACTCTCACTCTAAAGATGTTGGTTCAACCTTCATACATCCTAAACGATCCTCTTCTAAAGGCACAAGAGGTACTTCCCATCGTTCTACCAAGACATATGCCACCATCCCCCCTCCTCCATCATATTACCTAAAAACAACCATCCATCTTCCTCCCTCATCCTATCAATCCATTTTGGGTCCTTATGTCCCTCCATCCATCATTGCTCATCCTCCATCTACTATGGGTTCTTATATCCCTCCATCAAAACCCACACATCCTCCATATACACAGTCTATTTTGGGTCCTCACATCCCAAAATCACCCCCTCCATCTTATCCTATTCATCCACCCCCTCTCCCTCGTACACAGCATAAAAATACTACCTTCATAACTCCTAATCAGGATCAACAAAGGCACATACCTACACATTATCCATCCACACTTCCTCATCAAATGCCTACCTCCATCGCTCCCCATCTTCCATCTCCTCGCATCTATCCCCTTGCTACTAAAATAACTTTGGATACCAAAGCAACAATACATAAATCCAAACATCCACATGAATCTAAAGCTCCTCATGTCCCCTTCCATAGACATGTTGAAGAACAGAAAAATCGAGTCCAAAATCCAAATCAATCCAAAAGGCCACAAAGGCCCACCGAAGCAAAAATAAAAACCATGTGGATCCCAAAGAAAAAAGGTGCATACATTCAATTGAAAACTCCATAACGACATCCAAAGTTTTTATTTCCCCACAAAAACATTCACCTCCTCCATCTCCTAAATCTGTTTTGGGTCCCTACATCCCAAAATTCACTATCCCAATGCCTCCATTATTGTCACACTCTCCATCCATTCATCCACCTATCTTTTCACATGCACCATCACATGTGCCCATGTTGGTCCTGAACACCTTCCCCCATCATCAATCCACTCCATCATTCCATCCATACACTTTCCAACACCCCCTCCACTATCCTCTCTATCTCCCCCATCAAATTCCTTTAATCCATCCTCTTGCATAAACCATCCAGTCTAATAAGGTTGTACCAACATCCGAATAGTCACTTCAAACATGGGCTCTTATTACCTCATATGGAACTTGATGCGTGAGTCCTTCATCCCTATCCTTATCAATTGTCCTCTAAAAATCCGCATATCCATATCCCTATCTTTATCCATCTTCGTCCACATCCTAGTCCAAAAAATCAGAACAATACAAAAACAAAAAAAAAAAATAGTAAAATGAAAATCATTCGTCCAATGGTGAAAACTTGGCAAACAAGCGCCTTGGATAAGCACCATGATGAAAACCTAGAAAATAGGCATCATGCGTAAATTCCCCATCTAGTCTCCTTCCACGATTGGGGGCAACATCCACTTACGCATTCCTTTCCTCCATCTCCTACATCTGCCTATCTTCTGCATCCTATCCATCCTATCCCATTTATCCCACTTCCTCCCTCTTCCTTGTGATCTTGATAAATGTAGGGGCAAACCTATATACATGCTTTGGACACCTCTTGGCATATATTCCCATCCATACAATATCATATTCCTTATCCACCTCTATCTATCTTCCATTGCCCATCTCACTCCCTTATCCACCCATCTTGCTATCCCTCTTCCCTCATCATGCATGACACATATAGAGTGGGGGCATCTCCTTATTTAGAATTGTGTCCTTGGAGACATCATCCATCCATTCTGCCAGGTAATCTTCTCCATCTCCCCATCCTCTCATCCCATAGTCCTTTTCATCCTTTCATCCTTATCTCCCCATTCATCTATCTAAACATCCAATCCATCTCCCTATCCTTATCTTCCTATCCACACGTCCTTTTCCATCTTTTCATCCTTATCTCCTCATCCGTTTATCTACCCATTAATCCATGTCATCTTTTTGAATCCTTATCCTTCTATCCATATATCCTAGAATATTTCTATCTCCCCATCTTTATCAATCCATCCATTTTCCTTCCATCTCATAGTCCCTTGTCATTGGTCTCTAGCTATAGGCTACCCTCATGCAATCCAATGACTTGATATCTCACTATCATCATTCCTATCTATTTCTCACATCTTTCCAATCTTCATCACTCATCTATCCATCATCTATCCACCTATCCTAGCATCTTTTTATCTCCCATCTTTATCAATCCATCCATTTTCCTTCCATCTCGTAATCCCTTGTCATTGGTCTCTAGATATAGGCTACCCTCATGCAATCCAATGACTTGATACCTCACTATCATCATTCCTATCTATTTCTCACATCTTTCCAATCTTCATCACTCATCTACCCATCATGTATCCACCTATCCTAGCATCTTCTTTTCCTTCCATCTCATAATCCCTTGTCATTGGTCTCTATCTATAGGCTACCCTCATGCAATCCAATGACTTGATATTTCACTATCATCATTCCTATCTCTTTCTCACATCTTTCCAATCTTCATCACTCATCTATCCATCATCTATCCACCTATCCTAGCATCTTCTTATCCATCCATCCATTTCCTTCTATTATCCCTTGTCATTGGTAACTAGCTCTAGGCTACCCGCATGCAACCCAATGCCATTCACATCGTCATTCATCTCTCCTATCTATTTACCACATCTTTCTCACATCTTCATCACTCATCTATCCATCGTCTCACCTCTCAAATTCATATTCTAATGATTTGAATTACCTATTCCATCCCTGAGCTTCACATCCTACATATCTTACACATATCAACCATCGTTCTATCCAATCCTGTAGCCTATCCTGGCTCATCATATCCACTCCATCATTTTATTCATTTATCTTGGTCATCTCATCATCTTTTATCCATTATCTGTCATCGATCTCTTGTTGAACTACGTTTCCCCTGCACTTTCACGTAGGCAAGGTCGATCGTTTGATCTACCCCCATGGTTCTATCTTTTGTCTGTCTTGTCTCTTCCATCGTCTATCTTTGGCCTTGTGTCGAGCTATGTGGCCCCTGCACTTTCATGTAGACAAGGTCAATCATTTGTTCCGCCCCCTGGGAATTTTTTTTCCATCTGATCATTGTCCTCCATCGAGGTCTTCATTTTCCTCTTTCCGCTTTTATCCATGGTCTCTTATCAAACTACGAGGGCTCTATGCTTTCATGTAGGCAAGGTTGATTTTTGATCAACCCTCGAGCCCCTAGGTCTTTAGGGTTTTTATTGCCTATTGTCCTGTCATCCCGTCTCATCATCTTGTCATGTTGTCAAGAATGTCCCTATCCTAGCTGGTGCTTACAAACAACGGTCATCTGTATCACAAGATCCAATCGATTTCTGGTATCCTGAGTCATATCGATCTTTTAGTTTACTATCTATCATTGGTCTCAACAGGATGTATCCTTCCTAACATACCTCATCAACCCCATCTATCATCTTGATCCTATGGCAAAGGACGTTTCAAACTTGATTGTGATATTTTGATGTTTTTGACATTTTTTTTATCATTTGAGCTCCCTATCATCACTTGTCATGGTCACCTTGATCTATCATATCATGGTGTGCTTTGACTAGTAAGCATAGGGGCACATCTTAATCTTTTCTTTGTTTATGTCTTCTTGGTTGTCCCATGTAGTACCCACCAAGATCCCTGAGGTCTTGTGTTATGCTGGGGCATCCTTTTGTGCTTGTGGTTATTCCAATACCTGGCCCGACCAAAGTCATCGCGACTTTGGGGTGTTGGGATAACCTTCTTGTTTGTTGTGTTTTTTTTCTGCATTAGACACTAATCCGTCTTGGTTTACATACCCTGACGCCCGGTGTCTTATGCTATAGTAAAAATCAGTGCTCTACGGATGGAAAATTGCATTCATGTCACAGTTCATCATCTTGCATATCTCCCCCATCCTCATCCATTCACACAATCCAATCACACTCTTGGTATTAGCCTTGCTACAAGCCTTGATCCAATCATCACCATCATCATTATCATCTCTGGGATGTACCCTTCCCTATCCTTGTGTTGTTTTGGGATGTATCCTTTCCTCATCAACAACACTCTCATCGAGATGTATCCTTCCCTATCCTTGTGTTGTTTTGGGATGTATCATTCCCTCGTCAAACAACACTCATCCTCATCCTCATCTGGATGTATCCTTCCCTATCCTTGTGTTGTTTTGGGATGTATCATTCCCTCATCAACAACACTCATCCTCATCTTCATCCTCATCCTCATCGGGATGTGTCATTCCCCATCCTTGTGTTGTTTTGGGATGTCTCATGTCCTTATCAAACAACACTCCATCAACCATCCGCCCAACCTGGCTTGTACCTGGATTGGGGCAACATCACATTTTTCCTTGCATCCATTTGTGCTCACCTTTATCTCCCATCACTTATCATCATTTTTTTGTTTCATCACTTTACATTGTCATTTTCATATCCCCTCTCATCTCTCATCCTTTCCCCCATTCATTTCTTCCTATAGAGAGGTCACCCGGGACCCCCCGTCGCCCTCTCGAGGGGGCATACCCTTCCCATTTATCTATTTTCTCAGCCATAATCTCCATCCATTCCCCCGCTAATTTGGACATCTCAAGTCCTCCTCCCCAAGCTGGGGCATCATCCTCTAGTGAATTCCTCTATAGAATGATCTGCACTTTCTTTTCTTCGAAGCACGGTTATTCTAACGGTACTTCGAAGAGGGGCAAAATGTAGACATCCAAATTTGATCACTTCCATATGATCAAAATTGTCTACTTTATTCATCTATTTCATTAATAGTGATTAAATAATTTATTTAATCATTATTTCATTTTCTGTCTAAGGTTCCTAAAGTATGTAATTAAATAAATTAAATACTTTACGTTACCCCCTTGTCTTCTCTAAATTAAATAAACACAACAAATTATTTAATTTAGTCATTTAACCATTTGAATTAAAACCAATTTTTAATTCCTCTTTTCTCTCTTCTTGTCACATTCTCCATAATCCTCTTTTAATCCAGATTAAATTAATTAATCTGTGATTAGGATGTGCACCACTTAATCTTGATTAAGTGTCACATCTTCCATAATCTCCCACTTGCCTCTAATCCCTCATTAATTATCTTAATTATGTGTTTGCACAACCTTAATCAAAATCATTAGCCACATTTGGCTTACCTTTTCTGGTCAACCTTCCCACTTATCATTTTTAGCCTGGACTCTCTTCTCCATATGAATTTTTAATTCACATTTATTTACCCAAGGTTCCTCTCTTCCCCATGTGAATTTTTAATTCACTTTTATCTTTCCAAGGTCTTCCCCATCCCCCATGCAAGATTCTAGAAGCCTTGACTTGTCACTTCACATGTGCCAAGGGCTTCTAGAACCTTGGACTTGTCACATCACCCACATGTGACAAATCTCCAATTTTTTTGGATACCATCTCTTATCCACTAGATTATTCCAATCATTGTGAATTTTTAATTCACTTTTATTCCTCCAAGGAATCTTCTCATCCCCCCAAGATCCACCTCATTTCCACATCACTCCACCCTAAGACATCTCACACTCCACATGTCAAGATGTGAGGGCTTGTGAGTCCTCAAATCACCATAGCCCTTCATCTTGATTTTTGTTGGATCAATCCCAACCGTTGAATTCTCTAGAGAATTCAATTTAGCCTATAAATACCCCTTCAATTCCCTCATTTTAAGGATCAAGTCTTTTGCAACAAAACTCTTGTAAAATTGTCATTCAAGCTTTCATCTACCATAGCATTTAGCATCACCAATTCATCTTGCATCCATTCAAAATCCATTGCCATCCAAGGAGCACACAATTCTTGAAGCATCAAAGGGCCAACCAAGGAAAGAGACAACAACATGAAGGTATAACAACAATCTATTTGTTTATCTTGCTTTCATATTGTTCATTTTCTTAGGCTAATCATTTAGGTGCCCTATTATCTTGTTGCTTCTTCCCATTTGCATTATTAGTTTCTTATTTAACATCTCACATTTAGAAGTAGCATTTTATTAGGATCACAGATGGCATACCTTCTTCATCAAATCCAAGTGATGATGTACTCTCAACTTGAGATGTGTTGGATGGTGTCCAACAATATTCACTTGTGGTAGATGGTGTCCCTCCATATTCATGTGCAATAGATGGTTTTCATCCATATTCATTTGCAGTAGATGGTGTCCCTCCATATTCGCTTGTGCTTAATGGTGTCTCTTCATATGCACTTTCCATAGAGGGTGTGTCTCCAACTACAGTATTTGAATCTGTCTTATGACGATACTTTCACATTCGTTCCTTTTGTGCTGCCAATGCCTATTCTCTTTTTGATGGTTGAGGTTCCTCTTCAATTGGCTTGTTTTTGTCAATCATTTCCAATTTCTTCTTTTAACAATATGCCACCACCTGAATTCTCTCCTTTTCTTTGAAGGTTTCGTTCTCTTCATCTGTTAGTTTCCTCTTTGTCTTTTTCTTTGGCATGGCAAATAATTTTATCTATACCATGGTAATGAGATGAATATTAGTTCCTAAAAAATGTATCCATTCAAGTTAATTGAAAAATATATGCCATTCAAGGATTCATTTAAAGAATACTTACAATCATCATGTACAAGAGTTAACCTAGCATAGACAAAGGTGACATGATTTTTTTCAATCCAAAATGCCTTAAAGAAAAGTGGTAACGTGGCATGCCATGATTGCAAGATAGGCTCAAAATGGAAGCATGGACAAGAATACAAAATTTCAACTTATGTTTATGTCATATATATGTATACAAACTGTGGAAACATACATGGTGTGGGAGCACCACTGAATGAAAATTGTCAATTCAATAAGTTGATGTCTAGGCTTTAGGGAAACATCGATGCAAAGACTGATTTAGAAGATTTGAAGGAATATCAGAAATAAATAGGTGAGGGAATGTTGTTTGTGTGTAGGGGAGGTCTAAGGCATGAAGCCCTTGAGTGACATTTTGAGTTTTTCATGAGATTTCGAGTGGTTTTGATATGCTAAAGTGTTTTTTTCATTGGGGAAGCATGGTTTCTTATTGAATTGAATTTATGAAGACCATTTTAGACCTGTTTGAAGTATTCATAATATTTTGTGAGGGTTGGATGAGTGTTTTTCAATAAACCACTAGTTTCTTAGGTAAAAAGGAGGGTTTTTGGTGCATGTGAAGATGGGTAAAAGCAAGGTTCTTATTGTTTTTGAATCTAATATAATGATATATGTTAAATAAGGTCTATGATACCACTCTTGATATGTATTTAGTTCTTTTGAGTCATTCTAGGTGTTTAGGGGGGGAGATTTGGCTTGACATTTGTAAAAAATTGCATTTTTGGCAAAGTTGTCAAGAGATAAGTTAGTTAAGAAGTTACAAAAATATTTAGATACATTGGGGGAGTTGAGTTTGAAGGGAAAAAAGATAAATATCATGTAAATTCTTGAATGGAGGATTCTCTTCAAGATTTGAATCAAATAAAATAAAGGAATTCTCTGATTTTTGTGATTTTCTTGTGTTTTCCTGTGTTCTTTCTCCGTGTATGGACCCATACAGATGTTTGATTCCTTTAAGGTTTGGGAGATAATTGATGCATTACTTTATCTTCACTTTAATAAGGTTTGGTGTCTTAATACCATTTTAGAAGATATTTTTAGTCGTTTCTCCAAGCCTACACTATTTTGACAGTGTAAGGGTTTGAGGCTATAATGTATTGATTTTCACCAATCCACCCACTGTGATGGATCTATAACTTAGTGGATTTGTGTGTAACATAATAATGTAGATTTCAAATGTGTTTGGGAGTCTGGAAGAGCATGGGTTTGGTCGGTGGAGTGATGCACTAGGCTAGCCAGAGCACATTTCTATGTGAAAGTGAATAACCATGATGGTGATTCTGAAAAATAATGAGTGTAATGGAATTGTGAGTGTTTGATAAGTTTCTATAGAGGTATTGGAAGGTTTTTGGACCCTTGGGAGGAATGGGAGAGGCTCGGAGTTGTGAAATCCTTGAAAACCCTTGTTTTTGCTTGTGTTTTGGAGGGTTTCTTGGGACAATAGGGTAATGACCTTATGTGGGAAAATTAATCATGAAATTGGTGGTTTGGTATCATGAACATTGACTGTTCTTGGTGTTTGAGTGGAAACCTCACCTTTAAAAGGTACTTCCTTTGCAAATTTGGGATAATTGAGAAGCCTTTTGCTAGGTAGGCTTATTGGAAGTCAAACATAGTCCAAAGAAGTCACCCCTAGTTCTGATGTATGTTGTGTGCCTAGAACCGGGTTGATGCAAAGTGGTGGGAACCCAAGATACAAATTGACATAACTTCTCTCAAATATGCCAACCAAGACATCAACCTTCAATTGACTCAACATGACAATAGGGTTACCTATCAACCATGACTCTTCATTATGACTCCAAATTGAAATTTGAAGCAAGAAAAGAGTGTCAAAACCTTCAATATTTCAGCATCTTGACATTCAACCACCTAAAAAAAGAAGATCAAACAAACTCTTCTAAAAGCCACTTTTGACCCAAAATTGCCTTATAGGCTTCACAAACCAGCTTTATGGATTTTTCTCACAAACCTCCCAAAACACCTATCAAACAAATGATTGATCTAGATATCCATTTCAGTGGTATGAGACATATAAAAAATCCACATATTACTCTTTTAAGATACTTTCCTCAAAATGACAAATTTCACTATTTTAGGGCCCAAATTAGCTAATTTTATAAAGGGACCCCCTCAAGAACCCACCACCAGGCCTCCATGACCAAAACTATTCTTGTATTAGGTTTCAAAACTAAAAATTATCAAGGTTTTAGGACCCCAAGCACTCATTCCATCAACAAAATTCAAAACCCTCTCTAGAACCTAGGAAACAAGGGTTTTTAGGCCTCCTTACTGAAACTCTACCTTCCACAACTTCCCAATTCAAATCAACTACCCATAAACCTCTATACAGGCCCCCTCAAGCTTAAGGAACCCTCATCTACCCTCTAGAAATGCTACACCCCTCTTTCTTAGGTCTGCACCATTATTTTCTATGAGAAAATAGGGTATTTCCCCTTAAACCAACATCATTCATGAGGAAACTTTAAACTTTTTCTTCTCTAATACTAAGTACATCCTACATGGTCACCCCACTGAGTCATAAAGATAAAAATAGGTGGGATTCCATCTAAGACATTAAATTTCCCTCAAACCCTTGATTGTCCAAGAACCCTGTTTCTAGACATTTATGAATTCCAAGCACAAAGTTCAATGAAAACCTCTTCAAAGGGAGTCAAATGAAATAAGTAACATTAATTTATGGAATAATATCAATTTCACACCATTACTAAGCCTTTACAGCCCGTACAGGGTCTACAAACACACAAAAAGCAATGAGATCTTCAAAAAAATAGTGTAAATGCAAGTTTCTTTCTTATTCAAACTCCACAAACCTCTTGAACTAGGCCATACCAGGTTTTTAAATAAAATTTTAGGCCCTTATCCAACTGATCCACATCCATAACTAACTTATAACCATTTGTTAACTACCAAGACCTTCATTTGTCTTAAAAATTGCTAACATTGACAACTTTTGCTAAATAAGCAACATTATGCAACTTTGTTGTCCAAGACACCTAAGACCACTCAAAAACCTTTATTTCATCCCTAATACAAATTCTAGACTATTTTCTTGCACTTCCATTTACAGTTTGAATAATTTTCCTTCAAAGATTATATGGAAAAACTGACAATTTTCTAAAGCAAGAGTGCATACTTGCACATCTGATCACCAAACTAAAAAAATCCCTAAATACATGAAAGATTGGTCTATTTAGATCTTATTTTTAATAAAAGTTATGAAAAATCATCTAAAAACTCTTGAACTCACCCAAAGACCTTAAGACAAATTGTCACCAAAGTAGATTTTGAAACATGGTTGTAGGTGCCCCTGCACCATAGGTTTGGAATACTACTAGGGGAAGCATGCTCAAAGGATGAATTTTGGTGAGATATTTGGAATGTGTATTTGGTTTATTTAAATCAATAACATGCTAATTATAGTGTCTTGGATATTTGGATAAAGGTTGGTAGTTACCTTCCATGATTTGTTGTTATTTTGCCATGTAAGTTGCAGCATTGAGTTCTTGAATTAGTGAATCATGAACGAATTGAATGGTTATGAGTTTCTAATCAAGTTTATGCTATGTTACAATCAATTTTATGATGGTTATTTTTTTTTTGAGTCTGACAAAGAGCTGAAGCCAAGTTCTAATGTTTTGTGGAAATATGAAATCAAGTGAAATTGAAGGATTTTGATGAAAAGATGACTGAGTTTGTTGGTTGATCTTCTTCAACTTAAGTTAGGGTAAAAATTACCCTTGATGATTTGTGGATCCTAGTAGATTCTCTACATCAAGTTTAGAATGGTAATTGGCAATTGTATATAATTGTGTAATTGAAAATGTTCATTGACAACCTAATTTTATAATGACAAACAAACAATGATCAACTTGGAATATGCAAAAAAGCAAGCCATAATAGAATGAAATAAAATGTGTAAAGACTTCACATACCTAAAAAAAGAGTTTCAAATGGAGGAGTTCTACCCAATTATGTAGCCTTGGCTTCTTATTTCTTCAAACTCCACAACAATTTGAATTTTTCAAAAGCTTGTTCCCCTCCAAACTTCAATTGTATATTAGTTTTCAATGGAATTCAAACTTGAATTGATATTATATGACTTTCAACATGGAAACTCTGCTATTTCATGCAAAGGTGGTAAAAATATTATGGAAAAGGTGGTGGAATGTGAAAAACATGCTTGCACACTTCACAACATCATCAAAAAGCTACCTTTTGTTGTAGCATGTGTAGAACTAGGAGAATATGCAGATTGTGGGCCTTGACATCATGGGTATATTGAGTTTTTTTACCATTTTTAGTAGAAGACAAAAAGTTCTCGCGTATAACGCAAGCGCGTTATTTCTTTCTAAAACGGTAACATCTCTACTTCTTCAAAATGTGCATGCGTTATATGAAATATGGTTTTTTTAATATATTTATTTTCTCCCTCTTTGTCTATACCCTCTATCCTAGTTCTATATCTCTCCCTTGTACCCTTAAAGTAGAGGAGATATAGGTGAGTGTGCATGTGTGTGAGAGAGAGAGAGGTAGAGGGAGAGTGGGAGAGAAAGAGAGAGTGGGAGAAAGAGAGAGTGGGAGAGAAAGAGGGAGAGATAGGGAGAGAGGGAGGGAGAGGGAGAGGGGGCGAAAGAGATAGTGGGAGAGGTGTAGATAGAGAGGGAGGGAGAGAGAGGGAGTGTGGGAGAAAGAGAGAGTGGGAGAGAGTGGGAGAAAGATAGAGTGAGAGGGGGAGAGTGGGAGAAAGAGAGAGTGGGAGAGAACGAGGGAGAGAGAGAGGGAGAGAAAGAGATAGTGGGAGATGTGGAGATAAATAGGGAGGGAGGAGAAAGAGGAGAGTGGGAGAAAGAGAGTGGGGGAGAGTGGGAGGGGGAGAAGGGGAGAGTGGTAGAAACATAGAGTGGGAAGGAGAGGGAGAGTGGGAGAGAGAGTGGGAGAGAAAGAGGGACAGAGGGACAAAGAGGGAGAGGGGGAGAAAGAGATAGTGGGGAGATGGAGATAGAGAGGGAGGGAGAGGGGGAGAGTGGGAGAAAGAGAGAGTGTGAGAGAGTGGGAGAGTGGGAGAAGGGGAGAGTGGGAGAAAGATAGAGAGGGAGGGAGAGAGGGGGAGAGTGGGAGAGTGGGAGAAAGAGAGAGTGGCAAAGAAAGAGGGAGAGAGGGAGGGAGAGGGAGAGGGGGGGAAAGAGATAGTGGGAGAGATGGAGATAGAGAGGGAGGGAGAGAGGGCGAGAGTGGGAGAAAGAGAGAGTGGGAGAAAGAGAGAGTGGGAGATATTAGGAGGAAGAGAGAGTGGGAAAAAGTGGGAGAGTGGGAGGTCACCCTCAACCCTCAACCCTTAAACCCTAATCCATTAACCCTTATACCCTCTTAATCCCTCAACCCTCAAACCTTAAACCCTAATCCCTCAACCCTCAATCCTCAACCCTTAAATCCTAATCCCTCAACCCCTATACTCTCTTAATCTATCAACCCTTCAACTCCCTAACCCTTAAAACCCTAATCCATCAACCCCTATATACCTCTTAATCCACAACCTCAACCTTCAACCTCCTCAACCCTAAACCTAATCCTCAACCCTTATACCCTCTTAATCCTCAACCTCAACCCTAATCCCTAATCCCACCCTCAACCCCTATAGCCTCTTAATCCCTTAACCTTTAATCCTAAATCCCTCAACCCCTATACTCTCTTAATCTCTCAACTCCTCAACCCTCAACCCTTAAACCCTAATCCCTCAACCCCTCTAAAATACGAATCCCTCAACCATCAACCCTAAACCCTTAAACCCTAATCCCTCAACCCCTATACCCTCTTGATCTCTCAACCCTCAACCCTCAACCCCTATAGCCTCTTAATCCCTCAACCCTCAACTCTCAACCCTTAAACCCTAATAACTCAACCCTCAACCCTTAACCCTTAAAACCTAATCCCTCAACCCCTATATCCTCTTAATCCCTCAACCCTCAACCCTTAAACCCTAGTCCCTCAATCCCTATACCCTCTTAAACCCTCAACCCTCAACCCTCAACCCTTAAACCCTAATCCCTCAACCCCTATGCCCTCTTAATCCCTCAACCCTCAACCTTTAACTTTTAAACCCTAATCCCCCAACCATTAAACCCTTAAACCTACTTAGTAAACTCTCTACCCTAATCCCTCAACCCTCTTGACCCTTAATCCCTCAACCCTTAAACCCTTAAACACTTAACCCTAAACCCTCAACCCTCAAACCTCAATCCTTAAACCCTAAAATCTTAAACCCTCTACCCTCTACCCTCTACCCTCTACCCTCTACCCTCTACCCTAAACCCTAATCCCTTAACCCTTACACCCTTAAATCCAAGAAAACTCTCTACCCTAATCCCTAAACCCTCAACCCTTATACATTGGACCCTCAACCCTAATCCCTCAATCCTATACCCTCAACCCTCAACCTTAAGCCCTCAATCCTCAACCCTCAACCCTTAAACCATAAACCCTTAAACCCTCTAACCTATAGATTAAACCCTCAACCCTTAATCCCTCAACCCTCAATCCTTAAACCCTAAACTCTCAACCCCTATACCCTCTACCCTTTACATTTGATCCTGAACCTAATCCTTCAACCATATAACCTCAAACCTATACCCTAAACCCTCTACCCTCAACCAAGTAAACCCTTCAACCCTAAACCCTTAAACCTTCTACCCTATACCCTCAACCAAATACCCTCTACCATCGTTCCTATCCCCTCAACCCTCAAACCTTAAACCCTAATACCCTAGAAACCATCAACCCTATAGGTCCTCCACCCTAATCCCTCAACCCTATACCCTCAACCCCTATCACTTTCTCTCTATCTATACATCTAACCTCTCCCTCCCTCCTACCCTATATAATTGTCTCTATCTACCTTCTCCCTCTTTCTACGTACCTCTCGTTCAATCAATCCCTACCACCCTCTCTCACTCCCTCTATCCATCTCTCTCTATGTCCCTCCCACTCTATCCCACTCCCTCTCTCCCTCTCTCTCATGTCTCTCCCTCCCACCCCCTCTCTCTCAAGTCTCTCCCTATGGCAACCTACCTAGGTAATTCTCTCTCTGTCTCTCTCCCCTCTCTCTATCTATCCCTCCCACCCTACCTAGATAAGTCCCTCTCACTCCACCCCCCTCTTTCTCTACCTCTATCAGGTCACTCTCTCCCACACCCTCTCCCTCTCTCAGGTCTCTCACTCACACTCCCTCTCTCTCACACTCCCTCTCACTACCTACCTCTCAAGTCTCTCCCTCTCATCCCCCTCACACTCTCAAGTCTCTCCATTTGGCACCCTACCTACATAACTCTCTCTTTCTCTTTGTATCTCTCTCCCCCATCTCTCTCTCCCTCTCTCTCAATTCTCTCTCTCCCACCCCCCCTCTCTCTCTCCCTCCCTCTATCCCTCCCACCCTACCTAGCTAAGTCCCTCTCACTCCCTCTCTCTTAAACTCTCACTTCCACCCCCTCTCCATCTCTTCAGACTCTCTCTCTCTCTAAATTTCCCCTCCCTCTAAAGACATATGTAAATACATACATACTTACATACATACAAGCATAATACATATGTACATACAATCCTACATCCGTACAAGCATACAAACATACATGTGTAGATACAATCTTACATACATACAGGCATACATAAAATATGCATGCATTGATACATACATGTATACATACATACATACATACAAGCATGCATACATCCATACATACATGTCATACAAGCATACATGTACATACAAACATACAAATATATTAGCATAAATTCAATAGATTAGCATTTAACATAAAGGAGGACATAACGCGAGTGTGTTATAATGCGCTCGCGTTATGTCTTAGTTCACATGTTTCCCACAGAAGGAAAAACCCATGTGAAAACTGAGATATAATGTAAGCGCATTATAGCACACTCGCGTTATATCTTTCTTTGATAATTCCCAAGCCTTAGGATTGGTATTTTCCTTGGAATACCAACCCAAAGGCTTGGAGGACATTCCCAACAACCAGAGACGTGTTTTTAAAAAATCTACCATATTTCACATAATCGAGTTCGTGCTCACTCTCAAGATTGCATGTGGTTCAATATCAAAAAAATCGAACACATGGGTAATGTTGGGTTCTCTCTTAGCTATCCAACGATGTAATTTTTTTCACTTTCTGACAATGTTAAGCCTTTCATCCATAATTTATTTTGTTTGTATGTCTCTTTTTTTCCAAAAAGCAGTGTTTGGTATTTTTTTCGTTATAAATTAACCGTTCATTGAATTTTCAAATAAATTACATTTTTAGAAACTAGACTCCATTCTACAAATTTAAAAAAAAATTAAAAAAATTAATTAGTTTCCAAAATTTGTAGGGGTAGCATGGCCAAAATTCTGTTTTTCAGGAAGTGTCCACTTCAAAAATTAGTAAAAAATCAAATATTCATTAAAAAATTATCAGAAAAACCGTGCATCAACTACATACTGTTAGCTAACTTCTGACCGTTGCGATTTTAAAAATACTAAAAAAAGGTTCACCGTACGAGGGTCGTACAAGAGTTGCTATGTTATGTTTTTCTAACAAAAACAACACCAATTTGTGTACATCCCTCTTTTGAACCCCTTAATCTCAACCATTTTAAAAATAAATTAGTAGTTTAGAAAGTAGACTCGAAGCACTTCAATCCTTTTTTTTGTTCCATCTCAAAATTTTGAGTGTAACTATCCTCAATTTCATGTCCAAGGTGAGTATTTCCTAACTTCAAAAAAAATTTGTCCACTTAAGTCCCCTTTTTGGGAACCATCTTGGTGCACTTACCCCTATATCAACTCTATCACAAATCAATGCTTCTTGAGTGGCTATCACACTGCTCACTTGATTTTTCCATTTCTAGAGGGACTTAACTTCACCAGCATTATTCAAAATATCAAGGAGTAGATTGAAACTCCATTCATCAAACTTTTACACCAACTCCTTGATTTTCTTCTCCAATGGGTCAATCAACCCCTAATACTCCATAATCCCATTTACAATTTTGAGGGTTGGGACAATGTTGAGTGGCTTATTGACATCATGCTTTGATCCAATAGCCATGTATCTTAGTTCTTGAAATCTGGGGATCCACTTGTCCATCAATGGGATGACAACTTCCCTATACATATCAAAGTTCTTTATTGTATCATACATGGAAGATAATTTGAATGAATACTATTTATCTTTCTTTCAATCCTTTTATTTAGATGTTCCAACACTATGGTTATAATCTTCATATTACTCAAATAAACTGATCTATCAAAATGTTAGCACATCTCCTCTTAGATCTTGAGTTTCTCCATAATTAATTCTTCCTTAGTGACTTCTTTTGGGAGAGTTATCACTAACGTAATTGGCATTAGATGTGCAATGGGCACATCATCAGGATCACATGCAATTAACTCTGTGGAAGTGGAAAGAGGAGGGGGAGAATGAATTGGAGAAGATGGGGTTGCTCTTGAGGAGATGGAATTGTAGAAATCCATGAATACTATTTATCTTTATCTCAATCCTTTTATTTAGATGTTCCAACACTACATTTACAATCTTCATATTACTCAAATAAACCGATCTATCAAAATTTTGGCACATCTCCTCATAGATCTTGAGTTGCTACATTAATTATTCCTTAGTGACTTCTTTTGGGAGAGGTATAGCTGACGTAATTGGCATTAGATGTGCAATGTGCATATCATCAGGATCACATGCAATTAACTCCATGGAAGTGGAAAGAGGAGGGGGGGAATGAATTGGAGAAGATGGGGTCTGCTCTTGAGGAGATGGAATTGTATCCCACCAAGGGGTGGGAGGCTATAGAGTTGCTTCTAATTGCTAAGGCAATGAAAACCTCCTAGTTCAAGGTATTCCCATAACAACTCACTATTTAGTCTATGTTATTTATACGAATTGAATGATTATGTAAGTTAAATCAGCATGCCATACACTAAGCACTACCTAGTAACCCAGTTAATATCATAACAAGGAAAACTTATTTAATAATAATAATAAATAATAGATAGAAGCTCATTTGGTTAAGTTTAATGTTATAAGAAATTAGTGAATGCATTGTTCTTAACATTGAGCCTAATGCTCATCCTACAATAAAAAAATACTCCTAATGAAAAGAGCACAATATTCTTCATAGGTCAATTCACAATCCTATAAATAAACATAGTTATACCTATAATTGTTGCATAGTCCTAAAATAGTTGTAACATTGTCCTTCAACTTCACATAACATAGTCCTTGGAAAATATGATCATAATATTCTTAATCCATGCAATAGAGTCTTATAAACGAATGTTTATTGTCCTAATGATGCATGTAACACACTTCTCTCATTATATGTGACATAATCCTTTAATACATGCACATAGTCTAAAAGAGATAACATAGCTCAACTAAGATATATACCATCCTCATGATAATATTATAGGTCAAAGAGAGTAATCACAATTCACCTTAGGTGTATGCAATCTTCATGATGATAATCATAGTTAAAAAGAGCTATCATATTCTTCCTACATTATGATACAAAATCTTCCAAAAATATGAAATACAAACTACCTAATAAAAAATACAAACCACGATAAACACATCTCACAATGACCATCTCAAACGTCAAATTGATAAACATAATCATATAACACTATTTGATCAAATGACAACATTATGTAACTCATAAGACATCATGTTGATAAAAACCTAATCACATGAAAAAAAAAAATTACCTTACAAATGTATCCCTAACACTATTTACTTGGTGGTCCACTAAAACTCATAGATATGATAGACAAAAAAAACTCTAATGCGAACTTAGATGACATGTACAAATGGAAGTGGCATTTACCTTTGCTTTTCAATATCTAGTAGAGGCATATTCCCCCCTCTCTAAATGTTAGGTTTCAACAATGTCTTTTGAGTTAATACACCAATCACATCCTCCAACATAAATAATTAGGTTACCGTGTTTCCCGTTGGGTAATATGCATCTTTTATTGTCATCTTTATTCTTTTCCCATCAAGAGCATTTCTTTCATAGAATTTCACAAGGCATATAATGTTATGATTTGGCATCATATGTGACACGAATAAGCACATGAATACACTTTGAAACGAATAAGCCACCTACCTTTAGATAAAAATGTTTATCATTATCAATTTCTATGATGACATCTTTCACAATATAATTAATATTTCTATGGTACGGCGGGGGCTCTTTAATTGTATTGATTGGAAATTTGATTATCCACTAGAGATATTTGTAAAGAGGTTCTTTATTATGTTTTAGAATAATATAAAATGTTATAATTTAATTGGTAAAATAATAATATATTTTTTATGTAAGTGTTTGTTTTAAAGTATGATGGATTAGGTTTGATTTTTCAGTGATTTTTGATGGATTAAATTTTTCTAATTTTAATTTAGATGTATACTTCATAATATTTTAATCTATTATATAAATACATAGATACAATATCGTTATAATCTAGTTGTTTGTATCAAAATAATAATTATTATAAAAAACATCTTAGGAATTGAAAATAAATACATACCCACTAAATCTTTAGCAAATAAAAAAAATGGGTTGTCAAATTTAGAATCTCTTTCTAAATAGTGTCTTGATCTATCTCAAACAAATAAAGAGATCAACCCTAAAAAAATATTATTAGGAGAGAATCTTATAGATGAGCCCCCTTTGCTATAGTGTAGTGCAGTAATGACTTTCAAAAAATATATATTTTGACTCACTAATTGTAATATTAAGTATCCATTGCTATTATGTTTGTATTTAAAAGTGGATAAATAAGAGTATTCATTTTCATTAGTCACATTAAAGAAACAACCAATTGCATGATAATACATAAGATGTTCAATAATACATGTCTTAATACACATATTTAATTTTTTTTTTTAAATGTTTTATACAACCAATAAAAATATAACTAATATTAATCATATACCTATAATCCTAAACAATAATTCTAAACTCTTAACTACCATTTAATAATATACTTTAAAAGCTATGTCTAAGATTAAAATGCACAATTCTATAACTACTTTTCTTCTATTAACTTGTCCCAATAAGAAGATCTTAGAAAATTCAAGCCAACAGACACTTACTCAACAAATATTTGTAGCTTGTATCAATCTAAAGTTTTTTAACACTCAACAAATACTTACAATATTCTAGGGGAGACGATCAAATCACATCCACTATTTTGCAGTAGCTTACATGGCAAGTCCCTTGCTTATAACTAAGGTTTCAGGGCCACATCATCAGATATAATGCCGCATCAGCATGCTCTTTTGTCAAGGTGTTCAAAAAGGCCCAAAAAAAAAGTGAAACGGATAGTTGTGCACTAAGTCATATTTTAGTGGTGCAATGACGTGACATCACATGATTTGATGTTTTTTAGATCTAAAGAATACATGTCATTCAATTATGAGTAATCATCATCAACACTAACAATTTTAAAGTCGCAACTATTAATTCAATATTATTAAAAATATTGAAAAATATTAATAACTTGTAAGTTTTTTTAAACAGAGATTGAACCAACCCATCCGACAAAAGAGAGGATCCCACATTCATCCCCACGTCACATGGTGAAGTGGGGACATAAAGTGGGTATTTGCTGTTTTCCCACAGATTTTGACGTGCAACTCTCTGACATTTAAGCCATCACACTGATCTGAATCTTCCCATTAAATGCTTCCAGTTTTGTGGAAAAAAACTTTGTATCGTCTCTCCCATGATCAAAGAGCCATTCATTTGAAAGTAACATTTGCCAACTGAAATTCTTATTCTGATTCATTCAAGCTTGATTGTGGGCCATTTAGATGAGCATTCCTTGCTGGGTACGTTGAATGGATCATAAAAGATAAAAGAGCTCAGAGGTATGCCCATACAAACCCAATAGGTACTTTCATTTCCGGACTGCCAGCGTTTGCAATGATGTCATCTTGTTTGTAAGGGAAAGCGACTTGGCCTGTGCTTCTTGTTGACAGGCGTTTGTCCATTGTCTTTTTCATGCATTGCACATGGACATATGAAAGATTTTTCACCAGCAATACAACAGAAGGTAGGTGGGTAATTACATCAAACAATATCTTCTTCTGTCATCCATTTTCATAATACTTTGAATCAGTACGATTGAATTGAAAGCCTCCCAAGGAATTTTCAAAAGTGACTTTGCGAGGAGAAGCCTTAGTCGTTGGGTTGATCTTCTTTTAATTGATCAAAGTTGAATTATAAAAAAAACAGCAGTTCAAAAGGGAATTGCGAAGAGAACTGAAACATCTGTCTATCAAACAGCATATTACAAATAAGGATTGAGTTAAGAAATTTTACATACAACATTCAAATTAGAATGTAACAACAACATTCAAATTAGAATGTAACAAGAACATTCTAATCCTGTAGAAATATGATGACCCAAACTATCATTAGTCAACAAGTTGATTCAAGAGCATATTCTAAAAAATTGCAGCTGAAGTACAAATTATAAATGAAGTTTAAATAGACTTTGGAGTTGTCTAGAACATCGAATGTCCTCTTCATAGAGTTGGAATTAGCTTTGTATCACAAAATATAAAAGAAAACAACTTAGTTATTAAACATTTTAAATTTTTATATATCTAGACAAATAATATATATTTGGATATTCTATGCCTTGTTTTTAAACTTAAAAATTTAAAGTCTCTTTTGAGTCTTTGGTAAAATGGGGTGTTGGTGGAATCACCTCTTGTAAGTCTTTATTCATATTCAAAGAAGTATTAATTTAGACATGTGTTTTCATATTAGAGAGAAAAGTGATACAGATAATGCTTAATGCCATCTTCTTTGTTCTTAAGAAATAGTCTTATCTATATTTGCAATATCATCCTTATCTTTCCACCTTTTTTTCTTTGTCTTATTCTTACCATCATATATCACCACTTTATCCTTGATCAATGGCATTCTCATCCATTTCTTTATGTAGCTCCTTATTATCCTTACCTATACTTGTCATTGCTTCATTCTACACCATCATATTAGGCACTATTATATATAGCCTATAAATATAGTTCTTGTACCAACATTATATGTGTTATCATTAAGAATTTGTTTGCAACAACAATTCTAAGTTTATATTTTGTTTGAATTGAAAAGTCTCATTGTGAAAACAAATAAGCATTTTTTTTTTCATCCACTTCTTTGATTTTAAGATATCGTTGCTACTTGTTGTGGTTTAAATCTATCACAATCCTAGATACCTTTGCTTAAAGGGGGAAAATGTGACTTTTGGAGTAGTAAAATGAAATGTTTATTTCTCAAAATCTATGGAATTTATTTGAAAGTTGTTACTCAAAACTTATAGATATAGAAATTCATGCCACTTGGACTCTAGTACAACAAGATAAGCTAAATGAGAATAGAAAAAAAGATTTTAAATCCCTCTTCATTATTCAACTATTGGTATCAAAGTAGGTTTCTTTGTTTTCTTAATATGAGCTTACTTTGTTATGTAGGGGAGAGAGAAAATAAATCAGTGCTAAGAACAAAGTTCTAGAATTGAAAAACTTCTCATTGTGAAAATATATAAGCATATATTTGTTTTCATCTACTTCTTTGATTTTAAGATATGGTTGCTAATTGTTGTGGTCCTAGATACCTTTGCTTAAAGGGGAAACTGTGACTTTTGGAGTATTAAAATGAAGATGTTTATTTCTCAAAATCTGTGGATTTTAGTTAAAAGGTGTTACTCAAAACTTATAGATATAGAAGTTCATGCCACTTGGACTCTAGTACAACAAGATAAGCTAAATGAAAATAAAAAGAATTTTTTTAAATCCCTCTTCATTATTCAACTATTGGTATCAAAGTAGGTTTCTTTGTTTTCTTAATGTGAGCTTACTTTGTTAGGTAGGGGAGAGAGAAAATATATTAGTGCTAAGAACAAAGTTCTAGAATTGAAAAGTCTCATTGTGAAAACATATTTAAGCATATATTTGTTTTCATTTACTTCTTTGATTTTAAGATATGGTTGCTACTTGTGGTTTAAATCTATCGCAATCCTAGATACCTTTGCTTAAAGGGGGAAACTGTGACTTTTGGAGTATTAAAATGAAGATGTTTATTTGTCAAAATCTATGGATTTTAGTTGAAAGTTGTTATTAAAAACTTATATATATATATAAGTTCACACCACTTGGACTCTAGTAGAACAAGATAAGCTAAATGAGGATGGAAAAAGATTTTAAATCCCTTTTCATTATTCAACAAACATGTAGTGTTGTAAATGGTCTCCCTTGACAATTTCAAACTAGATTTTTCTCCCTCCTATGTGCTTCGACCTAATTATGCCCCTAATTTCTTAAATTATGCATTCTATGGGCCCATTTTATCATATCAAAAAATCAAATGTGAAAGACCAAAGTATGTATTTAATATTTTTCTCCTGACACTTTGGATCCTAAAAAATGTGGAATCTAGTCTAGGGCGCTTGATGCCCTAGACCTCTTAAAATGGCTCCAAATTTAAATATGTCAATGTTTGTAATATTATTTAAAATTTTAATTTTAATTGCCAGCTATCAAGATTTATTTTTTGGTAAATTAGAAGAATTGCATATAAATACATAGTATTTTCATAATTTTAAAAGAGGAGAAAGACATTGGGAAATCTTTTAAGCAAATCAAGTGTCCTAAAAGCAGTGAAGAATAGAATTTGCATAATTATTGTAGCATTTCATCATTCAAGCATCATGTCAAGATTTTTGTGAGTTTTTTCATGTTTATGTATGTGTTTTATTTTTCAATACTAGTTCTTGTAGGTCTTCAAATTAAAGCAAGTACAATTGCAAGTAATCCTTGAAGGTGACGAGCTTGACTTCAGTCCATCAAGGTGATCATATCTAATTGGTGAGTTGTAGAAAATTATTAATTCACTACTTGTTTATTATTTAGCCTCTATCCATCAAAAAGGCTACACTCTCTTTATCATCAAATTCTCTATTGTGGAGGTAGAAATACCAACACAGGGTTTGATTGAGGCAAGCTACTATATGGAACAACCCTTCCTCTTCCTTTGTGTATGTAGGTTACAAATATGAAGAACATTGGAGGAAGATTGAGGAAAATTTTCTCATCCATGCATCATTAGCCCTAAAACTTGAAAAGATACAAAAACTACATTATCTTAGTAACAGAAGAATATTTGACAACAAAACATGGAAGGAAGAAGCTACAAACTAAGGACCTCAGGCTTGTCAAATCAGATTTAGGTTTCAGATTCATAGTCTAGGGCATCTTGGCACCCTCAACCACCCAAATCAGGCTCAAATTCAAATCGCAAGTGCATCAATGTCCGCCTTCTACTTTTTCGGGACTTAAATTTGTCTGTGTGATTTCAATTAGTCATTATACATCTCAAAATATTGTATTTACATAGTTTAACTAGTTGCATCATTATATTACATCAAAATCCAATTGAAACCCCTCAATTATCAAAATTTAAGTCAAAGGGTAGGATAGTTGATGGTTAATTATTCATAACTCTTGTGTAGATCTAAATTCCCTAAAGTAATGTTAAGGTGTCCCCACAAATCTAGAAAAGGAATTGGTTCTAGTGGTTAGACTTAGGATCACCTTTTCTACCATTATATTTTGGTGAACTTGACTGATTTACATTATAGATCTTCTGAAATATGAAGCATATCATCTTAGATTTAGGATTTAATCTTGCATTGTTTTGTATTCGATATTTATGCATCTATCCTTTTATATAAAAACCATTGAAAAAAATAAAAAATTATACCATATTGCATTCAAATTTTAAATTGGCTTTATTTTAGTCATCATGGGTCAAATCTACATCTTAATCGCATTTGCAAATCTGCAATAGGTCATATAAAATTTTAAATCAAATCTGAAAGTGTTCATTGCATTCATTTAGGAATTTTTTATATAGTTAAAAGGTGAAAGTTTGTATTATTTTGTTACAAATAGGCATCAAGATCTTCATTTCCAAATTTTGCACATTAGGATTAGTCAACTGTTGTACAAGTTCTAAGATATGAAAATTTCATTTGGAATCTTATTTTTTTTCTTGCATTTACATTGCATAATCACAAATAAGTTAAATTCTAGAAATTTACTCACTGTCAAACCTGTGTACTGTCACATAACAAAACACCTAAACATAGTTGTCAACATCAAAACTTTGAGTTTAGTACAAAAAATAAATCAATCTAGGGCATCCCGACACCCTATACCAACTAGTTTTGGCTCAAAATTTCAGTAAAGATCTATTACTATGTTTTCTAAGTGATTCTTCTCTTTGATTTTGGATTCCATATTTTTTTTTGGTTGTTTTATGATTTAAATTTTTTAGTAAGAATACTCATGTTTTGAAACTCGTATGAGCTTCACAACTCGTTGTCCTATTGCTAATATCCTTGTGAGATGTAGTTGTAGATGTGTGACACATCACATTGCAATTACATATATTATGGAGCCTAATTTCTCCAACTCTTTTACACAAGGTATTGTCAATACCCAACCCATGCTGGATTCCATGCCTAATCCTTCATTATCCATGACCATCTCACAATAAAACATTTATGTGGACATTGAGACCATTGTTTCCCATGTTCCTAATGAGAAAATAAAACAATTGGATAAATACTTAGAAGGTTTTCAAGACTATTTAAGCATTCAATCTTTAGTAGGACAAACATTACCTATTTTGGATAACATTAGGAAATTGATTAATGATTCTCAAGGAATAGATATGTTGTGTAGTATAGCTCACATAGTGGATGCTAAAATTCATATGACATCTAGTTGTGGTCAAGCACTCACAAATTCTCAAAATCAAGGAGGAAAACAATTAGGTATGTGCAGGATCATCATGGAAAAAATAGGCCCTTAAGTGGCAATAAAAAGACAGAAAATTAGAGTTAGACAACTTGACGTAAAAATTTGAATAAGTTATCTATATTATTTCAAAAAAATGTAAAAATAGAATCTGTAGAAAATTGAATATAGTTTCTAAACTACTAGACCTTTATTTAAAAGAAATAAATCTATTTGGTAAAATTTTGAAATTTCAATGCAGTAGTATTTAAATTTCAGGGTAAAAATAAGAAGTAGGTGTCTGTCTGACCACCCTAACCACAATAAAATGATAATATTTTTTTATAATATTTTAGATATAAGTAGAGGACTTATGTCCTAATGTGATGCATATTTTTTTATAATTTTTTTCCAAGTAAATAATTAATTATGAATTTTTTATTACAACTTTTAAAAAATATAAAATCTCGTCTATCTAACCACCTTAACTTGGTCAAAAATTCATGAAATTCAATTTTTTTTTTTAATCCTATAGTATGCGAAGCATAGAATGTGACACATATTTCGGATTCAAAAAATGTGATACTGTTTGAAAGTTATAGATGTTTTTCAATCAGCCTATCAATTAGGATTTTATTCGTAATTCTAATAGAAAATGAATAATATTTATTTATTAAATTCAAGTAAATAATAATTTATATTGGTGGAAAGCTGAGAATCTCTTCTAAAAATCCTTTTCGTTTCATCAATTTTGGGTAAAAAAAAAGTTGTCAGCCACATGGGCCATCATATGGCTTACATATCGCCACTTTTTGGCCCATCATGATCCTACACATACCCAATTCTCCCTTCTCACAACCATACCTTTTATTCCTACATTTACACCACCAACCATAGCTTCAACGAATTTCTTCTATGTTGAGGTTATGCCTGTGTGGATTTGGTATGTTGTTTGAGGTTGTTATAGGTTGTTGTATTCAGAATTTTGGGTTATGGATTGTTGGTAAGAGGAAGTTGTGTTTACCAGTATGAGAATTGGTTTTGTAGTGTTGTACAAAGGTGTTGGGGAGAAATGTATTTTCTCCACATTTTCCCCGTAGTTTCTTTTCATGACTTGTGGTTTTGAAGGAAAGTTAATGATGTCGTTCTCTTGCTTGTGCCAAGAGGATTCATGGTTAAGTGCATCAGAAGTTTCAGAAGCATGTGCTTAATATTTAATATATTTTCATGGGTAATGGTCGACCTGGTGTCTACACTACATTCAGAGATGTTAAAAGTATTAATGGATGCATAGCATGGCATGTGAGACTTAATTTTGGGTCTCAGTTAAGTGTTGTTTTGGTCCCCTTCCATTCCTATCCACTGTGGGAATTTTTAGGTGTTGACCTAATTTGAATTTGTAAATACAAGGGATAGTTTCTGACCTTGGAGATAGTGTTTAAGGTTGAAGTTGATATAAATAAGAGTAGAGTTGTTGAGAGTTGGATGAGAAAGAATCAAGGGAGAAGCAAGATAGATGTGAGTTCAATGCAAGTGATGTATGTGATGAAAATTTGAGAAGAGCAGTGGGAACTTCAAAGTATTGGATCCCTAAAAGCAGTGAGCTAAAGGTGTCCACAATCTTTCAAACAAGGCTGTGAAAGTGTTGGAGAAATTATGGTGGATTCTTGTTGCATTGAGAAAGTGTTCTCTATGTAGCATTTATCTTCTATCTTTGTGTATTTCTTTTTGTGGCAGTGAGCCCTACCCGTGATCCTTTTTGGACAGTGTGTCCTATTTTGGCAATGAGCCCTTTTGTATTGGTTTTGTAATTACTTATATTGTGAGCTAATCCTCACCGTGGTTTTTCCCTCATTGGGTTTTCCACATAAATCCGATGTTCTCTTATGTATGGTGTTATTTCAATTTCTGTTATCTACATTTCATGTTTAATCATCACAATAGAATAAGAGCTTAACAAATGCATGTGGATCTAATTATTATTGAGGGTTTTGATGTTTTGATTAGATACAACTAATTCACCCCCCCTCTCAATTGTCTTGTTCATTCAATAATTGGTATCAGAGCTTGGTTCCTTCAAGAAGAGCTTAATCGCTTGAGGTAGATCTGGGATGGTGAACAAGGCTTCTTTAGAATGCCCTAGATTCAATGGTATAGATTATGCATTTTGGAAGACAAAGATGGAAGGATATCTTGCAACTCAGGGATTTAAGGTTAAAAAGACCTATCAGACTACATATACTCCACCCACTAATGGTCCAAGTACAAGTGCAGAGATTAAGTCGCATGAGATCAATGCTAAGGAAAAATTTATTATTGTGAATAGTCTTTCAAATACTAAATTAGTTAAAGTTATGAGTTTGAAGATTGCTAAAGAGGTTTGGGATAAGCTTTCAAAAGAATTTATGAAGGAGATGTAAAAGTCAAACAAGTGAAGTTGCAGAATTTGAAGGCACAATTTGAGACCTTGCATATGTTTGAAGACGAAACAATCAAAATATAAACATAGAGATTTGATAAGATGGGGAGCATAATGATAGGTCTTGGTGCACAAGTCAAAGAATCTAAAGTGGTAAAGAAATTTCTCAAATATCTTCTTGATTCTTATAGTGAAAAGGTATCTGCTATTGAGGAAATTGCAAATCTTAATACTTATTTTAAATATCAAATGATTGGTACACTAACTTATTTTGAAATGAGGAAAAAGGGTTTGAATATGGTATAGATATAGAGACTACTTTCAAGGCTCTAGAGTATCAGAAAAGGTTGAAGATTTAGATAAGGAAGATCTTGATGATGTGGAAGCTAACTTTGTAAGAAGAATGAAGAAGGGCACTGGTAAGAACAAAGGTAAATTACCTTTCAATTTTTTTAGCTATGGTGATATAGGCCATTATGCTTCTAGATGTTCAAAGAGAGTTGTAAATAATAAGAGTAAGGAGAATAAAGGAAAGATGATTAAAAAGGATTATTGTGTTAGAGAAGATGTTGGTATTTTTGATGATGAATCTGATTATGGAGACTTTGATGGAAATGAATGCTCGTTCTTAGCTATAAAAGATGGATCCAGTTTTGCTAACTCTGAAAGTTGTGTAAGGGAAAGTGTTCCAGAGAAGAAGGATAAGGTTGACGGTACTTTGGTATCTTCTTTTCATATTAAAGAGGATAAGAATTAATAGGTTTTTGATAGTGGCTTCTCTAATCACATGACAAAAGACAAAATTAATTTTGTTAAACTTGAAAAATATGATGGAGGACTAGATAAATTTGGAGATGATTCGGGAGCTAAGATTTGTGGAATAAGTTCAATCAATTTTGATGGAAAGCATAACATTGATAATGTTTACTATGTTAAGGGTTTAAGGCATAACCTTTTGAGTGTTGGAAAAATGTGTAGAAAGGGACATAATCTTGTGTTTAAGGATAAAACCCATGAGATCAAAAAAGGGCTTGAAACTATGATCGTTGCTAGTAAGAGAACAGATGGAAATATTTATAACCTTAAGGGTGTTGATGGTCATTGCTTTATGACAGATTAATGACAGTTGTCTATGGAATAGTCTGGATGTTCTTGGATTTTGTTATGTTGTTTTTGGAATTTGCAACACATAAAAAAATTAAATTTTATCAAATGGATGTGAAGTCTGCTTTTCTGAATGGAGAATTGGAAGAAGAAGTTTACATGAAAAAATTGGAGGGATTTTAGTTATCAGATCAACCGGATATGGTATGTAAATTAAAGAAAGCACTATATGGGTTGAAACAAGCTCCCAGAGCTTGGTATGCAAGATTGGATAGATATTTGATACAAGAAGGATTTAGTAAAGGCACATCATATAGTAATCTTTATTTCAAAATTGAGGAAGACAAAATCTTGATAGTTGTTGTATATATGGATGATATTATCTTTGGAGGCAATGAATCTATTTGTAAGAAATTTGCTAAAGAGATGTAGAAATATTTTGAAATATCAATGTTTGGGGAGATGAATTTCTTCCTTGGGCTACAAATCAATCAAACAGATAAAGGGATTTTCATTTCACAGTCTAAGTATGCCAAAGAGATGTTGAAGAAGTTTGGATTGGATGACTCCAAACCGGTATGCACTCCTATGGTGACCAGTTGTAAATTGAAAAAAGATGATGATTCACTTAAGGTTGATCAGAGAAAATATAGATCTATGATTGGTGGACTTCTATATCTAACTTCTACTAGACTGGATCATATCATGCATGTAGTTTGTCTTGTGGCTAGATTTTAAGAAGATCCTAAAGAAATACATGTTGCAACAATAAAGAGGATATTTAGATATTTAAGAGGCACTATGGAGTATGACTTATGGTATCCCAAGGATATTGATTTCGCACTTAAGTGCTTATACAAATGCAGATTGGGTTGGTTGTGTTGATGGCAGGAAAAGTACAAGTGGTGGTGCATTCTTTCTTGGATGTAGATTGTTGTCATGGTTGAGTAAGAAGTAGGATTCAATTTATTTATCTAGTGTTGGGTAAGTACACCAAGATGGTTCCCAAAAAGGGGACTTAAGTGGACAGTTTTTTTCTAAAATCAGGAAATCCGACCTTGGATGTGAAATTGAGGATAGTTACACTCAAAATTTTGAGATGGAACAAAAACAAGGATCAAAGTGCTTCGAGTCTACTTTCTAAACTTTAATTTATTTTTAAAATGGTTGATATTAAGGGGTTCAAAAGAGGGATGTACACAAATTGGTGTTGTTTTTGTCAAAAAAACATAACATGGCAACTCTTGTACGACCCTCGTATAGTGAACTATTTTTTAGTTTTTTTAAAATCACAATAGTTAGAAGTTAGCTAACAGTATGTAGTTGATGTATGATTTTTTTTGATAATTTTTTAATGAATATTTGAATTTTTACTAATTTTCAAAGTGGACATTTCTTAAAAAACAAAATTTTGGTCATGCTACCCCTACAAATTTTGGAAACTAATTGAATTTTTATTTAAATTTTGTAGAAAGGAGTCTAGTTTCCAAAAATGTAATTTATTTGAAAATTTGATGAACGGTTAATTTATAACGATAAAATTACCAAACACTACTTTTTGGCAAAAAAAGACATACAAACAAAATAAATTATGGATGAAAGGCTTAACATTTTCAGAAAGTGAAAAAAATTACATCGTTGGATAGCTAAGAGAGAACCCAACATTACCCATGTGTTCGATTTTTTTGATATTGAACCACGTGCAATCCTGATGGTGAGCACAAACTCAATTATGTGAAATATGGTAGATTTTGTAAAAACACGTCTCTGGTCATTGGGAATGCCTTCCAAGCCTTTGGGTTGGTATTCCAAGGAAAATACCAAGCCTAAGGCATGGGAATTCCCAAAGCAAGATATAATGTGAGCGTGCTATAACGTGCTCGTGTTATATTTCAGTTTAGACATTATTTTTGCTTCTGCAGGAAACATGTCAACGAAGACATAACGCGAGTGCATTATAACGCACTCGCGTTATGTTCTCCTTTATGTTAAATGCTATTATATTGAATGTATGCTGATATATTTGTATGTTTGTATGTACATGTATACTTGTATGCATGTATGTATGCCTGTATGTATCAATGCATATATATTGTATGTATGTATGTAAGATTGTATCTACACATGTATGTATGTATACTTGTATGGATGTAGGATTATATGTACATATGTATTATGCTTGTATGTATGCATTTATATATGTCTTTAGAGGGAGGGAGAATTTAGAGAGAGGGTGTCTTGAGAGATGGAGAGGGGGTGGAAGTGAGAGTTTAAGAGAGAGGGAGTGGGAGAGAAGGGGTTGGAGTGAGAGGGACTTAGCTAGGTAGGGTGGGAGTGATAGAGGGAGGGAGAGAGAGAGGGGGGGTGGGAGAGAGAGAGAAAGAGACAGAGAGAAAGAGAGAGTTATGTTGGTAGGGTGCCAAAGGTAGAGACTTGAGAGTGTGATCGGGGTGAGAGGGAGAGACTTGAGAGATAGGTAGTAAGAGGCAGTGTGAGAGAGAGGGAGTGTGAGTGAGAGACTGAGAGAGAGAGTGAGAGACTTGAGAGAGGGAGAGGGTGTGGGAGGAAGTGACCTGATAGAGGTAGAGAAAGACTTATCTAGGTAGGTGAAGGGATAGGGATAGAAAGAAAGAGGGGGAGAGAGGCAAAGAGAGAGTTACCTAGGTAGGTTTTAGGGGAGAGACCTGGAGAGAGAGGGGGGGTGGGAGGGAGAGATATGAGAGAGAGGGAGTGGAGAAGAGGCTGGAGTGAGAGGGACTTAGTGAAGTAGGTATGGTGGGAGGGATAGAGGGAGGGAGAGAGAGAGTGGGGTGGGAGAGAGAGAATTGAGGGAGAGGGAGAGAGAGAGGGGGGGGAGAGAGAGAGATGAAGAGAAAGAGAGAGTTATGTAGGTAGGGTGCCAAAGGGAGAGACTTGAGAGTGTGAGGGGGGTGAGAGGGAGAGACTTGAGAGATAGGTAGTGAGAGGGAGTGTGAAAGAGAGGGAGTGTGTGAGAGAGAAGGAGTGGGAGAGAGAGGGAGTGTGAGTGAGAGACTTGAGAGAGGGAGAGGGTGTGGGAGGGAGTGACTTGATAGAGGTAGAGAAAGAGGGGGCTAGAATGAGAGGGACTTATCTAGGTAGGGTGGAAGGGATAGATAGAGAGAGGGGAGAGAGATAGAGAGAGAGTTACCTAGGTAGGTTTCCAGAGGGAGAGACCTAAGAGAGAGGGGGGGTGGGAGGGAGAGACATGAGAGAGAGGGAGTGGGAGAGAAGGGGTTGGAGTGAGAGAAAGAGGTGGGGTGGGAGAGAGAGAATTGAGAGAGAGGGAGAGAGAGAGGGGGAGAGAGAGGGGGGGGAGAGAGACAGAGAGAAAAAGAGAGTTAATTAGGTAGGATGCCAAAGGGAGAGACTTGAGAGTGTAAGGGGGTGAGAGGGAGAGACCTAAGAGATAGGTAGTTAGAGGGAGTGTGAAAGAGAGGGAGTGAGAGAGAGAGAGGGAGTGGGAGAGAGGGAGTGTGATTGAGAGAACTGAGAGAGGGAGAGGGTGTGGGAGGGAGTGACCTGATAGAGGTAGAGAAAGAGGGGGTGGAGTGAGAGGGACTTATCTAGGTAGGGTGGGAGGGATAGATAGAGAGAGGGGAGAGAGAAAGAGAGAGAGTTACCTAGGTAGGTTTCCAGAGGGAGCGACCTGAGAGAGAGAGAGAGGGGGTGGGAGGAGAGACATGAGAGAGAGGGGGGAGAGAAAGGGTTGGAGTGAGAGGGACTTAGCTAGGTAGGGTGGGAGTGATAGAGGGAGGGAGGAGAGAGGGGAGTGGGAGAGAGAGAATTGAGAGAGGGAGAGAGAGAGGGGGGAGAGAGAGACGGAGAGAAAAAGAGAGTTATGTAGGTAGTGTGCCAAAGGGAGAGACTTGAGAGTGTGAGGAGGGTGAGAGGGAGAGACTTGAGAGATAGGTAGTGAGAGGGAGTGTGAAAGAGAGGGAGTGTGAGAGAGAGAGGGAGGGAGTGGGAGAGAGAGGGAGTGTGAGTGAGAGACCTAAGAGAGGGAGAGGGTGTGGGAGGGAGTGACTTGATAGAGGTAGAGAAAGAGGGGGGTGGAGGAGAGGGACTTATCTAGGTAGGGTTGAAGGATTAGGTTCAGGGTCGAATGTAAGGGGTACAAGGTATAGGGGTAGCGGGTTTAAGGTTTAAGTATTGAGGGTTGAGGGATTAAGGGATGAGGGTTGAGAGTTGAGGGTTGAGGGTTTAAGGGTTTATGGTTTAAGGGTTGATGGTTGAAGATTGAGAGTTTAAGGTTGAGGGTTGAGGGTTGAGGGTTGAGGGTATAGGGTATAGGGTATAGGGTCGAGGGATTAGGGTTGAGGGTCCAATATATAGGGTAGAGGTTATAGGGGTTGAGATATTAAGGGTTGAGGGTTTAGGGATTAGGGTAGAGATTTTTCTTGGATTTAACAGTGTAAGGGTTGAGGGATTAGGGTTGTGGATTAGGGTTTAGGGTAGAGAGTATTGGGTAGAGGATAGAGGGTTTAAGAGTTTAGGGTTTAAGGGTTGAGGGTTGAGGGTCAAGGGTTTAGGGTTGAGTGTTTAAGGGTTTAAGGGTTGAGGTTTTAAGGGTCAAGAGGTTTGAGGGATTACGGTAGAGAGTTTACTAAGTGGGTTTAAGGGTTGGGGGATTAGGGTTGAGGGTAGAGGGTAGAGGATTGATAATAGAGGGTAGAGGGTTTATGGGTTAGGTTTTAGGGGTTTAGGGTTTAGGGTTGAGGGATTAAGAGGTTATAGAGTAGAGGGTATAGGGGTTGAGGGATTAGGGTTTAAGGGTTGAGGGTTGAGGAATTAAGAGGGTATAGGGGTTGAGGGATTAGGGTTTAAGGGTTGAGGGTTAAGGGTTGAGGGATTAGGAGGGTATAGGGGTTGAGGGATTAGGGTTGAAGGGTTGAGGGTTGAGGGATAAGGGTTGAGGATTGAGGAATTAAGAGGGTATAGGGGTTGAGGGTTTAGGGTTTAAAGGTTGAAGGTTGAGGGATTAAGAGGGTATAGGGGTTAAGGGATTAGGGTTTAAGGGTTGAGGGTTGAGGGTTGAGGGTTGAGGGATTAAGAGGGTATAGGGGTTGAGGGATTCGGGTTTAAGGGTTGAGGGTTGAGGGTTGAGGGATTAAGAGGGTATAGGGGTATCCATATCTCCCACTATCTCCACCTACCCTTTATCTCTTAACCATTTAAACCCTTAAATCTTAACCCTCTACCCTCTATCTCTCTCTCAATCCGTCGATCCCTCCCTCTATATCTCCATCTCTCCCACTATCTCTTTCTCCCCCTCTCCCTCTCCGTCCCTCTCTCTCCCTCTTTCTCTCCCACTCTCTTTCTCCCACTCTCCCCCTCTCTCCCTCCCACTTTATCTTTCTCCCACTCTCCCCTTCTCCCACTCTCCCACTCTCTCCCACTCTCTCTTTCTCCCACTCCCCCATTCTCCCACTCTCCCACTCTCTCCCACTCTCTCTTTCTCCCACCCTCCCCCTCTCTCCCTCCCTCTCTATGTCCATCTCTCAAACTATCTCTTTCTCCCCCTCTCCCTCTCCCTCTCCCTCCCTCTCTCCCTCTTTCTCTCTTAGTCCCTCTCCCTCCCTCTCTCCCTCTTTCTCTCCCACTCTCTTTCTACAACTCTCCCCCTCTCTCCCTCCCACTATATCTTTATCACACTATCCACTTCTCCCACTCTCCCACTCTCTCTCACTCTCTCTTTCTCCCACTCTCCCCTTCTCCCACTCTCCCACTCTCTCTTTCTCCCACTCTCCCTTCTCTCCTCCCTCTCTATCTCCATCTCTCCCACTATCTCTTTCTTCCTCTCCCTCTCCCTCTCCCTCCCTCTCTCCCTCTTTATCTCCCACTCTCTCTTTCTCCCACTTTCCCCCTCTCTCCCTCCCACTCTATCTTTCTCCCACTCTCCCCTTCTCCCACTCTCACACTCTCTCCCACTCTCTCTTTCTCCCACTATCTCTTTCTAACCCTCTCCCTCTCCCTTCCTCCCTCCCTCCCTCTCCCTCCATCTTTTTCTCCCACTCTCCCTCTCTCCCTCTACCTCCCTTCCTCCCTCGCTCCTACCCTCCCTCTCTCTCCCTCTTTCTCTCCCACTCTCTCTTTCTCTCTCACTCTCCCTCTCTTTCTCTCTCTCTCTCTCACACACACACACTCACCTCTATCTCCTCTACTATAAGGGTGTAGGGGAGAGATATAGAATTAGGATAGAGGGTATAGACAAAGAGGGAGAAAAGAAATATATTAAGAAAACCATATTTTATATAATGCGTGCGCATTTTGAAGAAGTAGAGATGTTACCGTTTTAGGAATAAATAATGCGGTCATGTTATAACGCAAGTGCACTTTTTATTCCACTAAAAACAGTAAAAAAAATCAATATACCCGTGATGTCAAGGCCCACAGTCTGCATATTTTCCTAGTTCTATGCGTGCTTCGACATAAAGTAGCTTTTTGATGATGTTGTGAAGTGTGCAAGCATGTTTTTCACATTCCATCACCTTTTCCATGATCTTTCTACCACCTTTGCATGAAATAGAAGAGTTTCCACATTGAAAGACATATAATATCAATTGAAGTTTGAATTCCATTGAAAATTGATATATAATTTAAGTTTGGAGGGGAACAAGATTTTGAACAAGTCAAATTGTTGTGGAGTTTGAAGAAAGAAGAAGCTAAGCCTACATAATTGGGTTGAACTCCTCCATTTGAAAGTCTGGTTTTTTAGGTATGTGAAGTTTGTACACATTTTCTCTCATTCTATTATGGCTTGATTTCATTTTTGTTTGTCATTATAACCTTACATTGTCAATGGACATTTTAAATTACATAATTATATACACTTGCCAATTACCATTTTTAACTTGATGCAGAACATCTACCAGGATCCACAAATCATCAAGGGTACTTCTGACCCTAACTTAAATTGAAGAAGATCAACGAACAAAACTCAATCATCTTTTCATCAAAATCCTTCAATTTCACTTGATTTCATATTTCCAGAAAACATTATAACTTGGTTTCAACTCTTTGTCGGACTCAAAAAATAGATTAACCATCATAAAATTGATTGTAACATAGCATAAAGCTGATTAGAAACTCAGAACCATTCAATTCATTCATGATTCACTAATTCAAGAACTCAATGTTGTAACTTACATGGCAAAATAACAACAAATCATGGAAGGTAACTACCAACCTTTATCCAGACATCCAAGACACTATAATCAACATGTTATTGATTGAAATAAACCAAATGCACATTCCAAATATATCACCAAAATTCATCCTTTGAGCATGCTTCCCCTTGCAGTATTTGAAACCCGTGGTGCAGGGGCACCTACAACCATGTTTCGAAATATACTTTGGTGACAGTATGTCTTAAGGTCTTTGGGTGAGTGCAAGACAAGAGTCTATAAGTTGTATTAGGAATGAAATAAATGTGGTTGAATTAGAGTCTAGAAATTGTAAATGGAAGAGCAAGAAAAGATTCTAGAAGTGCCTCCAAGCGAAAATAAGCCCATATGACTTTTCACTTTCCCTATTTCACAGTTTTTGTAACTTTTCAGAATTTTGTATTTGTGCAACTTTTGAAAATAGTGACAACTTTATAAAATACACATAGGACTTAAACATTAAACCTCATAATGATTCCCATACATGGAAAATGCCTTTAATGACCCTCTTACAACATGGAGATACCCAAAATTGAATCGAATTTCAAAATGGAAGCATAGATTGTCAAGGTGCTCTTGCACCACAAACTTATCAAACACTCACAATGCCATTACAATCATTATGATTGTAACTTACATGATATTTATCTTATTTCCCTTCAAACTCAACTCCCCCAATGTATCTAACTATTTTTGTAACTTCTTAACTAACCTATCTGTTCACAACTTTGCAAAAATGCAATATTTTGAAAATGTCCATGCTTCCATTTTGAGCCTATCTTGCAATCATGGCATGCCATGTTACCACTTTTCTTTAGGGAATTCTGGATTGAAAAATATCATGTCACATTTTTCTATGCTAGGTTGAATTTTGTATAGGATTATTGTAAGTATTATTTAAATGAAGCCTTGAATGACATATTTTTTAATTAACTTGAATGGATACATTTTTTAGGAACTAATATTCGTCTCATTACCATGGTATAGATAAAATTATCTGCCATGCTGAAGAAAAATACAAAGAGGAAACTAGCAGATGAAGAGAATGAAACCTTCAAAGAAAAGGAGAGAGTTTGAGTGGCGGCATATTGTGAAAAGAAGAAATTGGAAACAATTGACAAAAACAAGCCAATTGAAGAGGAACCTCAACCATCAAAAAAAGAACGAGAATTGGTAGCACAAAAGGAATGAATGTGAAAGCATCGTCGTAAGATAGATTCGTATACCGTAGTTGGAGAATTTCCCTCTACGACAAGTGAATATGAAGGGACACCATTAATCACAAGCGAATATGGAGGGACACCATCTAGCAGAAGTGAATATGGACGAACACCATCTACTGCAAGTGAATATGGAGGGACACCATATACCTCAAGTGAATATTGTTGGACACCATCCAACACATCTCAAGTTGAGAGTCCATCATCACTTGAATTTGACGAAGAAGGTATGCCATCATCCCCATGCGAACCTCAAGGTATGTCTTCTTCTCCACCCTTGATCGAAGGTACGCAATCTATCCCACCTCAAAGTGGTGTAACTTTCGCTCTGCAACTCGTGTGACCAAGTGGACTGTTCCAACACATCTGAATAGGTAAATTTACACTAGGAATGGTCCCCTTTCACACCAAAACATGCGGAATCACTCTGAGCTATGTTCCATAGGATCGATCCCTCAAGGGTCCAAAGTGCAAAATGGCTGCAAACTTCAGCATGCTATTACTCGGATACCGTGATGCTTAGAAACTTCTCATCTAATCCTACAAGATCGTGTTGGGCCCCTCTACAAAAAATCTCTCGATTTTGGCTAGCTTGGAGTGGTTTTCTCGTGGCGACGAATTTTCACTTGATGGAAAAAACATCAAATGCAAGCAGTGCAAAGTGGTGCAACTTTCATTCTGTAACTTGTGTGACCAAGAAGACTATTCCAACACATCAGAATAGGTATTTTTAAGCTAGACATGGTCCTCTTTCACACTGAAACATGCGGAATCACTCTGAGCTACGTTCCACCGGATTGATCCCTTAAGGGTCTAAAGTGCAAAATGGCTGCAAACTTCATCATGCTATTACTTAGATACCGCGATCCTTAGAAATTTCTCATCTGATCCTATAGGATCATGTTGGGCCCCTCTACAAAAACCTCTCTCAGTTTCGACAATCTTGGAGTGGTTTTCCCATGGCGGCGGATTTTCACTTGATGAAAAAAGTGTCAAATTCAAGCTGTGCAAAGTTGTAAAGTGGTGCAACTTTCATTTTGCAACTTATGTGACCAAAGGGACTATTCCAACACATCTGAATAGGTATATTTATGCTAGGAATGGTCCTCTTTCACATTGAAACACACAGAATCGCTTCGAGCTATGTTCCACTGGATCGATCCCTTAAGGGTCCAAAGTGCAAAATGGCTGCAAACTTTAGCATGCTATTACTCAGATACCATGATGCTTAGAAACTTCTCGTCTGATCCTCCAGGATCGCATTGAGCCCCTCTAGAAAACTTCTCTTAGTTTTGGCTATCTCAGAGTGGTTTTTCCGTGGCGATGGATTTTCACATAATGGAAAAAGTGTCAAATTCAAGTTGTGCAAAGTTGCAAAGTGGTGCAACTTTCATTTTGCAATTCATGTGAGCAAACTAACTGCTCCAACACATCCCAATAGGTAGGTTTATGCTAGGCATGGTCCTCTTTCGCACCCAAACACATGGAATTGATCCAACTTGCGTTCAACCGGCTTGATCCCTTATGATGGCATGCAAAACACTAGAAAAGAGAAACATACAAATGACGGTTGAGAAGTTCGAGTATTCCACACAAAAAGTGTATGATCATTGGTGCAGAGCACCTTGTTCCTCCATTTGATGAAGAAGGTCTAGTTCAGTGGTTTTAGTGATTATCTGATGGTGAATAGGTTGGTCAATAGGTTGTTGTGGGTATTTTGAGCATGCTTTGTCTTGAATAAGGTCAATTAAGACCATTAGGTATGTTTTAGGGTGACTTTTGGGTCTAGTGATAAAAAATGTGAAAATTTCAATCTTGCACTAGAAGTTGTCTCTGTAGCCTTTGAAGGCAAATTTGTGAATTTATATATGATTGTGAAAGAATGGAGTTTTTTCGATGTAATAAGGCTATTTGTATGCCATTTGTGTGGGTTTAGAGGTCATTAGATGTACTCATTAGGTTGGAGGAGTCTAAAGTTGCAAATTTGTAAGTTGCTTAAAGCAACAATTTTGAAATGCAATGGTTACTTATTTTGAAAGTTGGTTTTTAGTTAGTTGAGGGCGTGGATCAGTTAGAGAAGGGTGTAAAACACTATGTAAAGCCTTGAGAGGCTCGAATGGAGGTTGTTGATGAACTTTTGGAGAAGATCTAATAAGAATTATTCACACTGTTCTCTATTTTTTAGATTTTTGATACAAACTAGTTGATCCCGTACTTGGTACGACCTCCAACTTTTGTGTACGGTCCCAAGGCTGAGATAGATTGAAAGAGGGCTGAGTTGGATTTCTTTTCGCGGTGGTTTGGTGCAAAACCATAAAGGAATAGGAGAGTTCTTATCATTGAGTCAAGTGAATGTTGGAGTCTTAGTGGGCATATTTGAGAGAAGTTGTGTCAAATCACAACTTGGTTGAGCCACTCTGCATCACCAATGGTTCTTTGCAATTTGAAGAGTGATTGAGAACATGTTGCTTTGTTAAGTAGACCTATTTGGGGATCTAGGACAATGTTGAGTCCATTTCTTATTTGTATTATAAATTATAACTTGCTTTCTCCCAAGTCCATTTCATATACAAGAAATAATATTGCAAAAAGTTGACATATAAATCTTTTGATAGTGACGCATCAATAACATATTGGAATCTTTTTATGAATCATTTCATGGAATGCGAATTGTAAATGTGGTTTTTTCTTTTAGATAAAGTTGTTTAGCATCAATCAATTAATATTCAAGACATATCATGAAGGATAACAATGATCAATGCTAGGGCTAACCAATTAATAATTATACATGTAATACCCCTCTGTTTTGTTTTCTAGACTGGATAGTGTGTCCTTGTTTTTATTTGATTGGTTTTTTGGATATTCAGATACTTTGTTAAACTTTATTATAAGTGTACGACTTGATCGCTATTTATTGAGAGATAGACTAATTGTGTGATGCTTTATTTTTGAGATGCTTTATTTGACATGCTTTAATTGGAGTAAAATACTTGTTGCTTTAACATGTTTATTTTACATGAGATATTTGAGTATTATGAAGTGTCAGTTTATGATGAGTGTATTGGTGAAGGGGATAGGATCGCATCACTCGCTTGTGAACACCCTATGACTCCGCGATTTCTTCTTCATGGTGTGTATTTTATGTTGCTTTTATGTATATGATTCTTGTTATTTCGTTTACAGGTTTGCAGGTACATGACATCAACTCCACCTGGTTTCACAGGTTTGAGCGTGTCGACCCAACGGTTAAGTTGAATAGGAGATAGTAGCTATGTAACATGTGTCAGGTCTACACCCTAGCCATAGTGTGTCGTCAATCGTACTTGTTGTGTCATTGTTTGTCTTGTTTTAATATTATTTAATTTTGAAGGGTTAATGATTATAGAATAAATGTTTAAAATTATTTCTTTAAATAATGTTGTTTTTATTAAATTAATTTTAGACATTTTGGTAGAAGCTATTTATTTAAATTAATTAATTAAATTAAATTTTATTTAATAAATTATATTTAAACCATGGGGTTAAATTTATTTTTTAAGTGATTAAATTAATTAATTAAATTATTTATTTAGAAAGTTGTTAAAAATAATTAAAATCAATTTGGGATTAAATTTGAATTAGAAGTAATTAAATTTAATTTGGGAATTAAATTTGAATTAGAAGTTACTAAATTATATTGAGAATTAAATTTGGTTGTTAAAAGATATTTGTTAATTGCCACATGGGTGAGTGTATTAATTAAGAATTTGTTGGAAATTTATTCACGGGAGAAAATTTTGGATCTTGGTAAAAGAAGAGGAAAGTTTATTCACGGGAGTGAGGATATTTTTGGGGGAAGAAAATATTTTTGGAGGAAAATGGGAAATTGAGAAAACACAGAGGATTGTTAGAGATTTCTTTGCTGTAGGAAATTTAGAAGAATTATTTTATTATATTTGTTGTGGATTTGGATATGATTTTGGTGCTAGAAATATTGTGTTTGTTGGGAAGAAGCTATGAAAGATTTGGAAGAGGCTTAGCATCAAAATTTCAATTCTTCAGAAGCTTCTTGATACAGGTTCCTTTCTTGTGTATTTGGTTTTGTTTAAAATTTGTTTTGGAATTGTATAGCTATAGAAAATTATTGTGCTAGATCTATTAAGGAAAGTTTATTTGTTTTAGAAAAAATGAAATTTAAAGCTTCTGCTGTGAAGAAGTTTAGAAAATATTAGTTACAGTAAGAACCAAAGATTATGAATTGCGATATTTGAGAGATTTATTAGATCTAAATTGTGAAACAAATCTAGAGGAAAACCAATTTAGATTTTAGAAAATAAACCTCTATAGAATTTTTTTTTTTGTGAAACCTCTGTGTAATTTGTGGTGGAGAAACCTAGAAGATATTAGGAGTTGATTGAAAACTGATGTAGGAAATTGGTAGTTTCCTTACCGCTGTTTAAATTTGAGTAAGCTAATCAGAAAGTTTATTTTAAAATCCTTTGTGGATTTGGGTGTTCTCTGGAAATTTTTTTAATTTCACCTGTAGGTGAATATTTTGGAAAAACTTCTTCAATTTGACTATTAAGTTGAAATTTTATTTTAAATATACATATTATATATACATACATATGTATATATATTTTGTTGCATATATATATATATATATATATATGTATATAGATAATATATATATTATTATTAGGAGATTTATTTTGATTGTGAATTTATGAATCGCTACGACGAAATAGAGAATCATTATTTAGGGATTCACATTTTTTTAAAAATTCATAGTAAGTATTCCGGTGGTGTTATGTATTTACCCCCCAATGCCTCCACAACATGGTGGGTGCGGCTGTCCCAAGGGAAGTGCCCTTCACTTAGTGGAGGGAGGGCTACCTTTGAGGGCAACGCAACCCCCATTGGAGGCCGTCTGTATTAAGAAGTGGGGTGGGGGTTTGGTTGTGGCCGACCCCTCCCCAAATCAAACAAAAATTTATGTTTTTACTTACTTGCGAATTAAATTTCGTCTGCTTCATATAATTTGGATTATGATTATCAAATATTAATCATATTATATATATATATATATATTGGAAAATTATTAATAAAGTTTTAATTTATTTTGAATTAAACAATTTGGTATTTTATAAAATAGTAGTAGATATATTTAATGTTTATATAATTTTATATAGATAGTTAAATATAGTAATATTTATTTAATGTATATATAGTATGTGCATATACATTTAAATGTATATTTAATATTTTATCTTATTTTATTTTGTTGCAAGAAATTTAGTATTATTGGAAATTTAAATGGAAATGATATGTATGCATGATTTAAATTGATAGAGAAAAGGGATATTTTATATAAATGGAAGAAATTATATGTTTTAGTTGGGAAATTGAAAGGATTACTTATAGTGGATTTATGTTATTTCTAAAAGTAATCATGGATTTGAATTGGTTATTAAAATTAGATTTTCCCTTCTGAGTAATTAGAAAGGCAATTAATTATTTTAATCAATTATTTTATTAGGGCAATTGTTTTCTTTACTGTCAAATGTATTTGAAAGAGAAATGGATTTAGTATATCCAAAAATAGATTATTTCCTTGCAATTGCCTTGTAGTAATTATTTCCTCTGTGTTCATGTTTGGGGAAACGGGTTAAGCGAGTCTTTAATTATGTAAGTCTTCCAGAGGGGTCTAGAGGATGGGGGTTGTCGATTTGTTATGTCAACCATTTGTATTTCCCTTGGGTAGTGCATGGTGTCTAGTCAGAGTTTTACTCGGTTTCCATGAATGGGGATGATTTGTGCCTCCTTTGGAAGGAGTGGATTATGTGCTATGTTGCCTCCAAGTGTTTGGAGTGAGTTTTATTTTATGTTGCCTCCAGTGTTGGAGTGGTTATGTTATCTAGTTTGTATGCACTTGAGATTCCCTTGGTGATTGATTTGTATGTGTGTTGTCAAATAGAAGAGTAGTTTTCGTTAGGGCCAGAGCCTATAAGAGGTAAGACTGGGTAACCTTTAGAGGTAGGTTAATCAAGTGATAATTAAAACAATGTACTTAGAAGTTTAGGTAGTACTTCACACTAAAAGGATAATTTATAGCCTCACTCATAGTCGCAAGTGCTTGTTTAGGCTTGGAGTGAGTGGGAAGGCCTGGAATGGCAAGTTCATCTATCTTGTCATTATGAGAGGTATTTGATTCTGCATTAGTAAGTATGAGGGTCGAGGGTCGGTTGAGGTCTCTAGGATTACCAGGGCCTATGAAGATCCGCAGTGGGTAACTCATGACGAGCTGTGTGATGACACTTTGTCTAGGACAATCGTTGGTATTTGGTTTTATGTGTATGGTTTTCTTAACATACTTGATTTATTTTATGTCTGGAAGCAATGTGACCATGTTAGAGTTAGACTTGTATAGTTTATTTGATTGGTTGAGTCAGTGTGAGTCAGTATGACTCAACCTTTGGTTAGTGGTTTTAGAATTTGTCCATGTTATGTTGTTACTATCTCCTAGCATGGGGGGTGGGCCTTCGGGTACCACTTGGTTGGGTGGAACATGCACCATACACTGTTGGGTCCCCCTTTGATCTTCACTACTTGGTGACGAGGTATCCAGTTGGAGAGCTCACGGTTCCTGTTTATAATTCAAGCAATGCATTTATTTTATTTTGTATCATGTTATCTTACTCCTCATTTGTATTCGAGGTGGATTTATGTATATTGTAACACATTTGTATTATTGCCTCATTCTAAGAATGAGTGATGTAACCTTTTGATTTAATTAATGAATATGGAGTTTGGTTGTATATTTCTATATGTTATGAAGTATCTTTAATATATATGGAATGAATGAGTACTTGATTCATTATGTTATTAAATGTTATGGATGTATAATGATGTATATGTGGGTTTAAGTAATCTCGGTTACGTAGCCTTAGAGGTTTTTGTCAATTGTAGGTGAACATGTATGTTTATTACACTTTAATAAAAAAAAAATTGTATGCTTAAGTAGTGAATTGCAACTTCCTTTAGGGTTACATGACGGGGTGTTACAATACACATGAATAATTCAAGCATGTACATGTCAATAAGGGAAGCACAAGTACTCAAAAACAAGTAAGCCTCAAAAAGTATACACTCAAATACATAGTATACACAAATTAATACAAAGTATATGCACGAATACAAGGTATATGCATGAAAACATGTAAGCCACAAAGTATACACATAAGTTGTAAAGTATACACTTGAATACACATAACTCATATCTATTAAACCATCAATTTAAAATGCAAATATGGACATGCATTGATAGAAGATACCAAATAGCCATGTAGGCATACAACAATACATGTCAGTATAAGTATGAAATATATGTACAAAATAGCCATATAGGCTTACGAGAATCCCATATAGGCATACAGTGTCAAATATGTCCAATAAAAATATGTACAAAACTGCCATGTAGCCATACAACAAAGGGCTCTGGAATCAAAAGTCATTGCTCTCCATGCCCTAGAAATAAATTATTTCCCTTTCCTTTTCTATTGGATGGCGATAGGTTCTCCACTCATTTTTGTTGCGCTCAAGGAGTGCTCCTGCTACTCCTCCTAGGGTTTAGTTCATGGTGAAGTTTTAACTATTACAATAAGAAGTAAATGCCTGAATATATAGAAATTACATTATAAAAAATGATATATTTGACAAAATAATCTCTTACCACCATCTCATGATCTCTCTCCATGGGGGAAATATTCTCATGCCCATGCTCAGGCATGCTCAAGCCCTGTATAAGCCATACAAATAGAAATTAAACTACGTGAATCAATAATGGTTTGATTTTTCACTAACTAACATCTATAACAACAAATGTAAATGTAAATTTACTAATTTGCCTCATATCTCTCCTGTCAGAGCCATCAAGGATTGTATAGCAGATGACACACCAATATCCATTGCCCTCATCACATTCATAGGTGTTTCGACTTGCATCATCTAAAATAAAGCAACAAATTATTCAATGTAATCAATGATGTGCATATAAACTACACAAATCTATTAAGTACTTGATTCATTAGTTAAAATATTTATTCTATTACCTCTGTGTAGGTTTGAGTAAATCCACCACCACTGGGAAGTGTTCCATCAAAACCTCCAATATTAGTCTGTTCAACATCCAAAATTGCATATTAAATTACCATTCGTAAAAAAATGTTATTAACATGCAATAAATTTATAATTGTTTACTAGTTACATACCCCAGTGATAGGTATACTACAAAAATAAGTTGGTGGGGGCCCGGTGTATCCAGTCTCAACACTATGACCTTGCAATTTTATTAAAATCATAAAAAAAATTTAGTTAATCTTGCATTTCAAAATCAAAATTTAATAAATTAAATTCAATGAACATGCACTGACTTTTACCTAACTACCAATGCCATATGCCTCATGCAAAATGTTAGCTTCCTTCTCCATCTCCATAGCTGCAGACGAATCCTGCGTACTAGTCTCCTGAGTGTCAATGGGGTCATATGAACACGTAGCCCCGCAAGATTGACACACATGTGTTCAACGACCGCCACTCGAAGACTCCCCTGGATGACGCTGTAGAATAGGGCTAGTATGATGGATGACACTCTAGGTCAAAGTGTTGATCACATGCAATGTCTCTACGTCAACACTTTCCTTCGTGATGGAAGGCATAACAATGTGCTAATGAGGTGGCCTAGCGAGAGCTCGTCTACCTTGCTGCGTAGGATCCAGCTATGCAATGGGTCTATCTTGAGCTAACCCCCCACCTCTCCCCTGGAAATGCCTCATATCAAAATAATTTGGGATTTTGTTCAATATGAACTCACTGTATAGTTTCCTAAGGAAATATTGTGGGACCTCGCAATTGTTGCACGATGGGTAATCGAAGACCATGTACCATCTATCATAAAACTGATCCCTAATCTATTGGTGGTGGCACCAATGGATAGGAAACCTCTTTGCATTGAGGGTAAGATTTTGATTTGTGCGTGGGTTGATGAATAATGAGCAAAAATCACTTTTTGTAATTTTTAAATCCTTTACATCTTTGTATGATAGTTTATTTGCATAATAATCCCTAGCCGCTTGCCTCCTATCTTGCCATCCAATTATTTGTTTGCTAATTGAATCTACATTTTTTAACATATCTTTCAATGAATTTGCTAGGGTCATTCTTTCTGCAGTTGAACCATTTGGATCACTCAACCTATTGATCAAATCCTCAATTTGTATTTTGTTGTTCTCAATTTCACTCATTAAATTTTGTTGAGTGCTAGGAGGGGGTTGAGTGATTGGTGGAGGAGGTTGTTGTTGTGGTTGATTTTGATCTTGAGGATTTGGCTGGTCATCCTATTGAGGATCTTAAGGGTTTGTAGGCTGATTTGCATCTCCTAAAAATTCAAACAAATATATATCAAATTCAACCTAAAACTAATAAATTCAACCTAAAACTAACTAATTCAAAACAAAAACTAAAAAATCCTTACCTCTTACACCTCCTTGTCGTCGTGGCGCCATCGTTGCGAAGAAATCTAAATTGTTGGTGAAAAAAATTGTTGAATTTCTCCTCCTAGAATGCGAGCACGAAAGTATGGGGGTTTTGGCCGTGACTACAAGAAAAAAACAATCGAAATAACAATGACAGGTTTTCACTTTTTTTTTTTTGCTTTTCAAAAGTTTTTTTGAAAGCTATCAATGAAATTGCTACCCATTTCCATGCACCCACCCTGTTGAGGTTGAGCATATTGTAGTAGCATCATGCTATACATAGGTGTTTTGGATGAGACAAAAATTGACGTATATCAGAGTTGTATATGACAAGCCTATTTCTATCTTTTGTGACAATACAATTGCAATTAACATTTCAAAGAATCAAACTTGATGCATTCAAGGAAAAAACCTTTATCTATTAGGTATCACTTTTTGAGAGAGAAGGTTATGGAAAATGATATGAAACTTGAGTATGTACTTACGAAAGATCAAATTATTGACATATTTACTAAGGCTCTTCCTGAGGATACATTTGAGTATCTTCGAGATAGGTTGGGGGTTATTACCCCTCCTTCATTGAACTAGATGCATATGGAGATGCATCAATCCAGTGGATCTATGGACTCATTAATTATCTAGATTGATGTTGGTGGCTACCTATGAAGGGGATTAGGTAGTATCATGTGTTGTCATTGAGTTGTTGAATCGATTGGGTATACTACTAAGGGGGAGTATTTAGAAGCAGGTATGTTGGTTCAGTGTCAAAGGGGGAGAATAATGGAAAACTTTTATCCTTTTCCATTGATGTTAAAGGGGGAGAAAGTATCATGTGAAAAAGTGTAAGGTATCAGAAGAGAAAGTTATGCATATTGTCAAATCATTTAGGGGGAGAAAGAGAAAGTGCATTCAGAGATGTTGTGTTGTCTTTTGATGGTTTTTCACATCATGTGTTTCCATCAATGACAAAGGGGAATATTGTTGCAAGTATGAAGGTGTTTTCATTGACATCAACAAGATGTTTACTGATTGGTTTTATCATTGATGTCAATTGTGTTCTAAGGAAGTTGTTGCATGATGAAGATGTCAAGGATATTGAGAAATTTGTGAAAAAGTGGAAAATAGGTTGTGCATGTATAGTTGAGATATTGAGGAAGTGTTGTGATTACATGGAGCTATCTTTTGGTGCACTGTCTAGAGATGAGTTGGAATGAAGTAATGAGTTGAGATGATGTCTCTAGTACTTGGTTTCCAAGTGCTTTTGAGAAAATTTGACAAACAGAGATAATAGTGTTGTACAAGTATTCAAAATGTGCTCTAGATTGTGCTCCATGTTTCTTCTATGTTGAGGCTATGCCTGTGTGGATTTGGTATGTTGTTCAAGGTTTTTATAGGTTGCTATATTTAGAATTTTGTGTTCTAGATCGTTGGTAAGAGGAAGTTGTGTTTACTATTATGAGAATTGGTTTTGCAATGTTGTATAAAGGTGTCGGGGATAAATGTGTTTGCTCCACATTTCTCCATAGTTGTTTTTAAGAACTTGTGGTTTTGAAGGAAATTTAATGATGGTGTTCTCTTGCTTGTGTCGAGAGGATTCATGGTTAAGTGTATCAGAATTTTTGGAAGTGTGTACTTAATGTTTATTGTGATTTCATGGGTAATGATCGACCTAGTGTCTACACTACATTCATTTAAAGTTTAAAGTATTAATGGATGCAAAGTATGGGGGTTTTGGCCATGACTATAAGAAAAAAACAATTGAAATAACAATAACAAGTTTGCTCTTTTCAAAAGTTTTTTTGAAATGTGTCCACGAAATTGCTACCCATTTCCATGCACCCGCCTTGTTGAGGTTAAGTATATTGTAGTAGCATCATGCTATACATAGGTGTTTTGGATGTGACAAAAATTGATGTATATCAGAGTTGTATATGACAAGCCTATTTCTATCTTTTGTAACAATACAAGTGCAATTAACATTTCAAAGAATCAAACTTGATGCATTCAAGGAAAAAACCTATATCTATTAAGTATCACTTTTTGAGAGAGAAGGTTATGCAAAATGATATGAAACTTGAGTATGTACTTATGAAAGATTAGATTAATGACATATTTACTAAGGCTCTTCCTAAGGATACTTTTGAGTATCTTCAAGATAGGTTGGGGGTTATTACCCCTCCTTCGTTGAACTAGATGCATATGGAGATGCATCAGTCTAGTGGATCTATGGACTCATTAATTATCTAGATTGATGTTGGTGGCTACCTCTCAAGGGGATTAGGTAGTATAATGTGTTGTTATTGAGTTGTTGAATCGATTGGGTATACTACTAAGGGGGAGTATTTAGAAGCAGGTATGTTGGTTCAGTGTCAAAGGGGGAGAATAATGGAAAATTTTTATCCTTTTCCATTGATGTTAAAGGGGGAGAAAGTATCATGTGAAAAAGTGTAAGGTATCAGAGGAGAAAGTTATGCATATTGTCAAATCATTCAGGGGGATAAAAAGAAAGTGCATTTAGAGATGTTGTGTTGTCTTTTGATGGTTTTTCACATCATGTGTTTCCATCAATGACAAAGGGGAATATTGTTGCAAGTATGAAGGTGTTTTCATTGACGCCAACAAGATGTTTACTGATTGGTGTTGTCATTTATGTCAACTGTGTTCTAAGGAAGTTGTTACATGATGAAGATGTCGAGGATATTGAGAAATTTGTGAAAAAGTGGAAAATAGGTTGTGCATGTATAGTTGAGATATTGAAGAAGTGTTGTGAGTACATGGAGCTATCTTTGGTGCAGTGTCTAGAGATGAGTTGGAATGAAGTAATGAGCTGAGATGATGTCTCTAGTACTTGGTTTCCAAGTGCTTTTGAGAAAATTTGAAAAATAGAGATAATAGTGTTGTACAAGTATTCAGAATGTGCTCTAGATTGTGCTCCATGTTTCTTCTATGTTGAGGCTATGCCTATGTGGATTTGGTATGTTGTTCAAGGTTTTTATAGGTTGCTATATTTAGAATTTTGTGTTCTAGATCATTGGTAAGAGGAAGTTCAGTTTACTATTATGAGAATTGGTTTTGCAATGTTGTACAGAGGTGTCGGGGATAAATGTGTTTTGCTCCACATTTCTCCATAGTTGTTTTTTAGGACTTGTGGTTTTGAAGGAAATTTAATGATGTTGTTCTCTTGCTTTTGTCGAGAGGATTCATGGTTAAGTGTATCAGAATTTTTGGAAGTGTGTACTTAATGTTTATTGTGCTTTCATGGGTAATGATCGACCTAGTTTCTACACTACATTCATTTAATTTTTAAAGTATTAATGGATGCATAGTATGGTGGTTTTGGCCGCGACTACAAGAAAAAAACAATCGAAATAACAATGACAGGTTTTCAAGTTTTTTTTTTTTTTCAAAAGTTTTTTTGAAAGGTGTCCACGAAATTGCTACCCATTTCCATCCACCCGCCTTGTTGAGGTTAAGTATATTGTAGTAGCATCATGCTATACATAGGTGTTTTGGATGTGACAAAAATTGATGTATATCAGAGTTGTAAATGACAAGCCTATTTCTATCTTTGGTGACAATACAAGTGCAATTATCATTTCAAAGAATCAAACTTGATGCATTCAAGGAAAAAACCTATATCTATTAGGTATCACTTTTTGAGAGAGAAGGTTATGGAGAATGATATGAAACTTGAGTATGTACTTGTGAAAGATCAGATTACTGACATATTTACTAAGGCTCTTCCTAAGGATACTTTTGAGTATCTTCAAGATAGGTTGGGGGTTATTACGCCTCCTTCGTTGAACTAGATGCATATGGAGATGCATCAGTCTAGTGGATCTATGGACTCATTAATTATCTAGATTGATGTTGGTGGCTACCTTTCAAGGGGATTAGGTAGTATCATGTGTTGTCATTGAGTTGTTGAATCGATTGGGTATACTACTAAGGGGGAGTATTTAGAAGCAGGTATGTTGGTTCAGTGTCAAAGGGGGAGAATAATGGAATTTTTTTATCCTTTTCCATTGATGTTAAAGGGGGAGAAAGTATCATGTGAAAAAGTGTAAGGTATCAAAGGATAAAGTTATGAATATTGTCAAATCATTTAGGGGGAGAAAGAGAAAGTGCATTCAGAGATGTTGCGTTGTCTTTTGATGGTTTTTCACATCATGTGTTTCCATCAATGACAAAGGGGAATATTGTTGCAAGTATGAAGGTATTTTTATTGACATCAACAAGATGTTTACTGACTGGTGTTGTCATTGATGCCAACTGTGTTCTAAGGAAGTTGTTGCATGATGAAGATGTCGAGGATATTGAGAAATTTGTGAAAAAGTGGAAAATAGGTTGTGCATGTATAGTTGAGATATTGAAGAAGTGTTGTGAGTACATGGAGCTATGTTTTGGTGCAATGTCTAGAGAAGAGTTGGAATGAAGTAATGAGCTGAGATGATGTCTCTAGTACTTGGTTTCCAAGTGCTTTTGAGAAAATTTGACAAACAAAGATAATAGTGTTGTACAAGTATTCAGAATGTGCTCTAGATTGTGCTCCATGTTTCTTCTATGTTGAGGCTATGCCTATGTGGATTTGGTATGTTGTTCAAGGTTTTTATAGGTTGCTATATTTAGAATTTTGGGTTCTAGATCGTTGGTAAGAGGAAGTTGTGTTTACTATTATGAGAATTGGTTTTGCAATGTTGTATAGAGGTGTCGGGGATAAATGTGTTTGCTCCACATTTCTCCATAGTTTTTTTTTAGGACTTGTTGTTTTGAAGGAAATTTAATAATGTTGTTCTCTTGCTTGTGTTGAGAGGATTCATGGTTAAGTGTATCAGAATTTTTGGAAGTGTGTACTTAATATTTATCGTGCTTTCGTGGGTAATGACCGACCTAGTGTCTACACTACAGTCATTTAATGTTTAAAGTATTAATGGATGCATAGTGTGGCATGTGAGACTTAATTCTGGGTCTCAATTTAGTGTTGTTTTGGTCCCCTTTCATTCCTATCCACTACAAGAATGTTTAGGTTCTGAAATAATTTGAATTTGTATTTATACAATGGATAGTTGTCGACCTTAGAGAAGGTGTTTAAGGTTGAGGTTGATATAAATAAGAGTAGATTTGTTGAGAGATGGATAATAAAGAATCAAGGGAGAAGCAAGATAGATGTGAGTTTAATGCAAGTGATGAAAATTTGAGCAGAGCAATGCAAACTTCACAGTGTTGGATTCTTGAAAGCAATGAGCTAAAGGTGTCCGTAATCTTTCAAACAAGGCTATGAAAGTGTTAAAGAAATTGTGATGGATTCTTGTTGTATTGAGAAAGTGCTCTTTATGTAATATTTCTCTTCTAATCTTCTTATATTTATTTTTATGGTAGTAAGCCCTTGCAATGAGCCTTTTTGGATAGTGTGTCCTATTTTAGCAATGAGCCCTTTTGTACCAGTTTTGTAATTACTTATATTGTGAGCTAATCCTCACAGTGGTTTTTCCCTCATTGGGTTTTTCAAGTAAATTTGGTGTTCTCTTGTGTATGGTGTTATTTTAGTTTTGTTAAATATTTATTTCACGTTTAATCATCATAACAAAATAAGGGCTTAATATATGCATGTGGATCTGATTACTATTGAGGGTTTTGATGTTTTGATTAGATACAATTGATTCACCACCCTCTTAGTTGTCTTGTTCATTCAACAATTATGTTGATAAAAACCTAATCATATGTAGAAAAAATTTACCTTACAAATGTATCCCTAACACTATTTACTTGTTGGTCCACTAACAATCATTATTGAGATATGATAGACAAAAAACTCTAATGCGAACTTAGATGACATGTACAAATGAAAGCGACATTTACCTTTACTTTTCAATACCTAGTAAATATGAATATTCCCCCCTCTTTAAATGCTAGGTTTCAACAATATCCTTTGAGTTAATATACCAATCATATACTCCAACATAGATAATTAGGTTAGCATGTTTCCTGTTGGGTAATATGCATCTTTTATCGTCATGTTTATTCTTTTCCCATTAAGATCATTTCCTTCATATAATTTTCCAAGACATATAATATTATGAATTGGCATCATATGTGGCACGAATAAGAACATGAATACACTTTGAAACCAATGAGTTACATACCTTTAGGAATTTTTTTTTTATCATTATCAATTTCTATGATGACATCTTGCACAATATAATTTATATTTTTTTGGAAAAAATGTTATCATTATCAATTTCTATGATGAAATATTGCACATTATAATTTAATTGTATTGATCGAACATTTGATTATCCACTAGAGATATTTGTAAAGAGGTTGTTTATTATGTTTTAGAATAATTAAAAATGATAATTTAATTAGTAAGATATGATATAATTTTTATTATATTTTTTATGTAATTTATTTATTTTTTAAGTATGATATAGGTTAGATTTTATTTTTAAGTGATTTTTGATGGACATTTTTTCATAATATTTTAATTCATTATATAAATACATATATATAATATCTTTATAATCTAGTTGTTTGCATCAAAATAATAATAATTATTGTAGTGTAGAAAAAAGTAACCCTTTTTCATACTTAATTTGGGAATAATTAATATTAAAATGAGCTTAATTATGCCTTGATTTAGTGTTGTAATGTGTTTTACACATTCACATTAAGTTTAGGGCTATTTTTAATAAATGGACTTAATGGTGCCTTATTTAGGGTGTTGTAAATTGCATCTTTATACTTTCACACTAATCTAGGGCTTTATTAATTAATTGAGGTTAATTTGAGGTTAATTGGCCCCTTTAATTCAAATCCAAGACTAGTTAATTGCATTTTCTGAGGGATAAAGCCGACATTAATAAATAATATTACACAACACTTAATTTTACGAGGAATGTGTCCTAGGTTGACCCATTCACCACCTAGCAAATGGGTCCTCACTAGGTCCTAGGACCCCCTTTTGACATAACATTTCATATTTCTCAAAGTGTGTCCTAGTTAAGTGTGTTAGGATCCATTCAACCTATGACAAATGGGTCCTTACTTAACCCTAGGACCCCCCCTTGGAATATTTTTTTTGACAGTATTTTACTGATTTCAAATTCAGGATATGATGTCGGCTTGTGTTATTTGAATTTCAATATTTAATCTTAAAATAAGTATAAATACTAGGTTATTTCACATAGTTTCATCTAAGTAATCCTAGAAAATTGAAGTTATCATAGGTGTACTTTCACAAGAGAATTCAAGAGCATCCAAGAAGGATTCAAGGGCAGATTTATAAAATTTTATTGCAACAATCAAGGATGTATTTCATCATGTCAAATTCATGCATGTTGTTGAGCTAAAGTGTTGATGTAGCATTGGTGATGAAGTTCAAGTATTCAAAGACATTATCTTATGCCAAATTCTATGATCAATATTTACATACATTGAGGCCACTTCATGCTAAGTTTTAGATTGGAAATCCAAGGTTCAATTGAGGAAATTGGTGAGTAGTGACATTGTTTTGTGCATTGATCTCCTTTTATGCATTGTTTCATTTCAAGGTTTAATTACCAAAACAGGGTTTGACCAAGGAAAACCCCTATTCCCTAACAAAACAACATTTTTATTCTCCTTTGATGTGTGATTGCAGGTTTTAGGTTGAAGATCAAGTGGAGAGAAAAAGTTGTCAAAGTTGTCATCTTTCTTACAAGATCACAAAAAGTCTTCTATCTATAATTTATTTCCAACTTTCAGGAGTTGAACACCTAGGATCTAGGAGTGCAGACATTGAAGAACATAACCCAAACATTGATTTTTTAGAACCCTAGCAAGGACCCATTTTCCACTGGGCAAATGAGTTCTTAGTGAAGCCCAAAAAATAACTTTTTGCAACAGGTACACAACATTTGATCCTCTTAAAACCTTCCTTTTGATTACTATATTGGTTAGGTTTGTTTTCTAATTATTATTTATGCATTATTACCCTCATAATTGAATGAAACAACTAGTCAAAATTAGGTTCATCTCTTTGGTAATTCATTTGGGGCGAACCTCCTTTTTCTTTGTTTTTATTAATAAATTTTTTTTACCGATTTTAAAACAAATACATACCCACTACATTCATAGCAAATAAAGAAAATAGATTATCAAATTTAAAAACTCTTTCTAAATAGTGTCTTGATCTATGTCACAAATAATGGAGAAATCAACCCTAACTACATACCCACTAAATCTTTAGCAAATAAAGAAAATGGATTCTCAAAATTAAAGCCTCTTTTTGAATAGTGTCTTGATCTATCTCATACAAAATGGAGAGATTAACCCTAAAAAATATTATTAGAAGAAAGGATCTTACAGATGAGCTCATTTACAACTACAGTGTGGTGCAACAATGGCCTATTTTAAAATATATTCTAACTCATTAATTGTAATATTAAGTATCAATTTAGTTATTACATTTGTAATTAAAAGTGGATACACAATATTCATTTTCATTAGTCATATTCAAGAAACAATCAATCACATGATAATACATAAGATGTTCAATAATACATGCCTTAATATGCATATTCAATATATTTTTTGAATTGTTTTATACAACCCAATAAAAATATAACTAATATAATCATATGTCCATAATTTGAGTATAATTTTTGGATTTGATTGTGTTTTTTCATCAACTACATGATCCATCATTAGGATAAAAGAACGCTGAAGGATGATTTGAAACATTGATGAAAAATGACACGATCAAATCTAGAAATTATACTCGAACTACAAGATAGATTGTGGATCCTTGATATCTTCAATATACCTATAATCCTAAACAATAAATCTAAACTCTTAACTACCATTTAAAAATATGCTTAAAAATTCTATAAGACTGAAATTAAGATGTACAATCCTACAACTTCGCCTTAAATTCAAATTAAGAGACACTCAGCACTCAGCAAATACCTACAGTAATCCATATAACCGCTCACAAAATTAACCCACATGACTAGTGAGGCATCTCCTTATTCCCACTCCACAAAAAATGTTCGTAGCTTGTAGCAGTCTAAAGTTTTTTTAAGTAGAAATTGATAAGTTTTCCCACAAAGGAGAGGATCTCACATTCATCCCCACGTCACATGATGAAATGGGCACATAAAGTGGGTCTTTGCTGTTTTCCCACAGATTTTGACGTCTTGCATACCAACTCTCTGGCATTTAAGCCATCACACTTATCTGAATCTTCCCATGAAATGCTTGAAGTTTTTGGGGAAAAAAACTTTGTATCGTCTCTCCCCCAAGATCAAAGCGCCATTCATTTGACAGTAACATTTGTCAACTGAAATTCTTATTTTGATTCATGCAAGCTTGATTGTGGGCCATCTAGATGATCGTTCCTTCTGGGTACGTTGAATGGATCATAAAAGATAAAAGAGCTCAGAGATATGCCCATACAAACTCAATACTTTCATTTCCGGACTGCCAGAGTTTGCAATGATGTCATCTTCTTTGTAAGGGAAAGCTACTTGGCCTGTGCTTCTTGTTGACAGGCGTTTGTCCATTATCTTTTTCATGCATTGCACATGGACATATGAGAGCTTTTTCGCCAGTAATACAACAGAAGGTAGGTGGGTAATTACATCAAACAATATCTTCTTCTGTCATCCATTTTCATAATACTTTGAATCAGTACGATTGAATTGAAAGCCTCCCAAAATCCGGTGAGAATTTTCAAAAGTGACTTTGGGAGGAGGAGGAGGAGGAGGAGGAGGAGAAGCCTTAGTCGTTGGGTTAATCTTTTCTAATTGATCAAAATTGAATTGAAAGCCTTCTAAAATTCGGTGAGAATTTTCAAAAGTCAAGTCGAATAATTTAAAAAAAAATAGCAGTTTGCGGAGAGATGGAGAAACAACCAAACAATTACAAAGCAAAGTCTCAAGGGTCATGAAATGTATCTGTTTACCAAACAATAGATTACAAACAAAAATTGAGCTAACAAATTCTACATATAACATCCAAATTAGAATGTAACAACAGCACTCCAGTCTTATAGAAATATGATGTTCGAAACTATCATTAATCAACAAGTTCATCTAAGAGCATACTCTAAAAAATTAAAGTTGAAGCACAAATTATAAATGAAGTTTAAATAGGCTTTGGAATTGTCTAGAACATCGAATGTCCCCTTCATAGAGTTGGGGTTAGCTTTGTATCACAAAATATAAAAGAAAAAAACTTAGTTATTAAACATTTTAAATTTTTATATATCTAGACAAGTAATATATATTTTGGATATTGTATGTCTTGTTTTTAACTTGAAAATTTAGTCTCTTTCAAGTCTTTGGTAGAATGGGGTGTTGGTGGAATTGTTGCCTGTAAGTCTTAATTCATATTTAAAGAGGTATTAATTTAGACATCAGTTTCCACATTAGAGAGAAAAATGATACAGAAAATGCTTAATGTCATCTTCTTTGTTCTTAAGAAATAGTCATCTATATTTGCAATTTATTATCCTTATCTTTCCACTTTTTTTTCTTCGTCTTATTCTTACCATCATATATCACCTCTTTATCCTTGATCAATGACATTCTTATCCATTTCTTTATATAGCTCCTTATTATCCTTACCTATACTCGTCATCGCTTCATTCTACACCATCATATTAGGCACTACTATATATAGGCTATAAATATAGTTCTTGTACCAACATTATATATATTATCATTAAGAATTTATTTGCAACAACAATTCTAAGTTTATATTTTGTTTTTTGTTATGATATTTCCTATTTTGCTATATTTTCTCTCTAAAATTCAACTATTGGTATCAAAGTAGGTTTCTTTGCTTTCTTAATATGAGTTTACTTTGTTAGGTAGGGGAGAGAGAAAATGTATTAGTGCTAAGAACAAAGTTCTAGAATTGAAAATTCTCATTGTGAAAATAGATAAGTATATATTTATTTTCATCTACTTCTTTAATTTTAAGATATGGTTAATACTTATGGTAGTTTAAATCTATCACAATCCTAGATACCTTTTCCTAGAAGGGGGAAACTATAACTTTTCGAGTATTAAAATGAAGATGTTTATTTCTCAAAATCGTGGATTTTAGTTGAAAGTTGTTACATATAACTTATAGATATAGAAGTTCACACCACTTGGACTCAAGTACAACAAGATAAGCTTAATGAGAATAGAAAGAAAGATTTTAAATCCCTCTTCATTACTCAACAAACATGTAGCATTATAAATTGTCTCCCTTGACAATTTTATACTAGATTTTGCTCCCTCCTATGTGCTTAGACTTAATTATACCCCTATTTTCTTAAATTATGCATATTATGGCCCATTTTATCATTCATCGGGGAATCATATGTGAAAGACCAAATTATGCATTGAATATTTTGCCCTGACACTTTGGATCCCCAAAAAAGTGGGATCTAGTCTAGAGCACCTGATGCCCTATACCTCTTAAAATGGCTCCAAATTTAAATATGTCAGTGTCGGTAATACTATTTAAAATTCAAATTTTAATTGTCGACTATCAGGATATAATTTTTGGGAAATTAAAAGAATTGCATATAAATACATAGTATTTTCAAAATTTTAAAAGAGGAGAAAGATATTGAGAAATCTATTAAGCAAATCAAGTGTCCTAAAATTAGTCAAGAGAAATATTTGTAGAATTATTGTAGAATTTCATCATTCAAGCATCATGTCAAGTTTTATGTGAGTTTGTTCATATTTATGCATGCATTTTATTTTTGAGTACTAATGCTTATAGGTCTTCAAATCAAATCAAGTCAAATTGCAAGTAATCCTTCAAGGTGACAAGCTTTACTTTAGTCCATCAAGGTGATCAGATCTAATTGAGTTGCAGCAAATTGTTAATTCAATACTTGTTTATTATTTAGCCTTTATCCCTCAAAAGGGATACACTCTCTTTATCATTAAATTTTTGATTATGGAGGTAGAAATACCAACACGGGGTTTGACTGAGGGAATCCCCTATATGGCACAACCCTTCCTCTTCCTTTGTGTATGTAGGATTTACATTGGAGGAAGATTGAAGACAATTTGCTCATTCATGCATCATTATCCCTACAACTTGAAAAGATATGAAAACTGCATTATCTCAGTAATAGATGAAGATCCGACAATGGAACCTGGAAGGAAGAAGCTATAGACTAGAGACCTCGGTCTTGTGAAAGAAGATTCAGGTTTCAGATCCCCAATTTAGGGCATCTTGGTGCCCTTGACCACCTGGATCAGGCTCAAATTCAAATCATAGGTGCATCAATGTCTTCCTTCTATTTTTCTGGAACTTAATTTTTTTTGTGTGATTTCAGTTAGTCATAATTCATCTCAGAACATTGTACTTGCATAGTTTAACTAGTTGCATCATTGTAATACATCAAAAATCTAATTCAAAACCCTCAATTATTAGAATTTGGGTCAAAGGGTAGAATAGTTTATGGTCAAAATTATCCATAACTCTTTTGTAGATATGAATTCCCTAATGTAATGTTAAGGTGTCCCCATATACATTACACACAAATCTAGACAAGGAATTGGTTCAAGTGGTTAGACTTAGAATCACCTTTTCTACCATTACATTTTGGTGAACTTGACTGATTTACATTATAGATCTTCTAAAATCTAAAGCATATCATCTTAGATCAAAGGTTAATCTTGCATTTTTTTGTATTCATTATTAAGGCATCTATCCTTTCATATAAAAAGCATTGAAAAAATAAAAATTTGCATACTTGAATTGAAAGTTTAAATGGGATTCATTTCAGTTATCATAGGTCATTTATCTACATCTTAAAATGCATTTGCAAATTTGCGTTAGGTCATATAAAATCTGAAATAAAATCTGAAAGTGTTCATTGCATTCATTTAGGCATTTTTCATATAGTTAAAAGGTGAAATATTGTATTGTTTTGTTACAAATAGGCATCAAGATCTTCATTTCAAGATTTTACATATTAGGATCAATCAACTGCTACACTTTAGATATGATAATTGCATTTGGAATCTCATTTTATTTTTTGCATTTGAAAATTTCTTGCATAATTGCATTTACATTGCATAATCACAAATTAGTCAAATTTTGGAAATTTATTCACTGTTAGACCTACACTGTCACATAACAAAACACTTAAACATAGTTGTAAACATCAAAACTTTGAATTTAGTGAATTTTTTTTCCAATTTAGGGCATCTTGGCGCCCTAGACCTACTAGTTTTGGCTCATAATTTCAACAATGATATATTACTATGCTTTTTATGTGGTTCTACTCCCTGATTTCGGGTTTCATATATTTTTGTGATTATTTATGCTTGAACATTCATCATAAGAATACCCAAGTGTTTTGGAACTTGTTTCAGCTTCGCAACCTAGTGTCCTATTACTAATACCCCTGTGAAACGTAGTTGTAGACGTATGACATCTCACACTGTAATTACATCTATTGTGCAACATGAGTTCTCCAACTCTTTCACACAAGGTATCATCAATACCCACCCCATTTTTGATTCCATGCCTAATCCTACAATACCCATGACCATCTCACAATAAAACATTTATGTAGATATTGAGACCATTGTTGTCCATGTTGCTAATGAGAAATTAAAACAATTGGACATAGATTTAGAAGTTTTTCAAGATTGTTTAAGCATTGAATCTTTAGTATGAAAAGTAGTACCTATTGTGGATAACCTTAGGACATTGATTAATGATTATCAAGGAATAGCGGTGTTGTGTATTCAAGCTCACATAATGGATGCTAAAATTCCTACAGTAGCTAGTTGCACTCAAGCACTCACAAATTCTCAAAATCAAGGAGAAAAAAAAGTTTCCCTTCCCACAACCATACCTTTTATTCCTACATTTACACCACCAACCATAGCTTCAATGATACAATACACCAATGGCCTAACTCCAAGCTTAGTGATTCCTAGTGGGAATCCTTATAGTTTTGTTACATCACCCATAACACCTCAATATTCATCACCTCTCATAAACTTGCAACATAGTAGCCCACCAACCACTTACACAATCCCTCTATACTCACCAAACTCTCAAAACATGTCAAACAATGACCTAGTTATAAACCCACTTTTATAAAATATGACATTACTTCAACAAAAAATATCCACATTGAATCAAAGTTAAAATGGTAAACCACCACAATACCTCAAAAGAAACTAATTGTCAATTGCTATCATGAAGAAACCTATACCTCAACACATGGAAATACCTTGTTTTGAGAATACAATGGTAAGGGAGATCCTATAAACCATGTATCAACTTTTACTGCATTATGTAGTAACTTCATTTTTTAAGATAAGCTCCTAGCTAAAATATTTCCTAGATCATTGAAATATATGGCCTTGGAATGGTTTTTCTATTTGTCAAACAACTTCATAAATTCATTCACTAAATTTTTTAGTGTGTTTCTCCAAAATTTTCAAGAAAACATTGGTACTCAAGTAACATTAACTGGCGTATTGCATTGTAATTAGGGACCTAAGGAAAAGATAAGAGACTTTATAGGATGATACTAATTGCTTTACTCATAAATCTTATATAGTCTTCTTGATGCCGATGTCCAAAGGGTGAATATAGTAAACTTGGAACCTAACATTCAAGATAAGATATTGTTAATGAAATACCTATCCTTTACACACTTGTGTATGTCTCTTCATGATTATTAAATATCAATTAGTCAATATGAAGGTAAACCTTCATCAACTCCTACTAATCAATCTGAATACATACCTCAAAATAATTACTAACCATTCAAGAAACAAAATAAGAATTTTCTCAAGATAAAACACCTCTCAAGTTTCTAATAACATTGAAACACATGTCGTTGTTGTAAGTACAACTCTATCAATTTAAGTCGAGACATAAACAACTCACCCAATTGTTTGACTCTCTTCATGTGATCATGTTACAATTTCTAAGAAAGAACTTAATCCAATTACCTCTAATTAGGCTTGTGGATACAACTAAGCCTTTACCTTCAAACTTTAACCCAAAATTATTTTCAATATCATTATACACCTGGACATGATATAGAATTATGTATGCATCTTAAACATGAAGTGCAATATCTCTTTGATTCTAATCATATCTAGTTGGTTTATGTTAATGATAAAGGAAACAAATCTATAGCTCCACCCAATCAAAAATTTCAAAATTTCACAAATCTAATGCCAAATCATACATCCAACTTTGTGCAAGCTTTCAATGATATGACTAATGATTATGATCTAGCTAATGTTGTTAATGCAATATATATTCAACCTCATAGGGTCCAAACCACTTTTTTACCTGACATTTTGTACAACATATTGATGCATTCATACATACACCTGATGGTCCTCTCTATATTGTTGATCGTATTAATGACAAACCTACACCAGGTATACTCATTGATCCCGTGTGTCTAGAGAATATGATCATAGAAGAATACTTATTTATGCATGGGGTGATCCCACAATAATGGGTTACACTTTTTGGTCAAACTTGACATTGAAATCAATATTTTTCACCAGATTTTCACTTTCTTACACCTATAGAAGCTAAACCATTAAAAATTTGAAGATGAAGAAAACTACTGATTTGTGATATTTTGTGTGTAGATTATAATTATATATATTTTTTAAATTAAAAAATAAATTGTGAATCCTTTTATGTAATTCTTATTAACTTATTTTTTGTGCTAAACATCATTTTCAAAAAGTGATGTTTACTTTCAGCTGCATATCTTTCTATATGGAAAGGATACAATTCTAACTTTTTAAATACAATTTTTTCACACCAATATCTAGTGGATGGATATTTTTTCATAATTTTTTGTTGCATATATATTTTTTAATTAATTTTCTAAGTCAGAGTAATTATAATTTTGATATATTATACTTTTAGCTGCATAACTGTTTTTGTATGCATTTGAATTAACTTATTATTTTTTTGTTGGAATAAGGACATCAATATCTATTGTACATGTATTTTTTAGAATTTTTTCCTCTAATTTATTATTTTTCTGTATGTGTGAAACAAAGACCTCAATGTTCATTGAAAAACCTACATTCAAAAGAAATAAAAAATAAATATAATAATAAAATTAAATATATTTAAAATTATACTTTTTAGGAAGCTTATAATAATTATTACATGTTTACAAAAGATAAATTTTAAATGAATTAATTTGATCCCCTAAAAGGTAAATCAAAAGTGGTTTTTTATCAGCATTTTAATAGGTGTAGAGGAGACTCCATTATAGGCATGGTTTAAAACTAGCGAGTTTCTATCCAAGGGGGTTTGATATAAGTGGGTTTGATCAAACCCTCTTCAATTAAAATCCTTTAAATGGAACCTTTTTAAGGCTTAAATCATTATATTTTCTAAAAATATGTGATTTCAGCAAAAATTAGGATGTCCCTAAAAGTGTAACCAATTATTGTGGCAGCACCGCATGAGCTCTATCAAGATTCTTACGAACAATCATAAGAAAGGCTAAAAACACATGTTGGTTTTTCTCACCCTACAATAGGTTTGGTAACTGGGTCTGTGCAAGATCATGGGGATCCAAAAAGTGGCAATGTGAAAAAAAGGCATTTTTAACTTGCTCAAAATGTGAAAATCCACTTGGACTTTTTCTAGGCTCACGTAGAAAGTACATGGTGTCATAACAGACACCAAACTAGAATGGATTTTCATTTAGAAATGGATATCCGTTATGTTTAGGTCGATTTTTTTAATTTGGTCAGGTCCGAGACCGACCACCAAGCAACTTTTTAATTTAATATAATATTATATAATAATATATTATAATATTATATTATATTATAATAGTTATATAGTATTATATATGATATAACATTTTTTTTTTGATAATTAAGCTCTACTAGTTTTATGGGTGGTAGGACCCACATTGAGGTTTCTTTTTCCTCAGTTGTTGATTTCAAAGTTCCTTTCAAAGGGCCTTTCTTACTAATTTTCTGATTTGTATGCTTAGCTGGCACTTTTGTCCTAGTTTTTTCAATCTTCTATCTGGGTTTTACATGGGTTCCTTCCATGCTATGTTTTGCTGGCTAGGTTGAAGTGACGTTGCATCATGACATTCCATCTTGTCATTTAACCTCACCTTCATATGCATAAGTTATGTTTGCATATTTTTTTAATTTTCCAAGTCTGGGCCTCGTTATGTGGTATTTCTAGCCTTTTTTTATGTTAATATTCTTGTCAAAGTGAGCTGTTAGCCTCGTTTTTGGGGTGTTTCTCTACATCAATTCTTCACATCTTGTTTGCATTATTACTTTGTATGGCCTAGGCTTTTCCTCATGGGCAATACATGGGCTTATTAATTATGTTATGGTTTCTTCTGCCCCGTGCATTTGGAGATGGTCCAGTTCTCGCCCACAAGTTGCATTTCTTGGCCTTGTCATTAACTGAAGGATCCTAGGGTTGCTTGCAAGATGGGATCAAATTACCTTGAATACCTCGGTTAGATATCGATTTGATGGTTCACTGTTAGATTTCAATGTCTTGAAGGAAATGGAGTTTAAGATCTCCAAGAATGTTTTTGAAGGTTTCTTGTTGGGAAGGCTTAGTGATGCTTTGGAGGAAGCCGATCTTGGAGAGGGAATGCCAGTTCTACAAAGTGGTGCCTTGTTTGATGTTATTCCCTTTCTCTCTGACAAATTGGATAATTCTTATTGGAAACACCGCTTCCATGCCGAGACCAGTTCTAATTTCTTGAGACGTCGCCACTGACTAATTCTTGTGATTGAAAAGTAGTGGGTTACCAAGTTTATCGACTTTGAGCGCAACTTTGGTTTTTAGATAAGGGTTTCCTGGTATAGAGATACAACGATATTCCTACTTAATATAGACCAAATGTATGTATCCCTGTTTTGAAATTTTTCTTATCTTTACAACCCCTAAATAAAATTGTACAGGCCGAGGGTTTTTCCCTTTTTCTAAACAATTCTCATACTATGCTTCTTACGCAATTTCTTCTGTTAATCTTACAAAATACACAGTACTTTGATGGCTACTCTAGTTTACCAATATAAAAAATACCTTTAAATTTATGGTGTTGTTGGAGTATTTCCTCTTTTTCAAGTGGATGGTTTTACATTGGAATTAAATACTTCGTTTAAACTCTGTTACAAAGAGATGTGCTAATTCTTTGTCCTTTTGTAAATATGTCAACAATGAAATGTAGGATAGATTCTTTATTCAAATAAAGACTCTGCATTTGTTAATGTTTTTCTTTTGGCTGGATTCTATTTACTTAAGGTTTAATTAATCTCAAAAGATTAGGGTTATGTTGTTTTTCGTGATTCTATAAACGTTGAAGAAAAGAAATTTGTAGGTGGAAAACCTTATCTAATAGGATAGATGGTTTAGGGGACAAGCTAGTTTGAAGTAGTAATAAATACCTTCGCGGTTCATTCTAGTATCCTTTTTGTAACAAAGCTTACCTGGAATAATACTTCATTTCTGTGTGCTCAAGAAAAAAGGATTCTACTTGAATGTTTCCAGAAATAAATATTGATATTAAATGACAGCTTTAATAGGTTCTTTTCTAAGACACCTTATTATTTTAAGTAACTAATCCATGTCAAACTTATTATTCCTTCTTCATTACTAGGTTTTTTGATTGTTAGAAGTTCATGAAATCTTTATAAAAATTTCAATTGAGAGGAGCTCTTTTCCATAGCCAGGGTAGAGACCCAGTTAAGGTTTAAAAAACTTTATAAATGTTTTAGAAGAGAGGGACCCTTTTTTCATAGCCAGGGTAGGGATTTAGTTAGATTTTGAGAAATCTTTCAGTAACTATTTTGTTGTGTTCCTCCATTTGCTTGATTTTTCCATCTTAACTTATTCTTTGGGTCGATTTAAAAGTGGTGGATTTTGCAACACTTCTCTTTTTGGAAAGTTGATTTTAACTAAGTCCAATGGTTGGGGGAAAGAGTGGGTATATCCATTTGTGGAGCCAAGGTGGCATTTTCCAGATCTTACTACTGCATTCTTGACACTTACTGTTATGCTCCTTTTTACAAGGGGAGTTGTATTGATAGGTTTCTCTATATTTGTTTCTCAACGATTACTGGGTTATTGCCCTACTTCAACTTTCCCTCCTTACATCCAAACTAGTAATCACCTTTTTTGGGAAGCACTGATTTGTTGTTGCTCTTTTCACTTAGGGTTTTCATTTCTTTTATGTGTTTTGAGAAGCTTGTGAGTCCTATTTTCCACTCCTTTTTCTACTTCATGTTAAAGTCAAGGTTTCCAAAGAATGCCTTTCAATTTTTTTTTATCCCTTTTGTGTCTTTTGTTATTCCTTCTATTGTCAGCATTTTGCAGTTTCTATTGATTTTATCTTTAGGTTTGTTTTCACTTCTTAGGTATTGTTTATGGTTAATTATTTGTTCCCATTAATCCTATTCCCTTTCTATCCTTTATGGAAAGTTCACCTGAACTAATTTTATATTGAAACAAGGAGCCATAGTTTATAGTCCATAACTTTTCCTGTAGATCCTTACCTTGGCCTTGCTATCACCCTACCTTTTCCACTTTTATCTAGAGGAGTTCTTCCTGTTTACTTCACCATTCAAGCCCGCTTCCAAAAAATTCTCCATTCCTTGCCATGCCTCTGGTTGGCTATTGATAATGGTCAATTCATCCTGGTCTATCCCTGAATTTGCAAGGAGATCAAAACATTTTTTTACCTCTCTAAATATATGCTTACTCCTACCTCCATTTCAAGGATTAGTTCTTTGATTCGAGTTAGCTTTGCTTGTAAGTTCCAGTTTCCCAATCTTCCATTGAGTAGTGAATTTATACAGAAGGTGGAGTCACACTCTACTTCTATTTTTTTAATTCCTCCTGTTTTACATAAGAAAAACCCTTGTAGAACCCCTTCTATCTCTTTTGCATTATTGGTGCCTTTGGGGAGTTTGAACGACGCAGCTATCAATAGTTCTCCTTTCTCATTGCGCACTAAGAATCTAGCCCTTGATGTTCCCATATTTTCTCATGATGTCCCATCGCTGTTTAATTTTACCTTCCCCATTGGGGGGATTCCACCTTGCTTTGAGTCTTTTGGCACTTTTGTCGCTTGCAAATTGATAGTGTGGCAGTACTCTAAGAGCTTTCCATTTTTCCATTAACTCACTATCCCAATTTGGAAATTTTTATTTATTCTATGATTTAACATGGGTGTTTAGTCATTCTATTATATTGTTTTCTACCATTTGTAGGACATCTATGATTTATTTTTCTTTATTTTGGAAAATTCTTCTTTTATGCTCCTTCCATAGGCTCCAAATTATTGATGAGGTTGCTTGCCAAACATGGCTCTAGAATGCTTCCTTATTTAATACTAGCCAACTAGTAAAATGGTCCCTTAGGCTATTTCCTCTAGGTGATGACCACCCCAGTTTTGCTTGTAGCCAATCCCATCCTTGGGATGCATAAGGGTAGTTTAGCAACATGTGGTTTGTATTTTCTTCGTCTTTGTGACATAGAACACACCAGTTAGGACCTTCTATGGCATTATTTTTAACCTGTCCCCTGTTAATATTCTTCTATGCAGGGTTGTCCATGCGAAGGCTCTTGCCTTTGGCCATATCTTTTGGCCCCAACATAGCTTACATGGCTAGTCACTTTTTGTTTGTTTTATCTGAATTAAATAGCCCAACTTGGCTAAATAATTACCTATTTTAGCTCTGCACCAGATGATTTTATCTAGTTGGTTATTTATGAAAATTTGTCTTTCCTTTAGTGTTTTGTCTAGGATTACTCTCGCCTCTTCCTCCATGTTTATTTCTTCATAGTTTATCCCCTTATTTCCCCATTCTTCCCAATTTTTATACAATTTCTTACTTTTCTATCAACCTTGCTGCTAATATTTTCTTCATAAGGTGCTAGCTCTAGGAATTCAACTAGGGGCTTGTACCCGCCCCAAGAATCTTTCTAGAAATCTACTTTTGAACCATTATTAATTTTCCATGATAGGTGGTCCAGGGATAAATTTAAGAAACCCCCCCAACAAAGGTGTAAAATCCTAGGGAATCTTTCCTTTTATTTGAAAAAAATATTAATTTTCCTGGGGAATCTTATGCACAGTATTAAAAAAATTGTAAAATCCTGGCAAATCTTAATGAATAATTGGTAAAAATAATAATCATAGTGGCGAATCCTAGTGAATAATCACTTAAAAGATTAATTACAATGGAAAATATCTCCTTTAAAAATTTGCATAGTTGGTCGACGAAGTTGCCCCATATATTTCTTTGTTTTTTTTAATATTGAAGTAGGAGCCCGGGGGTGGCAGCCACTGGCGAGGTCAAGGGGGTAGAGCCCCTTGTGAGGGTCAAGGGGGCAACACCCCCTTGCTAGGTCCGAGGGAAATGATTGCAAGTTCATTTTGTGAGTGAATATCGACGTGAGTGAACATCATCAGTGGGACACTTAGGGATGTCTCATTGATATAATGATGATGATGTATGTCATGAACTATTGACACTAGTGAACGGTGGAGATCAAATAGAACTTTGATCAGATGTCTTTTCAGGAGCTTGGCATGAATATTATAGATTCCCTTCTTGATTCTCCAGAATTACACAAGTGGTGTACCCATGCCTTGGTGGACCCCAGGTGGAGTATGGAAGCCTTATCGATGTGAGTGAACATAATCGGTGGGACACTTAGGGATGTCCTGCTGATACAAATATGATGACGTATGTCATGAACTATTGGCAACAATGAATGGTGGAGATCAAACAGAGCTTTGATTGGATGTCTTTCCGGGAGCTTGGTGTGAATATAGTAGATTCCCTTCTTGATTCTCCAGAATTACACAATATTACTGGTGAATATTATTAATATTTTTAATTAATGTATAAACTACTAGGGAATTAGTACCAATGACACATCGTTTACATGGCAAATTAATTGAGACAATTTTTTTTTTGTAAAAACTTGGCAATTCAGTCTCCATTTTAGCTTGTACTATTCGCCATTTTTGGAGCTCCCGATTTCTATTATTCACTACTAAAGTTTTCCCTGAGGTGGTCTATTATGGTATGTTTGCATTTTAGCATGAAGTTCCATACATGAGATCCATTTTTGGTGTTTTCTATTGTTAGTATTCTCTCTGGATTTTGGTTGTCTAGATATTTTTGTTGCATTATTCTACACCATAGTGTTTCTAGTTTTTGATACAGTTTCCAAATAAGTTTGGCTCCTAGGGCCAGATTTTGGGCCTTCACATTTCTAATTCCTGTACCTCCTTCTAATTGTGCTTTGCACACATTCTCCCAATGAATAAAAGGGACTTTGTGATCCTCATTTGAACCTTCCCATAAAATTATTTTTAGAATAATCTCTAGTTCTACGATAGCTTTATTGGTTAGTTGCATGCAGGAAATTGGAAATATTGGGATGGTTGCTAAAACAACCTTTATCATTGTTATTCTTCCTGCTACAGTCAACCATTTGCCTCTCCAAATTATGGATTTCTCTCTATATTTATCTATTGTCTGTTCTCATATGCTTGTTCTAATGATTACGTTAAATAGAGGAATTCCCAGGTATTTACATGGGATCTCCCCTATTGTGTAGCCCAAGATCTTGGCTATTCTTTTTTGCAATGATTTTTTGGTGTAGAAGAAATATACCTTTGATTTGTCCTTATTTATGTGTTGTCTTGAAATATCTATGTATTCTTCCAAACACCTTTTGATTTCTTTTTCTTCCTTTATAAAGGATTCCCCATGCAAAATGGTGTCATCAGTGAACTGCTAGTGTGTTGTAGCTTCTATACCTTTTTCTACCTGGTTACCTCTCCATTCACCTCAAATTTGGGCTGCTATTATATTTTTGCTAAGAGCTTCTACCATGATGATGAATAGGAAGGAGGAGATTGGGTCCCCTTACCTTAAATGATTTGTACTTTTGAAGAATCCACACTAGATGTTATTAACTAGGGCTGGAAATCTCACTGTTGATATACATTGGTACACCATTTCTAGCCACTCCTTGCAAAATCCAAATTTCTCCATTACTCTCAATAGGAATAACCATTTAACCTTATCACATGCCTTACTTAAATCACGCTTAATTAGCATGCTTAGTAGTCTCTTCTTTTAATAATGTGAAGAGCTTCATTGGCCAATATAATGTTGTCTACTATATCCCTCCCTGGAGTGAATGCACTTTGATTTGGTGAGATTATCTTGTTTAATAACCCTTTCAATCTGTTGGCTAAATCCTTTGATAGGATTTTGTAGATTGTATTACATAGTGAAATAGGCTTGTAGTCACCAAATTTGTTGCATGTTTTTTTTTTTGGAATTAGCACTAGCATAGTGTTGTTAATGTCTTTAACAAATTTCTTCTTCTTGTTGGAAACATGTACCTCAATCTTCTAACCGGAACCTCCCTAAAGAGAAAAAACGGTGAGACACTTGGGATGCCTTTCCAATAGGAAGTTTATCTCTAAAGGCGCGAAGTGGTTAGATCGGTGAGACATGTGGTTGGTCTTGCTGATGGTAGCCGTCGGTGTGACTTGAACTATTAGTGTGATTTTCCTGACTCAAAACGATGCTAGAAGTTTGGTTGAGAAGTTTTGTTGGGGAGAGTCTTACCAATCTTAGTGGCATCCGGGTAACATTGGCCTTTAGTTGGACCTGAGGATGTTATACCGACTTTGGTGGTCTTTCTGATGGCTATTAAATGTCGGTGTGACTCTTATCGATCTAAGGAAAGGTCGTCTAGCTTGGGTCATTGAGGAGATATGGAACTTCGATGAGACATTTTGAACTTCTTCCGCAACACATTTTATTACTGATGGGTTTGTTCTAATTGAACATCGGTGTGAATCTTGCCAATGAGGTGTTTTGAACTACAGTTGAACTTAAGGACATCAGGATGGATTGAGACCTTGGTGGGACATTTTGGACTATCTCCGATGCTTGTTTTCTTGCTGATAAGGTTGATTGGTTGACGTCAAGGAGACTCTTGCCAAACTGAGTGAAATTCATCGGTGTGACCCGAACTATCGGTGCAAGTGTTCCAATTCTCATCGATGATAGAAGTCTGGCCAAAGAGTTCCATTGGGGAGACTCTTTTTGATCTAATACTCATGGTCGTGATGGTTCTTTTGGGACATTGGGGAGACATGGGATATTGATGTGACTTTCCAATCTTTCATCGATAGTGTTGGTCATGCCAATGGACTCAAAGGTGGACCATGGTTGAATGAACACTGACTTGGTTGACCTATTGAGTTGTGCGATGGTCATTTGAGGACTGTGTTGAGTTGGTGATGACCATTCACTAACTGGTAAGATTGATAGTTGTTCTACAGAGGAAACTGAATCGAACTGGTTTTGGACAATGAACAAAACTGAATGTAGATGGATGAATGGATGGTTTTTCGATAGTGTGTGTTATTCATTGTATGTTTCAAACACATTGTAACAGTGTGTCATAACTAACTATAATTGGGATTTGATTTGTACAAGGTTGATCAAGGAAATGTTGCTGCTATGAAATTGACATTTGAAAGTGAAGTTTGAATCTATGTATGTAATTCGTTGATTGTAATAAAAAGAGGCTTTACTTGGTGTGGTGGGTTTTTCCATGTTAAATATTGGTGTCTAATTCTATGTATGCTTTAATTTTCTATTTTGTTTCTAGTAATGTGCAATTTTAATGAATTGTAATTGTTTTTGAACCCATAGTCTACACTATTCCTCTTAGAATTAGCATTAGGAAGGAATTTTCACACCTTTGATTTCTTTACACTTCTTTCTAAAATCTTCACATATCTCCAATACTTCTTCCTCTAGAAAGTGCCAACATTTCTAGTAGAAGAATGTTGGGAAACCGTTAGGACCTAGGGAATTTTCAGGGTGCAATTGAAAAACTACCTTTCTAATTTCTTCTTTTGTGAAGGTGCCAATCAAGTTTGCATTCTCTTCATTAGTGATCAACTTTGGGATGTTTATTAATAATTTATTATCATTGAGGGCATCCTTTTCCCCTTCAAGTGCTAAAACCTCCCTGTAAAACCTTATTGCTTCCTCCTTTATTTTCGTTGGGTTTTTTGTCTTAATCCCATTTGGTAGAGAAATCTCTTATATTATTTTGTAATAATTTTTAATTTAAGTTGTATTATGAAAAAACCTAGTATTAGCATCGCCTTCCCTTAACCACATCTCTCTGGATTTGGTTCTCAAAAATTATTCTTCTCTACCTATTATTTCATTGTATTCTTCCATTAGGGCTTTCTCTTTTTGATAGTCTTCTTGATACATACCTGCGGTCATTACCTTGTTGTTTAATTTTTCTAATTCTTCCTCTATTCTTTCTTTTTCTACAAATATGTTTTTAAAGACTTCTTTGTTCCATACTTCCAATCTCTTTTTTATGTATTTTAACTTGTTCATGAAGATAAAGCTTCTTATTCCTGTGTATTTTGGGGCATTGTTGCACCACTTCTCTAACAGATCCACCAAATCTTTCTTTCTAAACCACATTTTCTCCATCTTGAAATAAGATTTAAGTATTACATTAGTTTTCTTGATTTCTAGTTTTACTAGCAAGTGGTCTAACACAACGACTGGTAAAATTGTTGCTTCTAAACTCATATTATTTTCCAACCATTCTTGTGTATGTGTAAATCTATCTAATTTTTCTCTTGTGCAGGATTCTTCATTTATCCTATTAGACCAGGTGTATACTCCATTCCTTGTTTGAGCATATAAGAGGTTATTGTTACTTAGGAAATTCCCCAGTTGTTCCATTGAATCAGACATAAAAAGTTTTGTGCCATATTTTTCTTCTATCTTCGCTACTGCATTGTAATCGCCACCTACTATTATTATTTCCCCCCCTAAATTTGTTATCTTTTAACTTAGGGAGTTCCATAGTTTTGCTTTCTCCTAATTTCTGGTAGGACCATAAATGTTAAAGATGTAACACTAGATATTGCTCTTAAGGATTTTGGCCCGACACAACATCCAATTTGTTTCTCTAGCCATTATGTGTATTGTTACTGAGTTAGGTTTCCATATGATTGCTAGGCCTCATGTTTTTCCCTAGGATTTTGATAAGGCTTCCTCCCAACCTCCTATGTGTAATAATATTTTATTCTTATTCTCAATTTTCTTTTCTTGTAATAGAAGAATGTATGTCTCAATTTTTCCCACTTGACGCTTTATTAAGCATCTTTTTTCAAGGGCATTTAATCCCCTCACATTCCAGGTTGTGATAATCATGATTCTTCCTGTTGGGGGTGCTCTCCTCCTTTCATTAGAAATTTCTTTATACTTTTAAAACCTTTCTCTATTGCCAATTCTTCTCTTTTTTGTCTATTTGATTTCGTACGTTTTTATTCTTCTTTTGCTTTATTGGCTCTAAAAACTGAGCTGCAATCTAGGTTATAATCTTGTTTTCTTTTATGTCTAAATCTTCCCAATCTTCATTTTCACTTTCTGACACTTGGTCTTCTTCTACTTCCTTTTCTTTAGTGTCTAGTTCATTTTCTGGTATGGCCTCATCTATCCTTTTCTCTTCTTCATTCTCAGTTTTTGTCCTTTTTCCATCTTTACCAAGTCCCATGTTTTCCAATGCTTCCATTTTATCTGGGAGTTTTGAAACTTCTTTGGCCTGGTCTTCTTTTTTTGAAATCCCTTCCTTGTTTTCTTTTCTCCTCCATACCTTCTTAAGCTTTGACTACTCCTTACACTCTTCCTTTTTGTGATACCTCCTGTTGTAGTTTGTATAATAAGTAACTTGTTTTTTCAATTTCTATCTCTTGGTTCCAGATCCCAGATCCCAAATTTTGATTTAAGTTTAATTTCTTTGGGGATTTTTTTTTATTTCTGCTATCTTTGGGCTGGCATATAGGTAGGAATTTCCTTTCAGTATTTTGTCATCAATTTCCACCAATGTGCCCAGCATCCTTCCTATTTTCTCCAAACATTCATCTGACCAATATTCAACTAGGATATTGTACATCCTTATCCATTTGGCCTCGCTATAAGAATTTTTTCCCCTTGGATTGAAATTATTTTCCCATTTTTGCATATATATTGGGCATCCCTCCAAGTCCTCTAATCCTTTTTCTAAGAAAACATTTCTCTCCTTGTCTGTGAGGAAAACAATTATAAAAAAGTTGTTCGCTAGGAATTTTATACCATGATTTGTTTTGATGTTTTTTTGCACCCATTCTTCTATCTGCTTTCTTCCTCTTCTGGGTCCTAGGATCTTGCAGAGGATGGCCACTCTATTGATCATTTTTGTGTCTTCTTTAATTTTTGCAGCGACATCAATATCGATTGGCTCCATCTGGATGTTCTTCATCCTTCTTATTTTTTGCTCAAGACTTAGTTTGGGGTTCCTTAATTTTTCCACCTCTCTTTTCTTTGGTATTTTCTCAACACTTTCTTTCCCCTTAACGTTATTGCAGTCTTCTCCTTTCAATTTTTTGTTTCCTTCCATTAATCTATCTTTAGGGTATGATTTATGCTCAGGTTTTTTAATCTTTCTCTCTTGGTAGCTACCTTTGTTAGGTATAACATTGGATTCTTGCTTTTGCTACTTCGGTTTACTTAAGTTATTGATTGAATATGTTCCTTCTTTCTAGAGATATAATTTCCTTCTTGGTTTGACTTCTATGTTGTTGGGCCATGTTATATAATGTGGAGCCCTAAAATCTATTCTTGGACTTTCATCCCTTCTTCTTTCCCTTCTACTTGGGTACATGTTTGTTGTTATTCCTACCTTTCTTAATCATGTTGCTTTGTTTTCTTAAAAGTTATTGGCTTTAAGTATTGGTGCCACTCTATGATATTTTTTCTTTTGATCATGCTCACTATGGATCACGAATTGCAATAGTCCTATTCTTTCTATGTTCTTTTTAATCTTTTAATTTTTGCAGTAATTCACCTAATCCAAGGAAAACTTTAGTGGTGAATCTTTGCCAATACAAATAATTAAAATCGAGACTTCCAAAACTGGTGAATAGTACAAGCTAAAAAGGAGACTGAATCGCCAGGTTTTTACAAAAAAGTAATTTTGTTTGAATTAATTCACCATGTAAACGATGCATCATTGGAACTTATTCGCCAATAGTTTATATAGTAATTAAAAATATTAATTATGTTTTCTAGTAATATTATATTCCTTCGATTAATTTTGTGGCAATATTGCCACTAATAATAAATCACTATTTAATTTAGGGATAATTTAGCCTTGAATATGGCTTTTATCTATTTCCATCGATTAGCTTTCTAATCAGATGGATGCAAGTTCATTCTGCAACCTAATACACATGTGCCTTTTAAAAGGCTTATTGAGGCCTGAAATTTTTTTTGGGCCACATGATTAAATCTAATCATGTGGCCCAAAACAAATTTCGGGCCTCAACAAGCCTTTTAAAAGGCACATGCGTATTAGGCAACATAATCAACCTACAACCATCTGATTAAAAAGCTAATTGATGGTAACATTTTCACTTTTCATCTAGTCTTACTTTTGAATTGATATTTTTTAAAAACATTTAATATGTGTGTGCTCCAATGCATTTTCAATAGTGAATTTATGCTTGGTGGTGAGGGGCTCTACCCCTTGGGGCCTCAACCCCACCTGTATTGTGATAGGAGTGCACTAGGGCCACTATCCCTGGACCCCGTGAGGGGGCGTTGCCCTCTTGACCCCTACAAGGGGGCTCTACCTCTTTGACCCCCACAAGGGGCACTGCCCCTTGACCCCGCCGGTGGCTGCCGTCCCCAGGCCCCTACTTCAATATTACAAAAAAATAAAAATATGGGGGAACGACGTCAACCAACTATGCAAATTTTTATAGGAGAGATTCACCATTGTAATTAATATTTTTAGTGATAATTTTCTAGGATTCACCACTGTGATTATTATTTTTACCGAATATTCATTAAGATTCACTAGGATTTTACAATTTTTTTTTATAATGTGTATAGATTTGCCAGGAAAATTAATATTTTTTTCAAAAAAAGGAAGTATTCACTAGGATTTTACACCTTCACCAAGGGGGATTTCTTAAAGTTATCCCTGACCTAATCAATTTTCACTTTCCCCCAATAGTTAAAGTTCTTTATGTGATGATATTCGTTATTTTGGAGTAGTTGCTTTTTGGAATTATTTGCAGCCTGATTATTTTTTCTCTATTCGCTTGTTATAACTTGATCGCATTCTCAATATATTCTGAATTCACACAAATTCTTTTGAAGATTCGCATAAAATTTTCACAAATATGATATAACATTATATTATAATATATTAAATATATTATATTATATGATTATATAATATTATATTCTAATATATATATTATAGAATATTATAATATATATTATATTATATTATATAATAATATAATATATATTAATATTATATTATAATATAATATATATTAATATTATATTATAATATTTATAATATATTATATAATATAGTTTTATATTATAATATAAAATAATATATGATTTCCTTACATATTGAAAAAAACTAAACAACTAGAGTTGTTGAGGATCAAGCTCAAAAAGAAGATTGTAGATTTATCCTTTGATGCAAAAAGATCCAACACAATCTAACCCATAAATTGCACTACTACAATATGGATTGTGGAAACTTGATATCAATAAACTACCAATTATTAAAAAAACTATATATGTATATACCTTACATATATTGGTGGTCGAGTTTGAGACCCGACCAATTATTAAAAAACTACATAAAGGAAGTGGATATCTGATGTAGAGCAAAGCTCAAATCTCAACTCAATTCTCAAATTCAGATTATAAAAAGACTGCAAAATGATTAATCCAAAAATTGACAATAACTTGTGTCAATTTATATTGACTTAAGATTGCACAGCTTCAATCTATTCAAATTTAAAAATAAATTCAAATACATTACAATCAATTCAGATTTCATATCTCATACATGGACAAATTATCAAACAACACATCATCTCCTTGTTTGTTGCATAACCCTCTTTGACTCATTTTTCTTAATTCACCACCCTCTTCACAAAATTCTTGAACAACACCGCTTTTGACAATTTTTTTGGTCCTTTGTGAACTCCCTCGCACTGGTTTTCCCCATGTTGCAACCATCCAATTCTCTTAACAACTTGCACCTCGCAAGAGCACAGTCTCTTCATATTCCACCAATGTGTTCGAGGATTTGCTCTATTTTTCCCTCTACAAGTCTCTCATGGCATGCTTCATGAAATTCTCTAACTAACTCATGCTTAGCTTGGCGGGTCACCTCATTCTATGCAAATGCCTTCCTTTGGACCTTATCACCCATTTTCACACATTGTCCTCAATATATGTGTTCCTTGTTTATCTGCTTTCAATCCACCTGGTATGATGTTTAAATCCTTCTTTACTCCTTATGCTGGTGCCTATGTTCAAATTTCAAATCTGCACTTTATTTACCTCCACTCTCCTCTTGAGTGGGTCTTCCCATATGCCAAATGCATCCCTTTTAATCTCCTATTCCTCCTTTGACCAACAACCACTTCAATCATAATACCTCATGCACACAATGCTTATTTCCTTTTGGGGGCATGACTTGGATTTATTCCTTCTTATGTGTTGTTTCCAAGCTCTAATTTGCAACTGTTAAATCTGCATTGCCTAGTTTTCATGTGAATTTTAACAACTCCTCACATGAGTCACCCAACCCTATATCGATGCCTCAAATTGGCTCCTCCTTAGTCAATTTTCCCTTTTTATCTCTGAACCATGGAGTAGGTTTCCTTCCTCAACCTAGGCGCGTCTTCTACCATTCACATTTTTTCTTTTAATATTTTTCTCTTGTGAACAATGACTCTTCACATTTGCATCGCTTCAACTCCCTTGTTTTTCATCTTCCATGCCCTCATTGAATTTGAACAACAATTTGTATAATTTATGCATTTCAAATTATCTTTTAATCACACAGAGAAACCAATCCATAATGGAATGTACAAAATGGAGTTGCATATAATGAGAATTCAAATGCATGACATTTGTCAATCGTCTCTTCACAAACGACCACCGAAATCAAATAGAATGGCCCATGGAAGAAAGAAAAGAAAAAACCAAAGTAAAATCAAACCAATTTTTTTTTGTTGATACTGATCGCCTATTGATATGGGATGCTCCCGCACCAATATCTATTTCCTATTCCATAAAATCAAAAAAGAAAACCCGAGAGCTCATTTTTCTATAGTCTGCTAATTATCTATGTGCGGGTTTGCATTGAGTGACTCAAATACCCATTTGCAAGTCAATTTGTTTGCTCAAATCAATCACATTTCAAATGTATTTATAAATTTTAATATTTTTCTTCAATTTATATTAGTTTTGGATTGTTTTTTTTATGAATTTTAGTCAAAAATATGTTTTTTATTGCATTAAAATTATTGTTAAGTTTTAAAAAATTTATCAATTAATAGGCTTAAGAATGGTTGATCCTAGCCCCACTCAACATGAAAACCCTAACCCCGCTCAAAATGAAAACCCTCCAAATCCTCCTTCGTCGTGACCGATGTTTCCAAACCAAAATGTGCCAACAATACATGAATCTATTCATAGAATTTTAGATCAATTGAGAAATGTATGTCAAATCTATGAGACACTCCCTGAGATATCAGATATGAAAAACACTTTAGAAATAATCATTTCAAATGTTGAAACTTTGGCAAATCAGCACAATAGGTTTGCATAGTGGTGAGTGTTTGAAAGGAAATTTTATGCCAATGGGAACTATTAGATGATGAAGTGAGGGCACTTGATATTGACAAAGCCCAATTAGTTCATTTATTCATCAATCCAAAGAAGGACATCTTGTAAATGTGCGGAAGATAAAATTTTCAATTAAATGGTGTACACATAGATGTATATTAGCTAACTTCTAGAGACATTGGTGGATGGTTTTTGATAAATCACCCAACAACAATCTTGACATCCCTCAATATTTTCTCCAAAAATTATATGCTGAGTTTGTCTTAGGGAGGCATGTCAATTACTTTGACATGCAAGATTTTTAGGGTGTGGATAAAGAGATGCCATAGGATAGACCTAGAGCACATTGTGTCACCCTAGTTCTTCTTGCTTTGCCTATTGTTGCCTTGGCTCTAGTACCTTACCTCGAGATTTCTTTAGATGCAAGGAGTCAGAGCATTTTTTCCTTACATGTATTGAGTGATCATTTGATCATGCAGAGCCATCATGTTATGCAACCACATGGCGGTGCATCCCATCATGATGGTGATGCACCTGATACATCCCAACATGATGGTGATGCACTTGCTACATCAACTTCAACTGGTACACCGTCCTCTTTTACACATATTTGTGTGCCCCATTAATGCATGACGTGCCACAATATATGTTTGGGTCCTTTTCAATAGTCCACTGAGGCTCCCATAGAGAAATCCGACTATGAGGTCCATTATATATCAAATTTAGGAGTTGATAGAGCATAGAGTGGACCATTTTTGGGAGAGACATTGGGTGTCGGAGATGATGTGGGAGCACCGGTAAGACTTAAAGTAATTTCATAGTGTGTTTTATCTAAATTACTTCATATTTTATAAGAGATATTTGTACTAATATATGTTAATGTGTCAGAATCTTTAATAGTTGCTAACAAAGGACTAGATTTCCCAAGTGTAAGAGGCTTTACAATCGGCCATTTCATTTGGCCTAGTGACTCAACATATGGTATCATTTAAATTTTTATTTAGATGTTAATTTTTGAAATCTATTATGTTTAAATGCATGTACTACATAGATTGATAGTCTAATGTAATCTTGTATTTTTATACAACAACCTAGTAGTTTTACAACCTTGTTGACTGAGCCTAACCCATTGGAAGAAGCCCCACAATAGGTATTTTTTTTATTATTATTGACATTATGATTATATGTGCATGTGCATTTAAATTGTGTTACATTATTTTAATATTTTTATATAGGAAACCATCTTAGTTGCTTCATCCACGATGAGCCCATCTAGTGTAGAAGCATCATAAAAGGTATGTGTTTATTTTATATGTAGATATTTATGTTTAGATAGGAGTAGATATATGTTTAGTAAATATGATTAGTTTTCAATAATTATATGCTAATTTGTATCATTTTTATTTTACCTGCTATAGTCATTTACCTGATTCAACAATGTGATGAGTATGGGACCATTTCTTTATATGAGGACTCATGATCATCCTACAGGATAATCATATGTAGAACGTCTCACAAAAAAGGGAGCAAGAATTGAGGTAAAGAAGAATTGCATTTTTGATATAATATAGTTCAATATAGTAATTTTGATGTTAAATTCATAATTTATAGCTTATAGTAAATAAGTTTCTATTTATAAGTCTATCTTGTCAACCATTCACATAATTAATTTAATTTGTGGTTTGAATTGTTATTGTGTAGGAAGCTTCAGAGAAACTAAGTTCTTCAAGGAGGCTCGATTTTGATGGTCCAACACAAGATTAGGATTTGATATAGATTGATATGTATTTAGGGTTTGATAGATCTTGAGATGGCATATATGCCAAAATTTGTAAATCTTGTAAAACTTGTTCTGAGTAGGCATATATGCCAAATTTTTATATGCACAAACACAATTATTCTACATTTTGATATATAAGAATTTATATTTGATCTAATTTGTTCCTTGTGTGCATGTCTTTCTACTTTGAATCTTCAAAATGAAATGTATAATTATTTTAGAATGGTTTAAAGTTATGATCAATAACATATTATAGATTAACACAATTGCATTTTAATAGAACTTATGAATTACAATTGGTAATCCATATATGCTAGAGTTCATTCATATTAAGGTTCACATACATTACATTCCATGAAACCACATTTATTTGAGGATTTTTTTCAAAAACTTCACTACTTTTTCTATTGTACCACATTTTTCATACATATCTACCAAAGCATTTTTATCAAACACTAAATTTGAGAATACACATTATTTTAAGCTCTCTTGAATGAATTTACATTTGACATTATCTTGTTTTTTGAACTCTTGTAATGAAGTGGTCAGCTGATGTTTTTTCAAAAGACGTTAAAATTAATGAAAAATGGTATGAGAAGCACTGTATAATATTTTTGAGAAGAAATGTTTGAAAATATGCCTCAAAGAATTGTGGTCTCATAGACAAGGCAAAAAAGATGAAAGGAGAAGCTTATGATAGTCTTATGACATTGATTCTTTTAATTGATTAAAAAATTCAAACAAATGGATATAACTTAATGAAATATATGTCATTACAATTTTCATTCAAAATTAATATAATCATCTTGATAAAAATCAATGTCACTCAATGGTGCTAAACACTCTATACAAACCATATGAGTGATGCAACCATCAAACAAGACCATTAGAACTCAAGGAAACATTCATTCCATTAAGCTTTCTAGCTTAATAACATTTAAAAAGTATAAAATCACCATGAATAAGAATCACTATCTTTCAACCATGATACATAAACAAGAAAATTATGTACACCATAGGATTTTGATGCAACCTTCAAACAAAGTCCTTACAACTGAACAAGACACATGTTCATTAGATTGTTCATGTGAAATTTATATAATAATCATGATCAACAATTAAGACATCACTTAACCATGATGCATGAACAAAAACTATATATGCACACCATATGAGTGTGATACAACCATTAAATAGACCAAATACAACTCCATGACATGCATGTTATTTGACCTTTCACATACAATTTATATTATTGTAATGCATAACAATGAATGTTGCTAACCATAATGCATGAATAAGAAAACTAGGCATACAATATGGGCTTGAAACACACTAGTCATAATCCAAACTTCACACAAAAGCAATAACACTCATATGATATTGTCATATATGTCAATCAACCCTGACCCACACCAAAATTTCTATATCGCAATTGCTGTCATATATGCCATTCAACCTAACACAATTGAGGTTTAGTATTTGGTAAGAATTTGTATAGGAAAAGAAAGTGAGAGATGATGCTATAGGTGGATTTGAACAAATGAAGTCATTTTCCTAAGCATTGAAAACTTTATCAAACAAAGGGATGTTGTCCTAAGCATTGAAATTGAAGCAAAACAACTGAAGACTAAAATTAACCACTTAGAAAAGGAATGAAAAGATAAGAAGATTTTATCGTCAATGAAAAGGAGGTTAGTATGCTCTAAAAATAGTTCCAACGCATCTAGATAGGTACGTTTAGGCTAGGCGTAGTCCTGTTTTGAACCCAAACATATCAAAATAGTTTGAGCTACATTGGACCGTCGATATCCTTTAAGAGTCCAAAGTGCAAAAAGGAAGAAATTTTTGATGAGCTATTACTCAGAAATCGTGTCACCTAGAAACAATCCATATGAAGCTATAAGAGCACATAAAGCCCCTCTACAATAACTTCTCTTGGTTTTTGATATCTCTAAGGCATTTTTTCGTGGTGTCAAGTTTTCAATTGATGAAAAAAGGGTCAAATGCATGTTGTGTAAATTTACAGAGGGGTGTAACTTTCTTTCTACTCCTCATGCGACCAAACCGATAGTTCCAACTCATCTAGATTGGTGGGTTTAGGCTAGGCATGGTCATGTTTTAAACCCAAACATTCTAAAATAGTCTAAGCTACATTGGACCAACGATATCCCTTAAGAGTCCAAAGTGCAAAAAGGCAACAATATTTGATGAGTTGTTACTCAGAAATCATGTCACCTAGAAATAGTCCATCTAAGGCTACGAGATCATGTAGAGCCCCTCTACAACAATCTCTCTCAATTTTTGATATTTCTAAGGTGTTTTCCCGTGGTGTCGAGTTTTTAGTTGATGAAAAAAGGGTCAAATGTATGTAGTGTAAAGTTGCAAAGGGTTGTAACTTTCATTATGCTCCTCGTTTGACCAAACTCATAGTTCCAACACATTTGAATTGGTGGGTTTACACTAGGCATGGTCCTGCTTCAAACCCAAACATGTCGAAACAGTCTGAGCTACATTGGACCAACAATATCCCTTAAGAGTCCAAAATGCTAAAATGCAACAATATTTGATGAGCTATTAATAATAAACCGTGTCACCTAGAAATAATTCATTTGAGGCTGTGAGATCATGTAGATCCCCTCTACAATAATCTCTCTAGATTTTTAATATCTCTAAGTTTTTTTTCCCGTGGTGTCATGTTTTTAGTTGATGGAAAAAGGGTCAAATGCATGTAGTGTAAAGTTGAAAAGGGTTGTAAATTTCTTTCTGCTACTCATGTGACCAAATTGATAGTTCCAACAGGTCCAGATTGGTGGGTTTATGCTAGGCATGGTCCTATTTCAAACCCAAACATGCTGAAATAGTTTGAGCTACACTAGACCGGCGATATCCCTTAAGAGTCCAAAGTGTTAAAATGTAGCAATCTTTGAAAAGCTATTACTTGGAAATCATCACCTAGAAATAATCTATCTATGGCTACAAGATCACATAGGGCCCCTCTACATTAAACTCTCTTGATTTTTGATATTTGTAAAGAATTTTCCCATGGTGTCGAGTTTTTAGTTGATGGAAAAAGGGTCAGATGGATGTAGTGTAAAGGTGCAAAGGGGTTTAGGGTTCATTCTAGTCCTCATGAATAAGTGAATAAATGAACCATTTAATCAAATACACTTAAGTCATGAAGTACACACATGAATACAAAGTATATGCATGAAAATATGTAGGTCATAAAGTATACATTGGAATACTCATAAGTCACAAAGTATACACGTAAGTTGTAAAGTATTCACTTTAATACACATAATTCATAAGTCACAAGTCATGATCAACACCCATGCCTAAAAAATTCAAGATGCAATTTACACAATACACATGATATCATCATTCAAGATTCTTATCAAATATAGGATTTATAAATGCCACATAGGCATACAACAAACAACCCTACTACATAGTCATTTCCTAGTAGGGGAAGGAAATAGATCACGTGTTGCCTTCAAGGTTGACTAGATGGATTTCTATTGATTCTTTTGTCTTTTGAATGTGCCCACTAATCCTCCTCTCTTCACTCATCAGGAGATGCAACTAATAGAATAAGAAGTATATATGTTAATATATAGAAATTGAAAATTGTGGAAATGACATATAACAAAATAATCATCACACTCTTCCACAATAGTAGCATGTTGATGTTTTGGAGTGACAAGCACCTATAGAAACCATCAAGGTAGAAATTAAACTACATACAAGCATCATGAAATTTTTCAATAATAGACAATAGAAGAGAAAATATAATATCAAATTTACAAATTTGTCAAATACCTCTTCCAAAGGTTCAGAGCTAGCTATTGTTGCAGCAACTCCATGGTCCTTTGTGCCACAAACATGACAATATACTTATAATGACAAATCTATATGATTGCAATAGAAAATATGCTTAGAATAATAAATATATATTATTCTTAACAACCTAAATGATAATGAAATGGTAATGCAAACTAGAAAAGATACTTAGAATAAAAAATCTATATTATTTTAAACAACCTAAATAATGAACCTTAGCAGATAAACAATATCATACCTATCCCATACAACAAATGATCTGCTACGGGTGATCCCACAATAGTGGTTTACAATTTTTGGCCAAACTAGACATTGCAATTATTATTTTTAACTAAATATTCATATTTGGGCACCAATAGCGGCTAAACCGTGAGGAATTTGAAGATGATGAGAACTAGAGTCTCATCACATTTTGTCTGTAGATTCTAAAAATATTTTTTTCAAATTTTTTGGAATCAGATTACACTTTTTTTTCCATCTCCCACGAAAACTGGTTTTTTTCAGAAAACAACATTTTAAAAAAGTGATGCTCACCGTATACAACATAACTTTTTTTGTATAAAGGATAAAATTATAATTTTTTCAAATTTAGATTTGTAACTATGATATCTAGCACTTTCATTTGGTCTCATAGTTTTTTATTCAATATTTTTTCCTTAATCAAGTTTTGAAGTCAAACCAATTATAATTCAGACATAGGCAGACTGTATACAACATAACTTTTTCTATATGTATCGAAATTCAATTTTTTTTTTTTTTAACGGATCAAGGACATCAATACCCAGCCTAAACATATTTTTAAATTTTTTATTTTGATAAACTGCTATTTTTCCATATGTGCAAAACAAAGAGCTTGACTTTCGGTGAAAACCTATGTTTAATAAAACTAAAACAACACATACATAGTAAAACCAAAACATATTAAAATTTAATTTGTTGGATAGATCGTTGTGAAGACTACCATCTTCCAGTTGGGTTTGTGAAGTCTCCTCCATTTTCATCCTCAACCCGAGCTTTGAAGGGCAGAATTCTGCTAAAATTTGGTGGAAGAGGGGGAGAAGGGCAAAAAAGGGGGGTTCGAGCGAACCCCCCTTCGAACGAACCCCCCTTCACTCGAAAGGGTAAAGGGGGGCTCATTCAAAGGGGGGTTCGCTCAAACCTCCCTTTTTTTTGAACTCCCCATAAGGGAACGTGGCATCACAAGGTTCGAGCGAACCCACCATGCAAAAGGGGGTTTGCTCGAACTAGGGGTTCGACCGAACCCCCTAGTTCGAACGAACCCTTTAAAACATGAAATTTTCAATGCATGAGAATTTTCTCAAATTTCCTTCCTCATAAAAATTGTACACCACTATTATGGGTTTACCCGTACTCAAGTGTGCCTGAAGGGTCATCTCTTACCTTCAGAGTATCGAGTAATGCTTCATGATCAACACTACTAATTGTCCATAGTTCCTTTGTTTTTGGTCTAGCATGATGTCTCAATAACTTAACATTTTTTGCTATAACAAGGTGCAAATACATGAGAATTTTTTTTGTTTATCATAGTCTTAAAATGCAGGTATGCCATTCTTTCTAATCATATATGTTTGCAACCAAGTTCCAAAAAACAACAAATGAACCTATATGATTATAAGTTTTTTATCAACAACTAAATATAATTAGAATAAAAATCTAAATTATTCTAAACAACCTAAATAATGATGAAATGGTAATGCAAACTAGAAAAGATTCTTAGAATAATAAATCTATTTTATTCTAAACAACCTAAATGATGATGAAATGGTAATGCAACCAAGTTCTAGAAACAAATGAACCTATAGGATACATGAACCCATCATCATCCATCATCTATTATGTTAGCTTTTTCTTTACCTGTACACATCATTCCAACTAATAATCTAATCCCTCTTCATTCCCCTGCAGTGCTACAACTACATAGACATGTCCTGGCTATACAAGATCTGAAAGATGGTCGTAATCAAGTGAACTTTCCATTTCATCTTCTAAAGAGGATTGTGCTATAGATAAAGGGGTTAGATATTGTGGAATCCATATATCTACCCACTCACTTTACTCGCATTAATCCCAATCACATTGAATATAATTTTGACAAAGACAAGCCAACCCTCATGTCCATATGGTCCATGGACCTACATCTGAGCTTCAAAATGAATGCATCTTTGTAAAATATTTAATTGTTTGACATTCCAATTTGTCTCCCACCGTGCCCTCAACCAACCAAAAGAATCTACACACTTGTGAATCAAGTTTCCCTCTTTGTGATAATGCATAAGTGCACCAATCAAAAATAGAATGCGCATCACTGAATGTTGCACTACCTTTGATCTTCATTTGTTCCTTAACCAAAGCTCTCTTCACACATGCACCTGCACCATCATGCTCACCTTTTCTGTGCCCAACTTCAAAAAATCTCCAAATATGTGGTACACGCCTCTCTATATGCATCCTTCTCAACCAATAAAACATGAGAGCATTCTTGAATTTCCTTGTGAAATTATATGACTAAATGAGATGTTGAACCATTGCAACACCCTTTTCCTGCAAGAACTCAAATTTTTTTTCAAAACAATGTTACACAAACTCAGATGAATTAGATCTATCATGAATCATGTAAAAATGGTACTCCCTAATTATCTTCCTGTCCTCTTTTGTACTATCAGGGGCATGTCTATATATTATGTGGACAAAAATAGCAATTTGAATAGAATCATAATATTGTGATTGTACTTCATTCTATGGTTGCAACGTGTAATTTTCAGCAAAATCAACTACGAATATAATAGTTCCAATCGAGAAAGAGTCCTTACACATCCTGAATTGTCGATCCAACCACTCTGACCTATGGCTATGCCTTGCATACTTATTAAAATTATTTTTCTTAAAATAAAAAATAAAATCAACAATACTTACCTCTCTTGTAACTAACTCGCATGTAGAGCCTTCACCTCCACTCGTCAATGTTTATTTCACTGTCTCAAACCTTTTTTCTCAACAATCTTGTTACCAAAATCATGTTCACTGCCCTCATGAAAGCATGTTACAAACTTCAATAAACCACCACATTGCAAACATGTTTCATTTAAACAATGATTTCTATAAAAAAAAAGAAACCATCTCCTCTAATGCATAAAAATGAATCTAACAAGTTCCTAGATGACTTGGGAAGTTGCATTGCATGACACTCCTGCAACATTTTTTTAGTATGCATAGTAGAATAAATATGACATAATAATTCATGATACATTGAAAAATTGACGTGGTATTTACAACATGTATTAAAAACATTAATAGGTACACAATAAAATGGCTTGCAAGACTCAAAGGCCCTTTGTGAAATTTGCAAATTTGGATATGCTTCACAAAATTATTTGTACATTATTGTTTGGCTACATTCCAAGAAATGTTTAGGATGTGTTGTGTGGTCTTTATTTCCTTTTCTTAACTTTAAAACATCCTTTATGTAATGCCCCACCATGTAACCGTAGAGGAAGTTGCAATTAACTACTCAAACACACAATTTTTTATTTATTTAAAGTATAATAAACATGCAATTTCACTTCCTAATTCCAACAACATCTAAGGATATGAGACTAAGATTACTTTTAAATCCATACATACACCATAAACACATCCATAGAATTTTAACTACTCAAGGAATTAAATGCTCATACCTTCCATACATGAAAATTACATCATAACATTAAGAAATACAACAAGATTCCATATAACATTAACTTAACAAATAAGATTACATCACTCATTTCCCTAATGAGGTAGTACACACAATGTGATTACATATACAATCCACCACCTTGAATACAACTGAAGGGTAATAAATAACAAGATCCAACTAAAATAATTACATAGCATAAAATATAAACGAGAAACCACGAGCTCTCCAACTGGAAATCTCGCTCTCACAAACTGAAAATCAAAGGGGACCCAATGGCGTAGGGTACACATTCCTCCCAACCAAGTGGTAACCGTAGGCCCACCCTCCGTGCTAGAAGATAATAACAAGAATACATGGCCAGCCCTACTACCACTAGACATAGGCTGACTCATATTGACTCAACCAAATACATGAATCAAACAATCACAAGGTCACATTGCTTCCAATGTTACACAATCTTTTACTTCACAAAACTAACATACAGCTAACCTAGGAGAAGTGTCACCACAAAGGTGCATGGGCTACCTGACAGATCTTCCCAGACCCTGACCCCCATCAGGAATCAATCTCCTACTGTCAACACATGGAACATAACTACTCCAAACTAAGGAGGAAACAAATAACCAAAACCACTCCATACAAAGGAGGTATAACATCCCTGTTCATGGAAACCGGGTGACTCACTGAAAATGGCAATGCCCTACCCAAGGGAATCACAAAAGGAAATACTATAAAATACAACCCCCAAACATTAACACACCTCTATTGGAAGACTTACAAAACCTCAACAAACACTTCTATTCAATTACCCCAAAATGCTACTGAAGAAATCACATTTAAAGAAATTTAAACCAAAACAAATCTATCCTTCGGATCTACTAAATCCAACCTCAATATAGGAGTTTCAATAATACACTTTCCCAAATCATCTGACTTAAATCAATTTTAATTTTCAACAATACAAAACTCAATTCTTCTCACTTAAATCAATTTACCATTTTCATCTATTCATAAATCATATTCCCTCATCAAAATTATTTCTTTTAAATTATCTAAACATGCATTAAATGCATGCACCTATTTATACATTTTATTTATCTAATTCAAATATTTGAAATACTAGGTTGACTCAAAATAAAACACAACCCCCATTTCCCTTTTTCTACTGAAGTCTTAAACAAGTCTAAACCAACTTCCCCAAACAAGAATATAGAGGAAATTACACGAAAGGCAATTACAAAAGAAATATTCTAATTTTGGATATACTAAATCCATTTCCCTTTCACAATGAATTCACAGTAATTACAATTTCCCTAATAGAAAAATTTAAGCAACATAATCTTAATGCCTCTTCAGATACATAGAAGGGAAATACTAAATTTTACAAATAACAAATTCCTCTATTACTTTTAAAAGCAATATAAAAATTCACTAAAAGCTTAACTCACCCAATTCCCCTACTTGGACATATAATCATGCTACTATTTTAAAAATACAATCTAATTAAAATATATTTAAAATATATACATAAAGTATATACATATAATATTTACTTAAAAAAAATACCTTTTAATAAAACATATAAACATAATATATATATATATAAATTAAATCAAAATTTCAAAATTAAGCAAGGCTTCATAACTGTTGTGAATTCCATCACATTTAAGGTTCGCATCAAAAACACATACTACAACCCATCCTTAGTATGCGCCATGCTAAGAGAGGGAGAGGGGGGCGGCTATTCTATCGCCACTCCCCTTGGTTGCATGGGAGTGGGGAGGCAGCCATGGCTTCCTCCACACCTGCCTCCCCTTAGGGCGGTGGTGGTGGGGGTAGCCATGTGCTTCCCCCCACACAACCCAATAAACCCAAACTTTGTAACATTCCAAAAATTAAAGATACCAACAACAATGTTAAATACAATGATTTCTATTTCGCCGTACAAAATTTCAACCGAAATTTCTTCAAACATTTTTATAATGAATTTTACAAGAAACATAAAAGAATTTATAACACAAATATATATATATCAATATATATATATATATATATATATATCAATATATATATATATATATTGATATATATATATATATCAATATATATATATTTAAATTATTCAAGACATATATTCAAATTGGGAAAATTATTTCCAAAATATATCCTATAGGAAAACGTTTTCTGAAAACATCTGAAAGCTAACACACAGACGAATTTAAAGAGATAATTTTCTCAAACAAATACATAGAGATTTCTTTTATATTTTCCCAACAATTAAACTAAAAAGAGAAAGAGCATTAAAATTCCTATAGGAAAAATTACAATAAACTCCTCTCGAAGCTTTTATCCTATAGGAAACCAAATTTCACAGAGGAGAATATACAGGTAAAACTTTTCCCAAACAAATTAACAAGGGATTCCTTCTTGCTTTTTTCCAATTCCAACACAGGGGAAAACAAATCTTGAAGAATAAAAATAAGATTCCTAGCATCTTAAACATGGGGAAATTTTTCCTGAGAAAATACAACCTACAGGAAACTTCTTCCTACAAAAAAATTACAATTTCCTCTAGAGGGGTTTTCTTTTCAGATCTAATATTTCTTTCTAGTTTCACTAATTTTACCTATTTTACCCGACAACCATTAACTAAGGTTTTTACACAATTGATTTCAACTACAGAAGAAAGAGCCTCTTACAAAGAAATTAAATTACAGAGTATTTTTACTATGGCAATACAAACTTTCTCACACAGACAATCTTTTTCTACATAGAATTGGAATATAGAAACCTTTCCATTAAAACTAATAAAATAAAATAAAGGAAAGAACCTATAAACCAATGCTTCTTGAGTATTTGAATCTGGTGTAGAGCCTCCTCCACAACTTCAAGCAAATTTTCCAGATGACAATGGCTTCCTCCAAGCGAATTGGTTTCCTGATCACAAGAGTACTCCCAACACAGCAAGAAATTTCCAAGCAATCTTGTAAAAATGCAAGAATTAGAAAACAATTTCTAGAACCAAATTCTTTTCCAAAAATCTCCAGATCACAGCAAGAAAATCCTTTCTTTCCCAAATTCCCAACATGCAAAATATCTCGTGCCTTGCCATGAAGAAGCTTTCCACTTCCTCACCCAAAGCCAATATTATCTCTCGGAAATTAATTTCCCCAACAAATTCATTAATTTTTCTAACACTTGCTAGCATTTTCTAAATATCTTCAACAATCCTCTTAGCATAAAATCTTCTAATAACCAAAATATTTAATAATTAAAACCTTTCCCTTTCAAATATAAACAATTTAATTAATTTAATTAATTAATAAATAAAATAATCCAAGGATTATCTTTTTATTAATTAAATTAATTAATTTATTATTTCAAAAACCTCTAATATTCAAAATAAGAATAATCTAATAATCAAATTTTAATAATGAAATTCACTAAACCTCTTTTAAAGCATTTTAACACGATAATATGAAGCAATAATCAACACATTTAAACAAGCACAACTGGCTAAACTTGACGACACACTGAGGCTAGGGTGTAGACTTGACACAAGTAACCTAGCTACTATCTCCCAATCAACTTTACCGTTGGGTCGACATGCTCAAACCTGTGAAGCTAGGTGGAGTTGATGTCATGTACCTACAAACCTATAAACGAGGCATCAATAACACATGTATATAAACAACATAGTAAAATAGTCCATGAAGAGGAAGTCACAGAATCGTAGGGCGCTCACAAGCAAGTGATGCAATTTCATCCCCTTCACCAATACACTTATCACAAACTGAAAATTCCAACATAAATAAAATAATCATGTGCAATAACCATGTTATAACCAAACCATCATTATACTAATCAAGGACATGTCCAATAATAACATCAAAAGGGGATAACATCACACCACCATAAATAGTCCACATCGCTCTATAAATAGCGATAAAATAATAAAGCATCATAATCTAAACATAAGAGCAAAACAGAGGGGTGTTACACTTTATGCTCAATGATACTCTAGAGTGAGAGTCCCAAAATTGTTCAATTTTCATCTTTAAATTATCAGTTGGCTTCTTATCAACATGTGGAAGCCTTCCACTAAAATCCTACATATCATTTTGAAGAGGTATATCATGTCTTCCTCTTTTAGAGAGTGCTCTGTTCAATGTTTTATGATTTAGATTTAAATAAATACAAGTTTGTCTCATTAAATGAGCCTTTCTCAAATGATGGCTTACTATTGAGGTTTTGATCACTCTATGAGCAACCCTTTTATCTTTTTCCTTACTAGTCTTTCCAATAGAAGTTAGAGCATTAAAAATATTTTTGACAATAATACTATTTTTTTTGACTTTTTAGTGACACGAATCTTTAAATTTTATTAATAATGGTCTCATTTTGTAAGAATTTAGAAATTACACAAAAATTTGACATTGTTCAATTAATGTCTTATCAAAAAAGTATTCATTAAACATATTGGTAGCCCACAAACGAATCGTTCGTGGTGAAATTTTTCCATGAATATTATCTATTATGTTCTCATTTATTTCAAGAAACCATTTAGGGGCTCTCATGTAATTAGGTTTTACATAAGGTTCATTTTCAACATTTTCAATGTTATCAAAAATTTCAATAATAATTCCAACATTTTCATTTTCAAGTTCAATGTTATTAACATTTCTATTTTCAATATTTTTAATATTTTCAACATTTTCAATAACAATTCGGTTATCAAACTCATTATGGAGTGTATTAATAATGTTAAGTACTCTATTCTTGTTAATGGGTCCCCCTTTGGTTTCTTCTCTGCTGCAAGAGGGATCAGACAAGGCAACCCCCTATCTCTCTATCTCTTCATCATGATTGTTGATGTGCTCAGCAGGAACTTTACTGGTCTGCTGTCGGAAGGCTCCATTATGGGCATTAGAGCGACTTCTTCCTTGGAACTGGTTATTGTGCAAAAATTTGTGGATGACACTTTTATTTTTGGGAAAGCCTCTATGGTTGAACCCAGGAAATGGAAAGCATGGCTTAACAATTATGCTTCATGTTCTGGTCAATGCATCAATTATAATAAAATCATGATCTATTTCTTTAACATCACACCTAATGCATAAACCAGAGTGACTACGGTTCTGGTATGTGTTAGTGGGTGCCTCCCCTCGGTCTACCTTGGGCTCCCTCTCATGATTAAGGAGGTTACCTCTGACTTCTGGAATTCGATACTAGAAAGAATCCAAAGAAACTTGGTAAGAATCCAAAGAAACTTGGTTGGGTGGAAAGGCTCCATCCTAAGCCATGCTGGCAAACTCCAACTGCTCACAGTGGCCCTTCAAGGTATATCAACTTATTTCCTTTCCATATTTAAGATGCCTAAGTACATTACTGATAAGGTTGAAAAAATTCAAAGGAATTTCCTTTGGTCTGGGACTGAGGATAAGAAGAAACTCGCTCTAGTTAAATGGGAAAAGGTCTGTCAAGCCAAAAATTGTGGTGGCCTAGGAGTCAGGACTATTGTCAACACTAACAAGGCTTTGATGGTCAAGGTTGGTTGGGATCAGTTAAGGAACACTAAGGATTGGTGCAAAATTTTGAATTTCAAATATCTTCAGGACAAACCTTTGATCAATTGTCTCTCAGAGTCTCACCCCCAGGGCTCCTTGGCCTGGAGGTGCATCTACAACACACAAGGCCTGCTAAGGAATGGGATTAAGTGGAAAATGGGCAATGGAAAGTGGATCAGATTTTGGGAAGATACATGGCCAATTGAGACCCCTTTAGTTTGTTTTGATTTTAGGACTCTTATGATATCAACTCAGAGGTATTTTGGTATCCATATCAGTGATTATGTTTTTGGACCCCCTGGGGCTAGGGCTTGGAATGACCTAATCCTCTGCTGTCCCAGTCTCATGACCTTTTTTTTCTGGCCCAATCCCTCTAGGAGATCCTCTCTACCACTAAGTTTCCCTCTTATGATAGAGAAGATGAGTTTTTTTGGACCTTTGACAAACAGGGGGATCTTTCTGTTAAGTCGACGTACAAACTGTTGACAAACCAGGGTACTGTAAAGGAAACTTGGAGGAAGATATGGAACCACCACATGATCCCTAAAATAAATTTCTTTTGGTGGAAGGCCTGCCATAATAGGATTCTTACCCAGGACAATTTGAGGAAACAAGGATTTTTTATTCCCAATAGATGTTTACTTTTTAAGTGCAGGGAGGAAACTGTCAGTCACCCATTATTACACTACCCATTTGCTGTTGAAGTTTGGGGGCTGGCCTTTGAAAAAATGGGAGTCTCTTGGGTGATGAGTAAGGATCTCTTATCCTTCATCCTACGCTAGAGTGGTCCCTATTCCCATCCCCTGCCTGGTGAAATTTGGAATCAGTTTCCTCCTATTTTGGGCTGGTGTCTATGGAAGGAGAGGAATCCTAGGGATGTTTTTGGCATTGGTGTTCGACTCATTGAGGAAAACATATCACTCTTTAATGGGAAACTCCAAGAGAAGTGACCTATTGATTACGAAATTAGAATGGCCAAGGCTTGGCACTAGGGGTTAGAGGCTAACTTGTTTGACAATTCGAAATCCTTAGTTAGGAAAAATACCAGATGGGAGCCTCTGGATAGAGGCTAGTTTAAACTCAATTTTGATGGGGTTGCTAAGGGCAACCCAAGTAGGGATAGTATCGGTGGTGTGATTAGATACCTCGAGGGGGTTATAGTTGCAGGATTTTCTAGAGGTATTGGTTTTTAGTCCTCTATCGTGGTGGAAGCTAGGGCACTGCTCATGGGCCTCCAAATTGCTATCTCTCTAGGGATCGGTAATCTCCACATTGAAGGAGACTCTAAGTCCATTATTAATGCTATGAATATGGATAGACTAATTGGATGGAATGCTAAGGATATCTTGTTGGAGATTAGGTTCCTTTTATCCAAACTTAGGGGTAAAAATGTGACACATATATTTAGGGAGGGAAACCAAGTGGCAGATGCCTTGGCTAATCTTGACACTTGCTGGAGCTACTCTAAATGTTGGAGGAAAATGGAGAAGATACCGCCAAAAATTCAAGATATCATCTTGACAGAACAAAGCAACCAATTATCATGATGAATTCAAATCTACAGGTGTTGGGTGCTGGATGGGGAGTCCACTTGATTATCTTTTGGGTTTGGTGGATGAGCATTAATGCTGAGATGGCCGACACGTGGAGGGATTCTAACTATTCGACGCATTATGTGTTTAGAGATCTTTGGGTGTTGGGTGCTGGTTGGGGGATCCACTTGTTTGTCCTTTGGGCTTGGTGGATGAGCTCTATTACTGAGGTGGCTGGCAGGTGGCGGGGTTTAAATTTTGAGGTTTGTAATATGAATAAGAAAGGCGGATTTATAAAGGGAATAAGAAAGTACATGACTTTGATGAATTTGAGAGGCCGTATCATGCGATCTCTCCTCTTTGGGATTGTGCGATATATTGTTTTAACTCATCATAGCCTCCATATAACTATGAGTTTAAATACTGATTTGACCCCTCATTATGAAGGAATGCTTCCTTCTAGAACCTTCGTGCTTGCTAGTTTAGCATGGGTCTCATATTACACCCATAGGAATGTTTTTATTTTTAGCCATACAACCAACTTGTCTTGTTTTTTGCGCGCTTACTCCAAGGCTAAGGAACCCTGCATGCCTGCCAATTCCTATTTTATTGGCCACAATCTTCTCAAGATCCATTTTTACTCCGTTGTCAAGTCACCCTATGGTGATTTTCCCTTTTGCATGTATGACCTGCATGCTGGCGTCATTACCCATCGCTGCATTTCTCACCTTAATGACCTTGTGATGAATATTCATTGCCCTGCTGGATTTTACAATTTGTGTCTTCTACAAAGTCTTTAGTTATATGTGCAGGTGGATAGAATGGGTGGCGATCGCGTTCGGACTGAGCCGAACAACTATGATGAATTCTGGAAGAATTTGTTAGTATGGCACATTTGTGTTGAAGGTGGCATTTCTCCTCTAATGGAGATTTTGGTTGCCCATGACCCTAATTTGTCTAACCAGTTTGCTAATTCATGGAAGGACCGAAGGGTCACGATAGGCGGTATTTAGTTTGAAGTTAGTGAAAAAGTCATCGCGCAAGCCAATGGAATGTTCTATACCGAGAAAAATACCCTAAGCACAATAAGAAGCCGGACAATAAAAAATTGCAAGCTTTGTTCATGGGGAATGAGGAACCGATGCAGAACCAGCCGGGTTTTGACTGAGAAGCTCTTTCGGAGCCTTGGGACTAGGTGTGCTTAGCATTGATGAAATATGTCAACTTGGAAGGTAGGTTCAAAACCTATTTCTTCTATCATTTTCCCCTATTAAATCATTTAAGACATAAGATGCTACTTAGCTTTCCCTTCTTTTTGCTTATGGACCTAGAAAATTCGGTCAAGAAATGTAAAGAGCTAGCCAACCTTAACCCTAATGACCTCTTGCCTCTTCCACTCCATCAACCTGATACTTTACCACTTCCACCTGGCCCTTTGTCCTCCCAAAGCCATCTCGGCTATGCGCATTGATAAAATCGAACCCCTGACTGTTGTGAACATTTCCTTGGATGAGTCAAAAATCCCTCACCGAAAATCCAATTTGGGTATTGTGAGAAACCCCAAAGCCAAACTAGCTACCAAAAAACTAAAGGGAGGGTTGGGTAATGCACATGCTAGTGCAGCTGCTGGCCTCTATGATTTGAAGTCCACCTCAACAAAGTCTGTCTACAAGGCCAACACTACCAAAAAAGGAAAGGATGGTAAGAAAGGTATGCCGGAGCTGAGTTTCAGAGAGGGGAAGGGAAAAAACTTAATAGGAAAGGACTCAAAAGGAGATATTGTTGTGGAAATGATGGTAATGATTGGTGGGGATTGTTAGAACCCAAAATTTCCATCAAGAAACTAAATGATTTTCCCATTTTGAATTGAATGTTTCACTATCTTTTCAGAAAAAATTCATTTTATCATTCTCACTTCTTCAATACATTTTACTGCCATCCAAAAAATCAAAATATACCTTATGGGCCACAATATTTCCTTTTTATATCATATACCACTTTACCACGGCCTCCCACAATAGGCTTGTAGTATGGCAGTAATAGTTAATAGGCGAGCATAAGGTTCTTACCGCCACACTGCGCATGATCAATTCATTGACTGTGATGTCACAGTGGCAGTGAGATAACCGATGCAACAGCAGTGAGGAAGTAGTTGGAAGGTTTACCACGGTACCACACACGGTTCTCATGGAGACTATAGTGACTGCGGTGGATGAAGGTAGCAGTCAGGATCAGTCACACCGCGGTATTGTCGACAGTTAGCATGCAAACCATGGTGATTGCAGTAAACCGCTAGTAGGCAACGAAGGCGACTACCGCCAAACCGTGACCGACCAGAGAGGGGAACGCGGTAGCACGGTGGACAATGGATAGTGGCAAAGATAACATTAGATGTTAGTCATGGTACCACTGGCAGATGAAGTGAAGACCGTGGTGAAGCGGTAAACGGCCAGAGTTGACAGTTAGTGTCAAATTGCCATACCACGGGGTGCAAATAATATGACCACAATAGAGCGATGGAAAAGGTGAAGTGTGGAAAAGTCAGAGCACCATAGCACCGTGGGATGAAAAATGGCTGACTACGGTAGAGCAGTAAAAAAGAAAGCCACGGGGAAATAAAAGTAAAGGAGTGGATAAAGTGAAATATGAAGGCCGGTAAAGTGTAAAGGAAAAAATCAGAAGCAAGATTATTGTAAAAAATATTTAATATTCCGAAAGGAAACTTCATTAAATATTTTTATCTCTGTCATAGAATGTAAACGGTTTTACTAGAAAAGTGAAAGGTTGTGACCCTTGGGATTTCCTTGTATAAATATTTGAAAAAATCAATTGTAGAAAATGAAGAGAGTAGGAACAGTAGTTAGATTTTTTCCAAAAAATGGAATTGGGAATGTAAATAATGATAGACCTTTTTTGAAGCAGAGCAATGGATGAATTATTTTTTGAATCGGTGAAACCTTTACTGTGTTCAGTTGTTGTGTTATAATCATTTGTATTTCTTATCTAGTTGTCTCCAACTTGAAGTCCTCTGATCATTTAAGTCAATGTATTAAACATATGTTTGATTTATCATAGTGCAATTTCACTATGTGTGATTTGGTTAATTGGTGTCTACTAGGCAGAATTAAATTCTTTTAAACAAGTCACAGTGATTTAGGATTTCTTTTGGATTGTTGAAGTATAATTCGGTAAGAAAACATTCTAGTACTATTTGTGCAAAGCATAAATAAATGAAGTTGTATGCCAATCATTAGAATTTCATTTTCAAAGTGCCTAACAACTAGAGATAAGCCAGAGAAGGAAACACACATAATTCATGATTTTTGACTCCATTGCCCATGTGGACATAAGGCACTAATCTGCCTCAATCCGGAGATAAAATTTCATATCAAATAATTTATTCAAAATCCTTTCTTTTGTGCAGTAGGAGTAGGAGTAGTTATAGTGATTTTGTCTATCCACTTCCATTTGCTATTATGGGTAGATTTTTTCACCAGGAAGTACATTTTAATATGCATCATTCACATAGGTTCACCCGCCTTGGTCTAACAGATCCTAAAAAGAAGAAGGTTCAATTGCATCAATTGGCCTTGTACATTGACCAAAAGCATTGTGAGATCTTGGCAACCTCTCGTGGTTCAAACCTACATTTCTGAGACCCAATAGTTTGGCGACTCTACTGGGGAGCTATACTTAGGAAAACTTCCAGCCTTTCCATTTATAGAGTCAACAAAGTTTCACATTTTATTTGGGGATTCTGCTGGGGTAAACCAAAACAATATCAATTTTTTTTTTCATTTTCCTACTTTTGGGAAAAGTAGGTGGCGACTCTGTTTCATTTGATAAATAATGCATGGGTGTTGTGAAGCAGTAATATTTTTTCAAGATGGCAGAAGAAGAAAGAAGACAACAGTCAACAAGAGAGTTGAAGGAATTGAGACAACAAAGGCTACAAATTGAACAATAAATACTACAAGTGAACCAACAATTGAGGCAATTGGGAGCCAAACGTGCTCCGAGCACATCACCAAATAGGTCATCATGCAGTGAGAATGAAGACACAAATACTAGGAGATCTTGGACACCACAAATACCACATGATACAACTAAGAAGAACTTTGGTAATAAAGGTAATGTACTCTTCACATCATAACACTTTTGATGAGTATTTTCAAATTCAAGAAAGAAACAAAAGTCTTGTGGATGCCTTTTTTGACATAAGGAGATATAAGGGAGAAGATGTAAACTCTATGTACAATAGGATGACAGATATCTGTATGCAATTGCCTCCTCATTTCAGGCCAACAAGACTCACATTTGTTGCACAATTTGTAAGAGCATCAGAGCTTGAATCAATTTATTGGTTAGAATCTTTAAAACATCAAGCCTTTGATGTAGCAAATAAATTTATTGATTCCATTCTTAGGACAAGGTACATGGATGTTGGAAACAATAAATCTAGTAATGATATCATGGATGCTCAAACAATGCAACAAACAAAGGAAGCACGTGTTACTAGGATTTCTAATGACTATTTTTCAGATTTGGAAGATGATAGGGACACACCATCTAGAGAGTACATCAGCAATGTTTCAGAAGCTGAAATAGAAGAAGATATCATGCCTTCCAACAATGAAGGTATGGAGCTCTCTTGCATAACATATTGTGATTCAAATTGTGAAGAACTTGTGAATCTACAATAGGATTATTGTTGTAGTCCTTATGAAGATCAAGAAGAGGTTGGAGACATGGTAGAAGATATTGAAGCAGAGACCTGTTCACTCAGCAGTGAGCAAGTTTCAAATGTGTTAACTCCTAAATACCAGAAGTATGCACATAGAGATGATTCCATAGTTTTGGTTCCAACCTATATATGCTTTGATAGTGAAGGTACTGTATGTAATAATTCAAATGGTTCCATGTCCATCTCTCACAGTGATGAAATTTTTGAAGGTGATCATGAATCTATTTGTGTCCAAGAAGAGGTATGTGACTTGAATGATTTTCTCTTGCAAGAGAAAGATAATGGTTTGCATGTTATTGATGATGAGTGTCCAGCATTTGTTGATTCAAGTATGTATGAGGATGATTATATGGATCAAATATACATGTGAATTCCAGCTGGTGATAGAAGATAAATGGAAAATATTTTTGATTTAGTTGTCCTAGAAGATATTGATGAGATTGAATTTGTAGATTCCTATGTGAAGCATTCTAATTTTCAGGTCCCAGTGCAGTTGCAAGAACATTCAACAACATGTGATAATGAGCAAGCCTATGAATGTTTTTTTGAATATGGATACACTTTGTATGATGAGGGTGATAAATATTTTTCATATGATAATAAGAATGATGAAATGCAGAGTGATGAAATGAAAATAAGTCAGATTGAACACAATGATTTCCTGAAGGTTTTCAATGGTAGTGCATGTTGCAGGGCAGGTGGAATGGATAGTTTCAAAATAAACCTGGTGAGCTTTAATCAGAACAAGGTCTATGATAGAGGAAAGTGCATGTTTCTCCTTTTGGGTGGCTTGGGGCCATCCCTTATGGTTTAATTTTTTGAACCATAGCAGGTATAGAGGATTAAGCATTGCTAGTGCATGGACAATTCTTAGCAATGCCTTTTTAAATACTCTTTTCCATGCACAGTAGTTTAAGAAGGGTCTGGGTTTTCCAGTACATGGACAATCTCAGGAATTTCCTTATTGAAATCATTGCTTTCTTTCCATGTACAATAGCTTAGGGTCATTTTCCATTCTCCATTTTCTCCATTTTCATATCCTTCACTTTTTCATTCCCTCCATCTGCCATTGCCTTCATTTTTCATGGCTTAGCTTGGTCTGCTCTCTCAAATATATTCTAGATTCTTGCAGTGATTTACAAAATCACTCATTCCCAATAGGAGTCACTATTAGAACCCAAAATTTCCATCAAGAAACTAAATGATTTTCCCATTTTGAATTGAATATTTCACTATCTTTTCACAAAAAAAATAATTTTATCATTCTTACTTCTTCAATACATTTTACCGCCATCCAAAAAATCAAAATATACCTTATGGGCCATAATATTTCCTTTTTATATCATATACCGCTTTACTGTGGCCTCCCACAATAGGCTCGCAGTATGGTGGTAGCAATTAACTGGTGGGCATAAGGTTCTTACTGCCACACTGCGCGTAGTCAATTCATTGACCGCAGTATCGTGGTGGTGGTGAGATAACTGACGCAACAATAGTGAGGAGGCAGTCAGAAGGTTTACCGCAGTAACGCACATGGTTCTCATGGAAACTATGGTGACTACAGTGGATGAAGGTAGCGGTCAGGATCAGTCACACCGTGGTACCGCTGATAGTTAGCATGCAAACCACGGTGATTGCAGTGAATCGTTAGCAGGCAGTGAAGGCGGCTACCGCCACATCATGATCGGCCAAAGAGGGGACCACAGTAGCGCGATGGACAATGGACAGTGGTGAAGGTAACATTAGATGTTAGCTGTGGTACCCCTGGTAGATGAAGTGAAGACTGTGGTGAAGCGGTAAATGGCTAGAGTTGACAGTTAATGTCAAATCGCCATACCACAGGGTGCAAATAATATGACTGCAATAGAGCGGTGGAAAAGATGAAGCGTGGAAACTTTAGAGCACCGTGGAATCATGGGATGACAAAATGTTGACTATGGTATAGTGGTAAAAAAGAAAGCCACAGGGGAAATAAAAGTAAAGGAGTGGATAAAGTGAAATATGAAGGCCGGTAAAGTATAAAGGAAAAAATCAAAAGGAAGGTTATTGTAAAAAATATTTAATTTGTCAAAAGGCAACTTAATTAAATATTTTTCTCTCTGTCATAGAATGTAAACAGTTTTACCAGAAAAGTGAAGGGTCATGACCCTTGGGATTTCATTGTTTAAATATTTGAAAAAATCAGTTACAGAAAAAGAAGAGAGTAGGAACAATAGTTAGATTTTTTCCATAAAATGGAACTGGGAATGTAAATAATGACAAACCTTTTTTGAAGCAGAGCAATGGATGAATTATATTTTGAATCGGTGAAAACTTTACTGTGTTCAGTTGTTGTGTTATAATCATTTGTATTTCTTATCTAGTTGTCTCCAACTTGAAGTCCTCTAATCATTTAAGTCAATGTATTAAACATATGTTTGATTTATCACAGTGCAATTTCACTATGTGTGATTTGGTTAAATGGTGTCTACTAGGCAAAATTAAATTCTTTTGAACAAGTCATAGTGATTTAGGATTTCTTTTGGATTGTTGAAGTAGAATTTGGTAAGAAAATATTCCAGTACTATTTGTGCAAAGTATAAATAAATGAAGTTGTATGCTAGTCATTAGAATTTCATTTTCAAAGTGCCTAACAACTAGAGTTAAGCTAGAGAAGGAAACATACATAATTCATGATTTTTGACTCCATTTCCCATGTGGATAGAAGGCACTGATCTGCCTCAACCTAGAGATAAAATTTCATATCAAATAATTTATTCAAAATCCTTTCTTTTGTGCAGTAGGAGTAGGAGGAGTTATAGTGATTTTGTCTATCCACTTCCATTTGCTATTGTGGGTAGATTGTTTCACCAAGAAGTACATTTCAATCTGCATCATTCACATAGGTTCACCCACCTTAGTCTAGCATAACCTAAAGAGAAGAAGGTTCAATTGCATCAATTGGCCTTGTACGTTGACCAAAAGCGTTGTGAGAGCTTGGCAACCTCTTGTGGTTCAAACCTGCATTTTTGAGACCCAATAGGGAGAACACCAGAAGGAGATCCAGGAGGCTAGCAAAAAATAGTAAAAAGAGACAGGTTATTGAGGATTTAGAGGAGGAGTGGTCTGACAGCAAAGAGTATAAGGATGAGGAAACTGAGCAAGAGGAGGAAAAGAATGTGAAGGGTCCCCAGTTTACCCTGGAAGATAGCAAGCTACCAAAAGAAACCTTAGCCTCTCATTCTTCACATCCCTCGGTTGATGAGCCTGAAGAGATCTTGGGGACTATGGACATTAGGGAGGAGCCATGTGCCTTGGAGAAGAAAATGGACAAGCTCAACAATAGGATTCATGGTTTGACCCACTTTACAATGAGGTTGGGCCACTTCGTCACTAGCACCTTGTCCATTGTTATCAAGGAGGAGCTGGAGGGTAATAGTGGCTAG
>CM021102.1:738022608-738034464 GCA_007115665.2 Sequoiadendron giganteum
TATATTATGATATATATATTTAGTATATTAATATACTAAATTAATATATTATATAGTATATAAATTATATTATATATTAATATCTCTTTCTTTCTCTCTCTCTCCCACTCCCTCTCTCTTTCTCTCCCTCCCTCTCTCTCTAGGTCTCAAGTCTTTATCTCTTTGTCTCTCTCCCTCTCCCTCTCACTCTCAGGTCCCTTCCATTCCCTCTCTCTCTCTCATCCCTCCCACTCCCTATCTCTCCATCTCCCACTCTCCCTCTCTCTTTCTCTTAGGTCTCTCCCTCTTAGGTATTTCTCTCTCCCTCTATCTCTCAGGCCTCTCTCTCTCCCACTCTCCCTCCCCCCCTCTCTCTCTCTCTCTTCGGTCTCTCTCTCCCACTCTCCCACCCTCTCTCTCTCCCTCCCTCTCTCCAGGTCTTAGGTCTTTCTCTCACTCTCTCTCACTCTCTCCCACTTTTAACTTATATATATTAATATATTAAATTAACATATTATATATTTATATAATATATTTATTATATATTAATATTATTATTTAGGTATATATTATATATTAATATCTATGCATAGGGGAAGCTTCAAATCTTATACAATAAATAACGGTTATATGTTAAGGTTTGATTTTTATAAACAAAATAACAAATAAAACCAATATTATGTATTATTAATATATAATAAATATATTATATATTAATAATCATAATATATTATATATTGTATATTATATATAGTACTATTTAATATATATACTATATATTATATATTATATATACTATATATTATATATCTTATACTATCTCCCTCTCTAGCTCTGGCACTACTATTTATATCCAACTTGTATTTTGTATTGAACTTTTGAACACAGTAATTAAGCATTCTATTATCAAAATCCTGACCTCCCAAATGCATATCCCCTATAATTCCCTTGACAACAGTATTAGCCTTATGAACAAAAAGAACCGACATATTGAATGTACCTCCACCCAAATCAAAGACAAGAATGCTTCTTTCTCTAGTGAATACATCATGGAAGCCATAAGTTATAGCTATTTCCATTGGCTCAATAATTATTTGCATGACATTCAGGTCTACAATCTTACTAGCATCCTTTGTGGCCCTCTTCTACGCATCATTAAAATAAGCAAGCATATAACAATAACAACATTCTTCACCTCATGTTAAAATAAGCAGCATGGATGAGATCTCTTTAGGTGCAAATAACTCTCTCTCTCTTAGGTCCCTGCCACCCCCCTCTCTCTCTCAAGTCTCTCCCTCCCACCCTAACTAGATAACGCTCTCTCCCCCTCTCTTCCTCTCTCCCTACCTCCCACCCTCTCTCTCTTAGGTCTCTCTCTCTCAAGTCTCTCACACTCCCTCTCCCTCTCAAGTCTCTCACTGATCATGTATTTCTCATCGATCAAACTACCACGGTCTGCCTGAAAAGAAATGACTAACATCCATAGGCATAATATCACATAATAACTCATCATGGTAATTTCCAATCTTGAAATTTACCAAAAATTACTCATTTACCAAGACTTTATGGTCCTTCTACAACCAAGCAATACGATATGGATTCAGATGCCTTCTTCTCTCCAACTATAACATACTAACCATCTCTTCTTAAACAAGGTTATTAGTACTACCTCCATCAATAATAACATTACAAACTTTAACTTCACACTTACATCTAGTGTGAAACAAATTCTTCCTTTGAGTTGGTTCCTTCTCATCATTCAACAAGGCTCTTCTAGTAACAAGAACTTCTCTTTCTGCATCCTCAAAATCTGAAGACTCAACATCCTCATATATATGTGTAACTCATGCATTACCCTCAGGTATTCTATTTGTCCTTCCTTGATGTTGAGGACACTCATAGGATCTATGTACTTCTCCACACTAGAAATAGGTTCCACGAAAGCCTCATCTTCCCGATCCTCGTCCAAATCTTCCTCTTCCTCTTTGGTCTCCATTATTCTGATCATGAGGTTGGTAGGTGTTATCTACTTTTGGGTTCTTTCTTCTTTTGGATCCTTCACCCTTATTTTGATCTTCATTTCGACCTCCATATACCTATCTTCTAGTCTTTCCACCACGACCCCCATCTCTTTGCTTACTTTCAAATCTTCTATTCAACTTTTCTTCTACCTTCAAAGAAAATTGATATATATCTTCAATAATAGAAATTCTTACTAGGCCCAACTCTTCTTGAATATTTAGATTTCACCCATTTGTGTAACAAGAAACTTTCTCCTTATTGGCCTTAGAATTCCTTTTTCTGATCGAGAAATGGTAGAATTCTTTTGTATACTCCTTGAGGATTTTCCCGCGTGTTTCAACCCCTGCATCTTCTTCAACAAATCTAGTTCATAATCCACATGAATGAACTATCTTTTTAATTTGTCCACCATACGATCCCATCTTGTTATTTTCTTTTTTCCTCTTTGGTTTCTTTCTAGTTGTACCTCTTTCCACCAAATATTCACATGACCCTTTAGCTTGGTCTTTGCAAATTTGATCCTCTTAGGATCTTCCACCTCCTCATACTCATAGTACTCCTCCATATTGTTGATCCAATCAATCAACTCTTTTGGGTTAAGCTTTCTAGAAAATTTAGAAACATTGATCTTTGACCTTTTCTCAATCTTAGAGATGGCCTTAAATAATCTGACTTGCTCTTGAACTTCTACTTCTTGTTCTTCTTCAAATTGTTCCTCATTTTCAACTTCATCTTCACTTTCATCTCTTCTTCTTGGCTCAAACCTTGGATGCAACTCCTCTTGTAGTGCTTGAACTTGTTTTTTTAGGGCTCTAAATCCCTCTTCTGGTACAAGAGAATTTCTTTCACCATCACAATTTCTTCGTGGAGGCATTCTAATCACTTTTCATAGAAACCCACAACCACAAGTCCTCGTGCAAAATGTGTAAAGTTTAGTGATTTGTTTACACACTCAGGAAAACCTGCTCTGATACCACTTGATGAGGGCCAAATTACCCAAAACCCACACAAACCACAACAATAGTTACTGACATAGAAGATGTGAGATAGAAAAATAGCTCTATTTCAATTATTTTCAGAAAATGAATTATAGATCTGGGTGTCGGATTTCTATTATAACATATAGTTGGAAAGCTCTCGAAGAGATCTACAACACCGAACCCATTGGAGGTCGGTTCGTCAAATTTTCAAGCTTTTTCAGGGCCTCTAAGATTTTCTATTTGAATTTGAAGTTGCATTAGAAATATTTCCTAGGATGGAAACTTTAATATCTCCCAAACCGTGCAGGGTATTGACACGATTCTTTCAAAATCGAAAATATTTTTCAGCTCTGCTCATTGGGGTAATTTTTTTAGGTCCATACAAACCCATTTAGGCTGACTTAATAAAATAGGAAGTGACCATTTTTTTCTATTTTTTTCCTTTTGACTGTCTTACACCCCTTAAGTGCCATCATGGGACTCAAAACAACTAAAGAAAATAAGAAAAAAACATTTTTTTTGGGTGATGCAAGATTTCCCCTACATCTCTTGATGCTCCTGCATCATATGATTTGGCATAGGATGAGTAAAGATTTGCAAATTTTGGTTAGGAGGGGCTACAGACTTGTTACCTTGATCATGTTGGGTTCACAAAAATGAAACATAGAAAAATGTGGGTTTTATCAAAATATATGGTGTGATAAGGGACCTATCTTCCTACTTTCATTAGGAAATGAGATCCCCACAAAGAATTTACTAACAACCCTTAGGTGAATCAACTCAATGTGAGAATCTTCAAATTTCCTTATGCTTTGAGGATAGGGGTCAAGGGAAAACAACACTTTTGGCAGAAAAACTAAAAATAGAAAATCAATTTAAAAATGCAAGCTATCACTTGGATCTTTTAGATTAATCACAAAACTAAGAGAAACAAATTTTTTTTTGCATACCTAGGAAACAAAAACACTGTGCACCTATCACCAAACACTGTTTTAGGAAGTTATCCTGGGATTCATTTTCCCATGGGCGAATGGGTCTTTGTAGGGCTTTCTAAAATTTATTTTTGGGTCTTTTTCTTTTGTGTCTGCACTTCTAGATTCTTCAAGTTTCACAATGAGACAGTCAAAAATATATTCAGGATCTGAGTTTTCGTATCTTGAAAACAAAGATGACAACAAATGAAACTTTTCAATTTTACACTTCAAGAGGTCTTCAACTAAATCTATAAAATACATACAAGAGGAGAAAATTATTTGTTTTTAGTGAATGTGGGTTTTCTTTTGTGAAACCTCATTTCGGTAATCAAACCTTGAATTGAAATAAAGCATGAAAGAGGGAATGAAGAATGAACAATGTTATATTACCACTCAACAAACCCTTGAATGAACCTTTGAATGTAGATCTTTGAAGGAATAAAACTTGCATGAAATGGTTGAATTTCATGTGGATATTGATGACTTAAGTTGATGCTTGAATTTTTGAACTTGATCTTAAAACAAACATCATAATGTTAGCTCCAAAAGCATGCATGAATGCATGGTGCAAGGCACCATGTGCATTTCATGCCTCCATGAGGAAAATTTGTAAATTTGGTTGTATTTTATTTGTAATGAGGTCATATTTGGACCATGTATAATGTATTTAAGTCATTTGGATAGGTTTCTAAGTAAAGTCTAGGGTCAAGTTGTCAAATGATGTAGAATATTGCAAACATTGTCAAAATGCAAAATCCAAGAAGTGGAATATGAAGAGTCACTTTTGTAAAGGGAAGGTTTTTGGTCATTGGAAACTCAAGGGTCAGGTAAAATAACTATTTTAATATGTTTGAGGAGCCTTGTGAAGGAGAGGAAAAGAGTAGAGAGTTGTATCTTAAGAAATTTTGAATAAAGTACCTTGTTTTCCTGCAGATTCAACATTTTTCCTATTGTTTCCAAGCATTGCATGACCTATACATCACCAGGCCATAAAATTAATTGGGTATTCAAAACTTTCTTTGGGTTTTGGAGAAGAGGTCTATTTCAAAATATATGTTATGACAGTCCTTTATAAACGAAACTAGGTAGGTTAGAGAACTTGTGGGGCAGCAAGATTATAATGAAAGGTGGAGGTCAAAATGGAATAATGGGACCTTATGGGATGTGTTAAGACTCATAAGTGAATATTAGAATTTTTGGCTAAATATTTCACATACTTTCTTTGTAAAATAGGCCTAATTGCCCCTAAAAATAGCATTGCGGGCCTGATTTGGAGATTACTTTTCAAAACAACCATATTTTGTTTTCTAATATGTTTTGGAGGGCAATAAAGGGTATTTGAAACTTGGTTTATTTTTTAGAGATACCATTTCATTTGGAATTTGTGTTTGGCTTTGTCTCACAGGAGTACTACAAGCGAATAGGCTTCTTGAAGGTGAACTATGGAAAAAGTGCATAGATAGTGTCCTTGGGGACTTGTATTGGCCTAAAATTGTCATTTCCATGATGTCCAAGGTGTATTAAGGGTTCAGTAAATGATTTGGGTCATAATTCCATTTTTTGGTGTTTTTAAGCCTTGAAGAACCGTGTTTCATTGAAGAGAGTTTGAGAGTGTTTTGGTGATCTATCAAAATCAATGCTTTGTATCTTTGAAAACCTTTAAATCCTACCATGCTCCACATAAATTGGTATTAGAGCTAGTTGATCTGGTGGATTATGAAGTGTGTTGGTTGTAGGTTCTTGTGGTCCATCTTAGAACTGCAAGAGAGAAAGAGTTATGAGAAGGTATGTTTGCTATAGACATGGAAGAGGTATGTGATAATTGTCCTCCAATAGAGATGAAGTTGAGGAGAAGGTTTAGAGAGTTCCTCCACTGAGAGAGAATGGGAAGAGGAAGCATCTTCCAAGATATTTGTTGGGTAGATGGATGGTATGTGGCGAGAGATTGTGATGAAGCACTGAGAGAGATGGGTACATTCTTGAGGAAGAGCACATGATGAATGCAACCATTTCAAACTATGGAGATGCTGAAACAATAGGTATGAAACATAAATTGGTTTTGGAGGGAAATGATATTGAGTTGGTGTTCAATTTTTCTTCTTTGAAGGTCAAGGATGAATTGATTTTTGAAATGCAAGAATGGATTGAGAAACATGTTGCTAGGTAGGAGAAGGTTGAATGATAGGTAAAATGGCTGGTTTAACACCATTTTCAGAAGAAGAACGGGTCAAGGATCAAGCATCAAATGAAAGACAACATTCAACAATGAAGAACCAATTGAAGAAAAAGGGCAAATGAAAATTTTCAGTTGTTGGTGAGTGCGAAGACTACTTGAAGGTTGAAGAATGATATTGAAAAGTTTTAATCTATTGTGCAACACTATCCTCAAGAGGACTTGAGACAGTTTTTTGCCCGAGAGTATGGTGCAGGGCACCATGTGCATTTCATGCCTCCATGAGGAAACTTTGTAAATTTTGAAATTTGTTTGCATTTAGTTTGTAATGAGGTCATATTTGGACCATGTCTAATGTATTTAAGTCACTTGGATAGGTTTCTAAGTAAAGTGTGGGGTCAAGTTGTCAAATGATGTAGAATATTGCAAACATTGTCAAAATGCAAAATTTTAGAAGTGGAATATGAAGAGTCGCTTTTGTAAGGGGAAGGTTTTTGGTCATTGGAAACTCAAAGGTCAAGTAAAATAACTATTTTAATATGTTTTAGGAGCCTTGTGAAGGAGAGGAAGAGAGTCGAGAGTTTTATCTTAAGAAATTTTGAATAAAGTACCTTGTTTTCCTACAGATTCAACGTTTTTCCTATTGTTTGCAAGCATTGCGCGACCTGTACAACATCACCAGGCCATAAAATTAATTGGATTTGATATAATAGTTTTTTATCTTTCAAAAAAACTTTATTCAAGGATATTTCATTGAGAATAAAGGTTTTTGGAAGTATTTTTCTGTAAGCTGCCCTGAAACCCTCATTTTAAGGGTTTGAGAGTCTAAAAGTGGAATAAATAGCCATTCCACCTATGGAGATATTTTTAAATCAGTGGAATGGGTTATATTAGGTTTTTTTTCAAGTTGGTTGTGTTTGAAGGTGCATGGGAAGGCTAGTTACATGAACTTGTTGTTGCCCTAGTGGATTTTTCATGATTTTCATGCTTGATTTGATGGCTAGAAGTTGGGGTTTCATGAAAAGGCTTTGGAATAGAGTGGAAAATGTTTTAGTAAGATTTTTAAGACCATATTTTATGTTTCTGAGGTGTTAGTGAGGTGAGTAGAGTCCTAGAGTTCACAAATCCAATATTGACCTTGTGAAACTAGCTTAATTAAGCCTCCTTGAAAATGGGACATTCAATTTTAGGGGCTTATGTTTCAAAACAACCTATGCCAATTTTTACATATGTTTAATAAACTCCAAAAGGGTATTCAAAACTATGTTTATATTTTGGAGAAGAGGTCTGGTTCAAAAGATATTATATGTCAGTCCTTTATGAAGGAAACTAGGTAGGTTAGAGAACTTGTGGAGCAGAAAAATTGTGATGAAAGGTGGAAGTAAAAATGGCATAATGGGACCCTATGGGATGTTTTAAGAATCTTGGAGTGTATATTAGAAGTTTGGGCTGAATATTTCACATACTTGCTTTGTAAAACAAGGCTAATTGCCCCTGAAAACAATGTTGCGGGCATGATTTGGAGGTTACTTTTCAAAACAACCATAGTTTGTTTTCTAATATGTTTTGGTGGGACATTAAGGGTATTTTAAAATGTGTTTATTTTTTGGAGATCCCCCTTCATTTGGAAGTTTTTTTTTTTTTTTTTGGGTCTCATAGGAGTACTACAAGCGAATAGGCTTCTTGAAGGTGAACTATCGAAAAGGTGTAGAGAAAGTGACCTTGGGGAATTTTATTGGACTAAAATTTTCATGTTCATGATTTCCAAGGTGTATTAAGGGTTTAGTAGATTATTTGGGTCATAATTCCACTTTTTGGTGTCTTTTAGCCTTGAAGAGCCATGTTTCATTGAAGAGAGTTTGTGAGTGTTTTGGTGATCTATCAAAATTAGTGCTTTGTATCTTTGAAAAAAATTGAATCCCACCATGCTCTACATCAATGAATATGAATTTGACATGATACTTGAGTTCTTGAATACTACAACAAATGGTGAAGAAATTTTCTCTTGAATGCTATTTGCTTGTGTGAAATTACTCTTCAAAACTTCTAGTTGATTTGATAAAATAACCTTGTATTTATAGGTATGTATCTTTAATTTCCCAAAATTAAAATATTACAATCCGACCTTTGAAATTTGAATTTTGGATTGTAAAAATACCACCAAAAAACTATATTAAAAATGGGTTCAAAGGCTTAGGGAGGACCTATTTGCCCATGGGTGAATGGGCCCTAGGTCCCTATTCCTATAACATACATTTCCCAAGGTAAAGCGTTATGTATTGGAATTAATTATTGTTGGCTTTCCCCTTTGGAAAATGTAATTAATTAGGCTAGTAAACAAATAAAAGGGCTTATTAAAGCATAATTAAGTTGAATCTAATTAAGAGGGCCCAAACAAGTGTAAAAATGTAAATGGATACATTTTTCAGCACTAAATTAAGGCATTATTAAGTTCATTTTAATTAGGAGGGCCCAAAAAAGTGTGAAAATGTAAAGGGAAACATTTTTCTACACTACATGTGGTAATATTTATCTTGTTTTTGGATTTTTCATTGGGGGCAACCCCTTGTTATGAGATAGCTTCATTTGGAAGAGTATCATGGGCATAGGGCTTTCCAAATAAGCTCTCATGAACTTACCATATTGCATTTATCATTTTACTACCTTAAAGCAATTGCTTAAAACTGGGTGTTTAGTAATTTCTTTAAGGTGGGGGCATGCATTCCATTATGTGCTTCACTTTGTTCACACACGCTACACTTAGTGATGTGTTCTCTTAGAATTTTGATCATTTATGTAGCATCTTATCAGAGTTATTAGGACTATAATTCTTGGTATGGATGACATGGGTAAAAATGTAGTGAAAATTGGTCATGCTAGACCTTGTGTGTTTCTCATTTTTCTACTCTCTTTATAAAGCTCACCTAGTGAATATGGGACTTCACTATCCCATGGTGCCTTCATTCATGATTCACCTAGCAAATATTGGACTTTTTTAGCTCCCATGAGTCATGAATTCCTTGGGTATGGATCCTAGTAATATTTTTGTGGAGTGTGTTATTCTTTGATTGCCATACTTGCCTTTTTTGCATGTTTTCATTTTGCACTATATTTTGCATTGTGTTGTGATTGTGTTTGTTGAAATGCATAAGACAACTGAGAGGGGGGGTGAATCAGTTGTATCAAATCAATTCACCTCTAACCTTAATCAATTACACTTTTAATCCAATCTGTTATTAAGTGTAAACATGAAATACAAATAAAAGAAAACAAACACCAGAGACACAAAATTTACGTGGAAAACTCAATGAGGGAAAAACCATGGTGAGGATTAGCTCACAATATAGTAGTAATGCAATACCAAATACAAAGGCTCACTTCCAACAAAGGATTCACTATCCAAAAGGAGGCTCACTACCTACAGATTAAAGAAAAGATAAATGAAGATCCACCACAAAGGTTCCACACATTCACAACTTGATCAAAAGATTGTAGACACCATCAAATCACTTCTTTCCAGAATCTAACACATTAAGGTACTATTGCCTCAATTCACTCTTTCACACTCTGCTTTTTGCACTTGTTCACACACTTCTCTTGCTTGCTCGATTCATGGATGGATGGATATGAAATTCACAACAACTTGATTTTCTTTTATACCATCTTCAACCTTAGAAACATTCTCCAATGTCAGCTATACAATTTCAATTTACGAATTCAAATTAGGTCAGATACTCATTCCTATGGTGGATAAGAATGAGAGAGGACCAATTACATATTTAATTTAGGACCCAAAAAAAATATTGGATCAATCACATGCTTCCTCAATTCGATGCAAAAACGTAATGTAACATGTAGACACCAGATCGGCCAAACCTAATGAAAACATTGATGACCTTTGAAGTACACACATCTCTAGCAAGATGATCACACATGGACAAATCAACATGCTTCACAAGAAATTTTAAGATCTCTGAGAATACCTTAGGTACATCTATAGAAACTAAATAAAAATTCATCCACAAATAACTCTTCAACAATCCAATTGGACCAACCAACAAAACACAAGAGCTCTGGAGCAAGTCTTCCAGAGTGCCCAATACCAAGAATTTTGCTAGAATACAAAAACCATCAAGATGAATCATTCCCCAGATCTGTAAGATCTGAAACCTAAAACCACAAGAGTGCGGAGCAAAAACATTTCTCCTAGTCCACACATAAATAGTTCTGCCAAACCAGTTCACACACCGGTGAATATAACTTTCACTCTCCATCTAACCAAAAGCTAAAACTTAGAATATATTATCCATTCAAGCTCATGAACATAACTACAAATCTACACAGGCATAGGATCGGCACAAAAGAAATGCAGAGAACAATACTAGAACGCACTCAAAATACACTTCAACACTGCCTTCATTATTTCTCAAATTTTCTCAAAAGTACTTGGCAAAAACACAACCACGGCTTCATAAATATAGCTCCATATGTAGACACATAAAAATGACCTAGGCCCGCAAGCTTTTCTTCTAACCCTAATTAGGACATTTTAATTATGTCCCTGACTCACTCTCAAATATTAATTAGATAATTCATAATTATTTAATTAATTCATATCTGTTTATTCCTCATGATTATTAAATAAATAATATTGTAATTATTTATTTAATGCGTCACTAATTGTCTAAATATCCTCCTATAATTAAATAAATTTCTTAATTTATTTCCCCCTTTATCTCTTCCTAATTATTAAATAAATAATTTTATTTATTTACTTAATTATGTCACTAATTAAGTCCTCTTCTTCCTAAAATTAGATAAATTCTTATTTATTTAATCCACCTTCCACTATAATTAAATAATTATATTTAATTATCTAATTATTCAATAGCCTCTTCTCTCATAAATTAAATAAATTTTATTTATTTAATTTGGTCCACTCTCGTAAACTTTGAATTAAATCTTTATATTTAATTTAAAAGGTTTCATTTGTCATATTCTTCTAATAATTAGATAATATCTTTATTATTTAATTCCCACCTAAATTAAATATCTCTTATTATTTAATTTCTTCTAAAATCTTATTTATTTAAAATAAGTCCCAGCACCTAAATTAAATAATTTTATTATTTAATTTCTCTTATATTGTGCTCATTTTAAATAAATATTATTTATTTAAAATAAATCCCCCTTTATAATTTCCCTCTTTAGTAAATAATTTAATTTAAATTATTTACTGTCACATGACCCCACCCCTTTTTTAATTAAAATAGTTTTTAATTCAAAAATTCAACATCCCCTCTTGATTTAAATAATTTTAAATAATTATTTAACTCTCCAACGACTCTGTTTTTCGTGCCCAACATCTTTTGTCACATGCACTATCAGCCATTGATTTGATTTTCTAGAAATCAATCTCGACCCTTTATCTTGAATCTAACCTAATGTTGCCCTAACCCTAATTGTGGGTTGCTATATGGAATCTCATCCATTGATTCTAGGGCACTTGCTAACTTTCAATCTTGGCCATTCACACAAAATTGCATCTTCTATAAAAGAGCAATTTTGGTCACATCTTGCATCTCTTATCTCTTGCATTTTTAGATAATCTTACATTTTCATATTTCATCTCCTGTACTTTGATATCTTGCATTTGTTCTTCATTTTTTCTCATAGCATATCTAGATTTCATTTGATATAACTTAGACATTGTAGATGCTTACTAGTT
>CM021102.1:738034564-738238463 GCA_007115665.2 Sequoiadendron giganteum
TATCTCCCTCTCTAGCTCTGGCACTACTATTTATATCCAACTTGTATTTTGTATTGAACTTTTGAACACAGTAATTAAGCATTCTATTATCAAAATCCTGACCTCCCAAATGCATATCCCCTATAATTCCCTTGACAACAGTATTAGCCTTATGAACAAAAAGAACCGACATATTGAATGTACCTCCACCCAAATCAAAGACAAGAATGCTTCTTTCTCTAGTGAATACATCATGGAAGCCATAAGTTATAGCTATTTCCATTGGCTCAATAATTATTTGCATGACATTCAGGTCTACAATCTTACTAGCATCCTTTGTGGCCCTCTTCTACGCATCATTAAAATAAGCAAGCATATAACAATAACAACATTCTTCACCTCATGTTAAAATAAGCAGCATGGATGAGATCTCTTTAGGTGCAAATAACTCTCTCTCTCTTAGGTCCCTGCCACCCCCCTCTCTCTCTCAAGTCTCTCCCTCCCACCCTAACTAGATAACGCTCTCTCCCCCTCTCTTCCTCTCTCCCTACCTCCCACCCTCTCTCTCTTAGGTCTCTCTCTCTCAAGTCTCTCACACTCCCTCTCCCTCTCAAGTCTCTCACTGATCATGTATTTCTCATCGATCAAACTACCACGGTCTGCCTGAAAAGAAATGACTAACATCCATAGGCATAATATCACATAATAACTCATCATGGTAATTTCCAATCTTGAAATTTACCAAAAATTACTCATTTACCAAGACTTTATGGTCCTTCTACAACCAAGCAATACGATATGGATTCAGATGCCTTCTTCTCTCCAACTATAACATACTAACCATCTCTTCTTAAACAAGGTTATTAGTACTACCTCCATCAATAATAACATTACAAACTTTAACTTCACACTTACATCTAGTGTGAAACAAATTCTTCCTTTGAGTTGGTTCCTTCTCATCATTCAACAAGGCTCTTCTAGTAACAAGAACTTCTCTTTCTGCATCCTCAAAATCTGAAGACTCAACATCCTCATATATATGTGTAACTCATGCATTACCCTCAGGTATTCTATTTGTCCTTCCTTGATGTTGAGGACACTCATAGGATCTATGTACTTCTCCACACTAGAAATAGGTTCCACGAAAGCCTCATCTTCCCGATCCTCGTCCAAATCTTCCTCTTCCTCTTTGGTCTCCATTATTCTGATCATGAGGTTGGTAGGTGTTATCTACTTTTGGGTTCTTTCTTCTTTTGGATCCTTCACCCTTATTTTGATCTTCATTTCGACCTCCATATACCTATCTTCTAGTCTTTCCACCACGACCCCCATCTCTTTGCTTACTTTCAAATCTTCTATTCAACTTTTCTTCTACCTTCAAAGAAAATTGATATATATCTTCAATAATAGAAATTCTTACTAGGCCCAACTCTTCTTGAATATTTAGATTTCACCCATTTGTGTAACAAGAAACTTTCTCCTTATTGGCCTTAGAATTCCTTTTTCTGATCGAGAAATGGTAGAATTCTTTTGTATACTCCTTGAGGATTTTCCCGCGTGTTTCAACCCCTGCATCTTCTTCAACAAATCTAGTTCATAATCCACATGAATGAACTATCTTTTTAATTTGTCCACCATACGATCCCATCTTGTTATTTTCTTTTTTCCTCTTTGGTTTCTTTCTAGTTGTACCTCTTTCCACCAAATATTCACATGACCCTTTAGCTTGGTCTTTGCAAATTTGATCCTCTTAGGATCTTCCACCTCCTCATACTCATAGTACTCCTCCATATTGTTGATCCAATCAATCAACTCTTTTGGGTTAAGCTTTCTAGAAAATTTAGAAACATTGATCTTTGACCTTTTCTCAATCTTAGAGATGGCCTTAAATAATCTGACTTGCTCTTGAACTTCTACTTCTTGTTCTTCTTCAAATTGTTCCTCATTTTCAACTTCATCTTCACTTTCATCTCTTCTTCTTGGCTCAAACCTTGGATGCAACTCCTCTTGTAGTGCTTGAACTTGTTTTTTTAGGGCTCTAAATCCCTCTTCTGGTACAAGAGAATTTCTTTCACCATCACAATTTCTTCGTGGAGGCATTCTAATCACTTTTCATAGAAACCCACAACCACAAGTCCTCGTGCAAAATGTGTAAAGTTTAGTGATTTGTTTACACACTCAGGAAAACCTGCTCTGATACCACTTGATGAGGGCCAAATTACCCAAAACCCACACAAACCACAACAATAGTTACTGACATAGAAGATGTGAGATAGAAAAATAGCTCTATTTCAATTATTTTCAGAAAATGAATTATAGATCTGGGTGTCGGATTTCTATTATAACATATAGTTGGAAAGCTCTCGAAGAGATCTACAACACCGAACCCATTGGAGGTCGGTTCGTCAAATTTTCAAGCTTTTTCAGGGCCTCTAAGATTTTCTATTTGAATTTGAAGTTGCATTAGAAATATTTCCTAGGATGGAAACTTTAATATCTCCCAAACCGTGCAGGGTATTGACACGATTCTTTCAAAATCGAAAATATTTTTCAGCTCTGCTCATTGGGGTAATTTTTTTAGGTCCATACAAACCCATTTAGGCTGACTTAATAAAATAGGAAGTGACCATTTTTTTCTATTTTTTTCCTTTTGACTGTCTTACACCCCTTAAGTGCCATCATGGGACTCAAAACAACTAAAGAAAATAAGAAAAAAACATTTTTTTTGGGTGATGCAAGATTTCCCCTACATCTCTTGATGCTCCTGCATCATATGATTTGGCATAGGATGAGTAAAGATTTGCAAATTTTGGTTAGGAGGGGCTACAGACTTGTTACCTTGATCATGTTGGGTTCACAAAAATGAAACATAGAAAAATGTGGGTTTTATCAAAATATATGGTGTGATAAGGGACCTATCTTCCTACTTTCATTAGGAAATGAGATCCCCACAAAGAATTTACTAACAACCCTTAGGTGAATCAACTCAATGTGAGAATCTTCAAATTTCCTTATGCTTTGAGGATAGGGGTCAAGGGAAAACAACACTTTTGGCAGAAAAACTAAAAATAGAAAATCAATTTAAAAATGCAAGCTATCACTTGGATCTTTTAGATTAATCACAAAACTAAGAGAAACAAATTTTTTTTTGCATACCTAGGAAACAAAAACACTGTGCACCTATCACCAAACACTGTTTTAGGAAGTTATCCTGGGATTCATTTTCCCATGGGCGAATGGGTCTTTGTAGGGCTTTCTAAAATTTATTTTTGGGTCTTTTTCTTTTGTGTCTGCACTTCTAGATTCTTCAAGTTTCACAATGAGACAGTCAAAAATATATTCAGGATCTGAGTTTTCGTATCTTGAAAACAAAGATGACAACAAATGAAACTTTTCAATTTTACACTTCAAGAGGTCTTCAACTAAATCTATAAAATACATACAAGAGGAGAAAATTATTTGTTTTTAGTGAATGTGGGTTTTCTTTTGTGAAACCTCATTTCGGTAATCAAACCTTGAATTGAAATAAAGCATGAAAGAGGGAATGAAGAATGAACAATGTTATATTACCACTCAACAAACCCTTGAATGAACCTTTGAATGTAGATCTTTGAAGGAATAAAACTTGCATGAAATGGTTGAATTTCATGTGGATATTGATGACTTAAGTTGATGCTTGAATTTTTGAACTTGATCTTAAAACAAACATCATAATGTTAGCTCCAAAAGCATGCATGAATGCATGGTGCAAGGCACCATGTGCATTTCATGCCTCCATGAGGAAAATTTGTAAATTTGGTTGTATTTTATTTGTAATGAGGTCATATTTGGACCATGTATAATGTATTTAAGTCATTTGGATAGGTTTCTAAGTAAAGTCTAGGGTCAAGTTGTCAAATGATGTAGAATATTGCAAACATTGTCAAAATGCAAAATCCAAGAAGTGGAATATGAAGAGTCACTTTTGTAAAGGGAAGGTTTTTGGTCATTGGAAACTCAAGGGTCAGGTAAAATAACTATTTTAATATGTTTGAGGAGCCTTGTGAAGGAGAGGAAAAGAGTAGAGAGTTGTATCTTAAGAAATTTTGAATAAAGTACCTTGTTTTCCTGCAGATTCAACATTTTTCCTATTGTTTCCAAGCATTGCATGACCTATACATCACCAGGCCATAAAATTAATTGGGTATTCAAAACTTTCTTTGGGTTTTGGAGAAGAGGTCTATTTCAAAATATATGTTATGACAGTCCTTTATAAACGAAACTAGGTAGGTTAGAGAACTTGTGGGGCAGCAAGATTATAATGAAAGGTGGAGGTCAAAATGGAATAATGGGACCTTATGGGATGTGTTAAGACTCATAAGTGAATATTAGAATTTTTGGCTAAATATTTCACATACTTTCTTTGTAAAATAGGCCTAATTGCCCCTAAAAATAGCATTGCGGGCCTGATTTGGAGATTACTTTTCAAAACAACCATATTTTGTTTTCTAATATGTTTTGGAGGGCAATAAAGGGTATTTGAAACTTGGTTTATTTTTTAGAGATACCATTTCATTTGGAATTTGTGTTTGGCTTTGTCTCACAGGAGTACTACAAGCGAATAGGCTTCTTGAAGGTGAACTATGGAAAAAGTGCATAGATAGTGTCCTTGGGGACTTGTATTGGCCTAAAATTGTCATTTCCATGATGTCCAAGGTGTATTAAGGGTTCAGTAAATGATTTGGGTCATAATTCCATTTTTTGGTGTTTTTAAGCCTTGAAGAACCGTGTTTCATTGAAGAGAGTTTGAGAGTGTTTTGGTGATCTATCAAAATCAATGCTTTGTATCTTTGAAAACCTTTAAATCCTACCATGCTCCACATAAATTGGTATTAGAGCTAGTTGATCTGGTGGATTATGAAGTGTGTTGGTTGTAGGTTCTTGTGGTCCATCTTAGAACTGCAAGAGAGAAAGAGTTATGAGAAGGTATGTTTGCTATAGACATGGAAGAGGTATGTGATAATTGTCCTCCAATAGAGATGAAGTTGAGGAGAAGGTTTAGAGAGTTCCTCCACTGAGAGAGAATGGGAAGAGGAAGCATCTTCCAAGATATTTGTTGGGTAGATGGATGGTATGTGGCGAGAGATTGTGATGAAGCACTGAGAGAGATGGGTACATTCTTGAGGAAGAGCACATGATGAATGCAACCATTTCAAACTATGGAGATGCTGAAACAATAGGTATGAAACATAAATTGGTTTTGGAGGGAAATGATATTGAGTTGGTGTTCAATTTTTCTTCTTTGAAGGTCAAGGATGAATTGATTTTTGAAATGCAAGAATGGATTGAGAAACATGTTGCTAGGTAGGAGAAGGTTGAATGATAGGTAAAATGGCTGGTTTAACACCATTTTCAGAAGAAGAACGGGTCAAGGATCAAGCATCAAATGAAAGACAACATTCAACAATGAAGAACCAATTGAAGAAAAAGGGCAAATGAAAATTTTCAGTTGTTGGTGAGTGCGAAGACTACTTGAAGGTTGAAGAATGATATTGAAAAGTTTTAATCTATTGTGCAACACTATCCTCAAGAGGACTTGAGACAGTTTTTTGCCCGAGAGTATGGTGCAGGGCACCATGTGCATTTCATGCCTCCATGAGGAAACTTTGTAAATTTTGAAATTTGTTTGCATTTAGTTTGTAATGAGGTCATATTTGGACCATGTCTAATGTATTTAAGTCACTTGGATAGGTTTCTAAGTAAAGTGTGGGGTCAAGTTGTCAAATGATGTAGAATATTGCAAACATTGTCAAAATGCAAAATTTTAGAAGTGGAATATGAAGAGTCGCTTTTGTAAGGGGAAGGTTTTTGGTCATTGGAAACTCAAAGGTCAAGTAAAATAACTATTTTAATATGTTTTAGGAGCCTTGTGAAGGAGAGGAAGAGAGTCGAGAGTTTTATCTTAAGAAATTTTGAATAAAGTACCTTGTTTTCCTACAGATTCAACGTTTTTCCTATTGTTTGCAAGCATTGCGCGACCTGTACAACATCACCAGGCCATAAAATTAATTGGATTTGATATAATAGTTTTTTATCTTTCAAAAAAACTTTATTCAAGGATATTTCATTGAGAATAAAGGTTTTTGGAAGTATTTTTCTGTAAGCTGCCCTGAAACCCTCATTTTAAGGGTTTGAGAGTCTAAAAGTGGAATAAATAGCCATTCCACCTATGGAGATATTTTTAAATCAGTGGAATGGGTTATATTAGGTTTTTTTTCAAGTTGGTTGTGTTTGAAGGTGCATGGGAAGGCTAGTTACATGAACTTGTTGTTGCCCTAGTGGATTTTTCATGATTTTCATGCTTGATTTGATGGCTAGAAGTTGGGGTTTCATGAAAAGGCTTTGGAATAGAGTGGAAAATGTTTTAGTAAGATTTTTAAGACCATATTTTATGTTTCTGAGGTGTTAGTGAGGTGAGTAGAGTCCTAGAGTTCACAAATCCAATATTGACCTTGTGAAACTAGCTTAATTAAGCCTCCTTGAAAATGGGACATTCAATTTTAGGGGCTTATGTTTCAAAACAACCTATGCCAATTTTTACATATGTTTAATAAACTCCAAAAGGGTATTCAAAACTATGTTTATATTTTGGAGAAGAGGTCTGGTTCAAAAGATATTATATGTCAGTCCTTTATGAAGGAAACTAGGTAGGTTAGAGAACTTGTGGAGCAGAAAAATTGTGATGAAAGGTGGAAGTAAAAATGGCATAATGGGACCCTATGGGATGTTTTAAGAATCTTGGAGTGTATATTAGAAGTTTGGGCTGAATATTTCACATACTTGCTTTGTAAAACAAGGCTAATTGCCCCTGAAAACAATGTTGCGGGCATGATTTGGAGGTTACTTTTCAAAACAACCATAGTTTGTTTTCTAATATGTTTTGGTGGGACATTAAGGGTATTTTAAAATGTGTTTATTTTTTGGAGATCCCCCTTCATTTGGAAGTTTTTTTTTTTTTTTTTGGGTCTCATAGGAGTACTACAAGCGAATAGGCTTCTTGAAGGTGAACTATCGAAAAGGTGTAGAGAAAGTGACCTTGGGGAATTTTATTGGACTAAAATTTTCATGTTCATGATTTCCAAGGTGTATTAAGGGTTTAGTAGATTATTTGGGTCATAATTCCACTTTTTGGTGTCTTTTAGCCTTGAAGAGCCATGTTTCATTGAAGAGAGTTTGTGAGTGTTTTGGTGATCTATCAAAATTAGTGCTTTGTATCTTTGAAAAAAATTGAATCCCACCATGCTCTACATCAATGAATATGAATTTGACATGATACTTGAGTTCTTGAATACTACAACAAATGGTGAAGAAATTTTCTCTTGAATGCTATTTGCTTGTGTGAAATTACTCTTCAAAACTTCTAGTTGATTTGATAAAATAACCTTGTATTTATAGGTATGTATCTTTAATTTCCCAAAATTAAAATATTACAATCCGACCTTTGAAATTTGAATTTTGGATTGTAAAAATACCACCAAAAAACTATATTAAAAATGGGTTCAAAGGCTTAGGGAGGACCTATTTGCCCATGGGTGAATGGGCCCTAGGTCCCTATTCCTATAACATACATTTCCCAAGGTAAAGCGTTATGTATTGGAATTAATTATTGTTGGCTTTCCCCTTTGGAAAATGTAATTAATTAGGCTAGTAAACAAATAAAAGGGCTTATTAAAGCATAATTAAGTTGAATCTAATTAAGAGGGCCCAAACAAGTGTAAAAATGTAAATGGATACATTTTTCAGCACTAAATTAAGGCATTATTAAGTTCATTTTAATTAGGAGGGCCCAAAAAAGTGTGAAAATGTAAAGGGAAACATTTTTCTACACTACATGTGGTAATATTTATCTTGTTTTTGGATTTTTCATTGGGGGCAACCCCTTGTTATGAGATAGCTTCATTTGGAAGAGTATCATGGGCATAGGGCTTTCCAAATAAGCTCTCATGAACTTACCATATTGCATTTATCATTTTACTACCTTAAAGCAATTGCTTAAAACTGGGTGTTTAGTAATTTCTTTAAGGTGGGGGCATGCATTCCATTATGTGCTTCACTTTGTTCACACACGCTACACTTAGTGATGTGTTCTCTTAGAATTTTGATCATTTATGTAGCATCTTATCAGAGTTATTAGGACTATAATTCTTGGTATGGATGACATGGGTAAAAATGTAGTGAAAATTGGTCATGCTAGACCTTGTGTGTTTCTCATTTTTCTACTCTCTTTATAAAGCTCACCTAGTGAATATGGGACTTCACTATCCCATGGTGCCTTCATTCATGATTCACCTAGCAAATATTGGACTTTTTTAGCTCCCATGAGTCATGAATTCCTTGGGTATGGATCCTAGTAATATTTTTGTGGAGTGTGTTATTCTTTGATTGCCATACTTGCCTTTTTTGCATGTTTTCATTTTGCACTATATTTTGCATTGTGTTGTGATTGTGTTTGTTGAAATGCATAAGACAACTGAGAGGGGGGGTGAATCAGTTGTATCAAATCAATTCACCTCTAACCTTAATCAATTACACTTTTAATCCAATCTGTTATTAAGTGTAAACATGAAATACAAATAAAAGAAAACAAACACCAGAGACACAAAATTTACGTGGAAAACTCAATGAGGGAAAAACCATGGTGAGGATTAGCTCACAATATAGTAGTAATGCAATACCAAATACAAAGGCTCACTTCCAACAAAGGATTCACTATCCAAAAGGAGGCTCACTACCTACAGATTAAAGAAAAGATAAATGAAGATCCACCACAAAGGTTCCACACATTCACAACTTGATCAAAAGATTGTAGACACCATCAAATCACTTCTTTCCAGAATCTAACACATTAAGGTACTATTGCCTCAATTCACTCTTTCACACTCTGCTTTTTGCACTTGTTCACACACTTCTCTTGCTTGCTCGATTCATGGATGGATGGATATGAAATTCACAACAACTTGATTTTCTTTTATACCATCTTCAACCTTAGAAACATTCTCCAATGTCAGCTATACAATTTCAATTTACGAATTCAAATTAGGTCAGATACTCATTCCTATGGTGGATAAGAATGAGAGAGGACCAATTACATATTTAATTTAGGACCCAAAAAAAATATTGGATCAATCACATGCTTCCTCAATTCGATGCAAAAACGTAATGTAACATGTAGACACCAGATCGGCCAAACCTAATGAAAACATTGATGACCTTTGAAGTACACACATCTCTAGCAAGATGATCACACATGGACAAATCAACATGCTTCACAAGAAATTTTAAGATCTCTGAGAATACCTTAGGTACATCTATAGAAACTAAATAAAAATTCATCCACAAATAACTCTTCAACAATCCAATTGGACCAACCAACAAAACACAAGAGCTCTGGAGCAAGTCTTCCAGAGTGCCCAATACCAAGAATTTTGCTAGAATACAAAAACCATCAAGATGAATCATTCCCCAGATCTGTAAGATCTGAAACCTAAAACCACAAGAGTGCGGAGCAAAAACATTTCTCCTAGTCCACACATAAATAGTTCTGCCAAACCAGTTCACACACCGGTGAATATAACTTTCACTCTCCATCTAACCAAAAGCTAAAACTTAGAATATATTATCCATTCAAGCTCATGAACATAACTACAAATCTACACAGGCATAGGATCGGCACAAAAGAAATGCAGAGAACAATACTAGAACGCACTCAAAATACACTTCAACACTGCCTTCATTATTTCTCAAATTTTCTCAAAAGTACTTGGCAAAAACACAACCACGGCTTCATAAATATAGCTCCATATGTAGACACATAAAAATGACCTAGGCCCGCAAGCTTTTCTTCTAACCCTAATTAGGACATTTTAATTATGTCCCTGACTCACTCTCAAATATTAATTAGATAATTCATAATTATTTAATTAATTCATATCTGTTTATTCCTCATGATTATTAAATAAATAATATTGTAATTATTTATTTAATGCGTCACTAATTGTCTAAATATCCTCCTATAATTAAATAAATTTCTTAATTTATTTCCCCCTTTATCTCTTCCTAATTATTAAATAAATAATTTTATTTATTTACTTAATTATGTCACTAATTAAGTCCTCTTCTTCCTAAAATTAGATAAATTCTTATTTATTTAATCCACCTTCCACTATAATTAAATAATTATATTTAATTATCTAATTATTCAATAGCCTCTTCTCTCATAAATTAAATAAATTTTATTTATTTAATTTGGTCCACTCTCGTAAACTTTGAATTAAATCTTTATATTTAATTTAAAAGGTTTCATTTGTCATATTCTTCTAATAATTAGATAATATCTTTATTATTTAATTCCCACCTAAATTAAATATCTCTTATTATTTAATTTCTTCTAAAATCTTATTTATTTAAAATAAGTCCCAGCACCTAAATTAAATAATTTTATTATTTAATTTCTCTTATATTGTGCTCATTTTAAATAAATATTATTTATTTAAAATAAATCCCCCTTTATAATTTCCCTCTTTAGTAAATAATTTAATTTAAATTATTTACTGTCACATGACCCCACCCCTTTTTTAATTAAAATAGTTTTTAATTCAAAAATTCAACATCCCCTCTTGATTTAAATAATTTTAAATAATTATTTAACTCTCCAACGACTCTGTTTTTCGTGCCCAACATCTTTTGTCACATGCACTATCAGCCATTGATTTGATTTTCTAGAAATCAATCTCGACCCTTTATCTTGAATCTAACCTAATGTTGCCCTAACCCTAATTGTGGGTTGCTATATGGAATCTCATCCATTGATTCTAGGGCACTTGCTAACTTTCAATCTTGGCCATTCACACAAAATTGCATCTTCTATAAAAGAGCAATTTTGGTCACATCTTGCATCTCTTATCTCTTGCATTTTTAGATAATCTTACATTTTCATATTTCATCTCCTGCACTTTGATATCTTGCATTTGTTCTTCATTTTTGTCATAGCATATCTAGATTTCATTTGATATAACTTAGACATTGTAGATGCGTACTAGTTGCATTAGGGCATAGTATTGCATACAGTTGTTCAAATCCTTCAATATTTGCTTAGGGCTTGTCATTTCTATTCACTTGCTCTTCTTAAATCTAAGGACAAACAATTTATTTCAGCAAATTAGGAAGGTGTAATGGAGGTTAGTCATGGAGGATGAAGACAATCTATGAGATTGTTCATCTATTCCTTTGCACTCCATTATCTACTTTGGGTTTTATATTTCTGCATATTACATTGCTAAACCTAGAAATTTCCCATTGTTACATTGGTGAACTTGACATATTTTGACAAATTTTGAGGAATTTTGGAGTTGGATATATTTTGTTGCAAGTTTTGCATCATTTTGGAGATAAGAACCCTAGTTTTCAAATATTCAACCATATCTCTCAAACGGCTACATATTTTTTGACACAATATTTTTGACAAGTTGGTGACATTATCAAGAGCTTTCAGTCCAAAAATCAGATTTTTTGGATTTGTTTTTAATTTTTAATAATTTTCTCTATTATTTTCATGAAAAATCAATTTTGAGAGAAATTAGTGCATTTTTCGAATTTGTTTACATTTTAGGAAAGCTCTCCAAATTTCAATAGGGGTTTGTTTTATATATTTTTAATTTTCCTTCAAAATAATTTGACAAAAGATAGATCTCTAAAACTTAGGGTTTTACAAATATTGACTTATATCTCACAAAGTATTGTAGATTTGTTCACAATTTTTTTTTTGTAGATTTGGAATGATGTTAGGCACCTTCAATAAAAAAATCATATTTTTTCGAACTGTTTTGAAATTTTAGTAATTTTTTTATGATTTTTCATAAAAAAATTAATTTTGGATACAAAACATAGAATTATTTAGATTTCTTTACAATTTTGTAAAGCTCTTTGAATTTTAGTAAGGTTTATTTTCTGTATTTTTACTTTTGATACAAAAACCAGTTCCAAAAATCAGATTTATTTTGACTAGCTAACCCTTTAATATTAGTGATCAATAATAGAAGTATCCTCTCCCCTTGCACACTTGTGCGATCCTAGGTGTAAGAGAAATTGTTATTGACTCTAAAAATTGAACTTGCACTAGGTCAATTCGGGTTAGGGCAACACTTTTTTCTGCAAGGTAGTTTAAAGATTTTGGGTTACTGATTTTCTATTTGCAGCTTGTGGCGAGGAGTCTAACATTTATATACTTGTTTTATTTCACAAATCTTAGACATACTACAAGTTTTCATTTTACATTCATGGGTTAAAATGAACATGCATGCGTACTCATTGGGCTAAAAAGATCACAATCTTTCATGATAACTCATTGGATTAAAATAAATTTGCATCTCTTCATAGCATTGGGTTAAAATGAACTTTTAGTTAGCTCACACTACAAATGGTTAAAATGAACTCCATATTTTTTATGTTTGTCAACACATTTCATTTTGGGCTTAAAATGAACACCATGCGAGTGTGAGTTAGGATACTTATGTGTTCTCTCTTTGTTTTTAAACAAGGATTGACTGAACTATGAATATTTTGGCTTGCTTTTGTCAACTTTCGAAAATTGGGCCTGCTTTGGTGGGAAAAAGTACTCACACCAAAGCGACTCAAACTGGGAATGTACTAAAGCCAAGCGACGCCCAACCGGTATATAATTTTAATGTTAAGGAAAGCTTAGAATTACAGAAGCTCCAGCGGACCAGCAATTGACTCCCCAGTACTCTTGTGGTGCGTCGAAACCTGCAGAATGTAACCTCTGTAGGCTAGGATGATAATGCCTCTTGTGTGGCCTTTTGAATGGGTGCCCGGAATAAATCCTTTGTTCTAGCAAGCCAAAAACCTTCTATTCTTTGGTAGAACAATGGTCATTGTGAAGGTACCTGCACCTGCGCAGTTCTTAGTAAAGATAATCAATCTGCCATGGGAGTTTCATAGAGGTTGGAAGCTTGGTTGCCCTAAGAAGTGAATGCATTGTAAGGGGGAGTCTGTGGGGCCAAGCTTCTGAATTCATTCGCTAAGGATATGCGATTAGTGGGATCCAAAAGAATACTGTCCTTGCAGCCATAGGATTTTTGTAAAATGAATTCTATGTGATTTATTTTTAACACCATGTGTTTGCCAATTGTTTTCAGATAATTCCATACAAATAAACTTCAAACTTGCTAAAATCTAAAACAACTTTTCTAAACTAAAGAAAATCTTTGCAATCGGCCTAAAATTTTGTCAAATCACTTCCTGCAACTCATTTGCCATCATGAACCGCATTTGTCAGATCAAGTCCTCAATTTTGCACACTTTGGGATAGGAAAACTTTCCTTTCTTTGTTAAACCATTGTCTCAAAAAGTAAATTGTCATTGGACCAAGTCAAACAAATCAATCCTTAGTCATTGTCCTTTGGTGAGCTGCTTCCAACTCATAAGTCTAGTGTGGAAATCTCATCTTGTCCTTCAAACCAATCCTTTGACAATCCAAATCGACAAATTGTCCAAACTTTGAATGCTTAAGTGAACCTTTCCTAAAAATCATTTGACATAAGGCATCCCCTTTGCATTGTCACTTTGCACAATCTTAGTCTCATTTCATCCACCATCATGTCTTCAAGTCACTATGAAATGCTTGCTAGTCGAATTGAATGCCAATTCATTGGTAATGGTCAAGCACAACTTGCTAAGGAATTCAAAACACAATACCTCCAATCCAAGTCCAAATTTACCACCCCTAGCCCTCCATCCATCTATCCATCTTACCAACAATCCATGAGTCCTAGTCCTCTATCCATCTACTCTCAAGGGTCCCCTAAAACCATCCATGGCACTAAGTCACAACAAACTTCCATTGGTCATACCCACCCTAACTTTGACAAGGGAAATTAGCCATCCATCAATCCAAACCAACTATCCATGTCATATTCTATGACTTCATTTGCATCATATCCTAGTCCTTCATTCACATCATATCCTAATCCTCCATTCACGTCATATTCTAATCCTCCATCCACGTCATATCCTTGTCATGCATCCATGTCCTATGCTAATCCTTCATTTCATCCTAGTCCTTCAACCACTAATCCTTTCCAAACCTCCATGTCATATCCTAGTCCATTATACAACAATCCATTCCAAGACACTCCATGTTTTCATGAAAGCACATCTAGTCATGGTCTCCAAAGTCCCATATTCTTACCTACACTTGAGGATACATGTCAAGAGGCAAGTCCAAAGCATGACATCATAACATCACCATCTTGTTCAGATCAAAGTAGTCTATTGGACCCCATCTTTACATCCATTCAAGAAGTCCTCCTAGACAATCATAGCATACCAAAGAAATGTATCCTTGGTCAAGAGTCCATCCAAAACATTGTCATTCAAGATGAACCTATCCTTGGTCAAGATTCCATCCAAAACCATGTCATTCAAGATGAACCTATCCTTGGTCAAGACCATATTTTTGATCATGTCATTCCAACTAAGCCCATCTTTGATCAAGACACTACTTTTGAAGAATTCCAAAATGATCCACTCCTTGACCTTTATGCCCTTCATGATGAAACACTTGAAGATGACCCTCTCCAAGCTTTGAACATTGACACTACCAACAATGAGACACTTGCCTCGATGGGACACATAGATGATCTACCACTAGAACAAGAGTCTCCTAGCATGGACATATTTGCAAATGATCAAGCTATAACTAAATTCAGTGGGCTCTATGACAATGACCATGAAGACGATTTTGTTATCAACTTTGAAGCACCAACAGAATCATCAGAATTTGATATGTCAAAAAATAAAACCGAAGATGTTAGTCAAAAATCTGTCCATCATGTCAGTGAAGCTACAACATCCTATCAATTAGGATCATCTATCTTTTTTAGAGCAGGCTTCCTCATAGATGAGAAGATTTTGAGCATTAATTTCCACAATAAGGATGGGTTAGCATCTTGCTTCCACAATAACAAGTACCCCATCACAAACAAAATTTTTCAGAACATGCATTATCAAGGAAAAGGACTAGGCCTACATGAGCAAGGAATTATTGAACCAGTACAAGTTCAGGAAAATTACAGACATGAAGGTCTTGGCTACTCCTCAGTTAGAAAATCTATCGATGTTAGTGGTCCCTCCTTGATATTGGGGGCAACTTTATCAAGTACAAACATCAAAATGGGTGTCATGAGTAGTCCTTGTCACAAGATTGTTGCCAACACCCCTTCCCTCCACACCCCAAACCATCATTCCATCATGACTAAACCTTCCATTTGGAACCAACAAAAGTATTACAAATCCGAAGTTCAAAATCACATGTCAAAGGCCATCAAATTAGAAAAAAAGTCAAGTGGACAAATGAAGCTAAAATGGATCCCAAAACAAAATGGATCAAGTCAAGAATCAGGCAAAGAAAAGATGCCAAATTCAAAAGTCAATCAAAATGTGGAGGCACAACACAAGAGGACTCCCACATATAATACATGTCCACCTCCTTCAAAATGGTCATCAAGCAAGACATACAAAAATGTTGGTTCCAAACACTATCCCAATTTGACACCCAAAGTTTGGAAAATAAAAAAGGCTACATCCAAACATCCAACCAACCTATCCACGTCCACCATCATCCGTCATAATCCTACATCCTCCTTAAAGTCCAAACATCCCATGTCACAAATTCGTCACATTTTGGCAGCAATTTTTTATCATAAGGACTCTCATGGCACTCTATCGCAATGTGCATATTCTGATAAGGGCAACTCTAGTATCAAAAAGGATCACAATGACATCAATCAGGTGTATGCAAGCACTATCATCCTGACAAGGAAAATACTTCAGAAAGGTCATTATTGGCATGTCATCGAACCAGTCTCTACATCAACACCATCGAAGGCTTCAACACAATCAACGGTCATCTAAAGAATCAAGGCTATTCGGCAAAAAATTGAAAATATAAAAAATTTGAAAAAGAAAAAAAAAACAAAAATAGTAAAGAGAAAAATTCCGTCCAATAGTGAAAACCATTCTTATGGTGCTTTGGATAAGTACCATGATGAAAACCTAGCAAACAGACGTCATGTGTAAATAAATTGTTTATGTGGACCATTGCACTTGGGGGAAAGTCGTGTCATCTCCCATGCCCTTCACATGACATTTCTTATGACATTTCCATCTATCCATCCAAGCCCTGTCATTTCTGTCTATTTTCCCACCTACTTTTGATAAGGACTAAAATACAAACAGAGGTCATGCTTTGGGAAATTTTTTGACATGTCTATCCTTTGACCATACCCTATTCCATATCATGTCATTACCTTCATAGCCTCCTTTTCACTATGCAACATCATCCTTGGAGACCATATGATAATTCTCCTAGTCCAAGCCATCCATGTCTCCTATCTTTTACCAAAGCCATCCATTGTCCTTTTATACCTATCACCCATCTTGGTTTCCCTTGTCAATGATCTAAAGATCCCTCGTCATCCCATCTAGTCCTCATCAAGTCATTTAAAATGCAACAATATGGAAAACCTAGCGCATCATCCAAAACATTCCTTGACTTTGTCCCTGGCCTTGTTGCAGAATTTTATCCTCTTGTCATATCATTGTCATCCTCACGTTGTTTCAGGATGTATCTTTCCCACGTCAAACAATGTTGTTGTTGTCATCGTCACCTATCAATCGGTATTCAGCTTGACTAGCAGCAAAATCATGGTTGTCCTTGGATTCATCTGCGTCAGCATCATTCACATGCATTTGTCATAAAAATTCGAAAAGTCCTGAAAAAATATTTAAAATATGAAAAAGTCCTAAATAAAATCCTAAAAATCGTATAAAGTCCTGAAAAAAGACCTAAAAATTGAAAAATGTCCTAAGAAAATACAAAAGCATCCAAATCAATGTCAAAATCCCAAAAACAGAGTCAGGGTAATATCTTGTCAATCTACTCAGTCATGTCAGTCAGTCTTTGTCTACATCTGAACTACGTTGTCTCTGTGCATTTGCTACTAGGCAAGGCCATCAATCGATGAGCCCCCGAGGCCGCACTAGGTCAGTCCATTAGGGTTCATGGCACAACGTTTTCACACACGTCCAACTACCTTCAAATCATGCCAATCTTCCATCAATCCAGAGCGAGCAATCTATCAACAATTTGTTTCATCAGCAATCTCGGTCAATTCAACATATCAGTAGTGGCATGTAATCAAATTCTATCAAGACATTTTAACCTGGTAAAGCTTTGGGTTCTTCTTTAGATGTGTCCGTCTGAAGAGCAACTCTCATCATTTCTTTATGCTTTTGGATGTGTCCTTCCTAAGCATTGTCCTCATTATCTGACAATTGTGATGGATTCTCCTAACTCTGAGAATTGATCTCCTGGATATCAACATCATTTAGGATGTGTCCTTCCTGAATTTGATCTCTCGATAATTGACAACCTTGATCTTAAAACACTTGGAAAAATACTTGGCACTTGTCTTTGGCCTTTTCATCATGTTACTAGTTTTTCAGCGAGATCCCGACAACAGGATTTAGAGAAACAATGATGTCTCATGACGTTTGTCTTGTCTTTTGACACTCATGTTACTAGTTTCTCAATGATGTCCTGACTACGGGATTTAGAAAAACAACGACGTATCATGCTAATGGATTTATTTTATTTATTTTTTGTTTTGTTCTTTTGGCAATCATGTTGCTAGTTTCTTGAGGATGTCCTAGAAACAATATTTAGAGAAGCAATGACGTTTCATGGTTTATCCTTCTTGTCTTTTTCTGCTTGCGGTTGGTTATGACAAAAAGACTGGGGAAATTGCGCTTTTAGTATGAGTCATGATCATCCTTGTCTGCGACTGCTTGTCTTATGTGATGGTGCGACCTTGCACATCTTGATTTATGTCATATCATGATGTTTGTTGGCCATTACAATAATCTTCCCAATGATGATTAAAGAGCAACAAATATTAAAGTCCTATGGTAAATGTTGAAGGATTTGGTCTAGGAACTAACATGCATCTCATATAGGCATTGCATTCATATCATCATCCATATCTTTTTCACTAACATTTCTTTCTCTCTGTATTCTATTCTTCTCATTCCATTTCGAGAGCACACCCATGTTCTTGGAACCCATCTGTCCTCCCAAGGGGGCATACTGCAACCATCCTCATCATTCTTCCTCATCTTATTTTGCACTGGGTATATGTTTGACTTATTTTCTTTGCCACAATGCGACAAGCTGCATTATGACAAAGAGGGGCAAATGTAGACACATAAAAATGACCTAAGACCACAAGCTCTTCTTCTAACCCTAATTAGGACATTTTAATTATGTCCCTAACTCACTCTCAACTATTAATTATTTAATTAATTCATATCTGTTTATTCCTCATGATTATTAAATTAATAATATTGTAATTATTTATTTAATGTGTCACTAATTGTCTAAATATCCTCCTATAATTAAATAAATTTCTTAATTTATTTCCCCCTTTATGTCTTCCTAATTATTAAATAAATAATTTTATTTATTTATTTAATTATGTCACTAATTAAGTCCCCTTCTTCCTAAAATTAGATAAATTCTTATTTATTTAATCCACCTTCCACTATAATTAAATAATTATATTTAATTATCTAATTATTCATTAGCCTCTTCTCTAATAAATTAAATAAATTTTATTTATTTAATTTGGTCCACTCTCCTAAACTTTGAATTAAATCTTTATATTTAATTTAAAAGGTTCCATTTGTCACAGTCCTCTAATAATTAAATAATATCTTTATTATTTAATTTCTTCTAAAATCTTATTTATTTAAAATAAGTCCCAACACCTAAATTAAATAATTTTATTATTTAATTTCTCCTCTTTTATTGTGCTCATTTTAAATAAATATTATTTATTTAAAATAAATCCCCCTTTATAATTTCCCTCTTTAGTAAATAATTTAATTTAAATTATTTACTATCACATGACCCCACCCCTTTTTTAATTAAAATAGTTTTTAATTCAAAAAGTCAACATCCCCTCTTGATTTAAATAATTTTAAATAATTATTTAATTCTCCAACGACTCCGTTTTCCATGCCCAGAATCTTTTGTCACATGCACTGTCAACCATTGATTTGATTTTCTAGAAATCAATCTTGACCCTTTATTTCGAATCTGACCTAATGTTGCCCTAACCCTAATTGTGGGTTGCTATATGGAATCTCGTCCATTGATTCTAGGGCACTTGCTAACTTTCAATCTTGGCCATTCACACAAAATTGCATCTTCTATAAAAGAGCAATTTTGGTCACATCTTGCATCTCTTATCTCTTGCATTTTTAGATAATCTTACATTTTCATATTTCATCTCCTGCACTTTGATATCTTGCATTTGTTCTTCATTTTTGTCATAGCATATCTAGATTTCATTTGATATAACTTAGACATAGATGCGTACTAGTTGCATTAGGGCATAGTATTGCATATAGTTGTTCAAATCCTTCAATATTTGCTTAGGGCTTGTCATTTCTATTGGCATGCTCTTTTTAAATCTGAGGGAAAACAATTTATTTCAGCAAATTAAGAAGGTGTAATGGAGGTTAGTCATGGAGGATGAAGAAAATCTATGAGATTGTTCATCTATTCCTTTGCACTCCATTATCTACTTTGGGTTTTATATTTTTGCATATTACATTGCTAAACTTAGAAATTTCATGGAGGATGAAGAAAATCTATGAGATTGTTCATCTATTCCTTTGCACTCCATTATCTACTTTGGGTTTTATATTTTTGCATATTACATTGCTAAACTTAGAAATTTCTCATTGTTACACCATGTACTATAAGAACTTCTACAGTATCTCAACTATACAAGTACCATCTGCAATCAACTTGAGCTGTGTTGACATCAATGAAAACATTAATGACAGCACTACCAAACACATCCATACTTGCAACAATCTTCCCCTTTGTCATTGATGGCAACAAATGATGTGAAAAACCATCAAAGAAAGCATAGCATAAACAACCTTCAAAGACGACAACCTACATAAGCATAAAATTTTCACATGACTTTCTCTCCCCCTTTGACATCAATGGTAAATTAAATTGTTTCCATATAAAGCTTTGTTCACTCCCCCTTAGGAGTGCACCCACATCACATACTACAACAATGCACTTCTCTACTGCCCTTGAGGAGTAGACCTCATTCATTAGTCTAGATCAAAGAGTCTATGAATCCACTAGACTGATGCACCTCCATGTGCACTTAGTTCAAAGGAGGGGCAATAACCCCTAACTTCCCTCTGAGATACTCAAAGGTATCCCTTGGAAGGGCCTTACTGAATATGTTAGCAATTTGTTCCTTGGTAGGTACATATTCAAGTCTAATTTCATTCTGTAACACCTTCTCCCTCAAGAAGTGATACTCGATAGATATGTCCTTTTTTCTAGAATGCATTACTAGATTCTTTAGAATTTTATAGCACTTGTATTGTCACAAAATATAGAGATAGGTTCATCACTCACCACATGTATTTCCTTCAAAGTTTGCTTCATCCAAAGTACCTGTGTACAGTAGGATGCTATTGCAATATACTTTTCTTCTGCAGTGGATAAGGAAACTAAATCTTGTTTCTTACTCAACCATGAGACTAATCTTCCTCCAAGGAAGAATGTACCACCACTTGTACTCTTCTGGTCATCTACACAACCAGCCCAATCTGCATTAGTGTAGGCATTCAATGTGAAATAATTGTCCTTCGGATACCATAACCCAAAATCTAGAGTTCCCTTAAGCTATTTGAATATCCTTGTCACAACTGTAACATGTGCTTCCTTAGGTTCTTCTTGAAATCTTGCAACTAATCATCCTGCATGCATGATATTTGATCTAGTAGTAGTAAGATATAGTAGTCCACCAATCATAGATTTGTACATGCTCTGATCAACTTTAGTAGATTCATCATCCTTAGTCAACTTACATCCAATTATGATAGGGGTACATACCGGTTTGGAGTCATCCATTCTAAACTTCTTCAATAATTCTTTAGCATACTTGGATTGTGAAATGAATATCCCTTTGTCAATTTGATTTACTTGAAGTCCAAGGAAGAAATTTAACTCACCAATCAGAGACATTTTGAATTCTTTTTGCATCTCTTTTGCAAACTTCTTACACATTCCATCATTTCCTCCAAAGATAATGTCATCAACATATACCACAACTATCAACATTTTGTTTTTCTCAACCTTGAAGTAAGATTGTTGTCTGCAAAACCTTTGTTGAATCCTTTCTTTATCAAGTATCTATCCAACCTTACATACCAAGCTTTGGGAGCTTGTTTAAGTCCATATAGTGGCTTCTTTAACTTGCAAACCATGTCCAGTTTGTCCGACAGCTGAAAACCTTCTGGTTGCTCTATATATACTTCTTCTAGTTCTCCATTCAAAAATGCAGACTTGACATCCATCTAGTACACTTTGAAGTCTTTATGAGTTGAAAATTCCAAGAACATTCGAATGGCCTCCATTCTTGCTACAGGTGTAAATTTTTCTTCAAAATCTATTCCTTTAACCTATGAATATCCTTTACATAAAAGTATTTCTTTATTCCTTACCACTTCACCATCCTCATTCAGCTTGTTTTTGAATACCCATTTTGAACCAATTACATTCTTATTTGAGGGTCTAGGAACTAGTTCTCATGTTTCATTCTTTTCTATCTGTTGTAGTTCCTCTTTCATTGCTTTAACCCAACTTTCATCATTACATGCTTCACTCATAGTCTTAGGTTCTATCTTAGAAAGTAAACACAAGTTTACCTCAACCACTTTGCTTCTTGTCTTCACACCTTCACTTATGTCTCTAATTATCTGTTCTTCCAAATGATTTTTTGTACATATTTAGGAGTCTTAGATGCAGGTTCAGGAATCTCCTCTTCATCACTTTGTTCTTTCTCTTCCTTTTCCTCTTATTGTATTTGTCCATAGAAATGACCATCAGGTTTGAATTCACTTATTTCTACTGGTCTATATATAGGTTCATCAACTTCCACATTAGCATTTTTAATTATTTTTCCTAGTCTTTTATTAAAGCATCTATATGCCTTTCTGTTATTTGAATATCCAAGAAAAATTCCTTCATCACATCTAACATCAAATTTTCCAAGATTTTCATCATCTCTTTTAATGTAACATCTACTTCCAAATACTTTAAAATATTTAACAATAGGGGTCTTTCCAGTCCATAACTCATAAGGAGTCTTAGTGTTGTTACCTCTGATCTGAAATTTATATAAGAATGTAAACAACAGTGTGGATTGCTTCTCTCCAGTACACATTTGGAACATTTGCTTCTTTCATCATAGTTTTGGAAGCCTCTTGAAGTCTAGTTCTTTCTTTCCATGACTCCATTCTACTGAGGGGTTCTAGGAGCAGAATAATGTCTCTTTATGCCATGTTCTTCACAGAATGCATTAAACTCACCAGAAGTAAATTCTCCACCTCTATCAGACCTTAAGCATTTGATTTTCATATTTTCCTCATTTTCTACTCTTTCATTGAATACCTTAAATCTATCAAGAGCCTGAGCTTTCTCTCTAAGAAAAGTAACCCATGTCATCCTAGAGTAATTTTTTGGAATTTGTGAACACTGAGAGGGGGGGTGAATCAGTGTTCTACAATCTTCAATTTTATCATTATGATATTTAAACCATTTCAACATTAAACCAAAGAAAAAATGAAAACACACAAAGCAATCATCCACAGCACCATAACAAAAGGATTTTTACGTGGAAACCCTGTTAGGGGAAAAAACAAAGTGGAGGTCAATCCACAATTTGAGTACTCAAATATAAGTTTTACAAAATGGGAATGCACGTGCATTCAGGCTCACTGCCTAGAGCTCACTTCTCAAGATAGGAAGGCTCACTTCCTTAAAAAATATTTAGATTAAGACAATCTAAAGGATTGAACTAAAGTAATAGCATCTACTTGTACCTGGATACAGTTCTGGTTCAGCTCATAGATTAGATTCTGGACCTTCTGTCTGATTCTGCACTTCGCTCTGCTCTGCTCTGCTATTCACATAAAAAATCCATACATAAGTAAATTTGCACCACTATTCTTTTGAATTTCACACCACACACTAATATACTTCGTATACCATATTTTGTCTCTATCCCAATGATACAACCAAGCTCTTATATATATCCACAACCAAATATTTGATCATCCATAAGTTGGCTTTAACAAAGCATAGAATACTTTTCAACGGTCGGCTAAATCCACAACTAATTCTTTATGCGAACCACCCATAGTTGGCCATAGCATAATAAGGACCTAAGTAAACACATTCAAGCACAAAAAAATTTAAGAAATTACTCCTTAAACATCCGCAACGACTATTTCTACTAAGTCGGCCTTCTAGCACTGATAACCAAAAAATAAATACACCGGATCTTGTTGATCGTACACTAGTGAATTCTCACCTAGATAATTCTTGGATAAGGTAGTACAAACATAAAAATACCTTTCTCTGAGATCCACAACCAAAAGAGATAATCCAGTGAAGTATACAAATCGACATATTTAACTTTAACTAGATACCCTGTTCTTCACACTTACTTCCAATAATAGCTAGTTATTTACTCTGTCTGTCGGTATGGATCAATACTAAGCTGTGGGTTGGATCAATGACTTAGGTTGCCATCAATGACAAAAAAAAAATCCATATGCCAACATAATCATCAATCAAGAGCATAAAGTACCTATCACCATTAAGGCTTCTTATTCTTGTAGGGCCACAGAGGTCTATATGAATTAATTCCATCATTCCAGTAGATGATTGCTCCTTTCCTTTAAAATTGTTTCTTATTTGTTTTCCCAATTGAAAAATTCTACAAATTGAATTTGAAGGCTTTGTGATTCTAGGCAGATCTCTAACAACTTCCCTAGAACTGATCCTAATTAGATTTTTGAAATTCACATGTCCCATCCTCCGATGCGAGAGCCAACTTTCATTAATTTGAGAAACAAAACACTGAACATCACCTGCTTTAAGTTGATAGATTTTTCAATGAGTTCTTTTTCTAGCTACTACCATAGTTTCGTATCCTTTTATGATCTCACAAGTATTATCCTAAAACACAAGATTAAAACCTTTGCTACACATTTGGCCAACACTTAAGAGATTATGCCTTAAACCGTTTCTATAATAGACATCGTCAGTATTATGTTTACCATCAAAAATAATTATTCGTTTACCAACAATCTTAGCACCAGAGTCATCTCCAAACATAACTATTCCTCCATCATATTTCTCAAGTTTAGTGAAGTTACTTTTATCTCCAGTCGTATGATTTGAACATCCACTGTCAATTACCCAAAAGTCTTCATCATGTCTAGCATGAAAATCAGTCACTAGAGTAATTTTTGTCTCATCCTTCTTGCTCTCCAAACCAAATTCCTTTGCACATCTCCCATGATTAGCAGATAAAACTTTATTTTTGAGGGCTATAAATAAAAATTCATCTTTATCTTCCTCAAAGTCAAATTCATCATCAGATATTCTTGAATCTTCTTTGACATAATACAATTTCTTGAACTTCCTATCCTTCTTTTCTTTGTGATTATTGTTATTATCCTTGTTCTTCTTGTGTGTATCTCTATTAGGACATCTTTATGCATAATGGCCAATATTTCCACAATTGAAACACTTAAAGGGAAACTTACCTTTGTATTTACCCGTACCTTTCTTCAAACTCCTTGTGAAGTTTGCTTCCAACCCTTCTGCATCATCATCATCCGAGTCATCTCCTATCTTCATTGCTTTAAAAGTTGTTTTAGTCTTCTCCTTATCTCTTGTAAATTTTCTCATCTTGAATGTAATCAAGACACCAAATAGGTGCTCCTTAGTAAATGTCTTTGGATCCTATGATTCTTCAATAAAAGATACTTTGTCACTGTAGTTCTTCGATATGGTCATCAAGATCTTCTCAATTATATATTCATTTGACATGGAACCACCTTGATTCTTAATTTCAGTTTCTATAAGTTCAACTCTTTGATAGTAGCTCACAATATATTCTACTTCTTCCATTCTTAGGTTCTCAAATTTTTTCTTAGTAGTTAGTTTCCTTGACATCTTTACTCTATCATTTCCTTCATAAATGTCTTTCAGTTTTTCCCATACTTCATGAGCAGTAGCTAGAGAAATAACATTTCTCCTTTCAGTTTTAGATAGAGCACTAAGAATATCATACCTTTCCTTTTCATTCTCTTCATAAGCTACAATCTCATCAGTAGAGGAAGGACCAGTGACTAGTATCACATACTTTGTCTCCACAGCCTTCCAAGTCTTGAAACCAAGTGAAACCAAATAACCTCTCATTTTTTCTTCCCAATCATTGTAATTAGCTCCATCAAAATTAGGGATTGACAACTTGTGCGCCATCTGATCTACCTCAAGTGGTTAATATTTTCACTGAGGAACCAAAGCTTTGATACCAATTGTTGAAATGCACAAGACAAGTGAGATGGGGGGTGAATCAGTTGTATCAAATCACTTTACCTCTAACCTTAATCAATTCCACTTTTAATTAGGGATAACTTTAAGAAACCCCCCCTCGGTGAAGGTGTAAAATCTTGGCAAATACTTCTTTTTTTTGAAAAAAAATTTAATTTTCCTGGCGAATCTATACACATTATTAAAAAAATTTGTAAAATCGTGGTGAATCTTAATGAATAATAGGTAAAAATAATAATCACTGTGGAAAATCCTAAGAATAATCACTAAAAATATTAATTATAATGGTGAATCTCTCCTTTAAAAAATTGCATAGTTGGTCGACGTAGTTCCCCCATAACTTTTTGTTTTTTGTAATATTGAAGTAGGGGCCCGGGGGCAGCAGCCACCAGCGGGGTCAAGGGGCAGTGCCCCTTACCAAGGTCAAGGCGAAATATCCCCCTTGTGGGGGTCAAGGAGGCAACACCCCCTCGTAGGGTCTAGGGACAACAGCCTCGATGCGCTCCTGTCGTGATACAGGCGAGGTCGAGGCCCCGAGGGGCAAAGCCCCTCGCCACCAAGCATAGATTCACTATTGAAAATACATTGGAGCACACACAGATTAAGTGGTTTTTAAAAATCACAATTTAAAAGTAAGACTAAATGAAAAGTGAAAATGTTACCACAGATTAGATTTTTAATCGAATGGTTGTAGGTTGATTCTATGACCTAATACGCATGTGCCCTTTAAAAGGCTTGTTGAGGCCCAAAATTTGTTTTGGGCCACATGATTAGATTTAATGGTGTGGCCCAAAATAAATTTTGGGCCTCAACAAGCCTTTTAAAAGGCACATGTGTATTAGGTTGTGGAATCAACCTCCATCCATTCGATTAGAAAGCTAATCGATGGCAATAGATAAAAGCCCTATTCAAGGCTAAAATATCAATAAATAAAATAGTAATTTATTATTAGTGGTGATATTCCCCAAAATTAATCGAAGGAATATAATATTAATGATGAATATAATTAATATTTTTAATTACGGTATAAACTATTGGCAAATTAGTTCTAATGACGCATCATTTACATGGAGAATTAATCGAGACAAAATCAATTTTTTGTAAAAATCGAGTGATTCAATCTCCTTTTTAGCTTGTACTATTCACCATTTTTGGAGGTCTCGATTTTAATTATTCGCCAATTGATGAAGATTCACCACTAAAGTTTTTCCTACTTTTAATCTAGTCTGTTATTAAGTGTAAACATGAAATGCTAATAACAAAAGGTAAACAACAAAGACACCAAATTTATGTGGAAAACCCAATGAGGGAAAAACCATGGTGAGGATTAGCTCACAATATAGTAGTAATGCAATACGGATACAAAGGCTCACTACCAACAAAGGAATCATTGTCCAAAAGGAGGCTCACTGCCTATAGAAAAAGAAAAGATAAATCAAGATCCACCACAAAGGTTCCACACATTCACAACTTGATCAAAAGATTGTAGACACCATCAACTCACTGCTTTTAGGAATCTAACACATTACAGTACTGTTGCCTCATTTTGCTCTTTCACACTTTGCCTTTCATAATTTTTTGCACATTTCTCTTGCTTGCTAGATTCATGGATGGATGGATATGAAATTCACAGCAACTTGATTTTCTTTTATACCATCTTCAAACTTAGAAACATTCTATAAGGTTAGCTATACAATTTCAATTTACAAATTCAAATTAGGTTGGCTACTCAACATTCCCAGAGTGGATAAGAATGAGAGAGGATCAATTACATATTTAATTTAGGACTCAAACAACATCTTGGATCAATCACACACTTCCTCAATTCAATGCAAAAACTTAATGTAATGTGTAGAAACCAGGTCGGCCAAACCTAATGAAAACATCGATGACCTTTGAATTACATGCATCTCCAGAAAGATGATAACATGTGGATCACTCAACATGCTTCACCAAATATTTTAACATCTCTGAGAATACCTTAGGTACATATACAGTAGCTATAGAAAACTTCATCCACATAAAACTCTTCAACAATCCAACTGAACCAACCAGCAAAATACGAGAGCTTTGGAGTAGGTCTTCTGGAGTGCCAAATATGAAGAATGTTTACCATAATACATAAACCATCAAGATGAATCATTCCCCGGATTTGCAAGATCTGAAACCAAAAACTACAAGACTGCAAAGCAAAAACATTTCTCCCAATCCACACACAAATAGTTCTGCCAAACCAATTCACACTCCGATGAACATAACTTTCACTCTTCATCAAACCAGAAGCTAAAAAGTAGAATATATTATCCATTGAAGCTAATAAACATAACTATAAATCTGCATAGGTATAGGATCAATAGAAAATAAATACAAAGCACAATAGTAGAGCATAGTCAGAACACACTTCAACATTGCCTTCATTATGTCTCAAATTTTCTCAAAAGCACTTGGAAAAAACACAACTACAACTTCATAAATATAGCTCCATGTACTCTAAGCACTTCTATAATATTTCAAGTATACAAGTACCATTTTCAATCAACCTGAACTATGTTGACATCAATGAAAAAATTAATAGCAACACCACTAAACACATCCATACTTGCAACAGTGTTGTGTTTGCATCATTTTGTGTTTTGTCATGTATGTTTTTTTGTAATCTCCCTTAACTATATTTATGAACATAAACATGAATATTCGGATAGGTCTAATGAATTAAACAAGAATTTTAGAAACATAGACCACAAATATCACTTGTTATATTAAAAGAGATTTAGAATTACATCCACAAACATGAAATGATAATTACAACTCACAAAGACTGTAAATATTGATCTAGAATGGTACACAGATCCACAACAATCCTATTGACTTCCCTACTAATTCCTTGAAGCTTAGATGCAATCCCAGAATGAGAATGTCCTCAAGAACCAAAGGGATTTCGTCCTCTGATCCTAGTGACCATTGTGTTTTCATCCAATGATCACAACTCTTATGGGTTTTTTCCCATAGAAGTAATTAGAACATAGGTCTTCCAATTTTACAAGAAAATTTCATATTAATTGATTATTCCAGATGAAATATATTCCTAAATTCATATGCTATCACTCTCCCTAGAGGAGCAGGTTGGCCTTGAGCCAAATTGGCACCAAAGCCCATAAATTACATTCTTACACGTTACATTAGGTTGAACCTAAGGCCATTGGTGATTCCTCATTGAGTAATGTGTCACCTTGCAAATCTAACCATAAGACTCTTGGATCCTTTCCTCCTTCCTGGTGCCTCAAGCTTGATGTTTCACAATCTGGAGGTTCCCTATCAATCATCTAGGAGGAGTTGAATGTTGTGAGTCTAGCATAGTCATCTTTTGTCAGTGATATCTTTCTGGTATATGAACCCTTTTTCTATGAGCTTTGGATTTTATGTTTAGGTATCATCATAGATGCTATATTCCAAACTACAAGTCAAAATGTGCCACTATAGAGGAATACAAAGCAATTCCCAAAATCGATCCTGATCTAGTATAGTGAGCTGAGACTTACGACCTATTAAAAATGATAACTTCCATCCTCCTAGCCTAATTCCCATGAGGTCTAGGTAGTGTGTATAGGTATATTTATTAATCTATTTTTTCCTTCCACAAGTTTTGAGGATGTTATGTGATGAAATGCAACAAGATTCTCAGATTCAACTGTTCAACTATTTTTTTGAGAAAAGGGACATGACAAGTCCTCCACTCTCAAGATTTCTTTTCCTCAAGCAATAAAAAATGGGATGTTCTAAATCTCAGATCCCTCCCATGTAACATCTTCAATGGGCATATTATTCCATCAAACAAGATACTTTCTTATACTCTTGTTTCTCAAAGTTTTGACTTTGGTATCAATCATAGCTTCTAGAATGAGAATGAGATTCCCTTCATCATTTAGTGGGGGTAACTCCCTTGAAGGGGTATTATGAAATACAATTTCCTTTATTAGACATGAAACATGGAAAATATTGTGAATTTTACTTCCTATTGAGAGATCCACCTCATATGCAACTTCTCCAACCTTCCTAGTTATCTTGTATGACCCATAGAGCTTAGGCTTGAGATTTTATGATTCACTTTTTTTGACATAAGACTGCCTAGATATGATTGCAATCTTAGAAATACTCCCACCTAAAATGATCTCTCTATGTGCTTCCTATCAACATACATCTTTTGTTAATTTTGAGCCACTTGTAGGTGATTTTTGAGTGATCTCAACATGTCTTGAATTTGGTTCACCAAGTCACTTGCTCTCTAAACTTTACTATTTGTGTGGGTTAATTCTACAAAAGTTAAGGCATCAAATCTATAGATTTATTTGAATGGATACATACAGATGGAAATGTGGTGAGTTGTGTTGTAGTAGTATTCTCTTCGCAGATGAATCCATTTGATCTAGGTGGATTGTTGATTAGTGACATAATTCTTCAAATATTCTTCCAACCATTTATTTACTATCTCAGTCTACCCATTAGTTTTCAAATGATAGCTCATTCTAGGAGTGATCTTTGTGCATGTAAATTGGAACAACTCCTTCAAAAAAGTATTAATAAATTGGCTATCTTTGTCACTGACAATGTTTCTGGGAAACCCATGTAGCCGAAAGATCTCCTTGAAGAATAAATCTAAAACTTACAGAGCCTTGTACATAGTGAATATAAAAAAGAAGTGAGAATATTTTTTCAACCTATCAACAGCATAAATGCAATCATTCCCTTGATCTTTGGGTAGTCTAGTGATAATGTCCATAAAGATACTTTCCGATTTGTGTTTTAGAATGTGGAGTGGTTGTAATAGTCTGAATGGAAACTCTTACTCTCCTTTGTTCCTTTGGCATGTGGTTCACTCCCTTGTTGCACAAGTGGATACCATTCCACCAAAAGATCAAACTATCAATTCCTGATACAACTGCTAGATTTATACAAGATCCAAGATCCACAAGAGGTAGTTAAGACATGTCATGAATCCAAGCACCACGCTACACAACATAAGGAGACCAAGGGTGAAAATCTTGAAATAATCCCCCAGTGCAAGCAAGGGGTTTGAATTTGTGACCTTGGATCTAATACCAATTGTTGTACAAGTGGTTGCCATTTCACCAAAAGATTGTCTTGTCAATGCCCAATACAACCACCATATTTATACAAGATCCAAGATCCACATGAGGCGGTTAAGCCATGCCATGAATGTAACCACCATGCTGCACAACACAAGGAGACCAAGGGTGAAACTCTTGCAACATCCCTTATGTGGGATAGAACATCCTCTTTAAGTCCTTTCTAGGAAAACCTTTATGTAATCTTTCAATAATTCTTGTAGAATCCATATGTCCTACCATGGGTGTATCATGAAAGGCCTCCAATATATTCCTCTTGACCTTGGATCTAGAGGAAAGGTAAACCTTGTTTTTGAAAAGAATCAGACCTTATGTCACCACATATTGTCCATATTTCTTTATCCCTTTCAAAATACTAGTAACAATTGTATCCTCAACATAGTCAATAATGATAGCTTATTTCCAATCTATTGATATGGTGGATACATGTCATAGAGCAAGTCTCCTAGAAAGTGCAAATGCCACTATATTCTTCTTGCCTCTAACATATTTCACTTCAAAATCATATGATTGAAGTTTACTCACACATTTTTGTAGATTGGGGAAATTTTTCAAACTATTGTGATCAAACTTGACCACAAACATTTTCCATACTAGGTATTGTCAAAAATTCTCCATGACGTGCATTATATCCAACATCTCCTTATCATATACTGAGTACCCTCTTTTGCAAGGTTTCAAATTTATACTCTTAAAGGAAATATTAAGATGCACCTTCTAAGAAAGGATGGATCCAATTCCTTCACCAAAGGCATCACATTCTACAACAAATGAAAGTGAGAAATCAAGAGTTATAAGAAGTGGAAAATAACTTGTTACCTCTTTCAATTTTTCAAAGGTTTTTTATTCTTCCTTCATCCATTCAAAGGATCCTTCATTGGTTAGGTTAGTGAGGGGTGCTAAAATTTGATAAAACCCTTTGACAAACCTTTGGTAGTAGCTACATAGTCCAAAGAATCATTTCAATTGAGACAAATTGGTAAGGAATTCCCAATTTAGGAAAGCTTGGATCTTTGTTGATCAAACTAAACTCCTTTGGCACTAAGGACATTCCCTTGATATAATATATTTATCAACCCAAACTCATATTTGGACATTTTTGCAAAGAGAGTGTTGTTCTAGTGTCCCTAGAACTATGTCTAGGTGCTTCAAATGTTCTTCCCATGTCCTAATACAAATCAAAATATCATCAAAAAAAATTAACACAAACTTCCACATATTATTATCGAAGACACGATTCATGCACGATTGGAAGGTTTCTGAAGCATTAGTGAGGGCAAAAGGCATGACTAAAAAATTAAAATTTGCATAGTACCATTGGAAAGTAGTCTTTTGAACGTCTTCTTCTCTCATGTGGGTCTGATGGTATCTGGACGTCAAGTCAATATTTGAGAAGTATACAACACCATGTATCTCATCAATCAATCCGTCTATCCACAATATTGGGTATCTATTCTTTATGGTCTTCGTATTCAATTTTCTGTAGTCAATACACATCCACATAGTGTCATCCTTCTTTTTCACTAGCACCATAGAAGATGCAAAGGGACTGGAACTCAGTCTAATGTATCCCACACATAGAAGTTCCCTGATTTATTTCTCTATATCCTCCTTATACATCCTGGGATGGTGGTAAGGGGTTGTCATTATTGTATTGGATCCGGTTTCAAGTTCTATGGTGTGTTGGAAAACGCTATCTAGTGGTAATCTGGTAGATATATCACTGAATACAAAACCATGATTATCCAAGACCTTTTTTATATCAACATGAACTTGACTATTATTATCTTTAGAAGGCTCATTTGAGATTACCAAACAATTGCTAACCCAAGTGACTTGGCTCTGCTAGAATATTTTCTCCATTCTCCTCATTGAGACCACTTATGGAGACCCATTTTCCATCAAATTTAGTACCACATCCTTCCCATCAACTTTGAATTTGATTCCCATAGTTTGTAGAATACTTATCTAATGAATGTAGCTATTGTACAACCAAAATCAAATCAATATCACCTAGACAAATAGCATAGAAATCATCACAAACCTTATGATCTCCAAAGGCTATGTCTAGCTTCTAGATATTCTCCTTGCAAAGAAGATTATACACATCCTCCCCAATGAAATTGAAGCCTTTGAAATCTTCCATATTTAGCCCTCTTCTTTTCACAATCCCCTCATCAATGAAGTTGTGAGTAGCTCCATCAATCAACACAGTCACTCTTTTTCCAAAGATGACTCTTAAAACCTTGAAAAGATGGTATCTATGTGCACAAGTGAGAGTGAGCCCAAGGTCATTCCTTTCTCTTATTTTTCTTCCTCGTGAGGTGGGTCTTCTGGATCATGGAACTCCTCTGATCCATTTGATTTTTAATCCTTATTAGAAGTTTCATAAATGAAGTTGTGAGTAGCTCCATCAATCAACAATATCACTCTTTGTCCAATGAGGACTCTTGAAACCTTATGTGCACAAGTGAGAGTGAGCCCAAGGTGATGCCTTTCTCTTATTTTTCTTCCTCATGACATGGGTCTTCTAGATCATGGAGCTCCTCTTATTCATTTGATATTGAATCCTTATTAGAAGTGAATTATATATAGTGAACTTGCTCCTTACCTAGGCATTTATGTCTTGAAACCCATGGCTCCCTACATGAAAAACAAAGGTTCTTCCTCTAGAGCTTATTCCTTTCTTCATTATCCAACCTCTTAGTGGGTATCAATGGCACATTCTGTTGTATCAGTGCATGAAAACCTTTCTTTTGAAGACCACCTTTTTGGTTTCCAAGAGTAGTAACTTTGGGTTGATGTACCAAAGTTTTCTTGGGAATGGAGGGTTCAAGTTGAAAATTCCTTCTAATAGCCTCCTATAATGTTCATGGTGCATAAGCCTTGAAAAACCCCTTCAAGGGCTCCTCAAATCCTTCCAAGAAAAATAGATAATTCTCTTTTCTGATATATGTTAGGGACCATAATGAAAATCTTTTGGAATTCTTATGAATACTCATTGATTGTGGTTAATTATTTGATCTTGGAAAGCTCCTTGGAATACTCTTCTTCATCTCTAATCTCAAACCTTTTAAGAACCTTTTGACTAAAATATTCAAAAGTACTTACCTGATCAAGGCCTTGTGTAATTTGTTAGAAACCAAGATCAGACGTGCAAACCTAAAAACCTTCCACATAAGAGAAAAACAATGAAAAAGCAGAGCTTTGCATGAAATGTGCAAATTGATATTATTCAAGAATTCAAAAATTACAATAAGAGAATTGCTTTTTAAAAGCAATGTATGTAACCCTAATGTTGAGCTAAAACAACTCAACTAAATAAAGCTTACTTATTAATTAAGTAAACTAATTATTACCTAAGAAAAACCTAAGTAAATTTATGCAAGTGTAATTAAATATTAATTACACTAACACCTCCCCATAAGTGCAACTTAGGGAGACTAAATAAGCATGCACCTAAAACTAAGATGAATGCAAGAAAGCATGAATGGGTCCTGACAACAAGGCCTAATCAGGTACCCATATACAAATACAATAATGAGGTAGAGAAGGAAAAGCTAGTGGGACAAACCCCCCTACAATGAGATAATGACTGCAAAGAAGCACTAGAAGAACACTGTAGAGTAACACTGAAACCGCAATCTAGAAAGCAAGGAAAGATAATTCTGTCTACAAGAAACCATATGGGAATCATAATAATGCAATAGCAGACTCGATGCCATGGAACGCTCGAAAACTCCAAACTAGAACAACCCTAGAATCCATGAAGCAACAGTAGATGATATTAATGATGTATTACTGAATACAAATTACAAAGATGCAAGTTGCACCATCCCAATTGCTAAAACATCCAAGTAATCTCCAAACAACCCATCGGGCCAAATATGGACTAAGTGATCAACCTGGGATAGATACATAAAAAGTGCATGGATAGCAATGTAGAGCTCCTCAATACCTTTCCAACTCCGCAAAGATAGCAAAAATCGGACATCGTGGCAAAAAGTTATGAGCTCGAAAGCATAAAATGTACATTTGACTTCAAATAGTAGTAAATGCATCTAAACAGAAAAATACTAAGAAATAAACTACACCAAATGAAAGTACTCAGAACCAGCTTTCTAGTGATATCTCATTTGCCCAATTTCGATACCGTATGCTCAAGTTATGCCAAAAAGAAAAAAACTGCTCCTTTAGAGCAAACTAGGGTTAGGAGGGGACAAAGAGTGTCGTACAGACACTGACGTCAATGGTTCACGAGCCTAAAATTGACGGCCATTTGGCCATTGCTGCAAAAAAATTGGCCTCCTGCAAAAAAAAAATCGGTAGGAACCCTTGGTCGCCATATGACCACGCGATGTGGGCTGGATTTCTAGCTAGGGGCTAGGCGCGAGGGGCTTGGTCCCGAATAGGACCGCACTCTATGCAAAGGGGGCCTGGCGAGGGTAGATGAGTTGATCGGCAGCTGGCGGGTGGTGTTGCTGGCCGGAGCGGCGGGTGAGTGGCCACCTAGTGGCCGCCTGTCGGCGGCATCCATTAAAACTGGCAGCGCAAAACCTAATGCTCGAATGTGAGTTTTTTCATGATTTTTGAGAATTTCTGCCTCATGATGCATGCTAGGGAGGCCGTACGACCTCTCTGGCAATTTTTTTTTGCCTTTCGGATCCACTTCACCAAAATTGATGAAACGAAGGGTGATCTTAGGGTTTTGGGGTGCTACGAATGCGATGGTAGTGTCCATTTTTCTCCAAGATGCTCCAAAAAATAGCCTACCTTCAGAGCTTGCAAAAAAATCACTGAGCTTGAAACCCTCACAGATTTCTTCAACAATGATGAAAATCAAAAAAATAGGAGTCATTCCTGACTTTTTCTAGCGCTCTGAATCCAATGATCAAGGCCAATCTGATCGAAGACACTGCATAAATAAACTCAAGGCATGATACCCTCGAGGAACCCCGAACAAACTCTGCATTGAATTTCTCCAGAATTTGAGAAGGGGCTGGATGTCAAGGCTCTGATACCATGTTAGAAACCAAGATCAGACATGCAAACCTAAACACCTTCCACAGAAGAGAAAAAACAATGAAAAAGCAGATCTTTGCATGAAATGTGCAAATTCATATTATTCAAGAATTCATAAATTACAATAAGAGAATTGCTTTATAAAAGCAATGTATGCAACCCTAATGTTGACCTAAAACAACTCAACTAAATAAAGCTTACTTATTAATTAAGTAAACTAATTATTACCTAAGAAAAACCTAAGTAAAGTTATGCAAGTGTAATTAAATATTAATTACACTAACATAATTATGCCTTGATACCACCATTCATAAGAATTCCCTTGAAGATGTAGGATTGCAAGTTGAATAGCATCTTTTTCCTTCATTAGATTGAGGGGGAAATAGGTTTACGATTTTTGCAACCAAGCCCTAGCTGAGATTCTTTCACTTCCATCAAAATTAGGGGCTGAAAGTTTATGGATTTTTCTCTTGAGCTCCCCTCCATTCTTCTCTTGTTCTCTCCTCTTTTTTTCATTTTCATGAATCTCTATAAATTTCTCAAATGGAACAAATGCTTTAAATGCATCAGATTTTTTCACATAATCCTCATACCATTTTGCAACCATTGGAATTGGGGACCTCTTAGTTGAGATAATAGGGGTAGCTTCTTCTTCTTCTTCATTATTCGTTAGGAATATGACTTTATTTTTCTTTGAGTTGTGCACTAATTTCTTCCAACTAGAGGTGCTTTCTTTTGCTCTATTATCTTCTGCACACTTCTTATTTTTTCGTGACTACATGTTTTCCATGATCATTGATAGTTTGTCTAAAGTTGCACATAATTTTTCTCTCTCCTCCGCATCTTTTAACTTTTGAATTCCTTAATTAGACATGATTTTCTCTTCTAAATCTAGACTTTCCGCAAGGGGCATCTTTTACTCCTACCTAAGGTATTTTATTGCTCTACCACTTGGAATCAACAATCATTATAAAACCCTACAAGCTAGAAAAATAATGCTTTGATACCAAATTATAATGTCCCTTAATTATATTTATCAACATAAGTAGGAAAATGCAAATAGATCTAATGAAAAAGAAAAATTGTAGAAACATAGACCATATAGATCACTTGTTATATTGAACGAGATTCAAAATTACATCCACACACATGAAATGATAATTAAAACTCACAAAGACTATAAATAGTCATTTGGTATGGTGCACACAGATCCAAACCGATCCTACTGGCCTCCCTACTAATTCCATGAAGCTCAGATGCAATCCATAAATGAGAATTCCCTCAAGAACAAAAGGGGTTTCATCCTATGATCCTAGTGATAATTGGGTTTTTGTCCGATGATCACAACTCTTATGGGTTTACATCCATAAAAGTAATTAGAACATAGGTGTCCCAATTTTAAAAGAAAATTTCATAATAATCTATGCTTCCACATGAACTATCTTCCTAGATTTATATTCTATCACTCTCCTTAAAGGAGAAAGTAAACCTTGAGCGAAATTGGAGAAGCTTAGAAATTACGTTCCCGCATGTTACATTAGGTCAGACCTAAGGCAACTAGTGATGACTCATCAAGTAATGTTTCATCTTGCAGATCTAACCATGAGACTCTTGGATCCTTTCCTCCTTTTTGGTTGCTCGAGATTGACACTACACAATCCAAAGGTGCCCCATCAATCACACCTAAGGAGTTGGTTGTTGTGAGTCCAACACAATCATCTTCTCCCAATGGTATATTTTTGATATACAAACCCTTTTTCATTAGCTTTGGATATGATGTGCAAGTGTCATTGTAGATTATGTCCCAAACTGTAAGTTAGAATGTGCCCTTGTGGAGGAATATGGAGGAATTCCCAGAATTGGTCCTACTATGCTATAATCAATTGAGATTGGCGACCTCCTAATAATGATAACTTCCATCCTCCTATCTTAATTCCCATGAGGTATGACAAGTGTGTATAGGTATTATCTCTATTAATAACTTATTCTCTTTGATAAGATAGGAGGATGTTCTATGATGAAATGTGGCAGGATTCCTAGATTCTACCCTTTAGCTAGTTTTCTGAGAAAAGGGACATGACATTTGTGTTGTCATGTTATATTTTATACATGTTTTTTCCTTTGTCCTTATGTTGGTTTGTCATGGGATCTTGAATCTTGGGGGCTTGTGTGCTTCCCTGTAGATTCATTGTCATCCCATCTCTTCAATATCTAGACAATTAAACCCCTCTTGACATATTCTTACTTTCCTGTGAGTCTAAGAATTAGTTCATACTCTCACTAGAGTGGGGGTGAAATGTAGTGTAATAAATTATCTTGCTTGACAATTTCACACTAGATTTTTCTCCCTCATATGCACGTTTGGACCTTATTATGCTCCTAATTTATTAAATTATGCATTTTGTGTCCCATTTTATCATTGATCAAAAAATCAAATGTGAAAGACCATACTATGCATTTAATATTTTTCCCTTGAGACTTTGGATCTTAAAAAAAGTGGGATCTTGTTTAGGGTACCTGATGCCCTAGACCTCTTAAAATGGCCCCAAATTTAAATATGTTGGTGTCAGTAATTTATTATTTAAAACTCAAATTTTAATTATCAACAATCAAGAATTAATGTGGTGTAGTCACGGTAGGAGGGCCCTCAAAGAGAACAGTTTGGACCATGCAACAAGAGTCACACAACGAAAGCAACACAAAATATGGATGAAATGAAAATTAAAAATTTCTTGTTATCAGAAACTTCAATTACATATAGTCGGCCACATCCAAGCTTATAGATTTGGCTCAAAGGCCTAATACAACATGCTCAAAATACAATATTCATTTATGCTCCTTAATGTGAGCTGAAATATTACATATCCAATCTCAAATCTTCTTAATCTACTTCCTAATAATCAGTTACAATGATTTATATCACATCTAGGGGTCTAGAATCATCCACGTCGGCCAAGATCATTACACTCTTCATTGAAGAAAATGTAATGTTCATGAAATAGGTCGGCCTTCAATTTGAATTTCTCCTCGGTGGGTGCATAAGATGAAGTGTGGACCTAAAATTAAGGTTGGGGACACTCCATGAAAAAATTTGAATCACACCTCAAGGATATGAAAGCTACGGGAAAAATCCACAAGAGATCAAACTAGTAATTAGGCTTGAAACTATTCTGGTGTCAGCTCAAGAAACTGTCACTTAATTTGAAAGTGATAACTTGCTGAAAAAATATCCAATCGTGTTCAAATCTTGGAATAAGGAAAATGAACACGTCCACAATGAAAATATAAATCCGTAGGATCTGGTGAGAAAATATGAAGATGTACCAAATATTCCAACTTGAACAAGAACAAGAATTGAGCAAGAACAAAAATGAATGAAAATATTTTTGGTTGATGCAGGATTGCAAAGAACCAAGGATGCTCCTTGATTAGACATCCAGGGTTATCTGAAAAGTGAGTCCCTCACTTTGCTGGGGCTAAATGAAAAATGATACGGTCTACCTCAGCCTAAGAAATCCAAGAACAATCATCCACTGGTCTTCCTTTCCACTTCACAAGATACTCTTTATACTGTCTTCCATGCGTTTTACTACCATCTTTGACATCCAAAATCTCTTCTATATCATTTGATTATTGTTTAGGAATTTGTTTCTCCAATTGTGCTTTACTGTCTTCACTAAATTTTGCTTCATGGTACTAATGCAGATCTGCAATGTTGAATATAGGTGATATACCCATGTCATCAGGTAACTCTACTTCATATGTAATTCTTGAATCAAATTTCTTCAAAATATTACATGGTCCAAACTTCCTCATCTTGAGCTTATTGTATGTGCCAACTGAAAACATTTCCTTCCTCAAGTACACCATCACTTCATCTCCAACCTTAAAATCCTTGTCTCCTCTTTTCATCTACTTGCTCCTTATACTTCTAGTTCATATCTTCCAATTCTTGCTTTACTTGAGTATGCACTTTCTTCATATGTTCTGCAAATTCCTCTGCTTCTGCACTCCTTTTATCTTCCTTACTAATGTCTCGCAACTTTGATATACCTTTGGATGAACTCCAGTAACAATCTCAAAAGGTTTCTTTATGGTACTCTTGTTCATTGAATTATTGTAAGAAAACTCTGCTTGTGCAAGGACTAAATCCCAACTTCTGGTCTTCTTCCCAACCAAACATCTCAGCAAAATCCCCAAACTCATGTTTACTACCTTTGTCTTTCCATCAGTTTGTGGGTGAAATGTAGAACTGAACTTTAAATCTATCTTTAACTTCTTCCAAAGTGTCCTCCAAAAGTAGCCAACAAACTTTGTATCTCTGTCTGAAACAATGCTCCTAGGTAATCCATGCAATCTGACTACTTCCTTGAAAAACAAGTCTGCTACATTTACTGCATCTAATGTCTTCTTACAAGGTATGAAATGTGCCATTTTGGAAAACCTATCCACCACCACAAATATGAAATCATTATCTCTTTGTGTCTTCGACAAACCAAGTATGAAATCCATGCTGATATCCTCCCAAGGTCTCTTCGAAATTGTCAAAGGTTTATACAATCCATTATTCTAACCACTCCCTTTTGCATCTTGACGAACTCTGCAACTCTGCACAAATTTCCTAATATACTTATGAATCTATGGCCAAAATTAATTCTCACTTACCAATGCTACTGTCTTATCAATTCCCAAGTGTCCTACCAATCCCCCACAATGTTTTTCTTTCACCAAACTATCCCTCTTTGAACTTCAGGGTATACACAACTGATTCCATCTGAACAATATATCCTACTGAATGAAATAATCCAATCACTGACTCCTATCCTCCAAGACTGGCTCTTTACAAGCTCTCCAAGGTTCTACAAAATATGGGTCTTCCTCATACGAGTTCTTCAATTCATCAAAACCTAATACCTCCACTCTCATATCTACCAATAAATTCCTTCTCCTACTCAAAGCATCAATGACTCTATTTGACTTTCCACTCCTATGTTTCAAAACAAAAGTATAACTCTGCAAGAATTCCACCCATCTCATGTGTCTCTGATTCAACTTATCTTGACTATTCAAATATTGCAAAGCCTAATGATCTATATACAACACAAACTCCTTAGGCAACAAGTGATTTCTCCATTTCTTCAAAGCTTGAACTATGGCATAAAACTCTTGGTCATACAGTTAATACCTTTTCCTAGCATCATTCAATTCTCATTGAAATAAGCTACTAGTCTTTCTTCTTGACTCAATACTGCTCCAATTGCATTTCCACTTGCATCACAGTCTACTTGAAATACCTTATTTAAGTCTAGTAAAGCCAACATAGGCTGCCCAGTCACCTTCTCTTTCAACAACTCAAAACTTCGGCCTACTTCAGATGTCCACCTAAAATATTTCTTGTCTCATCTCATTGTTTTTGTCATAGGACCACAAATAGAACTAAAATTCCTAACGAAATTTTGGTAGAAACTTGCCAATCCATGAAATGATCTTACCTCTCCAATGCTTTCAGGTGTAGGCCAATCAACAATTTCTCTTACCTTTTAAGGATCCATCTCCGATCCATTTATAGATATCACAAATCCCAGATATACCAATTCTCCCTTCATGAAACTACACTTCTTGATGTTTATCAACAACTGCTCTTCTCTCAACCTCTACAAAACTTGTCTTATATGCAACAAATGTTCTTCTCTAGTGTTACTAAAAATCAAGATGTCATCCAAATAGACAATCACAAACTTACCCAAGAATTTTTTCAATACCTCATTCATCAACCTCATGAAAGTACTCGGTGCATTTGTTAGTCCAAAATGCATCACCAACCACTCATACAATCCTTAATTTGTCTTGAATATTGTCTTCTACTCATCCCCTTCTCTGATTTTGATCTAATGATATCTAGTCTCTTAAAATCTATCTTTGTAAAGTATTTATCTCTACTCAATGTCATCCATATGAGGCAAAGGAAATCTATACTTCACTGTAATTTTGTTTATGGCTCTAGAGTCTGTACACATCCTCCATTCTCCATCCTTCTTAGGTCCTAGCAAAACAAGTACTGCACAAGGACTTAAGCTTTCTCTAATCAAACCCTTCCTCAATAGCTCTTGCACTTGTCTATTCAATTCTTCATTTTTTTTTAGTGTCATCCGATGTGATGCTTTATTAGGAAAAATAGCTCCAGGAATTAGTTACATTCTCTGAAATGATAGCTTCATATTCTTCCAGCCACTCCCTTATCTCCTCTAGTTGTTCTTCTACATATTTCAAGTCTTCAACCTTCTTAGGAACTAGGGAATAACACATGCTCTCATGTCTCAATCCATCCAAAAATCTCCTACCATCAACCAAACAAATTCTAGCATTTGTACAAACCCCAACTTTAGAATGTCCTCCAATGGTAACAAATTATGCTTCATCCCATTTGCAATAATGGTATATATGTTCTTCTTTCCATCATAAATAGCTTGTCTATCATACTACCAAGGCCTTCCCAAAAAAATATGGCATACATCCATAGGCATGATATCACACAAAACTTCATCATGATAATTTCCTATCTTCAATTTCACCAAACATTGCTCACTTACCAATATCTTATGCTTATCTTGAATCCATTCTATTTGATAAGGCTTCAGGTGTTTCAATCTTTCCAGCTTTAATTTGTTCACCATTTCTTTAGAAACTAGGTTCTCGGAGCTTCCACTATCAATAATCACTCTTCAACATTTACCAGCTACCTTGCATCTGGTTCAAAACAAATTCTTTCTCTACAGCAGTTCTTGCTCCATCTCAATTTGACACAATACTCTTTTGTTCACGAACACTTCTCCCTCTTCCAGTTTATTAGATATTCCAACATGATCCTCTTAAACAAAGGTTGATCTTCTAATATTCTCTATCTTTCTACTTGTTTCTCCCTTATTACACTCAAATTCTCTATGTCCTTCTCCACCACACTTAAAACAAGTTCCTCTTAATACTCTTTTCTCCTATCCTCTATCATCTTTTCTATAATCCTTATTCTGGTAACCACCATATCCTCCTCTCTGGTAAGAGTTTCCATCATCTCTATGGTATGAATTATCATTCTTACTAAATTCTTTATCTTTATTTTGATCTTCAAAAGATTCTCTTCCTCCTCCTGTAAAAATTATTCCTCTCTAAAATCTTCCACCTCTTCCTCTTTGTCTCTTCTCATGTCTTTTATTCATCTTCTCTTCTACTTTTAGGGAACATTGATATGCCTCCTCCACACTTACCAACTTAATCAAACCAATCTCATCCTTTATAAACAACTTCAAACCATTCACATATCTAGCTACTTGCTTTGTCTCATCCTCTGAATTTCTGAGTTTGATATTCAACTTGTAGAACTCCTCAGTATACTCTATCACACTTGACTCCTTCTACTTTAAATTCGACAACTTTCAAAACAAACTGATCTAATAGTTTGCAGGCATAAACTTTGTCTTTAACTTATTCACCATCTGATCCCATTAATTTATCTTTTCCTTTCCTCTTCTTTTCCTATCTATCTGCAAATGTTCCCACCAAAGGGATGCATGTCCTTTCAACTTTGTACAAGAAAATTTCACCTTCTTGTCTTCAGAGGTACCTTCAAAATCAAAATACTTTTCCATCTCCATTATCCAATCAAGCAATTCATCTGAATCCAACTTACCACTATAATCTGGTGGATTGAAATATTGTTTAGTATTTACTCTAGTTAGGGCTCTTATGAACCTCTCTTCTCCCCAATCAAGACCAGGTTGATCTTCTCTTTCTATTTCTTCCTATTATTCTACCTCTTCATCACTCACATCATCAACTAAACGACCTCTTCTCTGGGCCATTTCGACTACTTCTAATCTAGCAGTAATTCCTCTCAACATATGCATTATAGTTGGGTCTACATTTCCACATGCTCCATTTCCTCTACCATTCCTTCTTCATGCCATCTTTACACAAGTCCTTTGTAGCTGCAGGTTGGATCCTCAGTCTGCCACAACACAAAAAATATTCAACAGGACTTCACAAACTCTGATGATCTTCCACAGAAGAATCTCTCTCGTGCAGTCACGACAAGAGGGTCCTCAAAGAGAATAGTCTAGACCATGCAACAAGAGTCACACAATGAAATCAACACAAAATATGGAGGAAAAGGAAGATTAAAACTTTGTTATTATCGAAAACTTCAATTACATATAGTCGGCCACATCCGAGCTTATAGATTTGGCTCACAAGCCTGATACAACATGCTCAAAATACAATATTCCTTTATGCTCCTTAATTTAAGCTGAAATCTTACATATCCAATCTCAAATATTCTTAATCTACTTCCTAATGATTGGTTACAATGATTTATATCACATCCAGGGGTCTAGGATCATCCACGTCAGCCAAGATCATTACAATCTTCGATGAAGAAAATGTAACGTGCATGAAATAGGTTGGCCTTCAATTGGAATTTCTCCTCGGTGGGTGCATAAGATGAAGTGTGGACCTAAAATTAAGGTTGGGGACACTCCATGAAAAAATTCAAATCACACCTCAAGGATCCGCAAGCTACAGGAAAGATCTACAAGAGATCAAACTAGCCGTTAGGCTTGAAACTATTCTGGTGTCGACTCAAGAAACTGTCACTTAATCTGAAAGCGATAACTTGCCGAAAAAAGATCCAATCATGCTGAAATCTTGGAATAAGGAAAATAAACATGTCCACGATAAAAATATAGATCCACAAGATCTAGTGATAAAATATGAAGATGTACTGAATCTGCCAACTTAAACAAGAACAAGAACAAAACTGAATGAAAATATTTTTGGTTGATGCAGGATTGCAAAGAAACAAGGATGCTCCTGCATCATAATGTTTAAGAAATTAGAAGAATTGCATATAAATGCATAATATTTTCACAATTTTAAAAGAGGAGAAAGGTATTGGAAAATATATTGAGAAAATAAAGAATCCTAAAATTAGTCAAGAGCAGAATTTGTAAAATAATTGTAGCCTTTCAGCATTAAATCATCATTCCAAGTTTTATGTGAGTTTATTCATGTTTATGCATGAATTTTGTTTTTGAGTACTAATTCTTGTAGGTATTCAAATAAAATCAAGTCAAATTACAAGTAATCCTTGAAGGTGATGAGCTTGACTTCAGTCCATCAAGGTGATTAGATCTAAGTAATGAGTTGCAACAAATTGCTAGTTCACTACTTGTTTATTATTTAGCCTCTATCCCTCATGTTACAACCCGAGCAATATTACCTATTTACTATTACCTTGTTTGGTTAAATTACTTGAATAAATGAATGTGTTTTATGGATCTTTAGATGAATGTGTTTTATGAATCTTTTTATGAATATGTTTATGAGTTTTGAATGGAAATATGATGAATGAGTGATTGATGCAATTTGATATTGTATAATGATTCTAACTATGCAATGTATGATGCATATGATTACGTTCTATTCGGCCAACTACTATTATGATGTGGCAGATTGAGTGCAGGAATAGGTTCAAACCTCCATGAGAGGGAAAGTATCACTCAAGAGAAGAACTTGGTCTGGTAACCCTTAATGAGCCTAACTAATCATTCACGCACTCACACCCTAGTTGGTCTTAGTGAGTCAAGTTAGTTTTGGGAAAAGGTAAGTAATCTATGGTTTAGATGTGAACGTTGTGATTGAGGAATATTAATAAATCTTAATGTCATGTGAAAGTCTTTCCTTGTGTGTGTATTGTGGTATCTATGTGATTTATGCATAAAATGTATATATATGTATTTGTACATGTCTACGGTAGACTCATACATATGAGTGAATACGTACATGAGTATACATAGGTAGACATACCATGCATGCTCATGGACAGATTACCCATATGCATGGGAATACCAATTGGACTAAAGATGACATGTATATATATGTATATATACATATTCTGTGTATATATCGATCGATGGTTATGATTATGAGTGTTTTTATAAGAATATTGAAAATTGTATTATGTATATGTATATATAATAAAATATATATTAATATATATCTATAAAGGAATATAGTCACATATATGTTAATATATATATACGTAATAATATTATTTATGTATTTATATGTATGATTAATGTTCAACAATTAAATGCATTTGATAAACTTTATGAGTTATATATTAATATATATTGATATAAATATATATGTATATATATTCTAAAATATTTATATACATATATAATATATATATATATATATTGAGAGCATATGTGATATAGCATTATTTTAAAGTGAAGTGCATAAATGATAAACCACATAAACTAGGCGTAGCCTTTGGTAATATCCCTGCTAGTGCATAAAGTGATTTGAAGACAAATTCAACCAAAAAAAAGCACATATGAGTATGCTATTGTGTAAAGCATTAAAGGGAAGCTAAAACAGTTTATAAATGTTTGAAGTCAAGCTAGTGCTAGAATATGTGGCACCAACTTTGGAAGGTGGTGCCAATCTATAGAGTATACAATGCTTATGAAGTAAGTTGAGTTCACATAAGCCTAATATTAGTTTGTGAGGCTCAGTCAAGTGGAAACTTGGCATCAATATGTGAAGGAATTTGAAATAGGAAACTTGTTTATGAGCTTTTTGTTCATTTGACTCAGTAAATGAGTCTTCTTGTCCCTTATAATAAGTCTACTGATTGCTATGTGTTGCAGACCTATGAGTTAGACTGATGAGTCATTGCATGAGGATAGAGAGGTGGAATAAATATTATCTTTATTCTAGCCTTCGGTTGCTAACAATTTAGTATAAATAGAGGTGCTCATTCTGCCAATTGCTACACTTGTCATTCTAATTATCTTGATGTTATTTTGCTATTATTTTTGAGTTAGTAAGTTGAGAGCTTGTGAGTTGAGAGTTATTTTTCTATTACATATTTATGAATATTGTAAGAGTTATTGAAAAGTGAGAAGAGGGTAATTTAATGGATCTTGAAGGAGGTATCAAGCAAGCTTGAGGAGTTGAACTAGGAAGAAGTTTAATCAATTGGAGCATTATATAAGCATGCTAGTTTATAAAACTTTGTTGTTGATGTTGGAAAGGAAAATTAGATTGTTACTATGTTGGAAAAGAGTACTTTTGAATATGTTGTGGTGTTTGTTTGTGATTGCATGTTAGTTGGTTATGCATTGTGTTGTATAAACTATCTTAATAGTTATGTCTATATGAACCCTATATATGGGAGTTTGTATGTGTGCAACATATTTATACTATGCACAGATGTCATCACTATATGTAGGATGTCTAAACTAAACGTATGTAGCAAAGAGTAAGAATTTGCTAGAATCACCTTGGTAGTAAAATTCACTTTGTTTATGAGATGTTATGTGGATTATTCCTAGGATTTATTTGATCCATGGGAAAGGGGGTAACCTAGGTATAGAGTATGACTGGTCATTAATCCAAATTAAGCTAGGAAGGTGTGTGAATAAGAGACATCCGCACTAAGTTCTGGGTAATGAATGCTTTGGCGAAAGTAGTGTAAGTAGCCACTATTTACACTGTTAGTTTCATTGTGGTCTGTGATTACATACTAGGTCGGGATGTACATACACGAAGGGGGTTAGCCATTGTATGTCAATTATAGAAACATATAGGACACAACACCAAGCTCAAAAAAAGGCTATTGTTATGAGGTTGCCAAACCAATCTCTTCGTTGAAAGGTAAGGCCATCTTACTAGTTAGGTAGATGTGTGAGGACCACGGTAAGTTCATGGTTGGTAGAAAAGTACTTGAGTGATACTTCTCCTCATCAATTGGTGGTCAAGGTTTGAGGGGGACTTCTTGGACCATTTGTACTTTATATATTTTGTATGCTTGTTTAAGTTATGTGTGTATCTCTTATCCATGTTTATGGGAATTATAAATATGAAATTTCATATGGAAATTATGTATCATCATTATTTAAATTAATGAAAGGAATTCTTTTGTATGTAATGGGAAAGTTTGAAATATGTTTCAAATGTGCATTTATTATTCAAAGGAAAATAAAGTTTTTATTGCTCTTAAAAGTTAGATGCATAAACTATTTACTTGTGGGTAAAACATAGAAAATTCTACTATGTAGAACAATGGGCATGTTACACATGGTATCAGAGCTACCAGATTCAGCTCTAGAACCTATGTGCTCACTATATTTCCAAACCAACATTATATGAGTCTAATGTTTAGAAATTCTTGTTCCAGGATTGTGCATCTCAAGATGACTACAAGAAATACAATGATCGAAAATGAGTTCTAGCTATGTGCCGATGAAAAAGGAGCCCTTATTCGAACCATTGATGGAACCAATCAAGACAATTCCATTTTTCTAAGCGATATTGAGACATTCATTCATACCCTTTCGTGAATTAGTCAAGAGAAAAGAAGGATGAGAGAGGCTTCCAACTTCAACCATCTACATTATCTTTCCTCGACTAAGTCAGAATCTTTATCACTTTCTAGGGATATGTCCTCAGAATGTAGTGTAAGTCCAACAATGATATTTAGGGATCCCTATGTTATACCTATGGATGAAATTATTGTAATAGCCTCAAGTGGAAAATTAGAGGAATATGTTCCTAAAAATTATGTGACAGATGATAGGTCTGAGGGGAATTATCCTTATTATGATGGGAATGAGCAAAAATATGAGGGGTATACCCCACATAGCTATGTATTGAAAATTGAATCCAAGGGATATTGTCCCTTAGACTATCTGAATAGTCATTTTATGTAAACTCAAGGATATTGAAATCCTTAATTGAATATTAAATAAAAACATGATTTTGGAAAAAAATGTGTATAAGTTCTTCATGAGATTCTTTATATGAATGGTTTTTCTTTAATTTTTATATAGCATTAAGTAAACTTTCTTAGATCTAATTAAATGAAACCTCCAGGAAAACTATTCTTGGGAAAATGGTTAGGACACGAGCTAACATTAGGGGAAGTTAAGAAGTAGGACAAGGTACTAAGAATGTTGAAGCTAAGTTGGACCACATCTTGTCTATAATGGATGAAACAAGATCAAGGATAGGAAACCTCAAAAAAAAAGTAAGGGGTAAAAAAAGAGTGGAACAAGAAGTCCCAAATAATGATGAGGAAGTTCCTAAAAATGAAGAGGAAGGGGATAATTCTCATGATCACACCCATTCTAGTGAACAAGAGGATGAAGAGTCACATTCAAATTCAGAAGGAACTAAAGGGAAATAGTTGATCAATGATCTATCCTATGACATGAAGAAAATCACACCTCCTAAGTTTAAGGGGAGTGCTACTGGGGATGCGGTTGAAGCATGGCCTACATATATGGAAAAGTACTTTGAGATTATAAATTACTCTAAAGTCACTAAAGTTGAATGGGGAGCTTTATAGTTGGTAGGTGAAGCATACAACTAATGGATGAATAAGAAAATGGAGTTAGGACGCAGTTCCTTGAGACTGACATGGAGCGAATTCGTAGAGATTTTTTAGAAATGGTGGTTACCACAACTCTTCTATGATCAAAAGCTCATAGATTTATAGAATTTGAATCAAGAATATTATTCAGTGAATGAATATTGGGAAAATTTCACCCACATCCTAAGGTATGTACCTATATACCAAAAGGATGAGTGATTTTGAATAAGGAATTTGATTAAGGGAAAATTCCCAAATAGGTGGTGAAGTAGATGTGCACAGTCCTGCAACCATGGACTTGGTGTATGAAAATGCTATTAAGTAGGAATAGAAAGAAGTTTAACTTGGCACAAGATAATCAAGCTCCAAGGAGACCTAATGAAGGGAAAAAAATTCAGAAGCAAGGGGACAAGGGACCCAAAAAAAAGTGGAATGAGCCAAGAAGCGATCAAAGATGAAGCAACGACAACTATAAAAACAACTTTAACAACAACGCTGTTGGAAATACTATTAACTATGGAGGACCTGCAAGGAAGAGGGGACCATTGAGAGGATGCTATACATGTGGGGGAGATCACTTTGCTAATTGGTGTCCTAACAGGTTGATAGAATCTTAGCCACGTGGGAATCCTCTACCTCCACAACAAGTTGCATTCTAGAAAAGAATACATGTTGCAATAGACAACTGGCAAGATGAGTACCAAATTACTCTGGTATAAGTCTTAGGTACTTTTTCTGTCATTCCTATCTCAATTTTAATAGATACTAGTGCCACAAAAATATTCATTTCTCCTAAAATAGCAAGTCAAATTTCTAGAAAGGTTGATTTTATGGAAAAATCCTAGGTTATTGAGTATTCAAACCAGACAAGAGCTATGGTGAGTTAATGTTTATATGAAGCAAGGTTAGAACTTCCAAGTTTCCCAACAAAGGTGAATATGTATGTAGCCCCCTTAGGTTCTTATGTTGTTATCTTACGAATGGAATGGCTACGGAGGCATTGAGCTAAAGTGGACTTCCATACAAAAACTATAGAATGCTTAGATTATATAGGTAACCAAGTGTCTTTGCAAGGAACACCTAGAGAAATGAAACTGTGATAGAGTTCAGCTCTACAAATGCATAGGGTAAAAAAGAAAGGTTGTAAACTCTTCACAGTAAATATGGACAAACTTGAGGAGTATAAATAATTCATCCTTCAAGATGATATGTATTATGAACTTCAAGATTCTCAAGAAGTCGAAGAAGGGGAATTGGTGGAAATAAGGAAATCAGATATGGATAAATATCCTATCCTATGTAAATTTATAGATGTATTTCTAGATGAACTACTTGGATTGTCTCCTAAGAGAGTGTTTGATTGCTCCATTGACATAGTCCCTGGGGTGGAATCTATATCAAAATTACCATATAGGATTACCACAACAAAATTGATGGAGTTAAAGGAACAATTAAAGGAATTATTTTCTAAAGGATTAATAAGACCCAATGTTTCATCCTAGGGAGCACCAATGATCTTTATAAAGAATAAGGATGGAACATTGTTCTTGTGTATTGACTATTGTTTGCTTAAAAAGAAAGGGTAAAGAATGAGTATCTATTTCCACATATTAATGATCTCTTTGATCAGATGCAGGGAGCGACTGTGTTTTCAAAGATTGATATACATTTTGGATATCATCAACTAAGAATCAAGGACAAATATATTTTCAAGACAACTTTCAAAAGTAGATACATACATTACAAGTTCACAGTCCTACCTTTCAGACTCATGAATGTACCAACAACATTCATGAACCTAATGAACAATTATTTAGAGACTGCTTGGATAGGTTTGTGTTGGTTTTCTTGGATGGCATCATAATATACTCCAAGAATGAATAAGAACATCACAAGAATTTGGAGATTGTGCTTCAATGATTGAGATAACATAATTTCTTTAGGAAACTCTTGAAGTGTAACTTCTTCCAAAATGAGGTACAATATCTAGGTCATGTAATTTTGACTGATGGGATTATAGTTGATATTGTGAAGATAAAAGTAGTGCTAGAGTGGTCGATGCCCAAGAATGCACCAAAAGTTAGAAGTTTTATGGGTTTGGCTGGATATTATCATAAGTTTGTTGCAAAATTTTCAAGGATAGCATTTCCTATCACTTCTTTGCAAAGAAAAGGTAAGAATTTTGAGTGGACAAAGAAATGTCAAGTGACATTTGATCTACTCAAATGAAAGTTGCACACGACTCTGATACTGAAGGTACTAGATCCAAATGGTAAATTTATTGTTATTATTGATGCATCATGAGAAGGATTAGAGGGAGTGTTAATGTAGGAGGGGTGAGTCATATCTTATGATTCAAGGGAGATAAATCCCTATAAACAAATTTATGCTTCACATGATTTAGAGTTAGCAATGGTTGTTCATGCGCTATAGATGTGGAGACACTATCTGTTGGGAAAATGCTTTGAGCTCAAGATCGATCACCATGGTCTCAAGTATTTTTTTACTCAACCTAATCTCAATGCAAGAAAAAGAATGTGGTTAGAACTAATATTTGACTATGATTTCAGCATTAGTTATATCAAGGGGAAGGAGAATCAGGTTGTCGATGCTCTAAGTTCAGGGAGGCATATCCAAGGGTGATGAGTTCTATGAACAAGTCAAGTTACCACTCTTGGATAATCTACAAGATTGAAGGTACGAAGGATATCACCTTGACTCTAATGGATTATTAAGGTTTAAAACGAGAATTTATGTACCTAATTCTAGATAATTGAGGAACTTGGTATGGGAAGTTCATAATGCACCATATTTAGGATGTCCTGGTGTCACCAAAATATTGGCTGATGTAAAGCCATTATATTTATGGAAGGGTATGAGAGGGGATGTTGCAAGGTTTGTAGAAAGTTGGTTAGAGTGCCAAAGAGAGAAGGAAGGGCATCATCATTCTACAGGTCTTTTATATCCACATGAATTTATGAAAAGTAAGTGGTAAGTCATTGGCATGGAATTTTTGCAAGGACTACCTATGTTAAGGAATAAGCACAATGCTATTCTAGTAGTGGTGGATAAGCTCACTAAGGTAGCTCACTTTATACTAGGGAATCTAACCGATGGAGCTCTTGTAATAGCTCAAAAGTTTGTTCAAGAGATATTTATATTGCATGGGACTCCTGAGAAGATTATATTTGATAGGGATGTTCATGTGACATCTAGATTTTTGAAAACCCTATTATTTTATGAATAGGAAGATATTTATATTAATAATAAAAATAAAGTTACATATTCACAAAAAATGGATGGGTACTAAGAAGACACACCCTAAGAGTCACATGGGTCAAGCATAAAAAACTAGAAGCATAGTCACTTGGGCCTAGCCCAGAAAACCATAAACGTTACAAAAATATAAATGAAAAAGGCCATTAAGTGGTCAAAGTAGTGACAACAGAGCTAGGAGAGTATCTATCATCCTATTTTTTTACTCCATACTTCAGTGGGGTCTGGAGTGACGTTAGGAGGGCCCCAACCATCATGATCTTATTTCTCTTTATCTTCTTCTTTATCCTTGTCTCGAGGCAAGATTTCCAGAGCCAAATGCATGAAACATTATGCAATGTTCGACCAGCCAGAGCTGCTACTAGGAACATTATTAGAGGGCCACCCAAAGGTGCCACCACTACTCCCTACCACCCCTCCAAAGGGTCAGCCTAGGTCAGCCCATAGAGGAGGAGAACATGACTACTGAGGAGGTTGGGAGACACAATGATGAGGAGCTTGAGAGTGGGGGTGAGTAGAACCAGTTAGTTGTCAGCCTCGTGAAGGTAATTGGTCATTGGAGGAGGTGGGCGAAGAGGGCACCTAAGACATAGTACACAAGTAATTGCCCAAATGGTCCAGAAGAACTTGGAGGTGAGATACCTTAAGTAAAAAAAAATTTCTTGAACTTGAATTTGCAAAAGAAAATTAGAGAAAATAATAGCTTTAGAATACAAAGAAACATTTTATCAATTTGGTTGTGAGCAAATATGCAGGAATTTCTATATTTCCAAATACTAAAGAGGATTTCCACCTTGAAAGTATGCCAAAGTTGGGTATACTTAGTGGCAAGCCTAGGCAAGTCACCTAGTAGAACCATGTTCCAAGAGAATGGCTCTGATTGGAATGGCCGAAAGAAGTCATGAATCCAATTCCAAAACTGTTGGGCTCTGGTACAAAACTAGAAAAGATGCTTAAAAGACTCAGCTTGCCCACAAAATGGGCACTGATGGTCCTGGACCCCAAAGTGAACAAGAAGATACCCTACTGGTAGCTTGCCTTGGAAAAGAATACACCAAGAAAAGTGGGGGAGCTTAGGCTCAACACTTGCAGACCAAAAGAACCATTTTCACCAAATAGACACAAAAGATTGAAGATGCCACTGCTGGTTCAAACTACCAATCATAGGAAAGTGTGACGAAAGCCATAGATAACCAATCCTAGGCTTGTAGTTTTTGAAAGGGGTGCTTGGATACCACTTCCAGTCCTTCCACTAGGGCTTGGTTCCATGAATTCCCACCTTATGAAGCATATCTACTGGAATAGCATTCACTAGACCATCATAAGTATCATGGTATTGGTTTTGAAGTCTGTAATGAGCACACAAAATATTCCCATGACATAATATGCACTATGGGTCTATGGAACATGTGTTGCAAGGTTTGGATACCTTTCTTATGAAATCTTAAAGCCTTAAGCCAAGGTGATTTGGCTAGAGACTAACCATTACTAGAAAAGAGGGGCAACCACTACACATTTTGTTGATTGACTGAAATCCCATCACAAAAACCAAAGCCAGCCCAACATAGCCAAGGATTAATAGCTTCCCAGGCTCTCCAAATTCTTTTGGCCACAAAAGTTCCCACAATTTGGACTAGTTCCTTCTTAACCAGAAGGGCTTGAAATCTAGTCCCCTTCTAGACCGGCCAGTGAATAGGAAAGCCAAAGTAAATGCAATATATAAGGAGAATTTTCCAAGCTTCATCACCATTAAGAGCTCAAATTATCCATTTCACACATAGGGAAATACTTTTTTGTTGAGTGGAGAGCATACCAAGCCCTCTAGAGTCTCTGGGCAGGCAGTAAAACTCCCAAGCTACATGCTGAAACCCTTGATGAGTCTTAGAAGAGGCCCAAAGGAAGTCGTGTAACAACTTTTCAAGCTTAGCATAAGTGGCCTTCGAAGGAGCCCAACAAGAAGAGCAATAGACATGCGTAGCAGCTAAAACTTTAGAACAAACCTTAAATTTCCTAGCCAGAGAGAGAGGCTTGGTAATCTAGTAACCCAACTTTTTCACAATATGAGAGATAATTTCTTGCCAAAACTCCATGGGGGAAGCCTGGAAGACAAAGGGAATTCCCAAAAATTGAAAGACTTCCCCTGGCCTAACCCACTTCCATCCATACTATTGAAACCATTGAGGAGTGGGTAGAATAGAATGCCTGAAGCATAAGGTTTTATGCCATTGAATTGTGGAACCAAAAGCAAGGCAAAAAATCTTAAGGCAATCCAAAGTCACTTTGATATTTTTTTCCTCTTCCAAAAGAGTGAGAAAAGAGATTAAAAAAATGGCCATTAACAAGTAAGCCTATGAATTGGGAAAATAAATGCCTCTAACTCATTGGTGGGAAACAACATTAGCTATAAAATAAGCAAACCCTTGAATAGCAAGCATATAGAGTGAGGGGGCAAGTGAGAAACCCTACTTGATGGAGTGGAACAAGCTAAAGGCAAGGGATTGGCAACCATTAATGGTGATGCAAGCAAAGGTGTATGAAAAAAGCATTTGGACAACTTGAATAAAATTAGGACCAAACCCCAAGGTAGACAACATGGAGAGAATAAAATTCCATTCAATGTGGTCATAGGCTTTAGAAAAGTCAAATTTAAGGAAAATGGCTTTCTCATTAGAGCGCCTGGCCCATTCCATTCCTTTCCACATGATAATCATATTATCCAAAATAAATCTAGATTTAGGGTATGTGCAGGATCATGATGGGCCAAAAAGTGGCAATATGATGGGTATGTGGCTGACGACTTTTTTTTTTTACCTAAAATTGATGAAACGAAAAGGGTTTTCAAAGGAGATTCTCAGCTTTCCACCAATATAAATTATGCTTTACTTTGAATTTAATAAATTATTATTATTCATTTTCTATTGAATTACGACTAAAGTGCTTATTTTTAGGCTGATTGAAAAACATCTATAACTTTCAAATGGTATCATATTTTTTGAATCCAAAACGTGCGTCACATTATATGCTTCACATACTATAAGATTAAAAAAGAAAAAAATGAATTTCATGAAGTTTTGACTAGGTTAAGGTGGTCAGACATACAAGTCTTTATATTTTTTAAAAGTTGTCATAAATTTTTTATAATTAATTATTTACTTGGAAACAAATTATAAAAAAATATGCATCACATCGAGACATGAGTCCTCTACTTATATCTAAAATATTATAAAAAATTCTTATCATTTTAATGTGGTTAGGGTGGTTAGACAGACACCTACTTATTTTTTCCCTGAAATTTAAGTACTACTATATTGAAATTTCAAATTTTCACCAAATAGATATTATTTTTTTTGTAAATAAACCTAGTAATTTAGAAACTACATTCAATTTTCTACAAATTCTATTATTACATATTTTTGAAATAATATAGATAACTTATTCAAATTTTTATGTCAAGATTCCTAACTCTGATTTTTCTGAATTTTTTGCCACTTAAGGGCCTATTTTTTCCATGATGATCCTACACATACCCTTTAATGAAACTAGTTTGTTTCAAGTGCACAATCTGAGGCAAGAGATGACATATTTTCAAGGCAAGGGATTCAAAAATAATTTTGTAGGAAACTTTGAGGAGCATGATAGGCCACCAGTTGCAGATATCCTTGGGATCACCAGACTTAGGTATGAACCTAATATTCCCTTTGTTGATTATGTTTCCAAGGGTTTTAGAATGAAAAGCTTCAAGATAAACTTTATGCAAATCATGTCCAAAACAATCCCAAAGGGCTTTGTAAAATTCACATGGGAAGCCATCAATTCTCCGGGCTTTGTCATTTGCCATGGTGTGAACAACCTCCTTTAGGTCTTCCACTGTCAGCATTTTCTCACAAAAGAATTTATGGGCTAAGATAGCTTGTTTAGCACAAAAACAAGAAAATCTTGGGGAGCTTACTGGCACTTTGATGCATACTCTTGAGTAGTGAACACTTGTTCATAATGCCTAACAAAGGGTTGGAGAATGTCAGGTAGCTTAGAAAGCACAGGTGGGTGCCCACTTTGATTTTTTGATTCTAGAAGATGAGTGTTTGGCATGAAGGGCCAAGAATTATTCTTTAAAGGCACAATCGTTGATTTTAAGCTAGATTCATTTGGCCTAGATTTGCGCACCTATGGCAACATAATTATTCGCAACTTTTTTTTTTTGCTTAATTCTACCACCCTGACTTGCAATGAAGGGGAAAAAGGCCTAGCTGCTAGAGCTTCGGTGGATGAGCAAAGGTTAGCCGTGGTCGCCTCATAAGACTTGCAACAAAATATAGCTAGATAGCGCCCATAAATGTGAAGAAACCTTGTCGTGCGAGTGATGGAATCATTCCACTAGCAATCCACCCTATTTTTGATACTTGGAATGAAATTGAATGTAAGTTTTGCATATCATATAGAAACAGATAGATAGATTGAAATGGTAAACCAAGTGTCAAAGGATCTACTAAGGATGTATTGCATGGATCAGAAATATAAATGGGAAGATTACTTACCATTAGTTGAGTTTGCATATAATAAATCTTATCATTTTGTGATCAAGATGGCTCCATTCGAAGCATTATATGGCAGGAGTGTCACACTCATATAAGCTAGGATAAGCTAGAAGATAGGGTAATCCTTGGGCCAAAGATGTTATCTAAAACAATGAAGAAATTTGGCATTATTAAGAAGACGTTAACAAAAGCTAATGATAGGTAGAAAATTTATGTTGATGCCAAGCAAGTACCCAAAAATTTCTCAATAGGAGAAAAGGTTTTGTTAAGGGTCAAGCATCATAAGATTTCCATCAAGTTTGGAAAGTCATCCAAACTAGCTCTACACTATGTAGGTCCTTTTGAGGTTCTTGAGGAGATCAACCTTGTAGCATATAGGATTGCTTTGCCACTAGCTCTTGCTAGGATGCACAATTTTTTTCATGTCTCATATCTTAAGAAGTATACACTAGGCAATAACCATGTTATTGATTGGAATGCTTTACAAGTACAAGATCCAAGAATGGTAATAATTGAGCCTATCAAGGTACTCAGAACATGTAAATTCCACTTACGTATTAGAGAGTTTTTATAGTGCAAGGTCCAATAGGATTAGTATGCAAAAGATTCTACCACTTGGGAAGACTATAATGAGATGAAGCAAAAGTTCCCACAAGTCTTGCTAGATTTTGAAAACTCTTGGAAATAATGATGTTTTGTAATGTGATGTTTTATGGATGATTTTTGTTTGATATTTTATGTTATATCAATTTCAATACTCAATAAATCATTGAGTATAATGATTTACAAGGTGGGGAATATGTTACACCCTGAGAAATATTACCTATTTACTATTACCTTGTTTGGTTAAATTACTTGAATAAATGAATGTGTTTTATGGATCTTTACATGAATTTGTTTTATAGATCTTTATATTAATATGTTTTATGATTGTTGAATGGAAATATGATAAATGAGTGATTGATGCAATTTGATATTTTATAATGATTCTAACTATGAAATGTATGATACATATGATTACGTTGTGTTTGGATAACTATTGTTAGGATGTGCCAAGTTGAGTGAAGGAACAGGTTCAAACCCTTAACGAGCCTAACTGAGCATTCACACACTCATTCCCTAGTTGGTCTTAGTGAGTCGCGTCATTTTTGGGAAAAGGTAAGTTATCTATGGTTTAGATGTGAATGTTGTGATTGAGAAATGTGAATAAGTCTTGATGTCATGTGAAATTCTTTCCTTCTATGTGTATTGTGGTATCAATTTGATATATGCATAAAATGAATATATATGTCTATGGTAGAATCATACATGTGAGTGAATACATACATGAGTATACGTAGGTAGATGTATCTATGCATGGGAATACCGATTTGACTAAAGATGACATGTATATCTATATGTATATATATATTCCATGTATACATCGGTCAATGTTTATGGTTATGAGTGTTTTTATAAGGATATTGGAAATGGTATTATGTATTTGTATATATATCTATTAATATATATGTATAAAGTAATATAGTCACATATATGTTAATATATATATTTATATATATAATTGTATATATATAGATGTAATACTATTATTATATATTTATACATATGATTATTGTTCAACAATTAAATGTATTTGATACACTTTATGAGTTATATATATTAATATATATTGATATAAATATATATGTATATATATATTCTAAAAGATATATATACATATTTAATACATAGATTGAAAGCATATGTGATAATACTAAGAACATTAAATAGTGTTATATTAAAGTGAAGTGCATAAATGATAAAGTCCATAAACTAGGTGCAACCTTTGGTAATATCCCTTCTGGCGTATAAAGTGACTTAAAGTCTAAGTCAACAAAAACAAAAGAACATATGAGTATGCTGCTATATAAAGCATTTAAAGGGAAGTTAAAATAGTTTTTAACCATTTGAATAAGTCAATATAGTGCTAGAATATGTGATACCAACTTTGGAAGGTGGCACCAATCTATAGAGTATGCAATGCTTAAGAAGATTGCTAAATTCACATAAACCAGGTATTAGTTTGTGAGACTTAGTCAAGTGGAAACTTGGCATCGATATGTGAAGGAATTCAAAAGAGGAAACTTGTTTATGAGCTTGTTGTTCATTTGACTCAGTAAATGAGTCTTGTTTTCCCTTATAAAAAGTTTTCTCAACCATTAAAATGGAGAGGATTGTTATGTGTTGCAAACATGTGAGTTAGACTGATGAGTTGTTGCACGAGGATAAAAAGGTGGGAAAAACATTATCTTGTTTGTAGCCTTTGGTTGCTCATAATTTATTATAAATAGAGTTGCTAATTCTACTAATTTCTACACTTATCATTCTGATTATCTTGATGTTATTTTGTTATGATTTTTGAGTTAGTAAGTTGAGAGCTTTTGATTTGAGAGTTATTTTGCTATTTCATATTTGTGAATACTGTGAGAGTTAGTGAGAAGTTAGAAGAGGGTAATCAAGTGGATCTTGAAGGAGGTATCAAGTAAGCTTGAGGATCTGAACTAGGAAGGAGTTTAATCAATTGGAGCATTACACAATCATGCTAGTTTCTAAACCTTTGTTGTTGATGTTGGAAAGGAAAATTAGATTTGTTACTATGTTGGAAAAGAGTGCTTTTGAATATGTTTTGGTATTTTTTTGTGATTGCATGTTACTTGGTTGTGCATTATGTTGTAAAAAATATTTTAATAGTTATGTTTGTATGTACCCTATATATGGGAGTTTGTATGTATGCAATGTATTTATTTTATACATAGTTATCATTGCTAAATATAGGATTTCTAAACTAAACATATGTAGCAAAGAGTAAGATGTTGCTAGAAACACCTTGGTAGTAAAATTCACTTTGTTTAAGATGCTATGTGGGTTATTCCTGGGATTTTCTTGATCCATGGGAAAGGGGGTAACCTAGGTATAGAGTATGAATGGTAATCAATCCAAATCGAGCTAGGAAGGTGTGTGAATAAGAGATGTCCACTCTAATTTTTGGGTGATGAATAGTTTGGCCAAAGTAATGTAAGTATCCATTGTTTACACTATCAATTTTGTTATGATCTCTGATTACATACTAGGACGGGATGTACATACACACAGGGGGTTAGCCACTGTATGTTAGTTCTAGAAATGTATAGGACACAACACCAAGCTCAAAAAATGCTATTGTTATGAGGTTGCCAAGCCAATCTCTTCATTGAAGGGTAGGACCATCTTATCAATTAGGTAGATGTGTGAGGGACCACAATAAGTTCGTGGTTAGCGAAAAAGTGCTTGAGTGATACTTCTCCTCATCAGTTGGCAGCCAAGATTTGAGGGGGACTTTGTGGACCATTTATATTTTATATATTCTATAAGCTTGTTTAAGCTATGTATGTATCTCGTATCCTTGTCTATGGTAATTTTAAATATGAAATGTCATATGTAAATTATATATCATCATTATTTGAATTAATGAAATGAATTTTTGTATATAATGGAAAATTTTGAAATATGTTTCAAATGTGCATTTATTATTCAAAGGAAAATAATGTTTTTATTGTTGTAAAAGGTTAGATACATAAACTATTCACTTATGTGTAAAACATAGAAAATTTTACCATGTAGAACAATGGGCATGTTACACCTCAAAAGGCATACACTCTCTTTATCATCAATTTTTCCATTGTGGAGGTAGAAATATCAACACGAGTTTTGATTGAGGCAAGCCCCTATATGTCACAACCCTTCCACTTCCTTTATGTATGCAGGTTATAGATCTAAAGAACATTGGAGGAATATTGAAGATAATTTTCTCATTCATGCATCATTAGCCCTACAACTTGACAAGATATGGAAACTATATTATCTCAGTAATGGACAAATATCTGACAATGATACCCGATATGAAGAAGCTGCATACAAAGGACTTGAGGCCTATGAAAGAATATTTAGGTTTCAGATCCCTAGTATAGGGCATCCTAGCACCCTTGACCACCTATATCAATTTCAAATTAAAATCACAGGTGCATCAATGCTTTCCTTTTTCTTTTTTGGAACTTTTTTGTTTGTTTGTTTTCAGTTAGTCATAATTCATCTCAAAATGTTGCATCTGCATAGATTAACTAGTTACATCAAAAATCCAATTCAAAACCCTCAATTAATAGAATTCAGGTCTAAGGGTAGGATATTTAATGGTCAATTATTCATAACTCTTTTGTAGATATGAATTACCTAATGTAATGTTAAGGTGTCCCCACATACACCACACACAAATCTGGAAAAGGCATTGATTCTAGTGGTCAGACTTAGGATCACATTTTCCACCATTACAAAATATTACATTGTTTAATTTTTTCAAGAAAATCTACTTGACAACCAAATCAAAACAAGTTGATATTTTTTGCAAAATATATTTTAGGGAACAAAAAATGTAAAAACCATCAAATTTCAAATGCTTATAAGACATTAAAAAAATAATGTAAGATTATGAATCTATTTAATAATTTTTTACTTGAGTGATGGGACAAATAAATCAAATTAGATCTTATGGAGATATTTCAACAAATCATAAAATTATTGATATGTTTTCCTTCACATTTTGATCCTATTGTGGTCGCTATTGAAAAATATAACGATTTCTCTATTATCAACAAATGAGATTATGAGATCTCTTCAAACTCATAAGAAAATGCATATTGATCAAGATTTTCAACCAAAGATTAATATCTCAAAGAAATATGAAAAATGGTTTACTAGAGTTATTATTGAAAAAAAAAGTTATTATGAACATGATTGATATAAAATCATAAGAAATGTACTATTTTTCTATAGAAAAAGAATAACAAATAACTTATTTTGCATGTGGCATTACAAAAGAAATATCTAAAAATATGTGGATTTTGGATAGTAGTTGGATTAGTTATATGCCAAGCAATAAAAACTTCTTTATAAAAATGGATGAATCTATCAAAACACTAGTACAACTAGAGATTATAAGGAAGTTGACATTATAGAAAAAAGCCATAGTCAATAAAAAACAAGGTGTGATAAAATATATTCATGAAATTTTATATGTACCAAGATTAGCTCATAATCTATTGAGTGCAAGACACCCTATATTAAAAGAGGATATTTTTCTATTTTTCAAAATAATGAATGTGTTAAAAATAAAAATGGTAGCAAAAAGACTGTGGAAAATGTTAGTATGATACAAGAAATATTTTTTCCTTGTAGACTTTTGTATGGAAAAACTCAACTATTATATTTGTATTAAATGATAAATCATGGTTATGGCACATGAGCATGGACACCTTCATTTTTTATGGTTAAAACTACTTTATCAAAAGTACATAATAAAATAATTACCATTATTTAAGAAAGATGATCAAGTGTGTGAAGACTATATTATTAGTAAACAACATCAAGTTTCATTTGTTTTCCTTTGAAGAAAATATACTTCAAGTTCCTTCCAAATATGAATTTGAATCCAAGACTTAACAAAAAATGGCATTGTAAGTTTCTAGAAAAGAAATGGAGAATGTTAAGTTCTCAAGTTTGGAAGTCCAAGGCAAAAGTGACTGCCCAAATTTTGGCCTAGAAAATCCTGCATAATAAATTGCCTATAGGGGATAGAATAAAATATTTAAAGATACAAATTGTCAAGTGTCCTTTCTATCAGTGTAATAAAAATATGAAACATATTTTTTGGGACTATTATAGAGCAAAAAAATGGAACATTGTATTTGAACAATTTTATGCTATTTTTGTTATCATACACTATGATGGAAAGAAGCAATGTTTTATTGAATACCTAGAGTACTAAGAGGGGGGGTGAATCAGTATTCTATTAAACCATTTAAACATTAGCCATACAATTACTAAAGCACATTCAACTGATATAAGAAAAGAAAGCATGAAACATCCGCAACATCACATAACACATGAACACCAATATTTTTATGTAGAAAACCCCAAAAGGGAAAATCCACGATGAGGGTTAGCTCACAATATATTATATCCAGATATAGTATATTAAATAAGTTCTCATTATAGGTGGACCAATATCTAGTGGACTCACTACCCATAGAGAATAAGATATAAGAAAGATGGGGTAGCTTATAACCTATTTGAATTGAGACAAATGTATCTACAATATACTGGATTACAATTCCAATGAAGTACAATGCAAATATTTACACTGATCTAGATCAATGATCTGTTTTTCTCTGTATTCGCACACCTCGCAACACGATTTTCAAAAATCTAATAAAATTTCCATCACACATGTAGGTGGCACACCATACATGTCACCTATCTCTCTCCATTCACTCATCATCTCAAAACATCAAAATTCATCCACTATATATCCACATCAAGTGTAACATCAATTAGGTTCGCCTAATTGGATGTAACACATAAAATTAAACTTGTCAGCCTCCAAAACATTTCATCTAAACTTTGCAACATAATTCAAAATTTAAATCACCTTAAGATAGATCAAAATGGACCTATATTAGATCTTACATAAGACAAATACACTTATTCATTATTTGCACAACATCAAGCGTGTTAGGTCAGCCCTAAATAAGACCTAAACCAACAAACCTTTATTTGTACACAAAATTAACAATATGTGGACCTCAACACATGATTTCATCTAGAATTCCTACTCAACTACCATCTGGTAACTTATCTTAAACATCACAACATAAAATATTGATTCACGGAGGAGTATGAAATCTCCCTTATAGACACATTGTACATAAAATGACTGTATTATACCAAATGAAATTTTGCCATTCATATCTCCAAAATTACTTTTCCAAACAATATGAAACATTGGATTTAGAATCTTCTAATAACAAGAAAAATGAGGTTAGAACCACAAAGGTATATCTCCATTCACAGAGTGGTGTGGACCCAAAAACTGATACTTTGTAACCCTAAACTGGCAAGTTTGACACTCAGTCAAATTTCTACATCACTGCACTTTTCGAACCAACTCATCTTGCACAAATTTCTTCCACAATACCTCAAACATGTTAGGATCATCCAAAACAATGTTGAAATCAATGAAAACACTATATCATGCATTATGTACGTACCATGCTCATATTTCCAGTACTGCATCATCAACGACAATATCCTCAATCTTCCAACAATCTTCCCCTTTGTCATTGATGGTGATGCAGGAGCATCCAGTGGTATAAGGGAAATCCTACATCACCCAAATATATTTACTTTCATTTAGCTTTTTGTCGATGTTGTTGCATTTCGAGATACCCTTTTCGTCAAAGAAGAGTTTCCAATTTTCAGAACTATTTTTTTACTTTTTCTGCTCAACTGCTATTTTTAGCAGGTATGAATTTGAAGGTGTGAGAGGACAAAAATTTAAGGGAAGCTTTAGGATAGAAAGATAAGCACTTTGGTGAAAGAATCAGATCAAGATCATTCCCGGTTCAAAAGTTATTCAAGTTTCAATTTCTACTTTTTGCCTTATAAAATCTTCGGAGCTAATTTTGAGGTACTTAGAGGCTCCGAAAGTTGGGGCATACTTTGAATGTCGTTTTTGGCTCCAAACGGTGAAACGGGCTATTTAGGGGCTAGTTTCTATTTCTTTTGGAAGTTTTTTGGGGAAAGAAGATCACATACTGTGTAAAGGGGAATTTTTCTAGTTTCTTTCTGTAATCTACATCTAATGCAAAATGCAGGGATTTGAGATCCTCTGCATGTAAGAAGTTCATCATTCTGAATATAATAAGATTCTCTGATTTGTGTGTGTATTTCTGTGTCTCGGGTTGGCACCCTCATCAGGTGGAAACATGTTCTCCAGCACTCTCCAAAAGCTTTCCTTTATTACTTTCTCTCCCCTTTGACATCAATGAAAAAGGGTTCCTATATACACTTGTTCTATTTCATTACCAAAACTCCCCTTGAATCATATACCAGATCAAAAATGCAACTCTATATGTCCACATATATACAAGCAATTTGAAAATAGATAGAAAAATGGAATACAAGTCAACCTAAGGTGATTGACACTTGAAACTTATTTAGTTGGTCTTCTGAGGCTTGTCTTCCTTGTTCCCATGCTTTCTTGTCCTCCACAAGCAATCTATTTTGCATTTCAAGTTCTAGTAGGAGTTCTTCTCCCTCTTCCAAAGTAGAAGGTACAAGATACATATTCTTTGTTGGATTCAAGGGAGCACTGAGAGAGGGGGTGAATCAGTGCTCAACATATCTTAACTTTATTACTCTGAAACTTAAACCATTATGTCATTACATTAAAAGAAATATGCAAGCATTCAAAGCAAACATTCATAACACCATAACATAAGGATTTTTGCATGGAAACCTTATTAGGGGAAAAACCACGATGGAGGTTAATCCACAATTTGAGTACTCAAATAAATTTTTACAAAAGAATGCACTTTCATTCAGGTACACTGCCTAGAGCTCACTGCTCAAAAGAGAAGGCTCACTGCCTTACAAAAGTTCAGATTAAAACCATTTAAAGGATGAACTAAGATAGTAGCATCTAATCATGCCAAGTTACAATTTCAGTGAAGTTCATAGATTAGATTTTGGATCCTTTTTATGACTTTGCACTTCGCTTTGCTCTTTTTTGCCCTTCTCATCACACATAGACCAATTCACACTATTACTCTGCTAAATTTTGCATCACACATTCGCTATGTTCTCTAACACCGCTATCACACACACTTCTACATTCAAAATGATTAAACCGATCTCATATATATCCGCTATCAAGAATTTGATCATTCATATGCCAGCTTCATAAAACATTAAGTTCTTCTCAAATGTCGGCTAGATCCACCACTAATTATTTATGCGTATCCTCCAAATTCGGTTAAGACAAAGAGAGGACCTAAACAAACATAATCAAGCATGAGAAAATTTAGTTAATTACTCCTTATACATCCATGATTACTATATTCACCAAGTCAGCCTTCTAGAAAAAATAACTAACAAATTAGTGCACTGGATCTCCTACATCGCATTCCAGTGAATGTGCATCAGTATACTTCATGAATAAGCATAAAAAGACATCAAAAAACCTTCCTCGGAGAACCACAACCCAAAATAATAGTCCGGTGAGATATTTGGATCAACCTTTATGCATATAATCGGATGTCTTGTTCTTCACCCTGTTCTGCCGGTGTAAACCAAAACTATACTGTAGATAGGATACATTACTTAGGTTGCCGTCAATGACAACACTTACAAGCCATATGCCAAAAAACTCCCCCTTTGGCATTGATGGCAACACTTAGTGAAAAATAACTAAGTGTCAGAATCATTATAGGTATGATGCCAAACTTTGTTGCACTCTCTCCCCCTAAGATTTATAAAGCATTTTTCACTGCATTCTCTCTCCCTTTGACATCAATGACAAAGAATATAAGCCATATGCCAAAAAGACAAAACATGTGTTCAAAATCTCCAAAACTTCAAAATGTATATGTCGACAATTCTCCTTCTTAGACCAAAACTTCAAAAAATTGAAAACAATTGACTGCTACTTTAGAAAATTATCTTATGGTTTTTCTTCATTTCCAGAAGGAAATTCTTCCAAGCATCTATGTTTATTCCAATGATAATGATAAAATTATTGTTCTTTGATGTTTTGTTAACAATTTCAGTTAAAGATTCTGAAATTGTAATTGCTTCTTCTAGTTTCTCACCTTTCCTTAATATCTCCACCATCTGCTCCAATCTGCGTTTGGTTAGATCCTTCACCTTCCAAAAGGTGTCCACAAGTGTGTTCTTGGTGAATTGAATTTTGGTGTGTTCAAATTGTAGCACCCGAATTCTTTTCCTGATGGTGCCATCCTGATCTTGCAACATGTCAAATCTTTTTCCAATGCCATTTAACTTTGTTTCAATCTGTTCTAATTTCTCTTTGTAATTACTAACAACATGGGGCCAACGGATGCAATAGTTGTAAATTTTACTGGCTAAATTTATGCATTGCCTCAATTCATTCATTTTCTTCTTTAGTTTGGTAAGGGATAGTCTAGACTGCTCCTTCAAATAAGAAATGACTTCACCTTCTTCTTTCTCTTTTTCCTCAGAGCTCATTATTTCTTTACTGCATTCAATCATTTCCTTAGGTAGAATGTTACGCGAACTTTCCAATTTGATCTTGTAGTGCTCAATATGAGCATTTAGTACACTCAAGATCATATCTTGATCATATGATGGTCTAACAGACCATAACTTGGTGATTTTCTACATTCTACCTTCTTCCTGAATAAGTTGTTGTAGAATTTCCTTTGTCAGACCATCTTCTTCCTCACCAGCTTTTTCTGGTTCTTGTTCATTTCTCTGTGGATCCTCAGTTTCTTCATTAGATTCTTCATCTGGAATATCCAAAATCTTCTTTTCTTTACCTTTTCCCTCAATTTTGGGAACTTCGCATTTCAAAGGGTTGAATTCAACTTCTTTTTCTCTTTTATGCTTTTTCTCCATGCCATCGGAAGAGGAACCAACTTCCATTGTTCTTACCGGAGGGGAAATATTGAATGAGCCACACTTTCCAAGCACATTCTTAAAGAAATTTTTAAATTCTAGATCCCAATCAACCAAGCTCCTAGAATATGAGTATATTTGTCTACATACCGGTTCGTTTGTTTTCCACACCACATTGTCGATCTTTGGAAAAAAATTCAAGAAATACATTACTAAGCATATAATCAGAGTACCGAACCTGAAAGGGTAGCCTATTTCTTTTGTCAATTGCACATTCTCCATTAGCTAATCCTTTATCAACCCACACAATTCAAAGTCTTGACCTTCGATTATCATCTTGTGAGAAATATAGACAGTGCTAGCGAAGGTCGCTCCTTCTCAGTCTCTGAAAAAGACTTTATATGAAATTACATGCACAGTGTATTTTGTAACAAGGTTCTTAATTGTCGCAATTGTCAACTCCCTCTGATCTCCAATTATTCTGGTTAGGGTTTCAACTTCCTTGTTCGAGATGGATTTCTTCCTTGGTATATCTCCGACTTTGCATATAATCTAGTCAAATCCTCAATTACCTCCTTTGAGATGATGTAGGGTTTTTCGAAGGTTAAATTATCATCATGTACTATTCTCAAGATTAATTTAACAAATTATGAATTCTCAAAGTATGAAAACTTGTTCCAAATATCCAAATTTCCATGTTTGGATTCATTCAATTGCTTCAATTCGTTGGGTAATAAAAAATTCCTCATGGACCTAATCTTCCCACTATAGTATTCATCTAGAATGATTGACCCTTTGATTTGTTCCATTTTCTTTTTGCACTTAGGTTTAACAACTGCACACCAAGGTATATGAAAATTCTGAAACCAACTGAAATACCTAATAGATTTTGAGTTTGGACAGTGAAACTTTTCTGCTTCAAAATTCTTCTACCAAGTGCTCTCCTTCTTCTCTTCTTCAATGCAAAGTGACAAATGACGATTCCAACTTGATTTTTATAGTTTTCACACATGCAATAAATGCATTTTCCCTAAGTTTTTTGAGTGGTGTGTTTTCTCAAATAGTGACAGAGAAATTTTGTACGGACCTATGAATTCTCTGAATTTCCTTGTGTAAGTTCTCCAAAATATTTGCACATCATCAATACACCTTCTTGACCATTCTTCATGTTTCGGTACCATCCACAGACATGGGAGGAAATATTTTCTTGAAAAAATCCCCCTAGGACAGTGGCCTAAAATCAATTACCAAAAAAATTACCAGAAGCAGGTTTTGGTGCAAAACCATTTGCAGTATTAGAATCATTCTTCCTTACCCAAGTCTTCTTCATCTCATCTTTTATCTCATCTGTAGTCACTTTTCCTTTTCCTTTTTCATCTTCCTTTATGTTTCTGCTTCTGTAAACCAGACCTCTTATATCCACCTTTTTGCTTCTATAGAATATTGCAATTGTAGCACATAGTACTTCCTTGTCCAGACCAATCATTCCATTGATTTATTCTTGATCTGCATTGATTAGCAATATGTCCAAATCTTCCACATGTGTAATATTTAACATTCTTTCTATTGATAGAGTAGTTTGACACATTTCTGCATTCATTTGATTTATGACCAATATTTTTGCATTTGAAACATTGACCAGAAAATGATGAATCTCTTGATTTCATATTACTTCTACACTGAATAACCATATGGCTGAATTTATTGCAAGCAAAACAATATCCATTAAATTTTTGAGCATGAGGCCGTCTTACCAGATACCTTCCACTTTGTTCATTAGATTTCCTTGTCTGAAATTCTTTTGTCCGAGTCTATAAATTTCTCCTTTTTCATACCCAAGACCTTTGTTATCATTTCCACTCTTCTATCCTTGAGTCAGCTCATCAAGTTTCACTGAATTGATCTTAAACTTCTCCTTGTATTCATTTGCAGTAGTAAGTTCATTCCTAAGAATAACAATCTGCTTACCAAGTTCTTCTTCATTGTTTCTAGATCATTGCAATTCACTTTCCAACTGTGTGAATTCTTCATTTATTCTTCTATGTTCATCAAATTTCTCTTTTAAGGATTGAGAAAATTCTCCTCATTCTTCTTCCTTCCTTCAACCTCTTCAGTGAGCTTCATCACCATAGATTCCATCTCATTCTTTAGGGTAGTATTTTCTCTAGCAAGCTTCTCACATTCTTCAGTTATTTCCTTCAAGGTCTGATTTAGGTGAGCATCATCCATGTTTTCACTCTCTTTTTGCTTGATCTGATCACAAAGATCATTTATCTTCTCTCTAGATTTGGCAATTTGATCCTTCAATGACTAAATGAATTTCTTAGCATCTCTAAGATTTGCTTTCAATTCTTAGACTTCTTCTTTAGACTGATCAAGGTCATCAAGTGCCACCAAAAGCTACTGCTGAAGACTACCAGAGTCCATCACATTCCAAGATCCACCTCAAGTTGATAAACTTATTCTAAGGAACCAGAAGCTCTGATACCAATTGTTAGACTCAAGGAAACACTGAGAGGGGTGGTGAATCAGTGTTCAACAAATCTTAACTTTATTACTTTGAAACTTAAACTATTTGGTCATTACATTAAAAGAAAGATGTAAGAATTCAAAGGAAACATTCATAACACCATAACACGAGGATTTTTGCATGGAAACCCTATTAGGGGAAAAACCACGATGGAGGTTAATCCATAATTTGAGTACTCAAATAAAGTTTTACAAAAGAATGCACTTGCATTCAGGCACACTGCCTAGAGCTCACTACCTTACAAAAGTTCAAATCTAAACCATCTGAAGGATGAAATAAGATAGTAGCATCTAATCATGCTAGGTTATAGTTCTGGTGAAGCTCATAGATTAGATTCTGGATCCTTTTTTTGACTTTACACTTCGCTCTGCTCTACTCTGCTCTTTTTCGCCCTTCGCATCACACAGAAAAAATCACACTATTACTCTGCTGAATTTCGCATCACACATTCGCTATGTTCTCTAACCCTACTATCACACACACTTATACATTCAAAATGATAAAACTGATCTCATATATATATCCGCTATCAATAATTTGATCATTCATATGTCAGCTTCACAAAACATTAATTTCTTCACAAATGTCGGCTAGATCCACCACTAATTCTTTATGTGTATCCTCTAAATTTGGTTAAGACAAAGAGATGACCTAAAAAAACATAATCGATCACGAGAAAATTTAGTTAATTACTCCTTATACATCCACGATTACTATATTTGCTAGGTTGGCCTTCTAGCACAAATAACTAACAGATTAGTGCACTGGATCTCCTAGATCGCATACCTATGAATGTGCATCAGTATACTTCATGAATAAGAATCAACACACATCAACAAACCTTCCTCAAAGATCCACAACCCAAAATAATATTTCGTTGAGATATTCAGATCAACTTTTATGCATATAATATGATGTCCAGTCTGTCGGTGTAAACCAAAACTATACTATAGATTGGATGCATGACTTAGGTTGCCATCAATGAAAACACTTACAAGCCATATGCCAACATTCTTAACCTTGTCAGCACTAAGAATTTGTCTAGAAACAATTGTGAGTTTGGGATTGATCTTATCCCTGACTTATCCAAGCTATAAAATAATAGTTTAATTTTTAGCCTGCAATTGGAAAAACGTTTGTGAAGATACTCTATGAGATCCCTTGTAGCACATGTGAGGTCAACAACTGGGTTATATACACTAGAAGTGGTATTAATTTGAGACTTCATGGAGTTTATTTATTCTCTTATACTTTGTGTGGCTCTGAGCCACTTCATTCCATACTACAACAATGCCTTAGCCTCATCTACAAATGCTTCTGCATCTTTCATCAATTCAAAGAACTTACTATGTGCAACTAAACATTTATCTATGATCTCCAACATTCTCTTATCATTCAACCTCTTTTCCACTTCCTTCTATGTCTCTTTCTTTAGTCTAAATGCATATAATTTGAAGGAATCAATTATTAGTTTGATATTATCCATACCAGAGAGAGATATGTCTATGTTCGATCTAGGTATGATCTCATGCAATGCCTTCACTACCTCAGCGATTACCTCTCCACTCTTTTGATGTGTATCAATGATCTCTTTTCTAGCAGATGCATGGAACAAGTCTCCCAATTGAAGCTTGTGAATAAGAGATATCTTGTTCAAGTCAAGATTACTCTGATTCATCGATAGTTGCAACAATTTTTAGGACACAACTAGTTGAAAGTTAGGATAAATACTCAACAGATTTATAAGAGAATCTCTAGAGGATCCGAAAGATTCACAAAGAGACTTTGTAGTTTCTATAGCCTTCTCTTTATCTGTAGTACCAGAGTTAGCTAATTTATCTTTCTCTACATCTCCAAATGCATCCTTTCCCTTGTCCTCTTCTTCTTGATGCTCTTCATTTTCCTCGTCAAATTTTTCTTCCTCATGCTCCACATCGAAATTTGTATTCACTTCCTTTATTTTATCTTCCTTTGCAACATTTCTTGTGTTTACTAGAGGATCAATTTCAATACTTTGTACCAAAGAAGAAGATGTAATATTTCCCTTCAATAATATCTTCTCTAATTGATACCTCTTATTTATTATCTTTTGGGATATCCTCCACTTTTGAAGGGATGTTATCTTATGCAATTTCATCAATCGTATTTTTCTCATGTTGAGCATCATCAATGTGCACTTCTCCTTCCACATTTGGTTCTAGAGCAATAGTATCAACTTTTATTTCTTCCTTAGTCACCAGAAGCAATCCCAACTTGTGCCCAATCTCCTTAGCTTTGTCATTTTACTCTATCTGGATTCTTCCATGGTCATCTTTGTCCTTTCCCATGATAGTGGTAACTCTTTGTTTTGTTCTTAGCTCCTTGTTATAAATGGTAACGAATGTGTCTCCATCTTCTTCAATCAATGGATCACCAATTCTCTCCAAGGCTTAATCCTTTAGCCTTTCATGTTCCATTATGGCTTCTTCTCTTCTTTTCAATAGGATGTTCCATACATCATCATGAATATCCTTCTAAATATTTTTCATATCAACTTCAAATACAACAATGTATTTGAATATGACTTCTATGATAGTAGATTTGTCTACCTCATTAGATTCCTTGTATAGATCTCTAGTGGCTTTCAACATATCATTCTACACAATATTGTTAAATAGTGCCTCTAACTTTATTTGGGTATGAGGCATTTCTTGTTGTTTTTTCTTCCTTACCTTCTTAGGAGACTTCTTCCCTTGACTTGTCTCTATTTGCTTCTTTTCTAGACAATCCTTCTTAGCTTTCTTCTCCTTTTCCCTCTTTTGAATCTTGAATCTAGTTATCTCTTTTTCAACTTCTTCTTCACTATTTTTAACTATTATGTCAATTCTTCTTCTCTTTGTGCTAGCTTCACCTTGTGAAGCCTCTTTCCTTCCTCTCTAGACCAACTGTGGTCCTTTTTCCATTTCTTCTTCTTCTTCTATAACATTTATGCCAATTCCCTTATCTCTTGTAGCTTTTTGTTTGAATCTTCTTACAGTGGCAGTGGGGGTGATGTGGTGACAATCTTCTTCTTTTCTACCTTAGTGGCATGCACTATTAGAGGAGATTTCTCGCTTACTGGAGGATTAGCAGTAGATTTTATTTTCTCTCCTACAATAGGTAAAGTCCTAAAGGACTTTTGAAATGATGGGGGAGTGGTATCTATTCTAATTGATCTTTTGGTGCTCCCAGATGCTTCATCTTCACTCTTGTCTACTCTGACTTTCTCTATAGCAATCTGCACTCTTTCCTTAGAAAGACCCAAGTCTTATGCATAAACATCTACCATTTTATCAACATTCTTTCTTATAATAGGTTCCTTTTGTTTCATGTGCACTTCCATTGATTTTCCTCAAATGTCCCATACCTAGGCTTGGTTGTATCCTTAGGACTCTTTAGTAAAACATTTGCATAACCAATTAATTTTTCCTCAATTACTTCATAACCCAATTTTAGAACCCAAACAATCCTTGGGTCTACTACCTCCATGATGTAGTGATTTGTGGAAACTAGAAAAGTGATATCATATTTATATTTCTCCATAATTTCCTTAGGGACTCTTTGTCTCTCATATATTCTTCTTTGAAAAATTGCAAAGAAAACAATAAGTGCATCATCATGTGCATTTTTGTCTCCAAGTCTCTTCATGTAATCTGCTATTTTGTGAAGTCAACCTTTCCAATTATCAAAACTTCTTTCAAAAAGTAGAAAAAAAAGAAAATAATCAGTCTGCCATACTTAAACACATATTTATTTTTCTTGATCTCTTTTACATTTTCCATTATTTGTTGCCTAAAAAACTCATAGAGGTCATAATAACCACCCTTCTCTACCATATCTTGTGCCACATGGATTACAGTGGTAGAAGCTAAGTTATCCCTATTGGTATAGTAAATTTTGTATCTAATGACTATGGAAGCATACCTAAGAATAGGGTTTCAGATAGGGTTTATCGTGAGGGCTCTCTAGTCAAATGTTGCACCTATTTTCTCTAGATCACATCCTTGTTTTAACACATTTTAAGATTGGAACTAGTCCAGTGGAGCATAGATTGGTGATTTCTCTAATCACTTCCTTTGTAATCATATGAGGCATGTCGGTGAAAAAAATTGGTCATGAATTCTACTTAGTGCCATTCTTATCCACTTTTTATCATAGAAAAATTTTGGGAACCATTCTCACACATCCAGTTTCTTCTCAGTTAGGGCTTTGTACTCTAGCTTCAAGATGAAATTTTCATCAACTAACTCATTTACCCATACATCTCTAATATTTCTAGTAGAATGCTCATCCATTCTTCCATGAATATATGCCCTAATATCCTCCATAGGTAGGACCCCATACAAAATATGTGAAAAGGCACCTAGAGGGTCATCTTCTACAACTCTTGTAGGGTATCTCTTAAATTTTGGTTGGGGTTTCTCAAAAATTTCTACAACTGTGGGTGTATCCATTTCAATATGTATTCAAAATAATTCAATACACAATTTTTGAAAGCTAAGGCACACAAGATTCACTAAATACCTTTTTTGTTTTCTCATTGAATTAGGGTTTTGATGCACAAAAATTTGAATCATCTTGAACTCTTCAAATTCTCTTTTCTCTATTCTATTCTCCTTCAAATTCTTTTGATGAAATGAATTTTCCTTAGAAATTTTTCTTTTAACTACTTGATTTTACCTAATTCATAATACATGCTTCAATTCATAAAGCTGGAACCCTAAATTTGTATGCATAGTTAGATTTTGAAATATTGACATATTTTCTTTCATAGTTTTCACCAATAGATCTAGCATGTTGTTCTTTATCACATACCTTCATGTTGTAGCTTTAACACCTATTTTCTAGTAGGGGACATAAGATATTCATTAAAGCTCCCCCTAAGCCATAGCTCTTGGCTTAGTTTTCAGAGGAAACATCTACACCAAAGGGTGGTATAGATTATTCCTTGTTCTCAGTCTCCTCTTTCTTTCTCCAAATATTTTCTATTTCCTTCTTTACTTCAACTGGATCAACCTTTTTGACTAGTTCATTTCTCTTTACTAGACTATCCTTCCTTCTATTTTTGCTTTTGTAAAACTTAGTAATATGTCCAAGTCTATTGCAATTGTGACATACACCATTCTTTTGAACAAAATTTATTCCATTCATCCTAGATTTTCATTGTGTCCAAATCCATAGCATGTATAATAGTAACCATTGAAAGGTTGAATCATTCTACCATTGTTATATGCATTCATCATTTCACTTTTGCATTCATTTGATCTATGTCCAAATTTCTTGCATGTAAAGCATTGACCAGTAAAGGATGGAACATTCTAATTCATTTTTCTTCTATATTACATTGCTTTATGTCCATATTTATTGCAAGAATAATAAAAAAACATTGAAAGATGGGTACCTTTGAGCATTTGGTTGTCTGATCAAAGGTCTTCTAGCATTATTTCTTTGATTTCATATATTTCCATTGTTCTTCTTGTCTTCAGTATTCTCTAGCTCATTGATCTTCTTTGCATTAGGTGTTTGATCTGCTTTTGAGATTTCACCTTTTTCAAGTCTCGAACCACTTTTGCCTTTGGATGCTTTCTAACCTGTAATCAACTCATAAAGCATTGTAGAACTTATCTTGAATTTATCATCATGACTTCTTGCTTTCTCCAAATCTGATCTTAGATTCACCACATCTTGTTCAAGCCTCATGCATTCATCAAATTTGTTTTTGACTATTGAATTTAGATAGTCCTCAACCCTTTTATTTTCTTCAACTTGCACTTTCAGTCTGGTGATGTCTTCATTTTATTGTTTTAATTGTTCATTGAATTCCTTATGACTTTCTCTAAAATTCTTGATTTTCTCTCTCAAATTTTTAATGCATTCATTTGCTTCTTTAACAATTCCCTTCAGATCTCAATTTTCACCTTCAACTTTGTCAAGATTTTCAAGAGCAACTTTGAGTTCTCCATCTTTATCAAGCATGTAATCTTATTTTGTGTATTAAATAGTAGGAATCTCTTTCAAAGGAGTAGAAAAATTTCTATTAGCCATGCGTTCAATCTCAAAGATCTTCCCAAAGTGTTCAAGTTCCTTCCAACGATCCAAGCTCTAATACCAATTGTTGAACACTCAGAATACTGAGAGGAGGGGTGAATCAGTATTCTATTAAAACCATTCAAACATTAGCCATCCAATTACTAAAGCACATTCAAATAATATAAGAAAGGAAATCATGAAACATCCACAACATCACATAACACATGAACACCAATATTTTTACGTGGAAAACCCAAAAAGGAAAAAACCACAGTGAGGGTTAGCTCACAATATATTATATCCAAATATACAATATTACAAAAGTGCTCACTATAGGTGGACTCATTGTACAGTGGACTCACTACCCACAAAGAATAAGATAAAAGAAAGAAGGGGTGGCTTACAACCTACTTGAACTAAGATAAATGCATCTACAATATGCTGGATTACAATTCCAATGAAGTATAATATCAATCTTTACATTGATTTGGATCAATGCTTTGCTCTGCTCTATATTCACACACCTTGCAACACAATTCATACAAATATAATCAAATTTTCATCACACATGTAGGTGGAACACCATATGTGTCATCTACCTCTCTCCATTTTCTCATCATCTCGAAACATCGAAATCAATCAACTATATATCCACATCAAGTGTAACATCAATTAGGTTGACCTAATTGGATGTAAAACTCAAAATTAAACTTGTCGACCTCTAAAAAATTTCATCTAAACTTTGTGCCATAATTCAAAATTCAAATCATCTTAATATAGGTCAGGATGGACCTATATTAGATCTTACATAAGACAAAAACACTTATTCATTCTTCACAAAATGTCAAATGTGTTAGGTCAACCCCAAATAAGACCTAAACCGATAAACCTTTTATCTGTACACCAAATTCATAATACATAGACCTCAACACACAATGCCATATGAAATTATTACTCAACTTACATCTCACAACTTATCTTCAATGTTGCAACAACAAAGATTCATCCATAGAGGAATGCAAAATCTCCCATACACACACTGTACGAAAAATGACTATATTATACTAGACAAAAGCCTGTCATTCATATCTCCCAAAATACTTCACCAAACAATATAAAATATTGGATTTAGAACCTTCTAATAACAACAAAAATTGGGTTAGAATCACAGAGAGATATCTCCATTCATAGAGTGGTGCAGATGAAAAAATGACACTCTATAACCCTGAACTGGCAAGTTTGACACTTAGTAAAATTTCTACATCACTGCACTTTTTGAACCAACTCATCTTGCACAAATGTCTTCCATAATACCTCTGAAACATGTTAGGATAATCCACGACAATTTTGACATCAATGACAACACTATATCCTACATTATGTACATACCATGCTCATGTTGCCAGTACTGCATCATCAATGACAATCTCCTCAATTTTCCAACATGTTTGGTATTAGACTTCATAAAAAATGTAATTGTTGATTCTATGAGACATTGTACTTTTCTACACCTATGGAAAACTAGATGTTTAGCTATACGTTTTATAATCACATTTTACATCAGGAAACAAACATTCAATTTTTTTACTCTGACATAATACTTCAATTCATCTTTCTATGTTTTGAGTTAAGGAGGGGGCACAAAGGAGATGATGAATATAATAAACATCTAGAGGAGATCAAATATCAATTTCTACAATGCCAGGAAGGGGAATTCAGTTGTGCTAGATAACTGTAATAATTTTTCAAGTTTAAGGTGTATTAGAGACTTTGACATTTTGTGTCATGGGTTAAGTGTAATGTTGGTTGATTTATTCTTTTTTGTTATTACTTTAGCTTGCTAAGATCGTTTAGCAGATATTTCGTGAATTTTTCTCTTGTTGTATCTAGTGTTGTTTTTTTCATTCCTTTCGCAATCCTCCCGTCGAACTACATTATTTTCTCATTGTAATTTTTTTACAAGTTTGATCAATATTAAAAAAAATCATCACTCAATAAAATAGTTAAATATTTTTACTTTTTGTTTCTGATTAAAGTAGAAGAATCTGGGTATATGTATTCAAAATAACTCAAAAGTCTTTTGTATATTTTAGAATGCTAAAGATTTTGTAAGAACAATGGTTATTTACTAAAGACTCTACCTACAAATAGATGGGGATATTTGTTTACAAAAAAGAATTGTATTTAAAGTTAATTGACTACAACTTATACCCCTCAAAAAAAATATGGCTAGAATCATGCTCAAGGTTAAGTTTCTTCCAAATATTTTTTGGGATGAAGTAGTAGCTACAATTTTTTTTGCTTTGTTTCTTTTAGACTATAGGAATCGGGCTATAATTTTTTACTTACTGAATATATATATATGACCAAAATTGTAAAGAATATGATTCCTTATTAGGCATGGAGTTGAAGATAGGCTAGTTTGGCTCATCTTAAGGAATTTGATTACATTACTTATGCTCATAAATCTAAATATTAAAAACACAAATTTGACAATTAAAATAGAGAAATTTATTTTTATGTTATAGAGAGGAGACAAAGAGTTGCAAGTTATGTATAATTTAGTAATAGAAAATATGATAGTCAATAATGATGTAATTTTTCTTAAAAAATTAATGGAAATGGAATAAAAATTTGTATCAAGAAAATTTAGTAATTATATAAATAGAACATGATGTTCCAACTTAATCTACTAGCCCAAGCAACATCTCAAGTTCTACTCAAGTACCTATTTTATCAAGTCCTCCTTCAAGCTTGAGTCCTCCTCTAAAGAAGCTTAAAAACTCAAATTAATTTATAAAGTAAGTACTAGCATTGATTCAATTATAAGTTTGTCTTTAGTATCTCATATTTGATTGGAACCAAGACAATTTGAAGATAGGTTAAAACTTGAAGTTTAGATTAAGGTCATGGATGAAGAGATTGCTTCTATTGAATTAAATGGAACATGGAAGTTAATAGATCCTCTAAGAAAATGATGTAACTGGACTAAAATGGGTTTACAAAATAAAATATAAAGTTGATGGATTCATTGAAATTCAAAACACAAGATTGGTGGCTAAAGGCTTCTCATAATAATTGATCATAGACTATAAAGAAACTTATGATTTTGTACCAAGATAAGATACCATAAATGTTATTTTGGTATTATCAACACAATCTAAGTGATTAGTATATTAATTTGATGTTAAATCAAATCTTTTGAACGATTTCTTAAATGAAGAAGTGTTTGTAGAACAACCACCAAAATATGAAGTTACAAAGTAAACACAAATAATTTACAACTTAAAAAAGACTCATTATGGACTCAAGCAAGCACCAAGAGCTTGGTATAGAAGAATAGATGAATAGTTTTAGAAAAGCAACTTCAATAGGAATGAAAGTAAACCTTAACTCTATGAAATTTGGAGGTACAAAAAAATTGTAGTTTGTTTAAATGTAGATGATTTGATTACATTGGCAATATCAAAGTATTAATAGAGGTTCAATAATGCCATGAATAATGGCTTTGAAATGACAAATTTGAGTTTGATGCATTACTTTCTTGGAATAGAAGTAAGATAGTTGAATGCTATGATTTTTATCTCATACAAAAAGTATGTAGTTGGTTTACTTGACAAGTTTAGAATTTAACTTTGCAAATCAATGAACACACCTTTGCAGGTGAACGAGAAGTTACGTAAAGATTATGGCAATAAAAATATAGATATGACACTATATAGAAGTTTAGATGGTAATATTATGTATCATATTACTATTAGACATAACATCATGTATGTTGTATCAAAATGTATGCAAAAATCAAGTAAGATACATTTATGTGTAATACAATCAACTTTAGTATTTTGTATATACTTATGGATAACTTTCAATTGATTGGATATATAAATAGTAATTGGGTAGATCTATTAGTGATAGGAAAAGTATTTCAAGTTATGTATTTTATTTGAGATCAAGTAGAATTTTTTGGCTATAAAAAATTCAATTATTTCATTATCATCAACAAAAGCATAATACATTGCAACAACATCAGCAATGTGTCAAACAATCTAGTTGAAGAATATACTACCAGATTTAAGGTTCAAACAAATTGTAGCAATGATTATTTATTATGACAATAGCTCTACAATTGTAATAGCAAAAACTCCTATTTTTCGTAATTGAACTAAACATATAGATATCCAACATCATTTTATTAGAAATCTTGTAACAGAATAACATGTTGAGTTGAAATTTGCAAAACTAACAACCAACTTGTTGATTTATTTATCATACCAATATCATTTTTTTAATAAGAATAAGACATATAATAAGAATTATTATATGTTAAACATTAATGAAGAAAATACAGATAACGGTTAATGTCATCTTCTGTATCCTTAAAGATAATTTTGAAATTTATGCACAGAATAATCATCTTTTATGGCTCTTTCATGTTTTTCTCTGGAGACAATGTACTATCATGATAAATTGGTGACAGTAGAAGCCATCAGAGCCAGTAATATATGAACGTGACATATCAGAATAGGAGGGACGAGAACTAATATACTTAAAAGGAGGAAGAGGCAGATGATGCAGTCTCAGAGGAAGAATTAATAACAGTCTGCCAAAACTGTACCAACAAAGATTTTAAACGGAAGTGGGCAACAATACATGGAAAAAGGGATTAAAATAAAATAAAGTCCAACCTTACAGAAAGTTAAAAGCTCGTACAAATTTTCACCCTTCATTTGAAGCAAATACCAGACAAGGAAGCCTCCAAAATGCATCCAACTGTCAAAAGAAGAGCAATCTGCCATTCAAGTAAACAGCTGCCATTGCACTTCATCCCTTTAAATATGGTGGTCCTACACAGTTCAATGAATCGTGGGGTGCCATCACACTTATCTGAATCTTCCCATGAAATGCTTGAAGTTTTTGGGAAAAAAAACTTTGTATCGTCTCTCCCCCAAGATCAAAGCGCCATTCATTTGACAGTAACATTTGTCAACTGAAATTCTTATTTTGATTCATGCAAGCTTGATTGTGGGCCATCTAGATGATCGTTCCTTCTGGGTACGTTGAATGGATCATAAAAGATAAAAGAGCTCAGAGATATGCCCATACAAACTCAATACTTTCATTTCCGGACTGCCAGAGTTTGCAATGATGTCATCTTCTTTGTAAGGGAAAGCTACTTGGCCTGTGCTTCTTGTTGACAGGCGTTTGTCCATTATCTTTTTCATGCATTGCACATGGACATATGAGAGCTTTTTCGCCAGTAATACAACAGAAGGTAGGTGGGTAATTACATCAAACAATATCTTCTTCTGTCATCCATTTTCATAATACTTTGAATCAGTACGATTGAATTGAAAGCCTTACAAAATCCGGTGAGAATTTTCAAAAGTGACTTTGGGAGGAGAAGCCTTTCGTCGTTAGGTAAAATTTTTTTTAATGGATCAAAGTTCGAATAATCAAAAAAGGGAATTGCGAAGAGGAGGAGAAATGATCAAACAATTAAAAAGTGAAGTCTCAAAGGTCATGAAACATCTGGCTATCAAATGATAGATTACAAACAAGGATTGAGCTAAAAATTTCTACATATAACATCCAAATTAGAATGTATCAACAACACTTCAGTTCCGTAGAAATATGATGATCCAAACTATCATTAATCAACAAATAGATTTAAGAGCATACTCTAAGAAACTGCAGTTGAAGCACAAATTATAAACAAAATATAAATAGATTTTGGAGTGGTCTAGAATATTGAATGTCCCTTTCATGGAGTTGGAGTTAACTTTATAAGAAAAAAACTTAATTATTAAACATTTTAAATTTTTATATATCTAGACAAATAATATATATTTAGATATTGTATGTGTTATTTTTAACTTAAAAATTTAAAGTTTCTTTCCAATTTAATAGAATGGGATGTCGGTGGAATTGACAATTCTAAGTCTTTATTCTTATTTAAAGAAGTATTAATTTAGACATGTGTTCTCATATTAGAGAACAAAACGATACAAATAATGTTTAATTTCATCTTCTTTGTTCTTAAACAATAATCTTATCTATATTTGTCATCTTATCCTTATCTTTCCACTTTTTTCTTGTCTTATTTTTATTGTCATATATCACCACTTTATCCTTGATCAATGTCATTCTTATCCATTCCTTTGTGTAGCTCCCTATTATCCTTACCTACACTCATAATTGCTTCATTCTATGCCATCATATTATAATTAGGCACTACTATATATAGCCTACAAATATAGTTCTTGTACCAACATTATATGTGTTATCATTGAGAATTTATTTGCAACAATTCTATGTGGTTTTTTGTTATGATATTTCCTATTTTGCTATATTTTCTCTCCAAAATTCAACTATTGGTATGAAAGTAGGTTTCTTTGTTTTCTTAACACGAGTTTGATTTGTTAGGTACAGGAAAGAGAAACTGTATTAGTGCTGAGAACAAAGTTCTAGAATAAAGTCTCATTGTGAAAATAGATTAGTATATATTTGTTTTCATCTACTTCTTTTATTTTAAGATATGGTTGATACTTGTTGTGGTTTAAATCTATCACAATCCTAGATACCTTTGTTTAATGGGGTAAACTATGAATTTTGGAGTATTAAAATGAAGATGTTTATTTCTCAAAATTTGTGGATTTTAGTTGAAAGTTGTTACTCATAACCTATAGATATAGAATTTCACACTACTTGGACTCAAGTACAACAAGATCAACTAAAAGAGAATAGAAATAAAGATTTTGAATCCCTATTCATTATTCAACAAACAATACATGGTTGAATTTTTTCAAGAGTTTCTACTTGACAACCAAATCAAAAAAAGCTTGATTTTTTTTGCAGAATGAATTTTAGGGAACACAAAAGGTAAAAACCATCAAATTTCAAATGCTTATAAGACATTGAAAAAAATCATGTAAGATTATGAATCTGTGTAAGACGTTTTTTACTTGAGTGATGGAACTAGTGAATCAAATTAGATCTTATGGAGAGATTTCAACAAATCATAAAATTATAAAGATTTTTTCCTCCACATTTTGATCTTATTGTTGTCGCTATTGAAAAATATAACAATTTAACTCTATTATCAACAAATGAGATTATGGGATCTCTTCAAACTCATAAGAAAAGGAAAATTGATCCACTACAAAATCTATTGATCAAGCTTTTCAACCAAATATTGATATTTCAAAAAAAAATGAAAAAGGATTTAATAGAGTTATTATTGAAAAAAAAATAGTCATTATGAACATGATTGATATAGAATCATAAGAAATGTACTATTTTTTCTAAAGAAAATGAAAAACAAACAACTTATTTTTGCATGTGGCATTATAAAATAAATCTCTAAAAATATATGGCTTTTGGATAGTATTTGGAATAGTTATATGACAAACAATAAAAACATCTTTGTAAAAAGAGACGAATCTATCAAAACACAAGTATGATTAGAGATGATAAAGAAGTTGACATTATAGACAAAAACCATTATAGTTAAAACAAAACAAGGTGTGATCAAATATATTGATGACATTTTATATGTCCCAGATTAGCTCATAATCTATTGAGTGTAAGACACCCTATTAAAAGAGGATATTTTTCTATTTTTTAAAATAATGAATGTGTTAATGATAAAAATGGTAGCAAGAAAACTATGGAAAATGTTAGTATGATAAAAACAAAAAAAATCATTGTAAACTTGCATATGGAGATACTCAAGTATTGTATTTGCCTTAAATGATAAATCATGGTTATTGCCCATTAGCATGGACACCTACATTTTTTAGGGTTAAAATTAACTATTGAAAAATAAATAATGAAGAAATTGCCATTTATTAAGCAATATGATCAATTGTGTGAAGACTATATTATTAATAAACAACATAAAGCTTATTTTCCAATGAGAAAATATTGGAGAGAAAATGTGCCACTTTAATTAGTGCATGTTGATATTTGTAGTCCAATGCAAAAATTATCAATAAAAATGGTGATTTTTTTACTTTAAGTAGAAGAATTTGGGTATATTTTATTAAAGACAATTGAAAAGTCTTTTCTATATTTCAGAATGTTAAATCTTTTGCAAAAAAAACTAGTAAAAAATTGGTTATTTATTAAAGACTTTGCATACAGATAGGTGGGATAATTTTTTAAAAAATTGGTATTTAAAGTTAGTTGACTACAACTTAAACCCCTAAAAAAATTTGGCTAGAAGTATGTGTCTTCCAAATATTTTTTTGGGATGAAATAGTAGTTACAATTTTTCACTTATTAAATAGATATATGACAAAAATTGTAAATAATGACTCCTTATTAGGCATGGAGTTGAAGATAGCCCAGTGCGGCTCATCTTAAGGTTTTTGGTTACATTATTCATGCTCATAAATTTAAACATTAAAAACAAAAATTCGACAATAAATGGAGAAATATATTTTTATTAGTTATAATAGGAGACAAAGAGTTATAGGTTATGTATAATTTAGTAATAAAAAGCTTGATAGTCAATAATGATGTAATTTAAAAAAATACTAATCAAATAGAATAAAAATTTGTATCAAGAAAATTTAATAATTATATAAATAGAACATGATGTTCCAACTTAATCTACTAGTCCAAGAAACAATTCGAGTTCTACTTAAGTACCTTTTTTTATCAAGTCCTCCTTCAAGTTTGAGTCCTCCTCTAAGAAAGGTTAAAACACTCAAATTAATTTATAAACGAACTACTAGTGTTGATTCAATTATAAATTTGTCTTTACTATCTCACGTTTGATTAGAACCAAGACAATTTGAAGATAGGGTAAAACTTGAAGTTTAGATTAAGGTCATGGATGAAGAGATTGCTTCTATTTAAAGAAATGGACCATGAAAGTTAGTAGATACTCCAATAAAAAATGATGTAATTGGATTAAAAAAAGTTTACAAAATAAAATATAAAAATGATGGATCCATTGAATTTCAAAACACGAGATTGATTGTTGAAGGTTTCTGATAATAATTGGTCATAGATTATAAAGAACCTTATGCTCTTGTACCAAAATAGGATACTATAAATGTTATTTTGGTAATATCAACACAATCTAAGTGGTTAGTATATTAATTTGATGTTAAATCAAAAAAATTGAATGATTTCTTAAATGAAGAAGTGTTTGTAGAAAAACCACCAAAATATAAAGTTGCAAGGTAAAACAAATAATGTACGAGTTAAAAAAGACTCTTTATGGATTGAAGCAAGCACCAACAGCTTGTTATAGGAGAATAGATGGATATTTTTAGAAAATCAACTTCAATAGGAATGAAAGTAAACCTCCTCTTGAAATTTATAGGTAAAAAAATTTGATTTTTTATATGTTGATGATTTGATTTACATTGCAAATAGAAAAGTATTAATACAAGAACTTAATAATGCCATGAATAATAACTTTGAATGACAAATTTGGGTTTGATGCATTAGTTTCTTCAAATAGAAGGTAGTTGAATAATGTGATTTTTATCTCAAACAAAAAGTATGGAGTTGATTTACTTGACAAGTTTAGAATTAAAATTTGCAAACCAATGAACACGCTTGTAAATGTGAATGAGAAGTTACTTAAAACTTATCATAATGAAAATAAAGATATGATACTATACAGAAGTTTAGATGGTAATATGATGTATCATACTACTATTAGATCTAACATCATCATGTATGTTGTATCAAAATGTATGCAAAAATCAAGTAAGATTCATTTATGTGTAATGAAAAGAATACTCAAGTGTGTCCATGGTACAATCAACTGTAGTATTTTGTATATACTTACGGATAACTTTCGATTAGTTGGATATATAAATAGTGATTGGGCGGATCTATTAGTGATAGGCAAAACATTCAAGTTATGTATTTTATTTGAGATCAAGTGTAATTTTTTATCATAAAAAAATCAATTATTTCACTATCATCAACAGAAGCATAATACATTGCAACAACATCAGCAACGTGTCAAACAATCTGGTTGAAGAATATACTAACAGATTTAAGGTTCAAACAAATTACAGATGACAATAGTTCTACAATTGTAATAGCAGAAAATCTAGTTATGCATAGTTGGACTAAACATATAGAACAGTTGAATTAAACATATAGATATCCGACATCATTTTATTGAAATCTTCTAAGAAAATAACATGTTGAATTGAAATTTCTAAAATTAACGACCAACTTGTTAATTTATTTATCAAAGCAATATATTTTTTTAATAAAAAGACGACATATAATAAGAATTATTATATATCAATGTCATCTTCTGTATCCTTAAAGATAATTTTTAAATTTATACACAGCATAATCATCTTGAATGGCTCTTTCATTCTGTTTTCTGGAGGCAATGTACTATCATAAATTGGTGACAGTAGAAGCCATCAGAGCCAGTAATATATGAACATGACATATCAGAATAGGAGGGATGAGAATTAATATAAAAGGAGGAAGAAGCAGAATTAATAACAGTCTGCCAAAACTGTACCAAAAACTGTATCAACAAAGATTTAAAACAGAAGTGGGCAACAATACATGGAAAAGGGATTAAAATAAAATAAAAGCCAAGCTTACAGAAAGTTAAAAGCTCGTACAAATTTTCAGCTTTCATTTGAAGTAAATACCATAATGCGTCCAACAGTCAAAACAAATGCAATCTGTCATTGCACTTCATCCCTTTAAGTATGGTGGTCCTACACAGTTCAATGAATCATGTATATAATTCAGACTGACGCCAACTACTCTTTCTAATATTTCGAGAATTTCTGAGTTCTGTTCATAGTTTATTAGGTTATCCAAACCTCCTTTTTTTAATTGGAAAAGATCTCATTAATATCTATTAATCAAAATACTAAACCATAAAGTAAAATGATCCTTAGCATTTTTTTTTTAAATTATGTTCGTTTGGGTACATGTTTATGATTTTATTGGGTTCTTTTAAAATTAGTTACATGTTCATGTTTTTTCTGAGAAGTTATGTATATATATTTGTGTTTTTAGAGGGGTTATAAAAGTTCTTGAATTATATATTTACGATGTGTATTTAAAAGAGTTACTTTCATATTATTTATATTCGTCAATAATTAAATAACGTCTATTATTCATCAAGTATCTAGGATATGTTAATTGTAAGGATAATCCCAGTATATTCATCAATCACAACGGATCACTCACCAATCATTTTTCAACTTTCCACATCAACTTTTGTATCAACACATGGTGAAACACTATCTATTGTACTTGGTCACTTCATTTTTTGTATTGAATTCCATTACACTAAATCACAAGTCTCAATCACCTACCATTATCATAGTCATATCAAAATCACATACATTGTTGTTTGTTGTCTTCTAACTTTTATCAAAACTATTAAATTACGTCCAAGGGTTTGTCATAAGGAGAAAATTATCATCTAGCAAGATTTCAAAACTAATTGTCAATGCCATTAGTTTTTTGTTACAAGTGTGTGCATCAAGCAAATTTATCTATACAAGTACACAACATTTGTAGACACAAGGGCCAAATCTATGGTTAGTCATTTTTGGAGTCAAAGATCATTTCTATAAATTAATAGTAAAATCTACACATGTAAAATTTACTTCACACAAATTCTAAGTATTACCCAATCCGTATTTTATAATTTTACTTCTAATGCATCTATGATTAAAAAGATTCTAAGTTACAGTTCAAATATTTTGATTCAAACAATAGAAAACTACTATCAACCATTGAACTCAACTAAGTAATTTCACTCTTCTTAATTTTGAAGTTTTAAAAATTTATCATATAATTTATCACCTCTAAACTAACTTAGTTAGATTCTATTTCTTGTTATATTCATTAAACTTTTAGATATACATGTATATGTGTTGTGTATGCATAAACAATGTATACATATACATACACATATATATACACATACGTACTAGATATGCATATATGCATACATATGCACATACATATATACATATATTATATTCAATGTATATATGCATATACAAATATAATATACATATCATATACATATACATATATAATATACACATATAAATGTATATATATAAACATAAACATATATGTATATAATGTATACATACATACACACATACACACATACACATATATACACGTAGATATGTATATATGTGTGTGTATCCATGCATACATACATACATATATACATCTATACTAGACACACACACACACATTTATATATGTCTATATATGTGTCTATATATGTGTACACATATTTATTTGTGTAGGTATGTATGCATGTGTGTGTGTGTGTGTATATATATATTAATGAGGGACTTGAGGGCCCTCTCCCTTTGCAAAAAAAATTAAAAAAATCAAGTGTGCCTTAAGTCCCTTTAAAGGAGGGAAAACCTAACTATCCAATTAAACAATCTTCTATTCCTTAGCTTATAATCAAAACTATCCTCTTTTCCTTAGAGGATCTAAGAGTATTGTGAAGAGACATTGTTGTTTTAACTTGGTTCATTTTTTTAATATTTATCTTCAATATAGCATAAAATTTTTATCCAAAATAAGATTCAAATTTTTCAAAACTCTTTGTAACATGTATCCTTCTCACACTTTACATATTTTCACATTGAAATTTGAACCAACTCACTAGATTGCTCATAATAATCCAATTTTTATTTGTTACTAAATTTTTTGATAGAATCCTTGAAAAAACAAGGTTAACATTAAACTTATTAGATAGAGTTTACTATGAAGGATGGGGAAAGGAACAATAGATTACTATGAACGAGGGGGGAAGGAATGGAAGGGAGACCCCTCTTGTTTGAACTCAAGATATTTTTTATTAGCTAGCTCATTTGGAACAATCAAATGATGGAAAGGAGTAACATCAAACCACAATGACTCACTTAAAATCTAGTGTGACACACTAAGAGGATAAATGTCCAAGAGAGAAATATTATTTTCATTTGAAATAATTTTTTCATAATCAACTGTTTTTCTTCACCTTCTATCTCTAATTTTAAGGGTGATTTTACTTTTGAAATAGTTTAGAGATGTTCATCTCTACATAAAATTGAGCAAATGTAGTGCATATTCTATAAGTTGTCTATTGGGAAAATGTAGTGCATTTTTTATTAGCTACCTATTGAGAAAATATAGTGTATGTACTATTAGTCATATCATTAGATATACAATATAACTTCTGAAGTGTGTTCCAAATTACTAATAGAACATAATATTCCTATTATTGGAAGGGTAATTAAGAAATTCTTACCCAAATAAAATTTGTCAAAAAGTCCTCATTTGAGGGTTGAAGGTTGGGATTAAGGTTTGATGCACAAGAATTAATTCCTAAAAAATTGCAAACCAAATTTTAAGATCAACTCCTTATCCCTTAATAAATTAAACTCTAGAATGATAAAGGCATGAGTACAAGAGAAAATATAAAATTTCCTCCATTTATTGCTTCCATTTCTTTAAAATCAACTTATATAATTTGATTACAATTTCATGAGTTTATAGATAACTACATGTGCCAAACCATAATATTAATTCTTAGTCACCTCCTAATCAATGTTGATTTTAGCTTGGGTGCCATTAAGTTTTAATAAATGGAGAGAAAACACCACCAACATCATCACCAAAGTATTTAGAGGTGATGAAATCCCCAATCACCCCTCATCCTATGTTGGATGATGTGTAGAAGCCTTTATTTAGGATTTGTTCCAATTGTTATTAATTAGATACATGAAACCATTTCAAGATTGACTACACATAGAGGCCCTCTTTCCAAACTTTGTGCTAGAAGTCAATAAATCTAAACATTTTTTCTTGGTCTATGATTTTAGAGAGAGCCCATCGAATTTCATTTTTGAATGCTAATGGTTTTTTATAGGTATAAAATAAAATTGGGCTTGATTAGGCCTTGAAGTAATATGGTTGAGAAGTATTTATGAAATTATAGTAAGTTCCTTGAGGTTATTCTAATTATTCCATAACACTTTGCAATAAAGAGTGGGAAATCTGATAGTAGACATGTGAGTGGGCTTTGTTCTATCCATTGGCATAAGTTTGACCTCACCTTATAGTCACTATAAGGGTTCCCCTATCTAGTAGGATTTGAACTTGGATCTATGGTGTGAAATTCCTCATTATTTATTGCTAGAGTAATACACATTGGGTTCATTAAAACTAATTTTAGTAAATAAAGGAAATCTTATATATTTATCTAAAATAACTTACCCTCTACATAAAACATTTAAGAGGTGATAAATTAAGTCTAATTTAACCTTTAGATAGATATTTTAAGAGTTGGTTGGTGATAAGTGCATTGATAATACGATTGATGTAAGCTAACAAAGATTGTAAATAAATGTGTGAAATTGAAATGAGAATTTATATGCTATATTATATTTGTGAAAAAAGAACATAAAGAAAAATCAAACAACAAATGAGAATACATTCCATGCATGAGAGTTGCAAATAATGATTTGCACCTCAAAAAGAAAGAACTTATAGAATGAAATAATATCATGAAAGAGAGAGCTTATAAGAGAAAACCCTAAATGATAAAGGGATTAGGTCACATGACGAGTGTCGTCATCTTGTGTGATGAGACAAAATAATTTATTAATATATCGAACTAATAAAATAACAAAGCACTCCAAAGTTTAGCTCAAGTGCATAAAGTGAAATTAGCCTAATAATCAATTAAATATTAATTACCTATTAGTTAACAAGTGATTACTCTAGCACATCCCCTTAAGTGTAACTTAGGAAGTAGATTAAAAAATTGAAAAAGCCAAAGCATAAAAAGAAAATAAAGAATAAATGGATCCCAAAAACAAGGCCTAATGAGGTACCCATGTACAATCAAAGAAATATCTCATAACTAGAGAAAAGAAGAAAAAATCATGGGAAAAATACTCTCCTAAAGAGAGATGAAAGCATGTATAAAAATATGAAGGAAGGAGGCCTCATGAAGATCCCTCGTGGAAAGCTTCCTTCACCCCAATGATTTATCACAATTGGAGGCAATGAGGTGATCATAAAAATTTCATGAAGATGTTTGTAACCTACTCCTTTGTAGGCCTGTACTCCAAGTTGACAAAATCATCCTCAACCAACTATCAAATGAAGTTCATGTGGATCTCTATGTGCTTAGTATGTTTATGCTCCACTAGGTTATGAGAAATGTGAATTCCACTTTGATTGTCACACCAACTAATACTGGAACTATCAAGAGGAAAATAAAACTCAATTAGTGATTGATGAAGCCACAAAACCTCCTAGCTAGCCAAAACCACTACACAATACCCAGCCTCCATGGACGATAATGCAATACCAAATTTCTTCTTGCAAGACCATGGAATGGAATTAGAACCAAGGAAAAAAGCAAAGTTAGAAGTGGACTTCTTATCATTCACATCACCAACCCATTTTGATTCAGTGAAGCCAACTATTAGAGAATCTCTTATGTATATTTAATACCATAATGTGAGGTACCCTGAATATATCTCAAAATATGTTTGGAAGCTTTCCAATGACTCTCATGTTGATCATGTGAGAACCAAGAGACAAGACCAACCACAATGGATATATCGGTATGTGAATGTGTCAGGTACAAAATATTTCCAACCAACTACATGTATAATGTAGAATCTACTAAAGGAGTAGCTTACAAGTCTAATACAATACAATACTTGACTGAAATGGTGTGGGGGTAGGCTTGCAATTAACTATGCCAAATCTTTGAAGTATGTCAAGAGCATAATTCTGCTAAAAAATGGAAATACCATCTAAAGACTAAATAACCTATAAACCAAGAAAGTAATGTAGAAGGCTAAGATTTTTCATCTCAAATCACTCCATCAAAGCTTGTTGAACACTTTGGATAATGTAGGATGAACCACCTATAAGGAAAAAATCATCTGTATATAGCACAAGGATCAAAATAAAATTGTGTGAAGCTAGAAGAAAGAAAAAAGGTGTGGCTACTCCATATAGATCTCCACATGAATATCACCATATAGATCTTCATGTGGCTACTCCATATAGATCTCCTCATGAAGATCACCATATAGATCTTCATGTGGCTACTCCATATAGATCAAAAACATGTGGCTACTCCATATAGATCTCCTCATGAAGATCACCATGAAGGAAATACTCTTCACATTCATCTAATATATTGTCCATCCCTGTGAAGCTACAAGTGAAAGTTCAAGGTGAATAGAGTTCATCTTGGTAATAGGGGAAAAGGTCTTAGAAATAGTCAATGCATTCAACTTGAGGGAACCTTTTTTCAATGAGATGGGCCTTAAAATTATCAATAGAACCATCTGCAACATATTTGGTATGATACACCTACTTACATAAAATCAACTTTCTTCCCTTAGGAAGAGAAACTAAATCCCAAATTTTATTCTTCATCAATGAAGCTCATCGAACATAGCACTATCCCACTTAGGAATACTGATCACCTCTAAAAAAAATTTAGGATCATACAAAATGGTATTAATCAAAAGACTAACACCTACTATTTGTGCACGAGTATGACTAGAGTCTAAAGGATCACCTACCAAAGATCCATCTACATCAATATTATTATGGGACCACTTTGGTAAAGTTTGAATATGTGGAGGTGGGGGAAGAGATGGAGCATCATTCTCAAGAGATAGGAAATCCTCAAGAGATTAAGAGAGAGTAGTAGCAAGTGAGGGAGAAGATGGTGATAAAGAATCCATATGAGGAAAGTGTAACAACAGGTACTGAACTTGCAACAAGCACCAAGAGACTGAGTTACATACAAATGATGGAATTGCACAATTTCATCATCATAATGAGTAAGGAAATACTCCAACAAAATCAAATTGCATAATGATGCAACACTTTCTAATAAATTTGCATATGAACATTCAATCATAGAAATTTAAACATTCATAGTGTTAGGGCATGATAGAATTTACAAACTGAGATATGAATCATACATTTCATAACCAGTTACATATTGGGATTAGAATCAAAATTTCATTAAGAATCATATACTTCTTAACCATTAACAATTGAAGATAGATTCTAAATTGAAGTAAAGAAAATAAGACAAACATCCTTTGTCCTTTCTCCTTCATTTGAAGTGGAAGGGGGTAAAGGGAGAGAGAGCATCATCGAGGTGGTTTCCACCCTACCATGAAGCCATAGGCTTCCTCGTGCTATCACACAAAGGGAGCCCGACCCATCACGAAGAGTCTAGCTATCCATGGCCAAAAAGTGTGAAATTTGTGTAGCTATGGATTAACCTAACACATGCCACCTATTATTTCCCTATGCAAAAATATCTAGGCATATGTCCCTTACCCATAAGTGACTCTATTAAATTCAAGATGTCTTACTCATTTGAATTAAAAGCTTTGGCCAAAGCATTTATCTGTTATTGTTTCCTCAGGTCTATCATAGTAGTCACATAGCACCTTTACACATGTTACAGTTTTAGTAATATCAATAACCTTGTTAAGAAATAGAACGTTGTGGTAGCTTAAGTCTTATAATTAAGTAGTTCAATGTATGTAAACCATCTCTACTTGTTGTTGGGAATTAACAATTTTGTATTAACTAGATTTCCCATTGATTCATCATAAGTTCACAGCTGTTCCAAATTTTGTACATTTTCTAATCATATTATTTGCATAAGATAAAAGTTACCAAATTTGAAACCAAGTGAACCTATCATTGGTTTGTACCCACTAATTTTTAGTTTATACTAGTAAATTCAGTTTTTTTTTCTTTAGTTTTGAGACAGAATTCACAATGTTTAGTTAGAGATGGATTGAATGCTAGCACTATATACTGTTACAACAGTCATGGGAAAGTTCGTAACTTTACCAGCCTTCTAATGGTTGTTGTAGAACATAAAACACTCTCATTTATCCTCTACCCAATTTTCCTACCATTCCATAATAAAGCCTTATATTCCAAGAATAATTTTTGAGCTATTCATGAATAGGTATGCTATATGCTATCATTGCTAGATTGATTCACAATTAGCAATAATTTATAACCTTCCTTGACTATTGCTTGCTACAATTTATTTTCCATAGAACCATATACAGTCAACAAGAAAATTTAACTATTTAGCTATTCAACCTGATGGATATGTTTATATTCAACAAGAATGTAAGGTATAAGATGTAAATGATAGCAGCAATTTGAAATATGGAAGTAAAAATTCTACCATCTACCTTCAAATACAACTAGATCTCTTCCTAACAACCCTTCTCATTAAGAAAATATCTTACTCAAACATTGTTGAAGGTGGAACCATGCTTACATACCTGTAAAAGAAAATTGAGCAGATATTTTTTTATATCTTGCTTTCACACAACCCTTCCTCCTTCCTATAGTTGTTCTTCCTTTCTCCAAAAAATAAAAATAATATGCCTTAATAGTTCCCCCTTTCCTTGTTTTATTACCATCTATTTGTCTCTCCTTGCTACGTGGGAAAAGGAACATTTTCCAAACTGCTAGTTGTTTCTTTATTTTTTAACTCTTTAACTTTTGTTGAGAGTTGGTTGTTCTCACATGTTTACTGGCTTCTTATTATTAACTTTTTATTGCTTTTAGGGAAAAATATGAAATTTGTGTACCTTATTAAGGTAGCCTTGTTTAGTAAAATTTTGTCTTTTCTTAGCTTGGGTCTCACCTCAGCTTAGGTCCCACCACTTTATATAATCATACCTTTTTACTTCAGAAAAATATTGATATGTATGGATTTAGTATATTTCAAATGTTTAATTATATATATATATTATTATTTATTTATATATATATAGTTTTCTATTTACTTTTTTGTGTATTATAATTCACTCAATATACTTAAATATGAGTATAAATCATTGAGTTAATAATTAAATAATTAAAATATTAAATTTACCTTTCTAATGCAATATGCGACCTAAAAAAAAATGTTATGTGCTTGTGTGTGTTGCTCTCACACAAATTTTCCCCGGATGGCTAGACTCCCCTCCTCGATGATACTCTCTCTGTAGTGATAGTGTGTGACTGTCATGTGACACTCCAAAATCAGGGATAACATTAGTCTATTACAATAATAAGATCCAAGCTTAATAAGAAAATTAGCGCGCATTTCCATATAAACCTCAGTCATATAGCTATAAATGAAATCATAGAGAACACATTCATAAACACTATAATCAACCACATTCATTGTATCATCAAAATGATTACCCTTAACACTAATTAAAAGCAATTTTTCTTGTATCTAGATGAAACCATATACAAGACAACTGTATAAAAATCTAAGGCTAACCATTATGGCAGTTAAATTTCACATTTAGATGAATATCCGTATCAACATGACAATAAAAAATTAGGGTCGAGTTCCATATTCAGTCAAACATCTATATCAACATGTCAATACAAAATTTAGGGATGGGTCACAAGTAGGGTTGTGAAATCCCTCCCCACTAAATAGTCATCGTCTCGATCACAGAGGCATGTAAGCAAAACATAATATCAAAATAGATGAGGATATAGGTGTTGCATTTTTGCAACATCCTCCCATGTAGCACTATCTTCAAAATATTGGTCCCATTGAACTTTACATTGGATCAATTCTTTGTTGTGCAACTGAATGACGTGTTCTTCAAGGATTCATAGGGGTTCTACCAAAAGCAACCCCAGATCATGAACCTGCAAGGCCCGCAAATCAAGAATATGAGAAGCATCTCCATGATATGGTTTAAGATAAGAAACATGAAACACATTATGAATATAAGAAAGATCTGGAGGTAGATCTAGTTTTTTGACAACTAGATTTATAACTTCCAGGATGCCAAAAGGCTCCACATATCTAGGAGAAAGTTTAGATGATTTTCCAAAAGAAATAGAGCTTATTTGAGGTTTTACCTTTAGAAAAAATTTATCCCCCATGGAGAATTTCCTGAAGCTTCTATTTTTATCTGCATAACATGTTTTCTTGTCTGAAGCTTCCTTTAATTTTCTCTTAATTACCTTCATTTAATCCTCGATATCTTTCAAAATATCGGGACCTACAATTATTCTATCCTCAATTATATCCCAGCTGATAGGAGTATGACATTTTTTGTCATGAAGAGCCTCAAACGGTGTCATGCCTAGAGAAGATTGGAAGGATTTATTGCAGGCAAGCTCAACTAAAGGAAAGTACTCCCCCCACTTGTATTGCTAGTCCACACAAGACATTCTAAGAAAGTATTCAACAATATGATTGATTCGTTCTATTTGTCCATTAGTTTGAGGGTGATATGCAAGGCTAAAGTTTAAACATGTTCCTAGGGCAGCATTTAAGGTCCTCCAAAAGCTAGATGTCATACGATCATCACGATTAGATATGATCATTTCAAGTACTCCATGCAATCTAAATATCTCTTGAATAAATTTCTTTGCTAAAGTCATGGATACATTTGATAAATTCCCAGGGATGAAATGTGCTACTTTGGTGAGTTTATCCATAACCACTAAGATAGCATCATGCTTGGCTTGTGATTTTGGTAGGCCTTGGATAAAATCCATACTTATGACTTACCATTTGTACTCAAGGATGTCATGTAGGTATAAGTTCCCTACAAGATGCACATGTTCTGCCTTGACTCACTAGCATTTAAGACATTGAGCCATGTGCTCATCTATATCTTTCTTGAGCCCTAACCAAAAATATAATGCTTTTAGATCAGCCATGAGTTTATTTACCTCTGGATGACCAAAGTATGGAGCATTATGGGCCTCTTCTAAGACTTTTGTTCTTAATGCACATTGAGCTGGAATATACATTCCTCCTTGAAATCATAAAAGGGCATCAAGTTCAAGATTGTATCCCCCAAACCTTGGGTTTTAATGGTTTTCTTGAAAATCTATTTTAATCTTGTTACAATATTCATCATCTTTTAAGTGGTCAAGGACTTGTTTCCTAAAGGTGGTTTAGAAAGTTACTATAGGAAGGAGATGTTTTATTCTGTTGAGTGCATCAGCTACTCTATTCTCTTTCCATTTTATATAATCAATTTCAAAATCATATTCACTCAAGAATTCTAGCAATCTTCTTTGACGGGTATTAAGGTTAGGCTGGGTAAGTATATATTTAAGGCCCAAATGATCTGTCTTAATTTCAAAGGGCTTCCCTATAAGATAATGCCTCCACATTTGCAGAGCATGTACAATAGCTTCCAACTTCAAGTCATGTGGAGCATAGTTTAACCCATATTGCTTTAGTTTTCTAGATTCATAAGCTACCACTTGACCATTTTTTTATTAATACTCTGCCCAACCCTTTACTAGAAGCATCTTTTATAACTGAGAATCTACCATTAGGATCTAGGATAGCTAAAATTGGTGTAGTAGTGAACTTGTGCTTCAATACCTGGAATGCTTGCTCACATTTATCTATCCATTTGAACTTTTTTCCCTTCTTCTAGAGATTGGTAATTGGGTTTTCAATCTTGGAAAAACCTTCTACAAATCTTTGGTAATACCCTGCCAAGCCCATGAAACTGCAGACTTCCTACACATTGCTTGGGGTTGGTCATTCCATGATAGCTTTAATCTTAGCTGGGCCTACTGAAATTCCCCCAGCAGAAATAATATGTCCAAGACAATGTATGTTCTTGTGATAGAAATAGCATTTAGAAAATTTTCCAAAAATTTGGTGTTCTTGCAGCCATTGTAGAACTATTCTCAAGTGTTCTGCATGATCCTTCTCATTTTTGGAGTAGACCAAAATATCATCAATAAAAAATATGAAAAAATAATCTAAACATTCCTTGAAAACACTATTCATTAAATTCATGAAGGTTGTTGGAGCATTTATAAGACCAAAGGGAAGAACAGTGAACTCATAATGTCCATATCGAGTTCTAAAGGAAGTCTTGGGGATGTCCTCCTTTTTAATTCTTAATTGATGTTATCCTGATCTTAAGTTGATCTTGGAAAAGACTGCAACTCCCTTCATTAAGTCAAAAAGATCATTGATTCTAGGTAAAGGATACCTATTCTTTATAGTCAATTTATTGAGCATTTGGTATTCTATGCACATTCGAAGTGTGTCATCCTTCCTTTTGACAAAAATCATTGGTGCTCCCCATGGTGACACGCTTGGTCTAATTATACCTTTATCTAGCAATTCCTAAAGTTGAATCTTCATTTCATATAGCTCACTGGTTTTCATTTTACATGGGGCCTTACATTGTGGTTCAACCCCAAGTAAGAGGTCAATAGAAAAATCAAATTCTCTTCTAGGTGGTAGTCCTAGTAATTCTTCAAGGAATATATCTCAGAATTCTTGAAGAATAGGATAATCCTCCAATAATGGAGTCCTATCACTTTCTAGCTCTTAATTATGAATGGAATACAAAATGTATCCCTTTCTTTGGGCCCTTTTAACTTGCATAGAAAAAAATTATCTAAGGCTAATTGGTCTTTGAATACCATATATTTGAACTGTGTTCCCAAAATGATCCAGGCATAATACAATCTTATCCAAACAACTAATTGTGGCTTTATGATGCACCAACCAGTTATTTCCCAAGATTACATCATATGAACCTAAGGGGGCCACATACAAGTTCACTTGAGTGGTGAATCCTAGAATCTCTAGTTTACTATAGGCCAAACAATGGTCTACCTTCCTCTCATCTTGGTTTCCATATTGAACCATCCAAGATTTCATCATAGGACTAGCTCTTCTAGGCAGTTTATCAACTACTCTAGGGTCTATAAAACATTAAGTGGATCCTATATCAATTAAAATATCAACTAAATTCAACCCCAAAGTTTACCTATCACCTAAATAGAAGTGGCTTGAAAATTTGTTTGCCTATCATTCACTACTGCAAAAATTTGATGTTGAACAGGTTGTGGATCACCCTTTCCATTTTTTCCCGTTTCCCTTTGTGGGCATTGGTTTGCATAATGCTCTCCTCTAAAAACATAACACCCATCTCTGGGCCCCTTTTGGCCTAATGGATTATCCTAGTTAGTTTCCTTGTTATTGCCACTACCATTAGGGTTCTTGGGTTTAGAAAACTGCTTACCCTAATTGTTTCTTGTTCTCTTTTGTGATTCCTACTTACCCTTTTGGAATTTCCTTTTAAAGACATTTGTTGATGGTCAATTAATATGATTTAGATTTTTTTCCCTTTTCTCCTTTCTGAACTTAGCATTAATAAGGAGTCATTGTTCCTACTTAATTTGCTTTTCAAAAGAAATTTTCAATGACTAAGGGCTATGGAGATCCACTTCTTCCCTAGTTTGTGATTTTAGCCCCACTATAAACTTCCTAATTCAGAAGCACTCATCTTGTTGATACAAGGGCACATATTTCAGCAATTGAGTTAACTTTTCCCAATATTGAATGAATGATAATTCCCCTTGTCTCAAATCTTAGAATTATGTATCTTCTGATCAAAGTAAAGTTGGGGAAGCCATTGCTCCCAAGACAAGGTCAAGAAAAATTCCAAAGAGAGATTTTCACCAATCAATTTATTTTCAGTTCTATTGTTTTACCACCAAGTGGTCACATCTCCTCTTAGTTGGAAGGTTACTCACATTGCCTTGGTTTCATCCGAGAAGTTTCTTAGTTCATAATATTTTTCCATGGCCACTATCCAAGCCTCTGCACCATCTCCCAATGTTTTACCATAAAAAATGGGCGGTGCCACCTTTTTAAGGTCCTTTTCCAATTCATTCTCAATCTTATCCTGCTTATTTTCGGGCCTTACTACATCATTCAAAGTTCTCTTGGAACTACCTTATTTGCTGGAAGATATTTCAAGGTCGTGCTTTGACTTGGCACTAAACAATTTTCTTTAACTTCTTGCTCCAAGGAAACCATCCTAGCTTGAGTATCAATTAACATAGCTCGAGCTTCAATTAACATAGCCAGAATGCAGACTAGTTTGTCTTGTTGTTCATTAGCATTTTCAGGACCACCAAGTCTAGAATCTTGAGTTTGTTGCATGATGCTTCTTTCCACTATGTAAATACTTGAAAGAATAAGAGTGCATCAATTGAGGTAGATAAAGGCCCTAGTGTTTAACCTAGAGCTCTGATACCAAATGTAACAATATGTACCCAACTTGTTGTTGGTTATTTTAAAAGAACCAAGTAAATCTCATTGAGTATCTATGAATTTGCTAGATTCAATCCTTGAATACTTATGAGGTGATTGGACAAAAAATGAGAGGAAGCTAAAACTCTTCCCTCCTGCACTTTGGGCTCTCCAAAACCTAGGAGGGTGATCCCATAATGTGTATCTTGTAATCTTCTAAACAACTATATCACACATTGTATAATAAATAGATTATTCTCACTGAAATGCTAAGTAAATGAAATCCTTCAAGAAATTGGTAATTCCTTAAAGAGGATTAAACATCTAAAGTTGAGAATACCACACAACACCAAACTCAAACAAAATAAAATGATTGTAAATTTGTTTATAAATCTTGTTCTCAAATTGAAACACCAGAACCATAGGAAATGCTCTTACACTTATGGGATCAATTTCTTATCTTAGGGAAAGGAGTCAAATCACAATAAATTGAACTACAAGGTAGATTTAATTTCAAACAACCATTATCTCTATGTAATTGTATTACAACACACATATCAAATGCTTAGATTCTATGACTACTTATCAAATCCACTAAATATTCATACGAACTCATGTTTTAATCAAGGTATTTTAACCGATTCATTAAATCATAGCCATAATTAAAACATAATTCATTGCAAAGAACAATGAAAATTAATGAAAGATCATTGATCTGGTTTTCATTAATAACTCATATGAAATATTATAGATGGAGAGACAATAGACTCAAAGGTTTGCATTGTTTATTCAAACATGGTTGAAAACTATACAATTGACAACACTTACTTGCTTGACTCAAAACCTAACATATAGACTCAAAATTTATTTTCTATGTGTCATAAATTTGCATTTCTCGGATCTAGAATTCAAAAAGAGACCCGCACAAATGGCCCTGAATTCCCTTTTATTGAAACAAGGGAACAAAACAAGCTTTAGGCCGAAGGGTACACTTGTCACATTTTCATTTTAAAACCTATACCAATCATTCCATGAGGAATGGTTACAACAAACTGAGAGAATATTCCTCATTAAGAAAAAGGTTGCCTTTCAGTCGATTGAGATTCTCGTGCCTTCCAAAAGGAAGTTTGTTGAAGAGAGTGGTCTTCAAACCATTGCAACATCATTATTCCTTTTCACATAAAGACCAAAAGCGTGCAAAAAGAAAGAAAAACATGGATCAATATCCAACATTAGTCCAAGTCACCAATAGTCAGCATTTACTTTTCATAATTTGAATTTGGAGAAACATATCTTTTATGCATTATAATCTCTAAGTCCAAACATGCACTATACTGAACCATGTATATGTGTTCTTCATCCCTGTGCCTACAACTCCAACTCATCAATAAAGGTGTTCTTCCACAATTCATATTCTACTTTAGAAGGCCAATTAAAACCCAAGAGTTCATCCATCTTCTTTCTGTAGGGATCATATTTAGCCATTACTGAATCTGCCTCTTTGTCATATTCTTCCAAGAAACTAATGGTGAAAGACAAGTTTTCAAGAGTATTTTTCAATACATCAATATCAAAATCTTCACATATAAGGGATGCTTGGGTAGAAATAGTTGTATCTAGTTGATATTTCCATGCATGTAGAGGTTTTACCTCATCATATGCATGTTGAATATCGGGTAACAATACCAACTCTGCCTCATCAAATTTTGACATTAACTCTCTTATCTTCACCTCCAAAGGAGCAACATACCCTTGAAAATTTTGTTCTTTAACTTCGTTAAATTTTTTTTAGGTTGGGCCAATCTTTGGATATTTATCCTTTTGATGTGCAGACCCAAATGATATAAGCTTCAAATTATCAACCCTGGGAATCCATCTATCCATTATTGAGGTAGCCAAATCCTTGTCTCTTTAAGAAAACTTTTTTTTTTGCAGCATTAAAGAATAATTTGAATGAATACTATTTAGATTTCCTTGAATTTTATTATTCATATGCTCTAAAACTGTATACACAATTTTTGAATTATTCTCATACATGGTATCTTGAACCTATGTAAACAATTTCTTACATACTTCAATCTGCAACAATAATTGCTCCTTTGTGGGCTCATTTGATGGAGTTGCACTTGATGTTCTTGGCTCCTCAATTGCAATAGGTTCCTGGCCCAATTTTTATGGCATTATCTCTAAGGATTGCTCTAGTGGAGGAGGAGGAGACTGAGGATGTGCAATTGGGCAAGTGGGTACTGCATAACTTGAATTCGAGGGGCCCTGGGTCTTCAATGTTTCTAATTGTTTCTTGAACAATGCCAATTATGTTTCCAGCCTAGAAACCCTCTATTGACTTTTTTTATATTCATCAATAATCTCATTATGTTTGCTTCTATACAAGTCTCTCTGTAGTGACACTCTCCACTGTTTCCTTAGTGAATTTAGCAACATTAATTTCCATTTTTTTTGCTTCCAGTGCTAGAGTGTTAGAGACTCTTTTGATAATCAACTATCCCTTGAAGTCAGTTCGTTCTATAAATTTTTTCTTTCTAGACCCTAGAGATAGTGACCAATGGTCCAAGGCATCCCATTCCTCACTGAAGTTTGACCCCTGCAATGCCAATTTGGCTTCTTCCTCTATTTAAAACAAGGGCCTTTCTTGCCTCATTATTGTATCCAAAACAATTGCATCTGCAATATCCCGTTTTGGTGGTAATAATACCCCACTTTTATGCACTAGTGCTCTGCCCTCTTTAGGTGTGATATTCTTGAATTCCTTCCTCATCAGCTTCCTCACATTAGCCTGCACAACCTTCTCAAGAGGTTTTGGATGCAAGCTTCTCTCCTTGGAAATAGTTTATGCATATTCCTGAGCCTTACCTCTCCATACAAAATCTTTAAATTCCTTGGTATCAATAAAATAATTATCTTCCAAAAATGGCTTGCAAGCCTCATGTTTTAGATCACCATCATTACTCAAGCCACTGGCATTTTCTTTTCCTAATCTGAGGTTGCTTTCTCATGTGCTTGGTGAAACCTCCCTTGGGGGAGAAGGTATTTTGTGTTGCATATCCTTTGGTGTGATCAAGATGTCATCTTCTTCTATATCAGGGTAATCACCTACCCTACTTACCTCAATCCTTTTCCTCTTGGTTGGTGGCTACTCTGATGGAGATGGACCTCTTGGAGGTGAATCAAGGTAAATTATAGTAGGGGAAGCTTGTCTAGGAGGAGATGGTGTTGACCTCACAAGAGAAGCTACACTTGACCCCTTTGATGTAGTCGGAGTTGGAAGTGGATGTTGCTTCTTTATTACCTCCTTCTTCCTAGAGTACACTCTAACCTTTTATGGTGGTTGATAAGAGGGTCTCTCCTCCTCTTTTCCTACTGGTTCTTCTTCCACAACAATTTCCTTCCCTTATCAATTATTTTGTATTCCTCCTTCAAAACACCCACTATATTCTCAAAATTGTCAAGTACATACATGACTCTATTGAAATGACCCTTAATATTGGGTAGAGGGTCATAATTTGGATCTAATTTTGTAACCTTTTCCACCATCTTATTGAAAGTGAGGTACATTTATTTCCTTTCCTCCTGTTCTTGAAAATCAAAAACATTCTTGATTACATCTTCAGGATAATAAAAATTGTGGACAAAGGAGCCACTTCTATTTTTTTCTTTTAGAGCAGCAATGAAACCCTTTCAATCATGGTTCCTTGGATGCACAGTTTTTAGTCTATAGGGTGTAATAACCTTCTCCAATTCTTTCCATCATCCTTTTTCCATCACAAAATCTGCAAACATAGTCCACTCTAGAAAGAATGATCCTTTCTTCAATTCCTCGAGTAAATGCACCACTTGTGCTCCTCCCAATTGCCTCATAATCTCAATGAATCCAATCCTCAATGGAATATCTCTTGGTAATGCATATGGATTCACATTAGTGCCATAGACCTTGAAAATGGTTATACTGGGGTATGGAATTATATCCCCCTAATTGTGAGTCAATTTCAAATCAAGCCTCCTTTCCAAGTGCCTCAAGAAATCATCTATCTCCTTAGGAATTCTTGGTGGATCGTACACCAGAAACCTTCTCAATTTGGAGGCAAAGACATTGTGGAAAACAACATAATAAAAATTCATATAACCTTTTTCCAAAATATGAGTCCAACACTGGACAAGAAACTCAATATCATCCTCCACCTTCTTCAATGCCATGTCTTTACCAAAGCTCTTCTCTCCCTTGTATAGGAACATGTGCATCAAGAGAAAATACCACCAAAACCTTACCTAGTCTTTTCTTGCCTTCAGTGCAACCAAACCTTGGGGAATGTGCTCTACCAGATATGTGGCATAGTCATAAACTACATTGTAGACCGAGTGTTGAAGGTGTGTTGCCATATACATGAAACCCCATGGCATGGTAGATTCTGGGTCAAAACCAAGAATCTGGCACAAGGAATAAATTATTTTCTTGAAGTAATTAACAAAATACTTCATTGGGAAATGCTCCAATTCATCTTTGCCAATTTTTATTTGTCTCCTAGATTTCCCAACCCCAGTACTTGCAGTACGCATGGGCAACACTATTAACCTAAACATAGCCTTTATGTTTTCATATTCTTTTCTGAAGGTGTCAAGGTCAATGGTAATCATATCCTGGATCCATTCATGTAACTTAAAGATTTTTGCAATCTCTTCCTTGGTTATCTTAAGCATTTCAACACCAGCATATGCCCTGACCACTCTAGAAACAAGGTCATACCTCATAGCTATATCCTTCAATAAATCCACATCCAAGTATACATTGGGGACAACTAAATTTCCCATGTCTAATCTCCAGGTGTTGCAGATAGGAACTCCACAATTTCTATTCCCAAACTAGTTTTGGAATATTTTCCACCTTGTGTATGGCATATTGGTATCCTTGATAAAATTTTGTTTGTCTAGTAACCCCTCTTTAATTCTAGGGTCATTAAAATAGAGTTGTTCCCTCAACCTTTTTGTTCATTGAGGGTTTCAATTAGTCAATGATATCTCAGTCAAGAGGTCTTGATGTAGTTCCAGAACCAGAAACTTGAGCCTTCAAATCCATTGGTAACAAATAGGTTCAAACTAATCTAGGGTTTTGACACTAGGGAGGTTCAAAACCTAGTCCTTTTCTTCAAAACCTAGGGCATGCCTTGACAATAAAAACTTCAACAAGTTCGACAGAACCATGATCCCTAGAAGAATCTCAAACTACCAAATAAAAATTCAACAATATGTAGAATAATTTGATAGCAAGATACAATGAACCTCTAACCTAATATGAGAAAATCTAAAGAGAACACAAAGAGGGGTGTTTTTTTTCACTTGAAGAAAACCCCAATTCCAATTGCCTTGAACTTTGGAACACTCAATTCAATCTCTTGAATGCTTTAAGACTTCATTGCAATCTTCAATTATGCAAAAAAATATATTTTATGTGCCTTTAGATCAGATTTGGGTAGATCTAGATGTCATTTCTACCATTATTGCTTGCTCGCATGAAGCAGAATGATTTCCATGGCCACTTCTTCAATTTTGAATTCTAGTTGTTGATCGCTTTGTGAGATGGCATGTTGGATGACTTAGATTGAGTCAACAAAGTTTGAATTTCAGTCACTTTCGTTCACCAATCTCATGCCAATAATATTTTTCCACTTGGGGCGTTGAATCGTTCATTATGTGGGCTCCACCTTCCTTCCAAGTGACAAGATAAAATCCATGTGGTGGTAACCTGCTAACCCCATTGTTTTTATAAAACATTATTTAATTCCTCTAGGGTTAGTGGGGAATGGTTGAGATTAAATCTCAACAATAGATCTCGACCATTTGTTCAAAACTCATGGTGTCGAACATATAAGTAGAAATCAAGCCCCATAACTTTGATATGGACATGTGTCATTAGCTCGCTAACCCCGCTGCTTTTTATAAAACATTATTTTATTCCTATGGGGCTGGTGGAGAACGGCTAGGACCAAATCTTCAGATCCAACCGTTGGCATTTTTGCACATGCAAAAAAGGTTGGTCTTAAAATGGAAATCAACTAGGTCGACAAGACCAAGACCCATGGGATGACAGACTTAAGACCTAAGTCATTTAAATGGGAAATTTTTTTCCCAACTTAGGAAAAAATTAAAGCGATAGTATAACATTTGATGACCGACAAACCTAGACCAAGGGGCCGGTGACAATACATTTTTGATGTCTTAAGTCATGACTCAAGTGACCTGCAACCGGGTATAACAAGTCAATGCATGAATATAAGGCCAAGGGAAAAACAAATATGAAACTTGAAATGAGGGCTTTTGAACCAAAACCCTAAACCCTACCCAAGGGCACAGATGCAAAGGACAATGACAAGGCAAGGAAACAGTGCAAAATTTTCAAAATTTAGAAGCTCCACAACTTGCAACAAGCACCAAGAGACTGAGTTACATACAAATAATGGAATTACACAATTTCATCATCATAATGAGTAAGGAAATACTCCAACAAAATCAAATTGCATAATGAAACAACACTTTCTAATAAATTTTCATATGAACATTCTATCATAGTAATTTAAACATTCATAGTGTTCGAGCATGATAAAATTTACTTGAACTAAGATATGAATCATGCATTTCATAACCAATTACATATTGGGATTAGAATCCAAATTTAATTAAGAATCATATATTTCTTAACCATTAACAATTGAAAATAGATTCTAAATTGAAGTAAATCAAATAAGAAAAACCTCCTTCATCCTTTCTCCTTCATCTAAATCAAAAGGGGGTAAATGGAGAGAGGGCATCATCAAAGGTGATTTCCACCCTACCAGGAAGCCATAGGCTTCCCCATGCTACCCCACAAAGGGAGCTTGCCCCATCACAAAGAGTCTAGCTATCTGTGGCCAACAAGTGTGAAATCTTTGTAGCTATGGATTAACCAAATACATGCCACCTATTATTTCCCTATGCAAAAATATCTAGGCATATTTCCCTTACCCATAAGTGACTATTTAATTCAAGATGTCTTACTTATCTGAATTAAAAGCTTTGGCCAAAGCATTTATCTATTATTGTTTCCTTAGGTCTATCTCGGTAGTCACATAGAACCTTTACACATGTTACAGTTTTGGTACTATCAATAACATTGTTAAGAAACAAAAGGTTGTGGTAGCTTAAGTATTATAATTAAGTAGTTCAATGTATGTAAACCATCTCTACTTGTTGTTGGGAATTAGCAATTTTGTATTAACTATTTCCCATTGATTCATCATAAGTTCATAGTTGTTCCAAATTTTGTACATTTGATTATCATATTATTTCCATAAAATAAAAGTTACCAAATATCAAACCAAGTAAACTTATCATTGGTTTCTACCCACTGATTTGTAGTTTATACTAGTAAATTCAGTTTTGTTTTCTTTTAGTTTTGAGACATAATTCACAATGTTTAGCTGGAGATGGATTGAATGTTATCATTGTATATTGTTACAATAGTTATGAGAAATCTCATAACTTTACCAGCCTTCTCATGGTTGTTGTAGAGTATACAACACTCTCATTCATCCTCTACCCAGTTTTCCTACCATTCCATAATAAAGCCTTATATTCCAAGAATAGTTTTGAGCTATTCATGAACAAGTATGCTATCATTTCTAGATTCATACACAGTTAGCAGAAATTTATAACCTACCCTGACTATTGCTTTCTGTAATTTATTTTCCATAGAACCATATCAAATCAACAAGAAAATTTAACTATTTAGTTGTCTAGCCTAATGAATATGTTTAAATTCAACAAGAGTGTAAGGTATAAGATGTAAATGATAGCAACAACTGAAAAATCTAGAAGTACAGATTCTACCATAGACCTTCAAATACAACTAGTTCCCTTCCTAACAACCCTTCTCATTAATAAAATATCTTACTCAAAAATTGTTGAAGGTGGAACCATGCTTACATACCTGTAAAATAAAATTGAGTAGATATGTTTCTACTTCTTGCTTTCATATAACCCTTCCTCCTTCCTATAGTTATTCTTCCTTTCTCCAAAAAAAAATATAATGCTTTAATGGTTCCCCCTTTCCTTGTTTTATTACCATCTATTCTTCTCTCCTTGCTACGTGGGAAAAGGAACATTTTTCAAAGTGATAGCTGATTCTTTATTTTTTAACTCTTTAACTTTGTTGACAACTGGTTGTTCTCACATTTTTGTTGGCTTCTTATTATTAATCTTTTATTGCTTTTGAGAAATATGAAATTGGGGTACCTTATTAAGGTAGCCTTGTTTAGTAAAATTTTGTCTTTTCTTAGCTTGGGTACCACCACTTGATATAATCAAGCCTTTTTATTTCAGAAAAATATTGATATGTATGGATTTAGAATATCTCAAATTTTTAATTATATTATTTTATTTTATTTTTTCTTTTTTAAAATATATATATATATTGTATTTACTTTTTTTTGTATCATAATTCACTCAATATACTTAAATGAGTATAAATCATTGAGTTAATAATTAATTAATTAAAATATTACATTTACCCATCTAATGCAATATGCAACCTAAAAAAAATGTTATGTTCTTGTGCGTGCTGCTCTCACACAAATTTTCCATGGATGGCTAGACTCCCCTCCCCGATGATACTCTCTCTCTTCAGCGAGAGTGTGTGACTTTCCTATGACACTCCATAATTAGGGATAACATTAGTCCATTACAATAATGAGATCCAAGCTTAATAATAAAATCAGCATTTCCATATAAAACTCAGTCATATATCTATAAATGAAATCATAGAGAACACATTCATAAACACTATAATCAACCACATTCATTGTATCATCAAAATGATTACCCTTAACACTAACTAAAAAAAATTATTCTTGTATCGAGATGAAACCATATACAAGAAAACTGTAAAAAAATTCAAGGCTAACCGTTATGGCAATTAAATTTCATATTTAGATGAATATACATATCAACATGACAATACAAAATTAGGGTTGATTTCCATATTCAGTCAAACATGTATATCAACATGGAAATACAAAATTTAGGGTTGGGTCAAAAGTAGGGTTGTGACATAAATAATTTATCAAACTAGACATCCTACCTAAACAAGACATCTTTGGAATCAGGATCAAACAAATTTTACTCAACATCCTCACAGTAGCAAAAAAATATGAGTTGTTGGCTTTTCCTCTCCATGGATTTCTACTAAGTTTTAAGAATGAAATCCAAAGCCTCACTAATATAGATTCTAAATGAAGATGCATTGGGCTTGACGTCGGACCAATCCTCCTCATGCTCGTCATATGTCACAATTCCTTGTGAGGCATACAATTTTGAATATAATTGGCATAATTAACTACTTCAATCCAAAATTAAGAATCTATATCTTGTGACTAAATCATACACTTGTCCACCTCCCATAAAGTTATGTTATTTTTCTCAACAAAACCATTCTTTTAAGGGGTGTATGAAATTCTAAGTTGATTCTATAGACCATGCTTAGTAAAAAATTCCTTAAAATCCTGATTGACATAATCCCCCTATTGTTTGTGAATATATTCTTGATAGAAAGAACATATTGCTTCACCATGAATTTCATAAATATCTTGAAAGAATTAAATGCATCACTCTTGTACTTAAGGAAGTACACCCATGTACACCTGGATAAGTCATCAATACATGTGAGCACACATTTGGCCCTTGAAAATGAAGAAGTTGGAATTGACATGAGGTCACTATGTACCAAATCTAATGGTGCCTTATGATGTGTGGTTATACCCATAGGAAAAGAATCATGGTGATGTTTTGTAAGAGCACATCATTGAAAAACACCATTAGTACATTAAATCTTAGGGATACCAAACACCAATACCTGTGTGCCCATTTACTGGAGATATCTGCAATTGGCATGACCAAAATGTTCATGCAAAATCTTACACATAGTGTCTACATGTCTTATGAAAGATGAACCTAAACTAGCTAAACTCTTGAAACCATCAAATTAGTATAAATGAGAGGAAGAATCAACACTCTAAGTAGCCACAATATTAGGATTATGAAGGTCATGAATAACTACATTATATGTGATAAACTTGAATGTCCTACTACTATCAGATTGGAAAAAATTGATACACTAAAAGAAGGTTAGTGGAGATATTAGGAACAACAAGAACATCCTAAAGAAAATAATCCTCAAGTGGAACAATACCTTAGCCCAAAACTGAAAGTTGTGTAGAATCCCCTATTACAATCTGAGTAATCCTACAATCTGAAATGGGTGAGACCAAATCATCAAAGTGAGTAATGTGATGTATTGCAACAGAATCAAGTAACCATTGAGCTACAAAAGATAAGGCTTATGTAGAAAGAACATGAACCTTAACTGTATATGAGGAAGAATAATTAGGGGCTGAGATTTTATGCTACTAAATAGATTCCTCTAAAGCCTCATATTCCAACATCTAGTCACTGGATGTCTCTCTTTACCACCAAAATTACAAGGTTCACCTGATTTCTCCTTTGTCTTGGATGAAGACTAGCCAGAATTAGAAGAATTATCATTCTGAGGAGTGGTTTGAGGTTTTTGTTCTAACTTTTGAGATGGTTTGGAGGAATATTCACTACATTATGAAGTATATGTCTTGAGCTTTTATTTCTTCTTGTCTTTCCCTTTGGATTTCTTTGCTACCAATTTTTTGGGTTTTGAAACTGGAAAGAGAATCAAATTGAGTCAAATTTTCTTATTCGTGTGTCAAATGTTCACAAAAAACCTCAAAAGATAGCATGGTAAATGAATTTCCCAACACATTCATAGTAGGGTTTAAAGTAGAAGAGAAGACCTAAAATGGCCCTTGTAGCTTAGACAGTCTCAGGAAAACACAGTCTTTGTTATTTTTATTCTTCCCACAACAATGTAAGAGAGATCTAAGTGGCTTGAAATTCTACAAGAAGACCTCAATGGAGGGGAAATAATTAGTACAAGTGAAGTCAATTTTACCTCAATTTTTCGAGCTTGAAACTCATCAATGGTGCTAAAAAGGTATTTAAAATTCTCCCACATATCCCTAAGAGAGGTGCAAGACTCAATATGAAACAAGAGACTACCTAAAACTTGCAAAATTAGTCTTATAGCCTCATCCATCTTGTTCCTATGTTGAATTATCTCAAATTTATGAGTCAATGTTAGTTGTACTTCATCCAAAGTGGACCATAATCCCTTTTCCATGAGAAATATGGTCATATGAGCTTTCTAAATGTGATAGTTGTGTGGTGTAAGATGTTTAACTAAAGATGTATCATCCATGGTGGTTGAGGTTTCAAAAAAATGTGTGGGAAATAGTTATTATTCTCTAATGTATATAGATATTTAAAGAAAAATGTATACGCCCCCCCATAACAATAAAAACTAAACCTTAATACAACTTTCAAAGAATAAAAATATTAAAAAATGTATAATCACATCAGATCATCTCTTTTTACCTAGTGATTTTTCTGTAAAAATGGACTACATATTTTTGTAGAGCACTAAAACACCTTTCAAACACCTATTCACTTGCAAAAGATGGAGTTTGTATGCCCAAGTTATGGCCTTGAAACTAAAAAAAAGATTTTATTTCAACAACTTGTAGAAAATTTCTAGAGCCAAATCTAGAAAAAAATAGTTACACCATTAGATTGGGCTTGAAACGTATTTTTTGATAGGTTTTTTTGTAAAAATCGAAAAAGAGAAGGAAAATTTATACTTGATTCCATGAAAGTTGCCCAATTTGTCTTGTAGGCTGGCTTGGGGGCCAAAAAAGAGAATATCTTGGTCGCATCAGTGACTTTCATTTGGTGCAAGGGGCTTAATTGAGGCCCCTGGTCACTGATACCAAAAAGCATTGGTGGTTTCAAATGGTCCAAGAGCTGGAGCAAGATGTAGGTCTGACGGGGTGGACGTGGAGGACTAGTGGCATGGAGGCAGTAGGTGTAGCTAGAGAGAAGAGAAACATTCATAAGGAATATGAACTAAAAAAATCTAGGTCATCAAGTTTTTTATAGGCCACCATAAAAATTAAAAAATTGGTGCTATTTTAAAATTTTACAATATTTTTTTTACTTGTCAAAGATTTTTTCTATAGAGTGATGGTGAGGCCTACACAACATACAACTTGTATGATGTATGGACCCATACAACATAGGAATTCATACAACTCTATGGAATTTTTATTTGTAACCTATGCCCTCAAAACATCACCTCAAAATTCTTTTCTCAAATTTTACTAGAACGATATTCATTCTTTAGGGTTTTGGTTTCTCTAGATGTAATGACGAGGTTTGTTTGGCCCCAAAGTGCACTAAAATTTCCCAACACTAAATCTCCCAAAAAAGAGAGATGCAAATCCCATATTTTCTTCTATAACCTTCATTGAGACAAAAACCCTCAAAATGGATAAGGGTTGTGTTAAATTAGGGCTTTGATACCATGTTAGATTTGTCAAAAACACACATAAAGCAATATCAAACAACAAATGAGAACACTTTGCATGCATGAGAGTTGAAAATAGTTTTTTATTTCCTAAAAAAGAAAGAACTTACATAATGAAATAATACAACGAAGGAGAGTGCTTATAAGAGAAAACCCTAGATGATAAAGGAATTAGATCATGACAAGTGGTGTCATTATGATACTGCTATCAAGATTCAACTCTGTAGTTTTTTTAGTCAAACTCATTGTAGTGGTTCACAAGAACCCATCTCTCATGATAATTAATGATCCACTTAGCACACATTGCATCTAGGTGATGCTGATAGAGGTGAAGCACTAGGCCTTCCTTGGAGGTTACCCATCCCAGTACTACTCCAACTCTAGTGCATTTAATTATGTATTTTTCCCCCATGGTTAAGCCCACCTAGCTTGCAACTCATTTACAAAACCTTCAAAACTTATTTTGTACCTTATGAAAAATTAATTATAGAGCCCCTTTTGCTCATCAATTGATAAGTAGAAGGTATTTTCCACATGTCAAATTATAATATTTCTATGGAAAATACCTTCTACTTATCAATTGAAATTTTAAAGGGTCTCTATAATGAGTGGATCATAAGGCACAACACTTGCTAAAGGTTTTGAAAATGGGGTTACAAGATAATTGGGCTTAACCTTGGGGAATTTAGTGTCAAAAATTGGCACCCTTAACAATTTCACATTATGCTCTTTACCCTTAATTTATTGGACCTAATTAAGTCCCTAATTTCCTAAATTATGTATTACAAGTCCCATTTTTACCATTTTTGAAGAATTGCAAGCATTGGATAAATGCAAACAAGTAATGTTTTGATCCTGAAACTAAAAGTACTAGAAGATAGATAAAGGACCCATATTCCCATGGGTGTATGGGTCCCCCTATCTTTCTGAGGACTAATTTTAACATGTTGTTGGTGACATTTTAACATTCAAAATTAAATTTTAAGTGTCATCTTTTGGGATCTAATTTTTGGGAAATTAGGACAATTTCATATAAATATGTAGTTATGTTATCATTTTAAATATAAAAAATAGAACAAGCATTCATGAGCAAATACTATTATGAAGGTCAAGTCAAGAGAAAAACTTTAGATCATTATTGCAACAATTCAAGATCCAACATCATGTCAAAGTTTATGTGTGTTCATGTTTTGTGAAGGCTAACCCTTGTTGTAGGTCTCCAAATCATTCAAGATTTCAAGAAGATCCAAATTCTTGAGGTGATGTGCATGAATTCAGTTCTTCAAAGAATCCACTAGAGGGTGGTGAGTTTCAAAATTTTGTGATTTCATTATTCCTTCCTTTAAATTATCATTTCTATCATTTACACTGCCATTGTGGAAGTGGAGACACTTACATAGGATTTGACTGAGGCAAGCCCTTAAATGGCCCAAAATTTTCTCTTTGAATGTGTAGGTTATAGGTTTGAGGAGGATTGAAGGAAGATTTAAGAAAAGTTTCCATTGTTGCATTCAAAGCCGTAAAAGTTGTCAATCCATGGAAACTCACCTACAAAATTATTTGACGACATTCTGACAACTCTACAACTGGGAAGTAGATGGTCAGATCTAGCATCAGAGGACTACAAAATTAGTTTCAAGAACCCTCATTAGGGACCCATACACCCCTAGGCATCTGATTTATCCTCTACATGCTAGATCCAACTTTTTATGATAGGTGCATAATCTTCAGTACTTCTTAGATCTACTTGCAATTTACTATTTTAGTTTGTGTGTTTTTAGAATTTTGAATTTATTAAATTGATTCATATAGCTCAATTAGGTTAATCATTCTAATCATTTCTAGTCCGTTCCTAAGACTCAAAATAAGGATATTCGGGTTTGATTGGCTCCCCTTCATGGTCAATAGTCAATCTATTCACTAAAATTTAAACACCTTCTTCTCACTACTTCCAACAGTCTTAGGTGTTCTCGCTCACAATTTGATCTCAACACACAATCACACATACATCATTCCTTTCCACACTCATCTCCAAAAACATTGCCTTGCATATATACCTTTTGTAATCTCGAATAACCTTCCCTAGGTTGGCCTGAATGAAACATGTGCACCTCAAATGTGCAACCACCAAATAGATCAACACCAAACACTTTTTTGGTGGAAAGAAGTGAGGGTGGACCACATAAATGGCTAACCAAGACCCAAATCTACATCAACATACTACACAAGGCTTCCACAAACCATGAAGATCATCCATATTTAGCACTAACACTCAAGGTTGTCCAAACTGGTATTAACACTATCAAGAAACCAAATTCACACTCCACCAAGACCAAGAAACATTATGCAAACCATGTAGCAACATTACACATCACCCTGAACTATTCCAACATAAAAAAAATCCAAAACCACTACCGAAATACATGAAACTAAGAAAATTATCATACTATGTAACCAGTCAAAATACCACAGAGATACAACACATGAAATAAGCTTTCAAAAAAAATGAACAATAAAAAAACCAAGGGAAGGTAGGTACATGAAATATTAGCACATTCCAAAATCTGCAAGAAAAGAAACTTTGGTGCAGAGAAATGAAAAGCAGTTCCATTTCTTCTAGACATCCCTCTTCACAAGCCAAAGACAATTCAACACATTGTTAAACATATCTTCTATTGTTGCATGATCCAAAACTAGAAAATATAGATATAACACCTTTGAAGACCTTTGATCATCACTTTCAAATTGCACAAGTACATCTTCAAGAATGAAGAAATGCAAAGCAAAATACAAAACACTTCCCAGTCACCTTGTACAATCTTCATGAAAATTTTATCAAAAGCACTTGTAAACCAAGTGACCTTGATATATTTGCAACACCTTCTCAACACCATACACACCTTCTCAACATATCCATACCAGAGGTTGACATAAATGACAACATTGATGACAACATAGTGCAACACAACTACCTAGTGTGTTATTAAGGAATATAATTAATAAGACACCTATTATGTTGTTGGATGAATATTTTGTAATCAACTAACTGGTTACAAAATGGTGATATCCTCTAAGGTTATAATGAGATTAAATATCTCCTCTCAAAAAGGGGATTCTCCCTTATTATTTCTCATTAAAAACAACTAATAGCTAACTACGGTTATATACACTATAATTAACCATGGGTGTTTCCATTCATCCTATTCTCTTGTCTCAGAATAGATGATTTCCTCTTACACAAATTACAATAATATCTTGTAACAATTATAACATGTAATTCACTACAAAGTACTAGTTTGAGAAATAATAACCAATATCTAGTTCAATTAAATGAAAGAATAATCAAAGTTCAATACCAGTGAATGTCGATAGCTAGAAAACCCACAAAATCCCAAAGTCTTTTGTTGCTTTCTATGATTATTTGAAAAGATAAAGGATGGTATAAATTGCAGCCCAAAGTATCCAATATATGCCACCAAAGGATTGAAAAAATGCAAACAACAACCCACAGTCCAAAGTCTTTGAATTATCACCAGAGTGCACACACATGAACATAATCTTCAAAGATAATAATGTAGCTCAAGTCTACAAAATAAGATTTGAATCCCCTTCTAAATATATGATATCACACCACTATTCAATCAAATACAAGATAATGCAATTAGAAACACATAAGAACAATCTCAACACATAACAAAGTAGATCTAAGATAAAGATTGGATGCAATTTTTCTTATTTTATTAATTGAAATTTGATTTACACCTCAAAAACATAGTTTCAAAATTCTCTTCAATTGGGCATTGCTTCACTTCATTAGCTAAAGGTCTCTAATTAAAAAAGAGCTCCCTCATATATATAGAGGAGAGCCTAGAGCTAAAAATGGAAAGTTGCAATTAACCTGACTTATTCAAAAACAGAGCCCGATTTGATTTAGGACTTATCTATTTTGACATGTAATTGTATATTCACAAAAGACAATTAATATGTCATCTACAAAATACATATTACATAAAGGAAAAAATATTTAAAAAATTATGTCTGGAATAGTCACATTCATTCATTCTTCATCATTTTTCTAAATGAAGTCTTCATATTTCTTCAACACTACTTGGACTTCAGAATCATTTGGTCCTATTGTATGGCTGGAGACAACGAATAATCATATGATAGAGTCCTTGATATTGATTCATGCTTTATTGTGCCTCTCCAATATTATTTTTAGGTTATCCAAGTTCACTTGAAGATCCACCAATATTTCAATAGAATCTAATGAAAAGCTCCATGTCTTTAATCCATTTTTTAAATCAATGATGTGAACTCTTAAATAACCGTGTCAACAAGAAGGACTTTATAATTGTCATCTAGCACTTGACAAGGCAACTCCTCAATTCTGGCTATAATGAAATAACTTGCACAATAGAAGAATATAATATGAAATATGCTATAAATACTTGATAATAACTAAGAATAACAAGCCACTTCGAGGGTGAAAATATTCAAATATCTCCAATGAGAACACAATTCACAAAATGATGATGATTTAAGACTAACTACCTCCTATACATACCTGGGTATGTGCAGGATCATGATGGGCCAAAAAGTGGCAATATGATGGGTATGTGGCTGACGACTTTTTTTTAATTCAAAATTGATGAAACAAAAAGGGTTTTTAAAGGAGATTCTCAGATTTCCACCAATATAAATTATGTTTTACTTTGAATTTAATAAATAATTATTATTCATTTTCTATTGAATTACGACTAAAGTCCTGATTTTTAGGCTGATTGAAAAACATCTATAGCTTTCAAATGGTATCATATTTTTTGAATCCAAAACATGAATCACATTATATGCTTCGCATACTATAATATTAAAAAATTAAATAAATGAATTCCATGATGTTTTGACCAAGTTAAGGTGGTCAGACATACGAGTCTTTATATTTTTTTTAATTTGTCATAAAAAAATTATAATTAATTATTTACTTGGAAGAAAATTACAAAAAAATATGCATCACATCAGGACATGAGTCCTCTACTTATATCTAAAATATTATCATTTTAATGTGGTTAGGGTGGTCAGACAGACACCTACTTCTTCTTTTTTCCCTAAAATTTAAGTACTACTGTATTGAAATTTCAAATTTTCACCAAATAGATTTTTTATTTTTGTAAATAAACTTAGTAATTTAGAAACTACATGCAATTTTCTAGAAATTCTATTCTTACATATTTTTGAAATAATATAGATAACTTATTCAAATTTTTATGTCAAGTTGCCTAACTCTGATTTTTTTGAATTTTATTGCCACTTAAGGGCTTATTTTTTCCATGATGATCCTACACATATCCACCTATTTATGCCTAGGACATCACCCAGGCTGACTTAGATAGTCCTATATAAGCCTTAGGCCAACATAAATAACTAAAAATCAATATAATAATGATACTATGACTTAATTAATAGTTAAGATAGCCACAAGCTAACTATTCATAACCCAATGTATATCAATATTAAGGGTGTAGCATGCCCTCCATTTTCAAAGAAGCATTTTCCTCAATGCTAATCAAGTGTGGATTATTTTGAATGAACTCCTTGTCCTCCCATGTGGCATCTTCAACTGGTAAATTCTTCTATTTGATGAGATACTCAGTGAGAGTTCTATTCCTTAGCTTATTTGTGTGTGTTTGATGAATACGCTCTAGTTCCAAAATGATTCTTGCTTCTTCATTGATCTCTGGTAGTACATTTTGAGTTGGAATATTATTCCCAAGTACTTTCTTCAAACAAGAAACATGAAAAACTAGATGTATCTTTGTTGTTGGTGGCAACTCTAGCTTGTAGGAAACACTACTGATATTTTGCATGATTTGGTATGGTCCATAATATATTGGAGATAACTTATTCTTCTTTTTTTGTTGCTTTAGTGATATTTTCTTATAAGGTTGCAATCACAAGAAGACCCAATCTCCCACTTCAAAGCTTCTTTCGCTACGATTTTTGTCTACCTACCACTTCATTCAATTTTATGCCATGGCTAAATTCTCCTTGAGTCTTGAAAGTACCTGTTTTTGATGAAGTAATTGGTCATCTACTCCTTGAACTCTTGGTGACACCTTCAATGATGATGTGATGGAAGGAGGATGATATCCATATAATTCCAAAAATGGAGACATCTTTGATGAGCTATGAAAATAAGTTTTATACCACCATTATGATAGTGGTAGCAAATCTACCCATTGAAACTATTTCTCTAAAGTGAAACAACATAGATATCCTTCCAAACACTTATTAACAACCTCAATTTTCCCATTCAATTCAGGGCGGTATGAATATCTATTAGCTAATTAAGTACCCAAACATGGGAATAAATCTTTCCAAAAGTGACTAGTAAAGATGGGATCATGGTCACTAACAATAACCTTAATTTTACCATGTAGCTTTTGGATATTCTCCAAAATATATTTTACCACTGCACTTTTTGTAAAAGGATGTGATAATATAATGATGAAATGTGCATATTTAGTGAGGCGATCAACTACTACCATGATGACATTATGACCTTTAGATTTGGGAAGCTCAATAATGAAGTTCATGGATACTTCTTCCCAATGTTGGATAGGAATAGCTAAGCTATACATCGTGTCTTAATTGTCTCCCCTTTATTCCTTTGAAAAACCAAACATTCAGCCACAAATTTTTGAACATCACCTTTTAGCCCTTCCCAAATTTTTTTTGCTTAACCTAATGATATGTCTTCAAAAATCCTAAATGACCACCAACTGGAGACTCATGTATTTCTATGAGAATCTTGTATTTAAGAGTGGAATTCTTGCAAAGATACAATCGCTCTTTATACCAAAGAGTATCTCCCTTCCAACAAAACTTATCTAAATTACTAGGACCACTCTTTAATTGTTGGATGAGATTACTTGTCACAACATAATTTTTTCGCTCTACTTTGGATTCTTCCATCCAATTTTCTTTTTATATTGAAAGGTCACACAATAAGGCTTCATCTTTCTCATTCTTCCTATAAAGTACATCTACCACAATATTTTCCTTCCCTTTCTTATATACAATCTCAAAGTCATATCCCAACTTCTTAGTGATCCATTTTTGTTACTCTTTAGAAGATAATATTTATTCCCACAAATATTTTAGGCTATCATTATCTATCTTAACCTTGAAGTTTCTACCCATTAGATAAGGCCTCCATTATTTAACTACATGAAGAATAGCTAGAATTTCCTTCTCATAAATAGGTTTGAGTTAATTCACACCCTTTAATTGATGACTCTCAAAATTAATTGGTCGACCCTCCTACATGAGTACTTCTCCTATACCATTTCTTGAATCATCAAATTCCACAATAAAGTCCTTGGCGAAGTCTGGAGTGGAAAGCATTGGATTTGTACACATAGCCTCCTTCAATATCTCAAATGCTACATTAGCAAACTCATTCCAATGAAAAGAATATTTCTTCAATAAATCTATTAGAGGTGTTGCTTTACATACATAATTATTCACAAATATTCTATAGTATCCCATCAATCCCAAGAATTGCCTCAATTTCTTAATGGTTTTTGGAATAGGCCATCCATGATAGCCTTAATTTTGTTAGGATCTACCTTTACTCCATGTGAAACTATGTGTCCCAAATACTGCACCTCATTAAGACCAAAAGAACACTTGGATGGCTTAGCATAGAGTTGATGATCTTTGAATATTTTTAATGCTTTATCTACATGTTTCAAGTCTTCTTCTCATGTCTTGCTATAAATCAATATATCATCAAAGAACACTAATATAAACTTCCTAAAACAATTATTAAAAATGGAATTCAGCAAACTTTGAAATATAGATGGTGCATTGGTAAGACCAAATGGGATCACCAAAAATTCATAATAACCCTCATGAGTTTGAAATGTTTTCTTACAAATATCTTCTTTTTTAATTCAAATTTGGTGATAACCAGATCTAAGATATAACTTTGTAAAATAAATAGCTCCATTCAATTCATCTAGAAAATCATCAATGACTAGAATAGGAAACTTACCTTTAATGGTGTACATGTTGATCATCCTATAGTCTAGACACATGTGCCAAGTTTCATCCTTCTTACCTACCATCACCATAGGCAAGGAGTAAGCACTTTGGCTATTTCTGATAATTCTTGCCTCTAACATCTCCTCAACATTTTTTTCTATCTCACATTTTTGTGTATCTGGGTACCTATAATGCCTAATGTTGGGTAGCTGGCTCCCTGAAACTAGTTGTATGGCATGATCATGATCCCTCTTAGGATCTCCAAAAACCATTAAGTGATGATCAATTATTTTTTGTAAATATAGATGAGTAGAAAAATTAGATTGAGAGACTCCTAATGAACATAACTAGGCCACAAATCCATCAAATTATTTCTTAAGAAAATTTTGCATTTGATCAGAGCTTAACATTTGTGGGGAATTTTCCTTCAATCCTCTTAGCTCTACTACCTTTCCTTCTGATTGAAATCTCATGAATTTTTCTTGGAACTTCATCTCAATTGTTTTCAATGTAGTAAGCCATTGTACTCCCAAAACAATATCTACTACACCCATGGAGATAGCATACATTGGGCTATCAAGGTGATAATCTACCATTGATAACTTATTTCTATGGAATTTTCTAGAGAAACTAATAGTACCACCATCTGCAATCAATACTTGAAATTCTAGAGTTGGATATATAAAACAATTTAAATAAGTATCCAATTTTTTTTTGATGTATTATGAGTACTACCCAAGTCAAACAACATTGTTACTTTATGCTTCTTTAAGAAATCAACTACCTTGAGAGTTTGTGGAGCAGTTAAACCTGAAAGTGCATGACAAGAAATGATTGGTTGAGAATCATGTGATTCATCATATGACTCCCTTTCACCTTCTAATATTGGTTCCTCCTCATCTTCCTCACTCGGACCTTCAATATGAATAATTTCTTTTCACTGCATTTATGTCCTCGACTATATTTTCCATCACAATTGAAACATAACCCTTTACTCTCTTCTCCTCAATCTATTGTGGGGTCAACCTAGTAGGTTGAGGAAGAGAAGGTGTTGAATATCCTTTGTCTCTTATCACATTAGCCCCTTGATTTCTAGGAATCAAATACTTTTCCTCTACCCTTTGTGCTAAGACAAAAGACTCAGAGATAGTGCTAGGACTAAAAATGTGTACCTCATGTTGAATGTGATCCTTGAGACCACCCAAGAATAAATCATTCAAGTTATCCTCTATAATTATATCCACTCTTAAGGAAATATTTTGGAATCACTAAATATAATCCTTAAGTGATCCTTTTTGTTGAAGTTTAGCTAGTTGGCTGAAGAAGTTTTTTGTCACACTATTGCTATATTATTCTCAGAGTTCCTCCATTAAAAATGACCATGAGATAGTGAGACCCTTTTTCTTTCTATGAGTACAAAGCCAACAATACCAAATAAATTGATTTGGTTCAAGATATAAGGAAGCCATCGTGACCTTTTCTCCATTTGGGACTTGATGTACTTAAAAAAAATCCCCATTTGGTTTATCCATGTTAGAGGATCTTTACCATCAAACTTGTGCATATCCACCTTTGGTATCAAATTCCTAGACCCCGTAGGAGTACTAAAATTTGGGTCAGAATTAGCTGACCTAGAAGTTTTATCATGGTTGTTTGAGACCTCCTTTTTTGGTTCATTCATATAGGAACTTAACATGCTTCGTACGTCTGATATATCTCCTCCTAGGACACACATATCCATCTTCATTGAGGAAATATATTCCTTGACCTTACTGATTTCCTCATTGGGATTAATATCCTCTATCATTAACTCATCCTTATTAGGGTATTTTCTTAGTGTGGCAACATTCATTTTACCCCTTGTAGTAGGCCCCATCATGATGGAAACCAATAATTTTGAAATAAATCACACAAATGAAAATTAAATTCTCTAAAATTTTTACTATAACTTACTAGGGCCAAGATACCACTTATCCAAAAAAACTCCAAGAAATTAGCATATTTGCAGCCTTGAGAGCGAATTTGTTGGAAAACCTAATTTAATAATAACTCACATATTTCTACTTCAATTTATCCCTATTTTGGACTGTAATCTCCTCTCTTATGTCTTCCAAAACCAAATAAAAATAAGGCTCACATTTGGCATGATTTTATAGATATGCACATTTCGAATTAATTGTGTAGAAACCCTAATTCTACAATAATTCGCTCAATTCTGCTCCAATTTCTCTGGAATGTGGATTATAGCTTCTTTAATATGGTATTAAAAAATGTTCTAAAAATCAAAAAAAAAATTACCAAAATATAAAATATATGTTCCTTCCAAAATGACCTCTAATATTAAGAAGATGACTTGCCTCTACGATGCCAAGATATGTTGAATACACCGAATACTGAGAGGGGGTGAATCAGTATTTTGCTAACATGGTTAATTGCTAACCATCCAATTATTAAAGCACATCTAGTTGCAACTATAAACCAAATCATAAAAGGAATCATAACATCTCATAACACATTGACATATTATTTTTATGTGGAAAACCCAATATGGGAAAAACCACGGTGAGGATTAACTCACAATATATTATAACCGTATATAAGATATTACAAGGTTCACTATCAGGACACACGATCCTTGAAAGGATCATATCCTAAATATAAAAGGGCTTATCACCAAGGTATAGAAAGTGTGGCTCACTGCCAAAAATGAACTAAAGAAGTGGGCATGTGCAGGATCATCATAGAAAAAATAGGCCCTTAAGTGGCAATAAAATTCAGAAAAATCAGTTAGGAAACTTCACGTAAAAATTTGAATAAGTTAACTATATTATTTCAAAAATATGTAAGAATAGAATCTGTTGCAAATTGAAAGTAGTTTCTAAACTATTAGGTTTATTTTTATTTTTAAAAGATATATTTGGTGAAAATTTGAAATTTCAATGCAGTAGTACTTAAATTTCAGGGAGAAAATAAGAAATAGGTGTCTGTATGACCACCCTAACCACAATAAAATGATAATATCTTTTAATAATATTTTAGATATAACTAAGAGACTCATGTCTCAATGTGATGCATATTTTTTTGTAATTTTTTTCCAAGTGAATAATTAATTATGATTTTTTTATTACAACTTTTTAAAAATATAAAAAACTTGTAAGTCTAACCACCTTAAGTTGGTGAAAACTTCATTAAATTCAATTCTTTCTTTTTTCATCCTATAGTATGTGAATCATGGAATGTGACGCATGTTTTAGATTCAAAAAATGTGATACCCTTTGAAATCTATAGATATTTTTCAATCAGCCTATCAATCAAGACTTTAGTCGTAATTCAAATAGAAAATGGATAATAATTGTTTATTAAATTCAAAGTAAAGAATAATTTATATTGATGAAAAGCTAAGAATATCCTTTAAAAACCCTTTTTGTTTCATCAATTTTGGGTAAAAAAAAAGTCGTCAACCACATGGGCCATCATATCACTTACATATTGCCACTTTTTGGTCCATCATGATCTTGCACATACCCAAGTACACCTTTAAAGTGCTGAGATCAATTCTAGTTAAGCTTTGGAAAATCAAAAATTGCTCCAACTGCAGGCAAATAACAATTATCAATAACTTCACACTATAACATTTGTTGCATAGCTCACATCACATCCAAACACACACACACACACACACACACACCCTTTTTCATCTTCTTGCTTTCATATATATGGCTATATCTTCAAACATCGATTAGGTTGACCCAATTCAAAAATCGTTTTGGTGCACAAAAAAAAAGTATCATCCATAAATTAGGTTGGCTTAGACCAAATAAATAACACTTTAAGCATTCATAAGACAAGAAACTCTTAACCCTATCGGCCAAAAGAAGGTCGAACTTCTATCATTTAGATATCTCAACCGAATCAACCAAAGTTGTTGAAGACTTGTTCAAAGATGTAACTATTACTTCTAAGAAACATATCTAAAACTAATAGAAATATCTTTTATAGCAAGAATTTTTAGATCAGAATACCGGTTCAGTGTAGAAACACATTTTACTTAGCCAATTACCAAACAATGGTGGCATCAATGAAATCAAACCTGGAGGTCACCTTCTTCATTCTTCCAAAAATATCATGCTCTGATACCACTTGTAATGGAATAACTTGCACTGTAATAGAATAATTTGATATGAAATATTCTGTAAATACTTGATAATAACTCAAAATAACAAGCCACTTCCAAGGGGAAAACCTCCAAATATTTCCAATGAGAACACAATTCACAACATGATGATGAAATAAGACTCACTACCAACTATATATATACCTATTTATGCCTAGGATATTACCCAGGCCGACTTGGATAGACCTATATAAGCCTTAGGTCAACCTAAATAACTAAATATCAATATAATAATGCTACTATGACTTAATTAAGAGTTAAGATAGCCACAATCCGACTATTCATAACTCAATGTACACCAATATTAAGGGTGTAGCACTAGCAATGAGGTCTAAACCTCTAACTTCACCTACCTCTTGAGCTTCTTATAGATCATTAATCAACTCATCAATGACATAATTTTTATGCTTCATTGTTTCTCAAAATTTAATGAACATTTTTCTATTGGGAATCACCCCAATTTATTCTAACACATCAAGATTGAGATCTTTCATTTTAATCCAAGCTTCATAACCTTTTTCTAACTCTTGCAGACTCTGGGATAATGTGTCAATTGTTTGGCTCGGTTCTACCTTCAAATTATCCATATTACTAATCCTTTCAACAAAATATTTTAGCTATTATGTACCTTGAGCCAATATACCTTTGATCCATTCTATGACAACTCTACCTTGTGCATGTTTCCTCTTAGCCTTTTGAATAGCAAGATCCTCTATACTTGTAACAATGGGCTCAAATGACTCAAAGGATTGGGTTATCTTCTGGAGCACTAAAGTGAGTTGTTCAACCATGGATTTCGATTGATCTTTGGCAATTTTGTCCTTATCATGTATTTCTTAATTAAGGAAGCCAATGTTTCTTGTCCATCTTCCTTCACACTCTTGTGTGTCCTTTTTCCCAGCTCTACCCTAGTGATAAAATATTCTGAAAAATCAAATTCTTCTGCCATTTTATTAGGAGGCTATACTACATTTGTATAATTGTAACCCAATTTATCAACCAACACTCTTGAAATATTTTTGGCCTTCTTTATGGATTTAGTCTTCACAGGCACCAATTGACTAAAATCAAAGTCATCGAGAGGTATGGCTTGCTTCTTCACCTTTGGTGTTTGAGAAGCCAACCAAGGGGGAAGAGGATAAGAACTAGATTTTGGACCTACCACCATAGTTTTTGTTGATGGACTAGCACTCACAATAGTGGTAGTCACAAGTGGTGGAGTGTTGGTTAAAAATTCAACCAAAATTTCCACATTAGGCATATTTTGTGCAGACTTGGATATGAATTTATAAAACTTAGATTGTGTATTCACATCAAAAATAGGAGAAGACAAACTAGGAAAAGCAAGTGAAGATCCAAAAAAAAATTAAAATTTATTACGAGGACTCTCAAAAATAGATCCATAAGCTGGGGATGAATGAATAGATTGACTTTAAACAGTAGGAGAAACTGAGATAGTGGTGGCAATAGGCAAAGGCTATTCACTTGTAACAACAATGGGAGTAGAACTAGGAAATGTTGCAGTGATAGTAGAGTCTTCTAGATTAAACTCATTTAGTGAAGTGATTAGATACTCTTGAGTTTATTCATCTATATATTCCTCTCCTTTTTCTTCAGTTAGAGTAGATGGCCCTTATGTCTCCTTACTCTTACACCCTTTCATTGTGAAAATGATTTTGGGATTCTTACTAGTACTTGGAAAATCATTTGTATTATTTTTTTTGACTCGACCTACTTTCCAATAGGCCCTTCAGTTTCCTATTATTCAGATCAAGTATTAAAATATTTCAATTTTATTCCCCTCTCTTATAACCAAACATTTGTGCTAGCAAGAATCTGTTGGAATATCTCTCTAATGGATATCGTCTCCTTTTTGGTCCATTAGATGGAAGGAAGAGGGGTCTCAGAAATATTATTCCTCTCATAAGAAAGATCTAGGATGCCATATTCATCCTCCATATCTTCAGGGATATTGTCTAGATTCATGTTTACAATCTGATCCAAGGTAAGCCAACAATAGTCAAATTTCCATATATCTTCATTTGTCATGCAATATTCCCATATATCCTCCACTATATGCACATGTATATAGCTCTTCTTTAGTTTTTCATTCATTCCTCCATAATAAAAGTCAATTATCCTTTTTTATGTCTTCATTGTGACCCACTGCATCTTTGTCTCCATAGCCTTGTGTTTGGGAGATGTGGTGATGGAGTATCTGCCAATTGAATCTAGGCTTGTGTGATATAACTTGCCTACTATGAAGTGCCATGAATTTCCTACATAGCTCCATGATTATAATCTTATCACTCGAATACCTTTCAAGTATATATGGTTATTCATCAAAACATCCAACTTGGATATATGTGAAGGTGGGAAATTACCAGAACATATAACCAACCTTATTGAGTAACACCCATACCTTATCTGAGACTCTTCTATTCTCAAGTTCTCTAGAAAAAATACATAGGTATGTAGTGAAGAGGGCATCATTGACCCTCCTAAAATGTTGAATACTTTTCTTTAGATTCAATTGAGAATAATACTAATAAACCAAAACTTGCCTTATGTCACCCTCTAATGTTAACCCTAGAAAGTGCCTCATTAAGGGAACAACATAAACTAGATATGAAGTCATATAGAACTACAATGAGGTGGAAACCTTTGTGAGATGATCATGGATAACATCACTTATCTACTTTCCCATAATATTTGTTGTTGTCTCTTCCTTATGACATGAACATACAAGTACAACCACTCCTCAAAGGTGTCCAAGAAGTAAGCAATCCCTTAAACCTACTGAGAAGAGTAATCAAGTCATTTAATTCTCAATGAAATCACTACGAGGAATTCTCTTAGGCTATCAAGAGATATTTGTCCTTGGGTTCTTGAGCCACCTTGTATTGATTGCGTTCTTGCACTTGTCTATATTTTTTTCATAATCAGAATGTGATTTCTCAATGGTAAGGTCGACATATGTATCAATACTTGGGCATTGGAATATTTTATCAAAGAACTCTTCATCCAATCTTATGATTATATTCCCATCTGCATCCTTGACACTCTTATCTTCTTTATGAAAATGAGCTGCTACTACAAGAATGAACTCAGGATTATACATCAACACTAGAAACATGACCACGAATTGGACATTTCTCTCAATGATATTAATCTACATATAAAAATTTTGTACATCCAATGACTGCTTCTTTGTCCTTTCTAGAAACTCAGGCATATCAAAATGTCCAATATTGCTATCATTGATCTCATCAATATTTGAAGCAACAAAGGTCATTGGAAAAACTCATTGGTACTTATACTTCAAGTTTTTCTTGCTTGGAAAAGGATCAAACATTGGCAGATAAGTTGCAAGAAGAAATTTCATGTTTTCCCAGTGTTATAGAAAATTTTAGGATTTCATGCACTAAAGGGAAAAACTGCAACTTTTCACATGCTTTTTAAATTGGGATGCAAAGGTGCTAAAAAATTCTGCCCCTACATGGATATTAATAGTTTTTATGTAAAGGCATAGGAATTTTGTATCCCTACATGGGTAGAAAAAAAGATGGACATAGAAATACCCTTCCCTACATGGGGTAATTGTACTCAAATGCAAGTGTGGAGAAAAATCCAACTATTCAATGTGTAATGTTGGCAAAAAGACATAGGTCAAGGCTTCAAACCTAACCTGCACTTAAGGTAGTGCATTGGCTATGTAGTGTAAGTGAGAGTTTAATACATGACTTACACATTGGTTATGTAATGCAGATGCAAGTTGATATAAAAATATTTACCTACATCATTTGAGGTAGAACAAAAATGCACCACGAGAAATAAACCTCATAATGCATCGTGTAGAGCATGGTATCAAGATATTCTCGCAGAGAAAAAACCTGCAAGAGCATACAAATCTAATGCAAGGTAGATGGTTTGGGTTACGTGGATGTATGTTGGGGTTTATTCCCTAGCTTACATGGGGTAGGGCATGTAACATGGGAAATAAACCCCACATTACATCCAAAAGATAGTGTGAATGGATTTAGGGTTTAATACCTGATTGCCATCTAAATGTAGATATTTGATAACCCATATGCCAGATGAAATAAAAACCTCAAGCTATATATAGTAAAAGTTCATGAGTTATAGATGGATATATTCATTTTGAGTTTCACGTATGTGAAAATACAATATGCATGATTAAACCCAAAAGAAGTAATCACAACAAAATATAAAGAAAACTTAAATCATGAACAATATGAGCAAGATCATAGACTCAAAAATAAATCAAAACCAAAACCCAAACAACATTCATGAAAATGGCATGAAGGAGAAAACCATTAAAAGTAATAACCTACATACATGTAACCCTAACTCATATGCATGAACCTGGGCACAAGAAAAGGTTGAAAACAAAAAGAAATTTCCAACAAAGACTCAGTAAAATGATGACAAGAAACAAGCAAGAGGTGAGAAATATAAAAATCAATAGGAAATAATGAAAAATGAGGATTAAAACAAGTTAAAATGATATATAAAACCCCATTAAAATCAACACTACAACTGCAATAAATTCCATACATGCGCACTTAGGGGTGTAGTCATGCTAAAATTTAGTGTGACTACATCCCAATATACAATGAATGCAAATATGCAAGGGCATTGAATTTCAACGACCTTGCATATGCAAGAAAAACACTAACACTTGAATTTTAACCTTTTGCAATTTTTTCAAAAAGAAAAAAGCTTAATTGCTCAAAATAACTTTTTGAGGGATCAAACCACACATGAGGGTGACTAATATTTTCCTTGATTTGTGTTTTTAGAGTATGTGGGCTATGAAATAGACAAATTTCATAGGGGTTATCCCACAAATTGAGTGTGATGAATGTGAGGATAATAGCTTGCTCTAACTAGGGAGCTTCCTTCAATCATTCTTTGAAATGATCGAAGGAAAAAGAGTCCCAAACTCTAAGTGCCTTCATCCATCCATTGGGATATAGAGTCATGTGAAAAAAAGACACAAAAAGACAAAATAAAAAGACACAAAAATATACAAATATTTTCAAACTTATCTGATGCTTCACTGAGTGAAGAGCTTCATATGTTGTCCATTGTGAGGAAACTGATATGGTGTTCCATCTTGGTATGCCAAAAGAAAAAATTTCTCACCATGGAGTTGATGAATAGTGAAATGACATCTCCACAAGGAATCAAACTTTATCTGCATTCTTTTTGGTTCTCTTCTTTTTCCCCACAATAGAACTTGATCTCTGATTTGGAAATCACAGGATTTTTCTTTTCTATTAGAAAGACTTTTGACTTGGATCTGATGTTTTGCAATGCGATCCACCACCTGGATGTTCTTGTCTTCCAATTTAGCAAGAAACATGATGTGCTTGTTAATGGAGCTATCAAAATTCTCATCTTCAATGGCCTTATCCAATTTCAAAGCATACAATTCCACTATGATAGGTATCTCTACATCAACCCATACAAGAGCTGAAATGGAGACATGACAATCACTCATTTAGGTGTAATACGATCTTCCCATAATGTATCATACAATGCTTTGTGTCAGGATCTCCAATTTTCATCCACCAACTTCCTGATAATGGTTTCTAAACTCTTGTTGCTCGATTTTGCTTGACCATTCGCTTGGGGTTAATAGTCAAAAGAATGAGAAAGAGTGATCCCATATTTGAAGAAAAAAAATTATATTTCATTGGATGAGAAGGAAGTAGCATTATCCACTACTATCTTATTTGGATCACCAAAACTTGAAATGATATTCTCCTTGAGAAAATTACATACCACTTCGGAAGTAGCATGCTTGACTAGAATGGCTTCCACCCACTTGGTGAAATAGTCAGTAGCTGTGAGAACATAGCTATGTATTACACTTGATGGTGGGCTAACTATGCCGATGAAATTTATACCCCATTGCTGGAAGGGTTTTTCAATTACCACTGGCTTGAAGGTTAAATTTTCCAATTTGGGTTTCCCCTCAAACTATTGGCATAACTCACACTTATGTACCCAGTTGAATGCATCTTGAAAGAATGTGGCCCAGTAGTATTTATCTCTCAAAATCTTGTGAGTGGTAACTAGTGCTAAAAAGTGTCCTCTACATGCTAAGTTGTGAAAGGATTCCAACAACTTCCCTTATTGCATTTTTTCCACACAATGTAGAAATCTTATGTCAATGCTCCTTTTATACTAACCATTATCCCAGAGAAAAAAATTTGTATCCTTACACTTGATTGTCTTCTTTTCCTTAAATGAAAATTGCTTGGGACATTCTCCATAAGTAAGGAAGTGTGAAATATTGGAGAGTACCATTCATTAGTCATGGTTACAAACAAGATTGTAAGAACAAGTACAAAATTCACTTCCTCATCATCAGATATTTCTTCTAGTTTATTATCAACAATCAATTGACACAAACCTTTCCCATAAACCAACTTTGTGGGCTTAATTTCCATGTAAATTTCTTGGATTTTGGCAATCTAATAACCTCTTTTAGTTTCAAACTCCTATTGAGTCAAGATGGACTTGATCATAGAATCTGACACTAATGCTACAACATGAGAATTAACAACGTAGAACCTAAAATGCTTAACTTATTTGACCTTATCATAAGAATTTTTTCCATTGGTGAGTATTTTAGTTCATGAGATTTTAAAGGGAAATTCATGAAAGCTATAGGAGATTCAATCCCCTCATTTTTCTACACCAAGATAGTGGATAAAGTATGTTTCGAGGTGTAACTATACATGATAAAGACGTGTTTATAGTCTAGGTAGACTAAGACTGGAGCATGAGCAATAGCCTCTTTAATTTCATTGAAAGAAGCTTTTTCGTCTACACTCCAATGAAATATTGACTTACCTTTCATCATATCCATAATATGACAAGTCTTCTCTGTGAATTCTTAAACAAACCTCTATAAGAAATTCACTTTCCCAAAGGAGTGAATTGTCATCTTACTTGAAGGTAAAGTAAGATTTTGAATTGAATTGACCCACTCAGGAACAACCTTGATACCTTACACACAATGCGTCTAAGGATCTTACCTTCAATAACCCCAAAAATGGATTTCTTAGGGTTAAGGGAAATTCCTTGTTGTTGGGACTTTTCAAGAACTTGCTACAAGTGATGATAATGATCTTGACATTTCTTTGAAAAGATAGTTAATTCATCAAGATAAAACACAATGAACTTAACCATCACATCATGAAAGGACAATTCCATTTCTCTTTGAAACTTGGTACTATTGTTGATCAAACCAAAAAGGAATTATGTGATAAGAAAACATTCCCCATCGAGTACTGAAAGAAGTTTTATGTTGATCTTCTTCACTCACCTCTACTTGATTATACCTTGAAAGGCCATCTAAGATGGATAGCATTTATGAGCCTATCATTGTTTGTAATAATTGGTCCATTACCAACAGTGGGTAATTATCATTTAGTTACAACTAATTCAGGTTTTGGAAATCCACATAAATATGGATCTATCCATTATCTTTCCATACTAGAACAATGTTTTCTATCCATTTTGAATGATGGATACAAAAGATGATTCTAGCATTTAGAATATTTTTAATTTCAATGAGAATAGTACCTGATATCTTTGGGTTATACTGCCTTTGCTTCTACTTATCAGGCATGGACCCTACCTTGAGGGGAATTTCATGTTGGACCTCCTTCAGCCAAAAATGTTTTAAATTATCATAGGAACAATCAAGCACATCTATGTATTTCCACAAAAAAGTTGTAAACTTATCTTTTTCTTCTAGTGTGCAAAATTTACCAATATTTACCATCTTGGGATCCTCCTTTGTTCCCAAATTAACCTATTTGAACAACATTAGTGGATGAATCAGATCCAAATTGTTTTTGTTTCTTGACATAGTAGTCATGCTTGTCAAAAAAAATTCAAGAGATAAAAAACCTTTGGGAATCCTGTTCCCTTTTAGCTGCAAGATTTCCTCACTAGAATCCTAATCCACCTCAAAGATTGATTCTCGAGAGGAATCACTTCCTTCAAAATATAATTCATTGAAATTTTCAGCCTTCTCTAGAAACACAGCAATTTGATGATCATCATTAAAAAAATTCCAATGATCATAATTATCAAGAACAATGGGATGGAAAACTAACTCAGTAATATATTTGGTTCCTTTGAAGTCTTTAATAGGGAACCGTATCATTGTATTCCCTTGGAATTACAAATATTCCAAAAGCATCAAATTGTTTAATGTAATACCAAACAAGATTATGATAATGCCTTAATCTTTCATTTTTTTCTATTAAAAATTCCTTACCTAACAAACAACCAACTTGGAATCACCTTGAGCATGAAGATTTTAATTCCTTCCGCATGTGCAACATTCATGCCTAACAAGGCCTCATATTCCATCGTATTGTTAGGATTATCAAATTACAATTTCAAAGAAAAGGGAAAAGCATTCCTTGTGGGGATATGAAAACTATCCATGCACCAGAGCCCATGGAATAATAACTACCATCAAACTCCACGATCCAAAAATCATTTGGACTCCCTAAGATAAAAATTTCAAAGTCAGGGGTCTCTTTGTCTAAAGAGGATAAGCCATGAGTTACCTACTCTTCACTTGAATCATTGTCTAAAGACTAATAAAATTCATCAGTTTGCAAGAAATAAGTACCTGTCCCAAAAGACTCAAAAAGAATTTGAGCTCTTGGATCATCCATTTTTCATAGAAAACTTAACTTCCCTTTCTGGAAGCAATTTCTGCATAACACCCTTGACAGGTATTTTGGCCTCAAACCAATCCGTGTTTATTTCACCCCCTACATCTTTGCAAAATTTTCATCCCAACAATATACCATATGAGGCTAGGACATCAGCTACCAAAGCTGTCATTTTAATCTTCTTGTCAGGAAATGCAGCAAATGCAAATTTTTCATCTTTAATTTTCCCTATTAGGGGCACTTACTTATTTTCTATTGAAAAAAATTGGCCAAAGGTATTCATCAATTTCAAACCCAAAGCATTTGCTACTTTGGTAGGCATCACATTTTCGGAGGCACCCAAATCAATGACATATTTACTTAATTTATAACCATTAACTAATAAGGAGATGTAAACTGGATCTATTTTTTAGGGGTGGATGAGGGAGTTGAAACCAAATTACTTTTTGGAGGCCTAAGTTTGGAAACAACAAGGGTATTCTGGGAAGAATCTCAACCAAGATAAGTTCCTTTATCTTTGAAAAACTTAGCAAGTCTATCAAATTGATCAGGGTTGGCCTAAAGATACTCAGCTTTTGACATTTGAATTTTTATCTTCTTTCCATGGTCTATGATGTCAAAGGCTTGGTAAAGGTTTACCAAAAAAGACAAGTTATCTTCATTTTGGGGCTTGGGAATTGGGACACTGGTTCTAAGTATCAAAGAAGATGTAGGAGGATTTGAGGTACTTACTTGTTTACTTCCCTCTATGTCCTTTGGTTGGATTGGTAAAGGAGTCCCTCTCTTAGTGATTGTGACTATCAGACGTGGTGGATCCTTTGCCCTAACTCCATCACCTTGTCAATGATCAATCTGATTTTTTGAGTGGGTGAAAACAACATAAGCTTCACTGTGCATTTCCTCTTCTTGCTCATCTCATTCTTCATAGTTCAAAAACCCAATGTTAGAGTCACCAACGACATCTACTTCGTCCTCTTGGAAGAGATCGGCACCATCCTTCGAAATATATTTTTACTATGGAATATCTTCTTGTTTGGATTCTTAATATCCCACTATTGCATTTATAGGTGGTGCTTCAAGTGCAAGTCTTCCTTGTGGTATAGGAATCCTATTATGGTTCCTTGCAGAAATGTTGGGATAATTTGAAGCATTTGGATATTTTCTCCTTGGAACATCCTTATTGGAAGGAATAGACAAACCTTGAGAAATTTTCTTCTTAAGGGATAGAAATTTATTTGCTAACTTTTGCACCATAGGATTTGTGGCGCTTGTGGAAGGTTGGGCCGAAGAGGGTTATCCTTTAGACCAATTTAGATATTTCCTTATTTTAATATCAAGGATTAAATCATCCCCCACCTCAATAACCATCACTTGAGCAGCTTCAAGTGTAGCTGGGACTGCTCTCCATAGAAGAAAACTTACCTCAAGTAACTATGTATTTATGAAGAAGCACTTCAAGTTTTCAGCTATAGGTTGACCAATAGCTGGAATTCTGGTTTTTTAATTTTTTGAACTTATCCATAAACTCACACATGGTTTTTTGTGGTTCCTTCTTCATCTACGTGAGTTGAGCCAACAATGCATGAGAATATTCAGTAGTCTTGAATCTTTCTTCGAATTTGGTTCAAAATTTTCCCAATTTGTGATAGTTCTAGCCAAAAGATTGTAAAACCAATCAACTGCCACTCCTTGGAGAGTTTCAATAAACAACCTTACCAATATATCTTCATGTTCTACATTGAGAACTCAAAATGAAATATAGAATGCAGTAATATTCTCATCAAGGTGTTGTTTACCATCTCCTTAGAACTTGGCAATATTCTTATATGAGCCACAAGGAAGTTCATGCATTGGTGGAATTAAATTCAAAGGACCAAAAGCATTACCCAAACGATCTTGAGCACCTTCAGCAGTCATTCTGCCTTGGTTGAATTGAGGAAAAATAAACCTTTGAATTGGTGATATAGATAAAGCCCTATGAATACTAGAAGCTTCACTTGGAATAGTATAACTTACAATTGCAAGATGAAAACTCCTTGTGTGTTGAAGAGGTGATCTTTTCCATAGAGGAAAAGGATCAAAGTTATATTTTAACATTAATTCAAATGTAGGATCAATATGCCCTTGAGCCCTTGACCATGTGTATAGATTTTTTCTACTAGAATACAAACTTGACAAGAGAGGTAGATCAGAAATAAAATAAATAATTACAAACACAATAAAAAACTACTATACTTCAACCAAAAGCATGAGGCTCTTGGTTGCATATTCATTTCCCCAATAGAGTTGCCAAAAAATGGTTAGGTGAATATTTTATAATCAACTATTTGATTACAAAATGGAGATATCAACCATAGTTACAATGAGATTAAATCTTTCCTCTTAGAAAGGGAACGCTCCCTCTTCTTATTTCTCACTAAAAGAAACTAATGACTAAGAAATTATATACACTACAATTAACCATGTGTGTTTCCATTCATCCTATTCTCTTGTTTCAGAATAGATGCTTTCCTCTTACACATATTACAATTATCTCTCATAACAATTACATGTAATTCACTACAAATTACTAGTTTGAGCAATAATAACCAATATCTAGTTCGATTAAACGAAAGAATAATCAAAGTGATACCAGTGAATGTTGGTAGCTAGAAAACCCACAAAATCCCAAAGTCTTTTGTTTCTTTCTATAATTATTTGAAAAGATAAATGATGGTATATGTTGCAGCCCAAAGTCTCCAATATACACCACCAAAGGATCAATAAAACTTATATAACAACCCACAACCCAAAGTCTTCAAATTATCACTAAAGTGCACACACATGAACATAATATTCAAAGATAATAATGCAGCTCAAAGTCTAAAATATCATATTTTAATCCCTTCTAAATATATGATATCATGCCACTATTCAATCATGTACAAGATAATGCAATTAGAAAGACATAAGAAAAATCTCAACACATACCAAAGTAGATCTAAGACAAATATTGGATTTGAATTTGCTTCTTCTATTGATTGAAATCTGATCTACACCTCAAAAACACAGTTTCAAAATTCTCTTCAATTGTGCAATGCTTTTATTCATAGGTAAAATTTCTCTAATTACAAAAGAGCTCCCTCATAGATGTAGAGGAGAGCTAGGAGCTAAAAAAGGAAAGTTACAACTAAGTTGACTTATTCAACAATAGAGTCCTATTTGGTTTAGGAATTCTCTATTTTTACATGTAATATGTCATCTACAAAATACATATTGCATAAATGGAAAAAGATTGAAAAAAATTAAGTCTAGAATAGCCACGTCCATTCATTCTTCATCATTTTTCTCCATGAAGTCTTCATATTTCTTCAACGCCACTTGGATTTCATAATCATTTGGTCCTATTGTATAGTTGGAGACAGTGAGTACTCATATGATAGAGTCCTGAATATTGATGCATGCTTTCATGTGCCTCTCCAATATCATTTTCAGGTTATCCAAGGTCACTTGAAGATCCACCAATTTTTCAATAAAAGTTAATGAAAAATCTTCATCTTCAATCCTTTCCTAAATTAGTGATGTGAACTCTTGAGTGACTATGTCAATGAGAAGGACTTTATGATTATAATCTAGCACTTGACAAGGTATCTCCTTAATTTTGGCAATGAGATTTGAACCTCTATCTTTTCCTACCTCTTGAGCTTCTTGTAGATCTTTAATCATCTCATGAATGACATTATTATTATGCTTCATTGTTTCTCGAGTTCCAATGAAAAAAATTCTATCGAGAATCACCCCAATTTCTTCTAAAACATCAAGCTTGAGATATTTCATTTAAGTCCAAGCTTCATAAAATTTCTCTAACTCTTGCAGACTCCGAGATAATGTGTAAATTATTTGACTCAATTCTTCCTTCACATTCTCTATATTACTAATCCTTTCAAAAAAATATTTTAGCAATTGTGTACCTTGAGTGAATATCATGCCAATCAATTCTATGATAGCTCTACCTTGTGCATGTGTCCTCTTGACCTTTTGAAAAGTAGGATCCTCTATATTTGTAACAACGGGCTCAATTGACTTACAGGATTGGGTTATCTTCTAGAGCATTGAAGTGAGTTGTTCAACCCTACCTTTCACCTAATCTTTTAAAATTTTGTCCTTATCATATTTCTTAATTAAGGAAACCAATGCTACTTGTGCATCTTCCTTCGCACTCTTGTGCGTCCTTTTTCCTAGCTCTATCTTGGTGATAGAATATTATGAAAAATGAACTTCTTCTATAGTTTTATCAGGAGGAGGCTATCTCACCTCTACATACTTGTAACTTGATTTATCAACCAACACTCTTGTAAGAGTTTTGGAATTCTTTGTGGATTTTTTATTCACAGGCACCATTTCACCAAAATTGAAGTCATCGGCAAATACAACTTTCTTCTTCCTCTTTGGTGTTTAAGAAGCCAACCAAGGGGGAAGAGGAGAAGAACCCACTTTTAGAACTGCCACCATAGTTTGTGTTGATGGAGTGGAACTCACAGCAATGTTAGTCACAAGTGGTGGAATGGTGGTTAAAAGTACAGCCAAAATTTCCACATTAGGCATATTTTGTGTAGATTCAGATATGAATTTATCAAACATAGATTGTGTATTCACATCAAAAATAAGAGAATACAAACTAGGAAAATAATTTGAAGATCCACAAATATTTCCAAAGTTATTATGAGGACTCTCAAAAATAGATCCAAAAGTTGGGGATGAATGAATAGATTGAATTAAAATAGTAGGATTAACTAAGATGATGGTGATAGTAGGCAAAGGTTGTTCACTTATAACAGCAAGGGAAGTAGAACTAGGAAATGTTACAGTGATAGGAGAGTCTTCTAGAGTGGACTCATGTGGTGAAGTGACCAAAGAATCTTGTTTTTCTTCATCTATATTTTCCTCTTCTTGTTCTTTAGACAAAGTAGTTGGCCCTTCTGTCTCCTTACTCTTACCCCCTTTCATTGTGAAAAATATTTTGGTAGTCTTACTGGTACTTAGTGAATCATTTTGTAATTCCTGTTCTTGACTCAACCTTATTTCTAGTAGACCCTTTAGTTTACTCTTCTTTAGATCTAGTATTAAAATATTTTAATTTTATTCCCCTCTCTTGTAACCAAACATTTGTGTTAGAAAGAATCTATTGGAATCTCTCTCTAATGGATATCATCTCCTTTTTGGAAAACTGTATGGGAGGAAGAGGGGTCTCAACAACATTATTCCTCTCATAACTAGGATCTAGGATGTCATTTTCATCCTTCATATCTTCTAGGATATCAGCTAGATTCAAGTTTATAATCTAATCCAAGTTAAGTTGGAAATAGTCAAACTTCCTTCTATTTTCATATGTCTTGGAATTTGTCTATATATCCTCCACTCTATGCACACGTGTATAGCTCTTCCTAAGCTTGTCCTTCATTCCTCTATAATCAAAGTTAGGCCTCCTTCTATATGTCTTCATTGTGACCCTTTGCATCTCTATTTCCATATCCTTGGCTTTGGGAGATGTGGTGATGGAGTATCGTTCGATTGTGAGAGGAAACTTGAATCTAGGCTTGTGTGATTCAACCTACCTGCTATGAACTACCATGATTTTCCTACACCTCCATGAGTATAATCTCATGGATCGGATACCTTGGAAGCATATATGAGTATCAATTAAAATACCTAACTCAGATATATGTGAAGGTAGGGAATTTTAGGAACATACAACCAACCTTATCGACTAATTCCCATGCCTCATCTGATACTCTCCTCTTGTCAAGTTCTCTGTGAAACATACATAGCTATGCAACAAAGAAGGCATCACTGACCCTCCTAAAATTTTGAATACTTTTCTTTAGGTTCAATTGAGAATAATAATAATAAACTATAACTCACGTTTTTTCACCCTCTAACATCAATCTTGGAAAGTTCCTCATTGAGGTAGCAGCATAGACTAGGTATGAAGTCATATAGAACTTCAATGAGGTAGAAACCTTTGTGAGCTAATCATTGATGGAATCACTTATATGCTTTCCCCAAAATATTTTTTGTTGTCTCTTCCTTATGAAATGAATATATAAGTACTTCCTCAATGAAATCACTACAAGGAATTCTCTTTGGCCATCTCAAGATATTTGGCCTAGGATTCTTGAGCCACCTTGTATTGATTTCCTTCTTGCACTTGTTTGGATTGTTATAATGGGTCTGTGATTTCTCTATGGTAAGGTCATAATATGTATCAATACTTGGACACTAAAATATTTTATCAAAGAACTCTTCATCCAATCTTATTATTATATTCCCATTTGCATCCTTGACACTCTTGTCTTCTTATGAAAATGAGTTGCTACTATAAGAACGAACTCAAGATTATGCATTGACATTGGAAACACAACTACCAATTGTATATTTCTCTCAATGATGCATATCATGCTTGCATCCAATGTTTTCTTCTTCATCCTTTCCAAAAACTCAGACATATCAACATGGCCAGTCTCAGTATCCTTGATCTCTTCAATATTTGAAGCAATAGAGGTCATTCGAAAAAAATCTTGGTACTTATACTTTATGTTTTTCTTGGTTGGTGAAGGATAAAACATTGGTAGATAAGATGCAAGAAGAAATTTCATGTTTTCCCAGTGTTAGAGAAATTTTTATGATTTCATGTATTGGTAGGAAAAAAATGTGACTTTGGATTTGCTTTTGAAATTTGGATACAAGGGTGCAAAAATTTTTTTCTCTTGCATGGATATTTATATTTTTTATGTAAAGGAATAGAAAGTTTGCACCCCTACATGGGGTAGAACAAATGGACAATGTGAATGGATTAGAGGTTTAATACATGATTGCCATCTAAATGTAGGCATTTGATAACCCATATGTCGAATAGAATAAAAACCCCGAGCTACAAATGGGAAAATTTAATGAGTTATAGATGTATATATTCATTTAGTGTTTCATGTATTTGGAAACACAGTATGTGGGATTAAAACTCGAAAGAAACACTCACAAAAAAATATAAAGAAAACTTAAATCATGAACAATATGAGCAAGAACATAGACTCAAAAAAAGTCAAAACTAGAACCTAAATGACATTCACGAAAATGACATGAAGGAAAAAACTATTCAAAGTAATAGCTCCTACATACCTGTAACCCTAATTGATATGTGGGAACTTGGGCACAAGCAAAGGATGAAAACACAAAGGAATTTCTAGCAAAGAATCAAAAAAATGATGGCAAGAAACAAGCAAGAGGTGAGAAGCATAAAACTCAACATGTTATAATGAAAAACATTGATTAAAACAAGTTAAAATGATATATAAAACCCCATTAAAATCAACACTACAACTACAATAAATGCCATACATGCACACTTAGGGGTGTATTCGTGCTAGAATTCAGTGCAACTACATCCCAATATGCAGTGAATGAAAATATGCAAGGGCACTGAATTTTTGTGACTCTGCATATGCAGGAAAAACACTAACATTTGAATTTTAACCTTTCACAAATTTTTCAAAAAGCAAAAATCTTAATCACTCAAAATGACTTTTTGAGGGATCATACCATGCATGAGGGTGACTAAGATTTACCTCAGTTTGTGTGCTTAGAGGATGCGGGCTATGAAACAAACAAGTTTCATAGAGGTTATCCCATGAATTGAGTGCATTGAATTCAAGGTTAACATATGTGAAGGGTTAATTGTGCATATAAAAAGAGTTTATAAATCTAGATCAAAGTTGAACTAGAGATAATATGAAATTCATCATCTTGGAATTGAAACAATTTTATATTATTTTCCATTTTAATTTTATCAAATTCAATGGCCTTTACAATATCCCAACTAGGTAGTAAAAGAAAACCACTAGCCTTTACTAATCTCTTTCCTTTCTTTAGGGTTATACTCTATACATTAAAATTAAGAATTGGTGAAGAAATATTTCTTATTAAAATATCTTGATAGTCCTTTATTAGGGTTTCCTTCCTTTACTAGGATTTTTTATTTGATCTTTTACATCAAAATAAACTTCCTAAAATCAAGAGTCTTTAAAAACAAGCCATCTACCAAAAATTATATTCAAACCCTCATTCAAAGATCTTCAATATATATATTGATGGCTAGTTATTCTAATAATGCATCATTTTCTAGGAAACCAATTCTATTCCCCATTGATGTTGTCAAGACTTAATATGGAAAATTTTGTTTACAATAAATTCCACATGTTCTTTGATGGATTTTATTTTAGTATGAGAAACCAAGGGGAGTTGATCAACATGTACTACTAAAGGTTCAATACCTTGTGTTATTTTATAACATCCACTGATACTTATGAAATGGTGCTCTATGAGTTTTACTTCAATTATAGTCTATATGAATCTTCATAAAATTTGTTTCCTTCGTGTTCCCTTATTTTGGTGCCTCAAATTCATTAGAATATTTTCTATAGGTTTCCACGTCCTTGGGAAGTGAATTCATCCTCTAGCTAGGGATAGTAATATGAACTATATCCTTTGATATTTTGGATTAATTAAATTATTTTCCTTTCTACTAAATACATTTTTATTCATTGTTCTTTTTATTTTCTTCTCTACTCCACTTTTACAACTCTTGACCAAATCCTTTTCTACATCATTTACATGGACAAACCTATTCATCCATCAATAAATATTTTAGTTTTATATGGTCTCCATATACCAAAATATTTTCCCAATTCATCCATGTATGACACAATTTGGTTAGATGAATTATTCCTTTCAAGTGTAAAATATTCAAAGACAATTGAAGAAATAAGGAATCTACACTTATAATGATATTTAAAATTAAACTTATCAACTAAGTAAATTAGTACTATTTCTTATAAAAATAAAATTATTGGAGGTATAGTATGATGTATCTCATAGGGGTAAATTATGGTAAACCCAAACATCCTAAGCATGTTGTAATCCTTAAAAAAATAATCTCTTCAATATGCATGAAACCTCCTTCATAGTGCATATGTAGAGATATAATAAAACTTGTTATGTCATATATTAAGCTCATATTATTTACTTTTAATTTCTTTAATAGTAGGTTACCAAATTTGTTTTCAAACATCAAATAAAAATCCTAAATTTGATGCTTATCTATGTAGATGGACTATAGCTATACAAGATAATGTTCAAATTGATCCATGAGGAGATATATATACATTAACTAATTATCCCAATCATCAATCATGACATGTAGAAATATGTGACATAATATGGAGTATCTTATAAATATATTTTGAGAACTAATATTTTTAATCTAAATAATTTCACCATGAATTGGTTTTTCCATATATCTCTATAATCATAAAGTGTGACCACATGAGGATGATGATTATCTAAGACAAATACTAGGGCTAACTGATATTTTTATTTTTTGCATCATATTGTATAACATAATAGAAAGATTGGATTTTTTTTTTAAAATGCATTTTTTTTTTGTATTTGTTATCTCATCCTCATCATTTGGAATGATTCATGAAGATAATTAATCTGATTTGATTCTTTAGCGGGTAAAATTTACAAGTCTACAATAATTATTATCTTTCTTAAGTTATTTAATATTATTTTCAAGTTTAACTCTATCCTAGCTTCAAGTATCAAAGTAAACACCTATTGTATTATCTCTCTATTCAAAGTAAAAATGACCATTCTACCTGCACCTATATTAATTTTAATTTTTTCATTGTAATATTTATGTCTATTAGACTACCTTCAACACAAAGAATAAATTTGGAGCCACCATCTTAGCCAAATCGAAGGCCCAAGCATTACATACTAGTTGAGGTATGTTACACTTCTCATATAGTATCTCAAATAATCTCTTGCTAGATATTTTTGTTATGGATCCCTAATGTCTCCTTTTGTGTCCTTGAATATCTTAGAAGCTTCACCCTTTCCAATAGATTTTGTATTTTTATTATCCCATGCGATAAATTTGGAGGGGACTTGATTATTAACTCCATTATGATCCATTAGAAATAATGTAAAGTAATGGATTTTTCATATAGATCAATTATATAGAAACTTTCTAAGGGTTTTATCCCTTTTACCAATAGCCTATAAATAAATTAACATAGATTACTCTAATATTAAATACAAACTCATTAAAACTTTATGATAAGTGTTCAACTCACATTCACCTCCAAACCTAGCTTTCCTTTGAAATTAATTTATACAAAGGTTTAAATACTCTTCCTCGAGGAGTAATCCTTTAAATTCCTTTGTTAGTGATGAAAAATGGTTCATAAGAGCTTCCCTTTTAGCTAGCGTATGTAATTATTATCATTTTGAAAATGATTAATAGATGAGCCAAATGTGGCCTTGAAATGGTTATAAGTAAAATTTAAAACCTTACATTAATTTTTAATTAATGGCACACTACATTTTGTTGAACACCCAGAATACTGAGACGGGGGTGAGTCGGTATTCGATTAAACCATTTAATCATAATCCATCCAAGAATCAAAACATATTTAACTGCAACTATGAATGAAGGCATGAAATGAACCATAGAATCACATAACACATTAACACTAGCATTTTTACGTGGAAAACCCAAAAAGGGAAAAACCACGATGAGGATTAGCTTACAATATATTATAAATAGTTATAAGATATTATAGGGGCTCACTGCTAGGACACATTGTCCTTATAAGGCTCACTGCTAGAAATAGATACAAAATATAAATGACTGTACAACCAAAATGTGAACTAATACAAAAGTGAGCCTTCCTTTTGTTAAATTTAGTTCCTTTGAAGCTCTGAATACAAAATATTTCTCTACTTAGCAATCGCTCAACAATTCACAATAGTTTTTCACTTATTCGGATCACACACTTACAAAATCTCAAGTTTGCAAAATATCACATCTTTCATGTATCATATTGCATCCCATCGAACAACTCAAAAATGTCCTACATGTATACCCTATTACATCTGCATACATCAACTAGATCAACCTAACTAGATGTAGCCCTATTTTAATTCATCACTACCTTGTCAACTTCATATTTGAATCAAAAACTTATTTGTGCTCAAATCAACCATGCAACACTTAGTTTAGGTCAGCATGGACCTAAGATAGATATATTCCATTAGCATCTACAATAGTTAATTAATCTTGTCAAAGCATATCAAGTATTAGGTTGTCCAAGAATTAGACCTAATCACAAAATAAACCAACCGATCGCATACCAACAATTCATATGATCATATAAACATGCACCATATGCAATACATAGAGTGTTGACATCTATAAACCATCTCCCAAAAAATTTCAAATTGATTCCAAACACCGGAGGAATGCATACCACATTACTTATAACCATGTACATTGTATAAAGCCAAAAAATTATGTTACTTGTAACTTTCAACCTGTTTATCTAAAATTGTTGAAATCTTGATGATAGATGCATTTAGTAGTCCTAAATAACATATTATAACCTCATAATCCAATCATATAACATGAGTAATTCTAGACCAAATTACTAGATTAAGATGTCACCAAACTTGTATACCGGATTAGATAAAGTTGTCAACAATTAATGTTGGCATCAATGACAACACATCAAATGGTTTCTTCTTCATTATTTCAACAATCTCCCCCTTTTTCATTGATGGAAACATGTGCCAAAAATGAATCTCCAAAACTCAGATTATACACCACCAAAAGCTTTAGGCATACATGATCTCCCCATTAAGCATCATCTCCCCCTTTATCTTATTTCTCAAATCATATTCAACCTTCTACTCAATTCTTCTCCATTATTTTCTATTCTTCTCCCCCTTTGACATCAAGGAAAAAGGGTGTGTCGGTAACACACATGTGTAAACTCTAAAATTTGATGTATATGTACAGAAAATGAATTAAATGGACTGAATAGACTCTCCCTCAAGGAGTTATCCCAAAAAATTGATCTGATCATATGTACAAGGAAAAACTGAAAGCAACTGAAATAATGAAAATAGTATACAAAGTGAAATATGTTCACCCAAAGGAGGAGGCACCTTCAAGCTCCTTAAGAATTTCTTACCATGCGGATTTTCCTTCATTCCAAATTTTATTGGTAGCAACAAGCGACTTGTACATAGACTCCAATTCTACTAAGCTCTCCACTCCTTGTTGGCAGATGGTCAACACTCCCCTCAATATTTGTGACATGGCTTAACCATCTCTTGTGGATCTATTAACTCTCATAGTTGTATCAAGCATTAACAGATCAATATTTTGGTGCAATAGCAACTGTGTTTCCAACAATTGGTATCAGAGCCAAAGGTGTTGGGTTCAAATCCCCTCGGGTAACGCTGAGGCGGAGATTGTTGGAATATGGTCAGAGCTCCCCTCAATATTCATGACATGGCTTAATTTCCTCCCATGGATCTGTTAACTCTCATAGTTGTATCAGGCATTAACAAATCAATCTTTTGATGCAACAGAAACTGTGTTTCCAACACCTCTTTTGAAGTACTTGGATCCAGATTTATCTTCTCAAGCATTTCTGCATCAACAAGGGCACTTCACACCAGAATATGCTTGGTCTTCACCAAGTCCCCAAGTTGTCCAAATCTCCTTATTATGTCTTCGTTATGTCATTGAAGAGTGAAAATTTTGGTTTGTAGATCTTTAATGATAGTCCAAGAGATGCAATCTATATATTGTGTAGGGTCAAAAGTACCAAAGGCATTAGATATTTGTGACTTTATTGAGTCCATTAAATCCTTAATGCCTTGAGTGGAATCTGGCCACCTCATGCAATATAAAAATAAATTTCTAGCCTCATCTTCACACTCCTTCACTTCCTTCAAACATTCCTTTACTTTTCCATGTGCAGATGCACATATGTCTTGAAATTCAAGTAACCTTTTCTCTACAAATCTTGATTCCACTTCTTTCTCGGTCTGCTCTTTCCAACCGAGGACATACTCCTTGAGAGAATCAACTGGAAACTTTAAATTTTTAATGGATGTCAATGAACTGTCAACTGTGGCACTAGGGGTGGCATCTTGTAGAGACTTGATTGCATCGTTAATCACCTCAACCCCCTTTTGATGAGTCTCAATGATCTCCTTTCTTCAGAAGGCATGAAATGAATCTCTGAGCTCCAATCTCTAAATAGGTGAGATCTTATTCAAATCTACACTACCTTGATGCGATGAGAGTTGAATCAACTAGGGAGGGATGGCTGGTTGGAACCACATTTGTTTAGTCAAAAGACCCTTAAGTGCATTATCGAAGGATTCTCTAGATGGATCTGCTAGCACCATAGTCTATTTAGACTCTTCTTCATTCTTTTCAACCTCGAACTCTTCTTTATTCTTCTCTTTCTCTTCTTCTTTTTTTTCTTTTTCTTCTTTGTCAAAGGTATCTTTGTCTTCACCCTCCTTCTCCTCATCATATTTTATATTATCATCTCCTTCTTTTTCTCCTTGCACTTCTCCATTTTGATTGTTCTCAATTTCATTTCTTGTCTCCTCATTTTATTTTTCAGTATCATTATCAACATTATTTTCTTTTTCCTTTTCCTTCTCTTGTTCTGTATTTTTATTTTCATTTTTTTTCACCGGTGGTATTTTTAGTATCTTCCAAAGGAGAAGATTTATTTGGAGAATCATTTGTATCATCAACCACATTCCCTAAAACATCAAAAGATGGAATCTCTTCTATAGTATGATCATTTACTTCTAAAACTTCTTTTAAAACATGAAAATTAGTAATCAAAGGAATATTTTCCTTTCCATCAATAAGCTTATATTTTGCAAAGCTCCTTTTCTTGAGTTGTACTAGATGATGAAGCAACAATCACCCTGAATTTTTTTGCTATGTCTCTCATTGTATTCACCATTTCTTGTTTCAACTTTTTTGCACTATCCTTTTCTCTAGCCATAAGTATGGCAACTCTTTGTTTCAATCTGAATTGTTTAGTATATACCTCAAGAAAGGTAGCCTTGTCATCCTAAGATAAGGAGGATCCAATTTCATTCAAGGCATCAGTTTTAATCTTGTTCTTGTCTTTAACTACTTCATGCCTTCTTTCCACAAAAACTTTCCACACAACACTAGCCACCTTCTTCTTTATGTTTTCCATATTTGCATCTAAAATAATCATGTATTGAATGATAGATTCTATTATTGTTTTCTTGTCCTCCTCATATAATTCATCATACAATTTAGCAGTTCCATCTAATAGACCATCATGCTCTAACATGTTATTAACCAAATCATCTAACTTCATTGGTGAATGAGCTCTTATCAAAGGAGTTTTTGACTTCTTCTTTTCAACCTTTGAAGTGCCTTCCTCTAATTTCTTCTCCTTTTTCTTCTCAAGATTTTTATGGATGTGAATAGTGAAAGCCTCTTTCTCCTTTTCTATCTCCTCTTCTTTAGAGGTGTCCATGGTATTAATCTTGGGCTTCTTTGCTCCAATACTAGCCTCTTGTGAGGCACCTTCACCACTTGTGGAGATACTACTTCTTCTTTTCCTTTTTAGATGTTCTTCTTCCTCTAATCCAAGTTCAATTTCTTCTTCTACAATAGCACTCAAATTCCTCTCTCTAGATTCCATTTGATTCTTCCTCCTTCTAGAGGTAGCAAGGGGTACTATTGGAGGTATATTCTTCCTTTTAGTGGTTTAAGTGTTGGGTTCAAAGGGTGCAACCACTTCTTTTGATACTAGAGCACTGTGACCTCCCTTTTTTTCTTTAGCAACAATAGAACCAAAGGATTTTGGCAATGTAGAGGTAGGGGTGGAAGTTTTTCTTCCAGATCTACGTGGTCCAGAGAACTCACTAGCTGATTTGGTATCCCTTTCTACAACAATTTCCCTTAACCTATTTACTTCACCTTCTGAAATTCCATGTAATGCAAAGTATTGATTTTTTTTTTTTGTTACTCTTTTGTTCCTTGCAGGAACTGAAGTCTCCAAGTGCACTTCAGTTGATTTTTTCTCATATGTGCCATGTCTTGTCAAGAAGGGATCCTTAAGACTCTTCAAAAATAATTCCACATATCTTTCAACATATTTCTCTGTAACCTCATATCTAAGAGGCTCAATCCATATTGTATTGGGTTCAACAACCTCTATTATCCATTCATCTATAGAAAAAAGTGATCTCATTTGCATACTTTTCCACAAGATTTCGGGGAATCCTTTCTCTATCATGCATATTGTTTTGAAATATTGCAGAGAATACAACCAATGCATTATCTTGAGCCTTGTAATTACCAATATTGTGCATGTAGTCAAAAATTTGATGACCCACTAGTCTGCTTCTATCCCAAGTCATGTCTCATCTTCCAGGTAGCTCCCTCAAAAAGTAGAACAACAAACATACAATCAAGGTTCCAAATTTAAATGCATATTTCTTCTCCCTAGTTTGTTTTAGATTCTAACAAATTTGATGTCAGAGTAACTTAGATAATTCATAGTGCTTCCCATTCACCACCATATCATAAGCAACATAAATTATAGTTGCAGACACTGAATTATCCTTGTTGGTAAAATAAATCTTGTGACCTATCATGGTTGCAACATACTTCACAGTAGCATTAGTGATAGGTTTAGTTTTTAATGCTCTTCTATCAAATGTAGCACCAATAAACTCCATAACCACTTCATTTTTATAGATTTTAGTACCAGTACAGGTCTGGTTTCACACAAACCAATCACATCCTTGATCAATTCTTTTAAAATTAGTTTGGGCATATTTGTCCACATGAACTTGTCATGCATTTTTCTTACTGTCATCCTCACATATTTTGCATCCAACTCACTATTGTAGTTGGGGAGCCAATTCCAAATATCCAATTTCTTTTGTACTAAGTTAGCATATTTTGGTTTTATCAAGAAATCATCTCTAGTCAACTCCTTAGTCCATAAATCCTTGACTTTTTGGTGATCATATTCATCCAATTTACCATGAATGTAAATCCTTGTGTCCTCAATGGGTAAAACCCTAGAGGGAATCTTTGAAAAGGTACCTTTAAGGTCATTTTCAAAAACATTCTATGAATATCTCTTAAAAATAGGTCTAGGTCTCTCTGTGATGTTAACTACAGTCAGTGTAGCCATTATATCTTAAATTTGATCTCAAATGCTTATGAAATCACTTCTATTCCAAACCCACAAAGAACAGATAGCTATAAATACCTTTTACATGCTCAATAGGATCTAGGGTTTGAACGTTCTACACCAAATTGCTTTGAATCACCTTCAACCCTCTTCCATTTCGCTCTAATTTTCTCCAAATATGCAAAAGTGATTAGAATTGACTTAGAAACTCACTTTATGCCTTTCTAATTTTCCCTAATTTCACATTAATTGCTTCAAGTTCCAAAAAGATAGTAAACACTTTACTAATACACTCTAAACCCTAAAATGCTCTACAATTCTTCAGATTTATATATTTTCTACCGATTTCTTTTCCAAAAGCTTCAGCTTGTCATCTTACACCATATATCTTTGTGTGCTCCTTGACACCTCATATTTTTAGGGGATTTCTAGATTTCTTTGTTATTCCCCCCCTAAGCCCATGCCTAGGTTTTGGTTTCTAGGAGAGTTATTTGTATTAGAGGGAGGTACAAATGCATTTTATTCATCCTTGTTCTCAGGTTCCTCTTTCTTTACAAATCTTTTCCATTTCCTACTTTACTTCAGTAGGATCAATTTTCTTCACTGGTTCATTCCTCTTTCTTGGATTAGTCTGCCTTCCATTCTTACTTCTGAAAAATCTTGAAATGTGTCCAAGTTTGTTGTAATTGTAGCATACAACATTTTTCTAACCAAAATGTCTTCCATTCAATCTTGATCTATGTTGGTTAGCTTTATGTTTGAATACATTACATGTATAATAGTAACCATTGAAAGATTGAATTATTTTACCAGTATTAAATCTATTCATCATTTGACTTTTGCACTTAGTAGCTTTATGTCCAAAATTCTTGCATGCAAAAAATTGTCTAGAAAAGGATCCAACATTCTATAGCCTTATGTCCAAATTTATTGCATGAAAAGAAAATACCATTGAAATATATGTACCTTTAAGCATTTGGTTGTCTGATAGGAGGTCTTAGAGAATTGCTTCTTTGATTTTTGATCTGCCTGCCATTTCCATGACTCTTATTTTGATTGTCATCCTTGCTAGGAGTCTGATTTTCCTTTGAGCTTTCTACTTCTTCAAGTCCCAAACCACATTTATCTTTAGATGTTTTCTATCTAGCAATCAGTTCATCAAGTATTGTAACTTACTTGTTTTGAATTTTTCCTCATGAGCTCTTGTCTTTTCCAGATCTGATTTTAGAGTTACCACTTCTTGTGCAAGTTTTGTGCATTCATCAATATTGCTTTGTATAGTTGCATTCAGAAAATCCTCAAATCTTTTCTTTACTTCCACTTGTACTTTAGTCTAGTGATATCTCCATTTGCCTTCTTCAATTGTCCATTGACTTCTCTATGTCTTTCTCTAAACTTCTTGATTTTTTCTCTCAACTTTTTGATACATTCATTTGCTTCCTCTAGGATTTCCTTCAGACTTTTGTTCTCACCTTCAAATCTATCAATATTTGTCAAGATCTTCAAGAGTAGCTTTAAGTTCTTCTCTATCAAACATGCAGCCATCTTTTATGTATTTAATTGCAAAAATTTCTTCCAAAGGAATAGAACACTTTTTATCAGCCATGTGTTCAATCTCCAAGATCTTTCTCAAGCTATTAGGATTATCAAAAGGATATAGGCTCTAATACTAATTATTGAACACATATAATATTAAGAGGGGGTGAATCAATATTCTATTAAACCATTTAATCATAATCCATACAATAATTAACATATTTAATTGCAAATATGAATGGAATCATGAAAGGAATCACAAGATCACATAACACATGAGCACCAAGATTTTTACATTGAAAACCCAAAAAGGGAAAAACCACAGTGAGGATTAGCTCACAATATATTATAACTAGTTATAAGATATTATAGGGGCTCACTGCCAGGACACACTGTCCTTATAAGGCTCACTTCTAGAAATAGATACAAAATAGAAATGGCTATATAGTCAAAATGTTAACTAATACAAAAGTGCATCATCCTTGTGCTAAATTAAGTTCCTTTGAATCTCTAAATACAAAATATTATGCTGCTTAGCAGACACTCAACAATTAACAACTATTTTGCACTTATTTGGATCACACACATATAAACTCGCAAGTTCACACAATATTATATCTTTCACATATCATATTGCATCTCATCCTACAGCTCAAAAATGTCCTACATATATACCCTATTACATCCGCATACATCAATTAGGTCGGCCTAATTAGATGTAGCCCTATTTTAATTCATCACTACCTTATTGGCTTCATATTTGAATCAAAAAATTCTTCACACTTAAATCAGCCATGCAACACTTAGTTTAGGTCAGCATGGACCTAAGATAAATCCCCTTAACATACACAATATTTAATTAATCTTCTCAACACATATCAAGTATTAGGTCGGTCAAGAATTAAACCTAATCACAAAATAAACTAACTGATCACACACCAAAAATACATCTGATCATATAAACATGCACCATCTAGAATATATAGAGTGCTAACATCTATAAACCATCTTCCAAAATTGTTCAAACTGGTTCCAAACACCAGAGGAATACAAACTAGATTACTCATACCCATTTACACTTTATAAAGCCAAAAACTTATGTTACTTGTAACTTTCAACCTATTTATCCAAAATCCCTGAAATATTGATCATAGGTGTATTTAGTAGTCCTGAATAACATATTATAACCTCATAAGATGATCTTGTAACACGAGCAATTCTAGACCAAATTATTGGATTAAGATGTCACAAAAATTGTATATCGGATTAGATAAAGTTGTCAACAATTAATCTTGGCATCAATGAAAACACATCAAAGGGTTTCTTCTTCATTCTTTCAACACATTTATTTATTTTAAATTCATTATTTTCATTTGAAAACAATTATATTTCCAAATGACTTATTCAAAGCTTGTCTTGATCAATGATGCCAATAATCTCCTTTTTAATTAATAGTCTTGATTGATTAGTTACAAAAAATATAGGTGCACTAATATACCAATGACCTAAAACTAATAAAATTATGATGTGTATACCCACAATAATATTTTTATCATCACAATAATATATTCTAAGACTAATAGATCTATGATTCATATAAAATCTCCTACAAATCAATAGTTAGGGGGAAAATTCTTGACAACCTATAAAAGTATATATTTATTTGCAATAAAAATTTAACCTCATGTACCAATCATAATGTTCCATTTCTCCTTAATTTTTGCACTTAACTATATATCTTTTGATTTATTAAGGTTTTATGTTAGTCAATTGTCTAGATGCATCCATAGTACAAATCAACAATAAAAGTTTATTTGTAGGGTGTCAAAATGATTATTAACTCATTGATTTATGAACTATAACCAAAAGAAACATGTCATTAGTCCTCAAAAAAATCTTCAGTATTTGATAAAATAAAATTAATTCCCTTGCTTAATCAACAAGAAAAATATGTTACTTGTGATATTGCTATCAAGATTCAACCGTTTAGTTTTTACGATTCAAACTCATTGACCCATTTTTCATGAATATGTTACTTATCATATTCATGAAACATACCTCCTACTTATCATATGTTACTTATGTGAGAAAGTTTTAGAATATTCTTATCACATAATTGTTGGGTGTAGTTTTGCTATGAAGGTTTGGACTCATGTGTTGTACCTTTGGAATATTGATTGGGTCTTTCTGGGGTCTTTAGCTAATTTTTGGTTTCAATGATCTCCCCCCACTTATAACCCCTCATTGGTTTTTCTTTGGTCCCTTATTGTCTCCCATGTGGCTTGGGGCTTATGGAGGGAAAGACATAAAAAAATATTTTGTGATAATTTTATTCCTCCTTTGAGATTTTCCTTCAAGATTTGTGCTTCCATCAAGGAAAGCTTTATATCTAAAGTGGTTATGTCCATGAACTTTACCCCACAAGTGTTTATTTCAAGCTATGACCATTTTTGTGTTGATCAGTGGAATCTGAATGTTGATATATCTAACCCCTTAAATAAGGCTAAATCATCAAGGGAGGGACTGAGATGGAAAGCTCTAGCTCAAGACTGGTATAAGGTGAATTTTGATGGTACTGCTAAAGGTGATCCGAGACTTGTTGGTTGTAGGGGAGTGTTATGTGACCCTATGGTTGACTTGTTTCTATTGTTGAAGAAGCTTCGACAACCTACCATGGTTTAAAACTATCTCAATAGAAGGGGATCAAAATACTTTGGTTGGAAGGGGACTCATTGAATGGGATTAATTGTTTGAAGGAAGTTAGCCCTCCCTTCTAGACTATAGAATACTTAATTCAGGACTCCATAGCTATCTTGGGTATCTTTGATGATGTTCATGTTTCTCATATCTATCGAGAGGTTAACAATCTAGCTAATTGTATTGCCAATATGGGGGTGATTGTGCCTAGGCGTTGGGACTCTAACAATTTCCTTACTATTGAAATTCAAACCATTGTAAATGATGAAAATAAGTGACATGTTTCAAGTAATGGCTAGAGGGATTCCTATATATAATTTCATATTTATTTTGATAAGACATTTTCACTACCCTATTTATCTATATTTTGATGGCATAGATATGATAAATCATTAGAAGCTTAGTTTCATGATGTTACCCAGTATTGAAGTTGTCAGTGATACATGATTTGTGGGTATTTTTATTAGATCCTTATGCTTTGTTGCTTCTATTTTTCTCTAGAAAATTTATTTTTTGGGGAAGAAGCTTTGGTTTCTAGTGGATAGGTCATGATGGACAGTGATAGATGTCAAATTGAACTAGTAACCTAAATTGAAACAATGGAGAATGGTTTAGTTTGGAAGATTTTGGAGAAGAGTGGTGTGATGCCATATTTGTTGAAACTCCATGGTTTTGATTCCTAGGTGTCGCAAGAGTTTTTAAATGGATAGAAGAATAGGGTTCTAAAAATTTATTGTGTGGAAGTCAATATTACTAAGGAGTTGATCGTAGAGGTTTTTGGTCTTTCCTTAAAAGGTAGAAAATTATATAGGGAAAGGTCGTCCACTAAATTTTTCATGGAAAATTTCTTGAAAGGTAATGAGAGATTGAAGCTCAAGAAGATGGGCAACGGTGGTTATGACATATCTTCCTTGAAACCCATTTGGAGGCATGTGGCTATGGTTTTGATGAGTTACTTCACATTGGATGGGATTTTTTTAGTGATTTATGGTTGCCATTTTATGCTCCTTAGTCATTTTAGACATAATAGGGTAGTTTATTTCCCCTATTATCTTTTGCTTTCTCTTGAAAATGGTATTCTTGATTTTCGCAAGAATTTGAACAACCCCTATTTACATGATGAGTTAATGCTCCTATTAGTTAGGCATATCAAAGTAAATTATATAATTGAGACTCCTAGAATAAATACAGGGCATAAGGTTAAGGATACTCTCTCTAAGCTTGACATAAGGGATAATTCAAAGAGTTATGAAGGGGAAGATTTTTGGATTGATTCTATTGAGAACCCGTAGGATGATCCTACTATATCCTCCAAGAAAAGGAAAGGGAAAGAGGATTCCTCTTCTTGGTTGGAGAGCTCCTAACTAATTTATAGAGGTAAGGGGAAGGTAAAGGTTCCTCTAAAAATAAAAAATTTAGTGTGAAGAAGGCAGAGTCTCCTCCTCTTATTGGTGTTAAAAGTACTAACTTGGGGGGGGGGGGGGTGTTCGGGAAGGGATTGGCTCATCGAGAAAGAAAAAAGTGACTGGGAAGAAGGAAAAATCCCCTCCCCTACTCCCCTACTTAACATTAAAAGAAAAAATTAGTTAAGGGATGGTGGAATGAGGAAGTTGGGGAAGAATTCTATGGATAAAGGTGCCACTATTGTGGGTAAAGGGAAGGGAAATATTGGTGAGGCTATGGACAAACCATTGGGTGGTACAGAGTTCATTCTTGAGGAGTCGGTGCAAAGGAAATACAACAAATATTTTAGTATTGATAAATTTATTGACCTAGAGGCTGAGTCTTTGGATGTTGGTAAAGAGAAGATGGCCACCTCAGATGGTAAGTTTCATTCCATTGTTGAAACTCTCTAGTTGATGGATGGTAATGATGTTTCTCACCTTGTGAGGGAGGTGACTGGTAATATATTCTTATTGTTGAAGTGGATTCTTACTGAAGTTAAGAATCTTCATATGAAGATTGATTTAGTGGTGCGATTCAATGTGTCTCTCCTAATAGTAATAAATTTTTATCATCGATTTCTAAAAAGGTTAAAGTTATGCATAGTACCCTTGATAGATTTTTGGTTGATGTGGAAAAGCCTAAGGTTGATCATGAATCTAGATTGGTAGCTCTTGAACAAAAAGTATCGAACATTCTTGAAAATATTTCTACCCTGTTTTCTTTGTGTCGTGTGTCACTACAGAATAGTGTGGAGGGATTGACTGTACTAAATGCAAAATCTAGGTAATGGATAGGTAAGTAACTACTTGATGGGAAGGACATGCTAGGCCTTGAGGAAATGTCCTTATTGGTGTTGTCATGAAGGATTGCGCCCTTTAGCTAAGTGTAAAACTTAGCAATCCTGTGCAAACATGGGATCAAACTTAGGTTGTGGGTGACCTACTACTAGAATGAACCTCCATATTATGGGTTCGTTCCCCTTTAGATCTCCTACAAACTAATGAATTTTTTTGGGAAAAGGGAAGAAGGATAGCTTATGAAAGGAAAAGTTAATTCTAGGAGTTGATGAACTAAAATGTAATTAACCTACGACAACTTGATTCACAACTACTTCTCAAAGGATCTATTTACATAGCTCAGTTTGGGAAATCCAATCATATAAATATTTCATAAAAAGGATTTGATAAACCTATATTTTTTGAATGAAAACATGATTTTCACAACTTGGAAGATAAGACAAATCACTAGCAAAACCTATCACCTATGATGGTTAACTACTTTTGTATACATGCAACCATGAATAAGACATAAATTTAAAGGTTTTACTACTAAAACACATCAAATATTCATCAAAATCATCCACAAGAAACATAAAACCTAAAAATAAGAAGGTAAACACTTGATTCTATTGAATAATGAAAGGAATCTCTACAAACACTGATAAAAAAGAGCTAAAATAACTACTACTATATATAAAATGTGAAAATATCTGAGTTACAAATCTCTAAGTCTCTTTGCAACATGCAAGAGAAGACAAAAAGTAAGAACTAAGGAAAAAATAATTTTTCCCTCCTATAATACAAAATCAATCCCAAAGGGAGATGAAGAGTCAACTGCAATAAACTGCACTCAAAATATCTCTCACGAGAAAAATAAAAAATCCATAAAAGGGGGGCCATAACAACTTCAATTTGAGCTAATTTAGCTCCAAACTCTCCCTCTCAAGTTGTTTGACCCAAAAGAACTCCAAAATCATCTCAAAGTGACTTGAAGTCAAAAATAGAACTCCAAATCCACTGATAACACTTCAGTTCAATTGATTCTGACTCATCTCCTTCTTTGCATATTAAAAGGGCACTTATTAGTTTATTTTAGCAAGTATTGAATTTAACCAATTGATTATTTACCTTAATATGTGCTAAAAAAATTATCAATCTAACAAGAATTAAGGTAATTGATTGATTATTACCCTCAATAAGTGTTAGGATAGCCTAAATATTTTCCTTGTAGATATACAAAGAAGGAGAAAACACTTTGCAAGGTGCCAAAATTTGGTGGAAAAGTATCAAAGAGTCAAAATGATAGGAAAATATCAAGGTAATAACATAAAGTGTTGACCATGACCCTAATATCAATCATCAACCACTTTATGAAATAAAAGAGAGAATAAATCCCTTGGGTTGACAAAGAATAGGGTTTCATTGGAAAACACAAAGTAAATCCCTAATCTACACATGGGTTCATTTGCATTCGTTTTCATTTGTAATACTCATGTTGCATCTTCCACCAAGGGTTTGAGCTTCTGGACCTTCTTCTGTAGATTGAACTAGGATGGCGCTGGTAAGGTTTTCTTTCCATGCTAAAAATGTTGAATTCTTCATTTTCCTGAAAGAAAAAACTTTTATGCTCTGGCTATGACATAAAATGGTGGAAAATGTGTTAATTTGTTGTCTTTCCTTTGAAATGTAGCACAATTTCTCTATTTTTATATTTCTTTACTTTCCTAGAAAGGAACTCATGGCTTGATGTAATCATCTCTATAGATTTCACTCTGGGGTTTCTCAAAAGCACTATTATAGGTTTTCAATATGGGGTTTCTCTATGCTTATAGAGATTCAAAGCTCATTGTAACCTGTGGTTCTTCTTGAAGAAACCCTTCACTATCTTCTAGGTTTTGAAAGAACTCAACCCATTATTTTACTTAAACTGACAACTTTCCTAAGTTATGATGGATTTCCCTTGCAGTAATCTATTTATTTTATCACATTCATCTTTATATTTTGTATTTCTTAATCTTATTCTACACTTCTTGAAACTCATAACTAAGTTGTTATTCCATCTTTTAGAAGTTAAGTCTTGTCTATTTGGTTTCCTGGTCGTACGGATGCTAGTGCACCTATGAGATGCCATCTCACCACACTTTCATCCTAGAACTGTGCTTTTGTCCTTTGACAAAGAGCCATCAGAGATACAGAGTTGACTCTAAATATCGATCCACTTAGTCTCCTTTCAACTCTTGGGTTTGTAGAGTGATCGAAGGACCCATAGTTCTCATCTTTCTCATCCCGCCTATCCTAACGTTCCTTTGAACTAAGGTAAGTTAGGGAAACCATACTGCTCTTGGCCTTTCATGACCTGGGGCCTTACAGTGGTTGGTCCCCCTCTCTTACATTTTTGGTGAATCCGACGTAAACCAACGTCTACCCATTTGTCAACGTTCTAATCTTTTTCTCTTGTACCCTTTGATCATTGTACTGATGTCTGTTGTGAAATTTTATGAGCTTCACAACCCATTCCATGACCTCTGGGCATATTGTAAGGAGAATTATATGACACCTTCTGATGGAGAAGATGAAGGTCTCTTCTAGTTTCACTACCGATCTTTTCTTTGGTTTTGTGGTTGGCCTGTCTACAAAGAAGCATGTGTCACAGGGAAAATCTAGATTACTTGATGAAACCAATCACATCCCTAGCCCTCCTGCATCACCAACCTCATCCTTCATAGATGAGCACGAAGCCGTCCATATCCCTTCTGAATATTTCATTAGTCTTAGCAAAGGGTTGGGTGCATTAAAGAATCACCTGGAGAGAAACCCGAAGCTGGCTAGGGCTGCTAAAGTTATCAGTTAAATAAGATACATGGTGGGAAAAGACCACACAAGCGTAGAACTCTTGGCTAGTCTCGTTGGTCTGGCTAAAGCCTGTGCCCCTTCGAACCATAGCCACATTGTATGAGGTGGCCCCTTCGAAGAGCACGATAGAGAGCTGGAAGTATTGATGCCTCCTACGTCTGTATACATGGTCGACACAATTCCTTCAGTCTATGTGCCCACGGCTTCCAAAAACTCTGAAACTATCAAAGTAAACAAAAACCCTCTAGGTTTTCACTTCACCCCTTCTGCCGCCTCTGGTGGTGGAGGATTTGGTGCTGGAAAATTTTGTAGCGGTGGTGGTACTGGCGGAGGTGGTCCCATCGGAGGTCATGGTAGTGGCTTTGGAAGTGGAGGTGGTTCCAGTGGAGGCCACACCGATGGTGGCAAAATTGGTGGTGGCTCTGGTGGTGGTTCCACTAGTCTTTTATCTTCTAATGACCCGATTTTAAACACCCTTCCTCAAAATATGGGGAAGATGCAGAACTAGCTGGTGAACATTTCCCAAGCTTCTGCCTAGCCTATCTTCCAACCCTTCTTCTAACATAGCCCACTATTGGTAGAAATTATAAACACTCCTTTCCCACAAGGGATGGAGATTCCTAAATTCAGGAAATACGGTGGTCAAGGGGACCCACAAACACATGTGTCTTTCTTTAATGCCTTATGCACAAATTTCTTCCATCATGACTTGTTGATGGAAAACCACTTCCCTTGATCACTCAAGGATACAACACTCGACTGGTACTATTCCTTGCCTGATAATTCCATCTTTACATTTGATCAGCTTGTGAACCAGTTCTTATGATAGTTCCAAGCCAACATCGGGCCAAAGATGACCTTCTCTAACCTTGTTCAATGTAAACAAGGGGATAGAGAGAATATTACTGACTTTATAGCACAATATCAAGCGCTCTTCTCGCAAATCTCATATTCGTTACCCAACTCTGATGTGTAGAAGGTGTTCATAGGGAACTTACAAAGGAATTAGCAAGAGAATTTTTCCCTCATGAAGTATACTTCTTTCACACATTTGTCTGTGGCTTTATGAGAGTATCAACAAATGGTGGTTTAGTTCGGGGGATCATCCTCATGTTCCTATCCTAAAGGGAAGTCCATTATATCAATCTCTGGAAAAGGAAAAGTCGTTGCAAATGTAGTAGCCGTTGTGGATAACAATAGCCTCAGATGCAACCAAAATTTCATGAACTTATTAGAATCTTATTCTTCCATCTTACAGAAGTTGTTGAAGGATAAGATCGTTAACTTGCCCACCCAAAAACCAGTTAGGGAACCATATCCTAACTGGTATGAAGCAAATACCTATTTTCAATACCATCGAGTTAATGGACATGATACTAAACACTACATGTGCCTACATCATGAGATATAGGATCGCATCAAGGATGGTACTATTCATTTTGATGGAAATAAAAAAAAATACGAACAAATTAGTGGCGAAAGCTAATAGTGAGTTACAGATATACACAGACCCATTTCCGTCATATTCTGCTAACATGGTTATCGATCCCTTTGATTATGTTTCTTACCCTAAGGCATATGTTAACATGGTTACTATTACTCCCTTTCCTTTCTTGTGACCAATTTTCCAGATGTAACATTCACTTTGCAAGATGTACCAGCAAATGACAAACCTTCTTTTCTTTACATTCTCGCTCGGCTCAATGGAAACATTGTGATAGGAGTCTTAGTTGACCCCATGAGTAGAGTGAATGTCATCATAGAGGAGACCTTACTCTTGAACTCCCTAAAAAGAGAGGAATATGAGAAAAAAAAACCATCATCTGTATGCATGATGGTCTTTCTCTTAAACCCTATGGATCGATAACATTTTCCATCTTGGTTGGACCTAGGAACGTACACATCGTTTTCAATGTCATTCCTGAGTCGGACCTATTTAGAGTGAAGCTAGGTATACCTTGGCTAGCTTCCATGAATGGGATCGCCTTTCTAATTCATAAGCTCCCTAAGTTTTCCCATGAAGGTGTTGTACACATAGTGCATGATACTAGGTACCAACCTGTGGTATCCCATAGGGGATACTCGTTGGATCACTTTTGGCCCACTCCAGGCGGTCCACTCCCCTAAATAACAGACCTACTTTACAAGAACTATGTGAAATACAAAACTAGAGGCAAGGGAAAACCAAAGTTGATTCTTTCTATAGCAAAGTAGCCAGCTGCCTCCTCTCGAAAGGGAAAGGAGAAGCTTTCTCCTTCTCGAGCTAACTCGTCTACTCCCCCTTCTTGGGAGGAGTATTGGATGAATAATCCTAGACTTTACCCTTTGAGTCCCATGATGCCTGCTTAGTGTAGACCCAAGATCAGGATATCGGATCTCCCTAATGGGTTTCCTTGACCCTGGTACTATCTATATGGCAAAAAGAAAGGCTCCCAAAGAGAATTTTCCCCATGACCTCTTAGTGTTCCCACAAATAGGAAGAGGCCCACCACTAAGGTAATGAGGTCGATTCCTCCTACCACTTCTGAACCTGTTCTTCCTGCTCCCATCCAGGGGTTTGTCCCTATGCTAGAAACAACTGTCAAGGACACTTTGATTGTTGAGCAGGAACCCTCTGTCCCTTCGCAAACTCTATCTTTTGGTTTGAATATTCAAAGAAACCACCTTGCATGTGAGTGCAAGCGCTGGTGAAGGGCTTTTCTGGCTAAGCAAGCCGCCTTATAGAAGAAGGAAGAAGAGACGACCGCTCCTATATCAGGATCTCTCATTGTGTCCTCCTCTCTCCCCCCTTTTGCTTCTATCCAAACTAGTGTCATATCTCTTTCGACTTCCATTGTGAGCGCACATGTGCCTAGAAAGGTCTAGGTATTCATCGCTCCTTTTGTGGGTCTGCCTTTTTTGACATCCGTTTTGGATTCCTTTCCTTTCCCAGAACTTGTAGATGTGATTAACACTTTGGTTATATCTACTGTGGTTCTTTCCTCCTCTCCCTCGACCTTTCTTGCTCCGTCTACGAGGAGTTCACCTCCTCCGATGAAGAAGAAGGTATAGAGTGGTCCCTCCAGCAATGGAGGACATAAGAGGATCCGACCTTCTCTGAAAGGTGGCCTCGCACTGACTTGTTCTATCCTAGTTATAGAACTAGTTCCAACCTCCCCTAAGTTTGTAACTGCTCCTGAGTCTCTCAATGAGCCTAGTGGTCAACCTCAGGTGCAAACTCCTCCATCCATCGAGGCAAAATATGGCACTCCTATCAAGTGCATGTTTAACTCGGTAGATGAAGTTTTTACCTTTTCAACAATCTTCATGAAGTCATTGACATTAGACCCACAAGAGTTGAGTGACAGAGACTTCATAGGTCCCTCTACCTTAGCCCTTGTTGCAGGAGCATCGAAAGCTCCTCCCCTTAACATTACACCACTATAGGCTCATCACCCTTCTCCTTATGATGATCTAGAGTGGGAAGCTAATGACCTCTTGGTTGACCAATGTTAGGGGGAAACCCTCTTCTTGATCTTTAGATTAGATGTGTGTATGTATTGTGATGTATTTCCCCGTGATCGTGCTTTATGTGCCTAGATGACCCTCATCACCCCTATTGGTGCTTTGATACAGGCATGGTTTTTGTGTTGTAAACCTTCCTCTATATGTATCATCATTCTTCCATGTTTTTGATTGAATTTTGACAAATTGGGGACGATGCAAAGCATCGGGAGCATTTAGGCCTCCTTCCATGTTGACCCATTTTTTTATTTTTTACTTGGTCTTCTCGTACATTCCTCACATGGCCTGATATACTAGGGGGTTGATCACAATTCATATATATACTATTATTATGCTTATATATATTTATGAGCAGTTCTGACCCTGAAATATCAGGCTACCCTTGCACCCTTTGTGTGTGTGTTCTCTTTTTTGTTGATTTCTCTTTATCTTTCTCTATTCTTTGCTTGAGTTGTCCCTTTCATGTGTGGAAATGCCACTTCTACATTACTTGGTCTTTAGAAAATGCATTCATTACCAAACAAATCTTTTCTCGAAGACCCTTCATACATTTATTTTCTCGAATTGTATTCTCGACTTGAAACCCTAACGAAACATGTTTCCTCCATCATGGTTTTGTAAAGAAAGGACTTGGGAACCTTCCTCCAAAGTGGGAACACCTTTGATATTCCCCTCATGTGGGGGAATATCCTTCCTTTCAAATTCCTTGATGAAATGAACATCTTTCAAAAGGATTCTTTGATGATGAATCGATTTGAGAGAGAATACATTAGCTTTTGAACAGTGTGTCCCTTGAGTGGACCCTCTCCTTTCACGTTGGGTTCCCGAGAGACCCCTTCAAAAGTTTCTAATAATTTCTATTGTGCCTAGGTCAGGGGCAGAATGACTATACCAATTTCACATCTTCGCATCTAGCTTGAGGGCAACCTGACTACACTCATTTCACATCCTTACATCTAGCTTGGGGGCAGCTTGACTAGACTTTACTTTTCAAACAATGCCTCCCTTGAGTGGACCCCTCTTCCTTTTGAAGGGTTCTCGAGGGACCCCTTTGAAAGTATTATAGCTTAGCAATGGTCTTTGTGACTATTTGTTCACTGGCCTGCACGGCCGCCTTCTGACATGTTCCATCTGTGGGTAAACATGTCATCGTCTCTAACTCTACAAAGTCTCCTTTTCTTGGTCTACCTCATGTGAGATTTCTTGGGGGATACCTTCCTTGCAGGTCTATGGGTTTGCTAGGTGCTCTTCATGGTTTCCTTCATGTCAGAGTTCTTGAAGGATACCTTCCTTGAACATCCATAGGCCTGTAAGGTGCTTTCATTCTTCAACTTCATAGTTTCGCAGAGCTATGAAGTCTTGTCCTGTACTTTCAGGTTTTCCAGACCGTGTTTTGCTTCCTCGTCGGTTCAGGTATACATCTCTAACCTTATTACTCTACTTTACCGAAGAACTCACCAATATTCATGCTCACTAAAATGGGGGAAAAATGTATAGGCGCGGATTGGCACCCTTCAAGCAAATTCCCCTTTCGTACATTTCCACTTTAGAAAACCAAAGGCGGAGACTTAATTCCACATAAACCCATTGATCACATCACACTTGGCACCTTTCTTGAGTGTCGGTGGAGGCGTTTCTATTGAGGATACCCATGTGGCACACATACATCTATGTAGTGTGCTTACGTCCCTGGCAGATTCCTACGTCTGGACTCTGTAGAGACATTACACTTCCTATTGGAAGTCGAAGTGTAATGCCTCCCTTCAGCTGGCTAAACTGAATATGGTCATTTTCTTCCATTCTTCTTCATATTGACCATCCCTTCATCCATTTCCAAGCTGGTAGATCTTTTGGTCATCTCTTCACATTTCCTACACACTTTAGCATTCACTCCAAGCTTTGTAGCAGCACTTCCCACTCCGTAGCAACACTCCATCACTCCAATAGAGCAAGCACAAGATGAATCCATTGCAGCAAAGGCTTGAGTTCCTCTCATCTTTCTCCTCCACTAGCCTTGAGTGCTTTTGACAAAGGTGGTAATCTCCTCTCATCTTCTCTATTGTTTGGTTGAGTAAGCACATACTATTTTTTAGTGTCTTTTGTATACTTTGCTTATATTCTCTTCTTTATCATATTATTCCTATCGTTACAAACTTGGTTGTGTATGGAGGTGGAAACACCAAAATGGGGGTCTGACTGAGGCAAACCCCTAAACATCCCCCAACATTTTCCCTCTTTTCTGTGTGCAGGTGGAGATATCTTGGAGCAAGCTGGAAAAAAGATCATTGAGTGAGATCATCTTTGTAACCCTTGTGGTAATCTATTTCTTTTATCACGTTCGTCTTTATATTTTTTATTTCTTGATATTATTCTACACTTCTTGAAACTCATAACTAAGCTGTTAGTCCACCTTTTAGAAGTTAAGTCTTGTCTCTTTGGTTTCCTAGTCATACTGAAGCCAACGCACTTGTGAGATGCCAATACATCACGATGTCGTCCTAGAACCACACTTATGTCCTCTAACAAAGAGCTATCAGAGATACAGAGTTGACTCTAAAGATCGACTCGCTTAGTCTCCTTTCAACTCTCAGGTTTGTAGAGTGATTGAAGGACCCATAGTTCTCATCATTCTCATCCCACCTATCCTAATCTTCCTTTAAACTATGGTAAGTTAGGGCAACCATACTACTATTGGCATTTCATGACCTGGGGCCTTGCAGTGGTTGGTCCCCCTCTCTTACACATACAAAATGGTCGCTCCTTTATTTCATGGTGACCTTCCAAATACTATCACCTATAGTTGAGAGTTTTCCTTGTATTAATGTTTTGGCATAATGACTTCCCTTCATCCATAAGACTAAATTGTTGTTTGAGGGATTCGTTGTCAAGAACCTTAATTACTATCATCTAGGTATTTAGGACTGTGATTTTTTTTCTTTTGAAATCTGAGCTATATTCTCTGTTCCTAGTTGCCCTTTAAATACTTGAAAGAAATCCACATGTTGTTTATTCAATCTTCATTTTACTTCCCCTTGTCAGATGTTGTGGTTGTGTTGCTGAAATGTGGTTGTCATTGATGTCAACACTATTAGCATTGATGTTTTGAAGGCTGTATATGTCAAGGATATTGAGAAAATTATAATAAATATGTTGAAGGTTGCCTATGAAGCTGTGAAGTTCAGTGTGGTGTAAAATTCAGTATGTTGGTATTCAAAAGTTGCACCTTAAAGGGTTTGTTTCTAAGCCTATCTAGTTTATACTTTGAAATTTTCAGAGGTGAGCATCAAGATTTGTGCAAGTTGTGTGTTTTTGTGTTCCTACAATTATTTTGTTACTGTAGCTGATGTTTCTAGAAGAAGAGAACATGATTCTAGTAATTCTAGTTGTTGTGTATGTGCTTGCGATGTTCGTTGATGTTTCTAGATCATTCTCTATCCTTGTTGCATGTTCGTGTTGATCAGTGTGATTGTGATCAGACATTTTTCCTTTGTGTGTTCGGGTTTTCATGTTCTTGGCCGACATGATGGTTGTAGCATGTTGCAGATCCTCGTGGATTAATCTTTTAATGTTTGACATGTTTGAGGATGTTGTTTCAGGTCTTCATTATGTTGTGACTAATTTTGGTTGGTGCGCATTGAGATTTGTTCATGAATTGGGCCAACAGTTTGTAATTCATTTATTCTTTTATTTTTGGCCGACAAAGTTTTTGATGTAATTCCATGAAGCGGATATATAAGAGTGATTGTTTTCTTCATTTGAGGCATGCGAGTATGAAGTGTGTATGTGAAACGTGGGAATAAATATTAGATCATTCAATTGCAAAGGAGAGTGTGAAGAAGTTTGAGCAAAGTTTGAAGAAGTGTTTATGCGCCTAATCGGAACTGTCATCGGTCTTTTGAAGAAGCTAATTTTTCAATTCAACCTCTTCAGATGGATTTAATCTGAAAGTTCTATGTAAGATAGTGTGTCTTCCTTTGAGCAATGAGCTCTAGGCAGTGTTCCCGAATGCATTTTCATTCCTTATTCATTTCTCTTTATACTTTTAATAGGGTATAAATTGTGGATTAACCTCCACCATGGTATTTCCCCTAACAAGGTTTCTACGCAAAAATCTTGGTGCTATGTGTGCTTCTGATGTGTTGTTGATTCATGATTTCACTGTTATTTATTAGATCTAAGATTAAAGGTTAATAAGGCTAAATAAGTATTAAATTTTGTGACAACTGATTCACCCCCCCTCTCAAATGTCTATCTTATTTTTCCAACAATTGGTATCAAATCAGGTTCCTCTGAAGAATTTTAATAGCTTGAGGTGATCTGAGATGGCATCATAAAAGAAGGATAGTCCTAGATTCAATCGAACAAAATACTCTCTGTGGAAGGATAGAATGGAGTGTCATTTGAAGTGCATTGGTGAACCCTTTTGGAAGATTACAAAGAATAGATATGGTATTCCTCATAATGGTCCCTCTACTCCTAATGAGATCAAAGAAGTTGAAACGAATATCAAGGCTATAGAAGCATTATTAAGTGCTCTGACTAATGTAGAGATGACAAATGTAATGGGTCTGAGAATAGGATATGAGATTTGGAAGAAGCTAGAAACATTGAATGAAGGAGATGTACAAGTGAAAGTTGCTAAGCTACAAAATCTGAAAGGCAAGTGGGAAAACTTGAAGATGAGAGAAGATGAAAACATTATTTATTTCATGCAAAAAGTAAATGAATTAATGATGGGTATTAGATGTGTCAGTGGAATCTTGGATGAAGAAGAGATTGTGGCTAAAGTGCTCAGATAATTGCCTACTTCCTACAAAACAAAAGCTCATGCTATTAAAGAGCTCAGGACAGTAACAAATGTGATAAGAGATATGCTAATTGGTAAGCTTGCTATCTTTGAATTGAGTGGATTTGGTGATTATACTCCTAAGATAGAATTTGCATTTAAGGCTACTGTATCCGGAAGAAACCAACAGAGATATGATTCAGGAGAAAGTTCCAGAAATACATTCAAGTATGAAGATGAGATGAAACATATTGAAGATGAAGAAAGAGAGTTAGAAGAGCTGGAAGCATTGATTGTGAAAAGAGAAGCCAGAGGAAAAGGTAAGTATAAAGGAAATTTTCCTACTAAATGTTTTTCCTACAATAAGATAGGTCATTTTGCATCAAGGTGTTATGAAATAGTTCCTAGGTTCAAACATGATAAGCCTAGATTTCAAAAGAAATGTTATTATGCTGAAGAAGGTGTTACTAATGAATAATCTGACAAATAAAATGGAAATAAATATGGATGGGTATTCATTTTTATCAAGGAAAATGGTACAGTGTCCACTGAATCTGCTAGTGATAAGAATATTGAGAAAGCTCTTGCAGCCAGAATCAAAGAAAAGGATGAGTGGGTGATTGACAGTGAATTCTCACATCATATGACTGGTGAAAAAAGAAAGTTTCTAAGCTTGGAGAAATATGATGGTGGTGTTGTAAGATTTGGAGATAACAATGTTGGTGTGATTTGTGGCAGAGGCACTATTTCTCTTGGTTGAAAATACAATATTGGCAATGTCCTTTATGTTGAAGGGTTGAAGCATAACCTATTGAGTGTTGGACAAATGGTAGACAAGGGACACAATCTTTAGTTCAAAGATGGAAAGTGCAGGATACTAGGAAGTTATGGAAATATAATTGCTTTAGGTACAAAGATAAGAGGTAACATTTTTCACCTAAGTGTTACTAGTGAAAGTTGTTTAATTTATCAAGTTGATGTAAGTTGGTTATGGCATAGGAGGTTGTGTCATGTTAATTTTGATAACATTGTCAAAGTAATCTCCACTCAAGCAGTTAGAGATCTTCCTAAGCTAGTGAAGCCTACTAACACCATATGCAAGGAATGTTAGATGGGAAAGCAAACTAGAATTTCTTTTCGGGGCAAACATCATTCTAATGGAGTACTAGAGCTGGTACATACTAATCTATGTGGTTCCTCCAGAATCAAAAGTCTACAAGGAGAAAGGTACTTTATGTTGCTTATTGATGATTACTCTAGGATGATATGGGTTTCTTTCTTGAGAGAAAAACATTAAGCATTAGAAAATTTCAAAAGTTTCAAAGCTATGGCCAAGAATGAGATAGGGTTAAAGATTAAATTCTTAAGATCAGACAGAGGTGCTGAATTCACTTCTCGGGAGTTCAATTATTTTTGTGAAGAGCATGGAATCAAAAGATAGTTATCTGCTCCTCAAACACCTCAACAAAATGGAGTTGTTGAGAGAAAGAACATAACAATTCTAGATGCTTCTAGAACTATGATGTTGGAAGGTAATGTACCTCATATCTATTGGAGAGAAGTTGTAAGCACTGATGTATATATTATTAACTGGGTAAAAGTCAATTGTAATTCTGGTAAGACTCCTTTTGAATTGTGGTTTGGTTATAAGCCTATTGTTAAATATTTCAAAATCTTTGGAAGTAGATGTTATATCAAGAGAGATGAAGATATAGAAAATTTTGATGCTAGGAGTGATGAAGGAATCTTTCTGGGTTACTCTACCAAGAGAAAGGCATGTCAGTGCTATAATAGAAGACTAAAGAAAATGGTTGAAAGTCCAAATGTCAGAGTTGATGAGGACACTGTTAGATCATCCAGATATTATGGATATAGTTTAGATGACCAACATGATAGTACTGATAATGGAAAGAATGCACATACATATCTAATCAAGTTCAAATTGTTCTAATGAATCAAGAAAATCAAGAAGGAGAAGTTAGCGGAAAAGCAGAAGAAAGAACAAAAGAACTAGAAATTCAAGAGAATCCCAAAGTTCTGAGGTATGTAAAGCTAAATCATTCTGAAGATCAGATTATAGGAGATAAGAACAAAGGTGTGCAGACTAGAAGAATAATTTTAGAAGAGTATTGTCTGATTTGCAAGACTAAGCCCAACAATGTCAATGAAGCATGTAAAGATGAATATTGGATGGAAGCAATGAAGGAAGAACTAATGCAGATAGAGAAAAATGATACATGGATTCTTGTTCCTAGACCTCAAGATAAAAATGTGATTGAAACCAAATGGGTCTTTCGGAATAAGCTGAGTGAACAAGGTGAAGTGGTCAGAAATAAAGATAGATTGGTATGTAAAGGATACTTACAGATGGAAGGTATTGATTTTGAAGAAACCTTTGCCCTTGTTGCTAGAATTGAAGTTGTAATATTATTTCTTGCTTATTTTTCTTTTGAGAACTACAAAGTCTATCAAATGGATGTAAAGTCAGCATTTCAGAATGGTGATCTGAAAGAAGTATATGTTGAGCAACCAAATGGATTTCAACTAACTAATAAAGGAGATATGGTTTTTCGATTGAAGAAAGCATTTTATGGACTCAAACAAGCCCCTAGAGCCTGGTAAGCTAGACTGGATAAATACTAGTTGAAGCTTGGATTCAATAAAGGTACTATTGGTAGTAATCTATATTTTAAGATGGATCAGGATAAAGAGTTGATTATTGAAGTCTTTGTTGATGACATCATTTTTTAAGGTGATGATGACTTATGTATGAATTTTGATGATGAAATGAAAAGTGATTTTGAGATGGAAATGATTGGAGAGCTGAAATTATTTTTAGGATTGCAAATTACTCAGTTAGACAATGGAGTTTTATATCTCAATCCAAATATGTAAGAGAGTTATTGAAAAAGTTTGGCATGGAAGACTCAAAACCAGTTGGTACACGCATGATAACCGGATGCAAGTTAACACAGAATGATGATTCTCCTAAAGAAAATCAAACAAGATATAGGTCAATGATCAGTGGATTACTTTATTTGAATTGGACTAGACCAGACATCATGAATGTTGTATGTATGGTTGCTAGATATCAAGCTGATCTGAAGGAATCTCATGTGACTATTGTGAAGAGAATTTTTAGATACTTGAAATGGATAGTTGACTTTGGTCTTTGGTGTCCTGAAGATGATGATCTTAAGTTAACACGGAATGATGATTCTCCTAAAGAAAATCAAATAAGATATAGGTCAATAATCAATGGATTACTTTATTTGACTTGGACTAGACTAGACATCATGAATGTTGTATGTATGGTTGCTAGATATCAAGTTGATCTGAAGGAATCTCATGTGAATGTTGTGAAGAGAATTTTTAGATACTTGAAAGGGACAATTGACTTTGATCTTTGGTGTCCTAAAGATGATGATCTTACTTTGAGCACTTTTACTAATGAAGATTGGGTAGGAGATGTGGTTGACAGAAAAAGTACTAGTGGTGGTGCCTTCTTCTTGGGGAAGAAGTTGGTGTCTTGCTTAAGTAAAAAGTAGAAATCCATTTCCTTATCTAATACTGAGGTGGAATATATTGTTGTTGCAAACAATTGTACTCAAGTAATATGGATGAAGAAAATGCTGAGAGATATCAAAATTGAGTATGATGAGCCTATTGCTATATTTTGTGACAAATCAAGTGCCATAAACATTTCTAAGAATTTGGTGCTGCATTCAAAGACAAAACATATATCTATCAAATATCACTTTTTGAGAGACAAAGTGAGTGATAAAGAAGTTAGACTGGAGTATGTGCCTACTAAGGAACAAATTGCAAACATATTTACTAATCCATTGCCTAAGGATACTTTTGAGTATCTCAGAGGGAAGTTAGGGGTGATTTCCTCTCCTAATTTGAACTAAGATGCAAGTCTTTGCTTCAGTATGTGCATTCATAGTCATATCTTGATCCGGATTGATGTTGTGGTGGTTGCTACTCGGGGGGAGTAGTCAGATGATTTAGATATGTAGTTCAAAGCATGTGTACATTTTCCATTGATGTCAAAGGGTGAGAAGAGAAATGTGAAAAACCTTGGGGGAGAAGAGTAGAACAAAAAGGGGAGAAGAGTAATGTAAGGGGGAGAAGAACAGTATGAGAAGAGCAATGTGTAAATATTTAGTTGTGTTGATGGTATTTTTCACATCATGTGTTGCCATCAATGCCAAAGGGGGATATTTTTTGATGTTGTGGTTTTGTTGTTGATATGTGGTTCTCATTGATGTCAACACTATTAGCATTGATATTTTGAAGGTTGTATATGTCGAGGATATTGAGAAAATTATAATAAATATGTTGAAGGTCTCCTGTGAAGTTGTGAAGTTCGGTGTGGTGTAAAATTCAATATGTTGGTATTTAGAAGTTGCACTTTAAAGGGTTTGTTGCTAAGCCTATCTATTTTATACTCTAAATTTTTTAGAGGTGTGCATCAAGATTTGTTCAAGTTGTGTTTTGTTGTGTTCTTACAGTTATTTTTTTATTGTAGTTGATGTTTTTGGAAGAAGAGAATGTGATTCTGGTAATTCTAGTTGTTGTGTATGATCCTACAATGTTTTTTGATGTTTCTAGATCATTCTTTATTCTTGTTTTACATCTTTGTTGATCGGTGTGATTGTGATCAAAAAAATTTCCTTTGTGTGTTCGGGTTTTCATGTTCCTGATCGACATGATGGTTGTAGCGTGTTGCAAATCCTCATGGATTAATCTTTTAATGTTTGGCATGTTTGAGGATGTTGTTTTAGGTCTTCATTATGTTGTGACTAACTTCAGTTGGTGAACATTGAGATTTGTTCATGAATTGGGCTGACAATTTGTAATTCATTTATTCTTTTATTTTTGGTTGATAAAGTTGTTGATGTAATTACATGAAGCAGATATATAAGAGTGGTTGTTTTCTTCATTTCAGGTGTGTGAGTATGAAGTGTGTATGCAAAATGTGTGAATAAAGATCAGATCATTTGATTGCAAAGCAGAGTGTAAAGAAGTTTGAGGGAATTTTGAAGAAGTGTTTTTGTGCCTAATTGGAACTGTCATCAAGCTTTTGAAGAAGCTAATTTCCCAGTTCAACTTCTTCAGATGGATTTAATCTAAAACTTCTATGTAATACATTGTGTCTTCATTTGAGCAGTGTGCCTGAATGCATGTGCATTCCTTATTCATTTCTATTTGTACTTTTAACAGGGTATAAATTGTGGATTAACCTCCACTGTGGTTTTTCCCCTAACAGGGTTTCCACGCAAAAAACTTGGTGTTATGTGTGCTTCTGATGTGTTGTTGATTAATTCTTTCACTATTATTTATTTGATCTGAGATTAAAGGTTAATAAGGCTAAATAGGTGTTAAATTATGTGACAATTGATTCAACCCCTCCCCCCCCTCTCAGTTGTATATCCTTGGTTTTCAAACACCCTTTTGGACTATTGTTGTTATCTTCTATGGAAAAAATGACTATCCACCTTTATATGACATTGTGATATCATTGTTCTCTTGGTTGAGGACTATCCTCATTGTGATAGGGACTATCTTTGGCTTCTATTCATTGTAAGTGCATGATTATCACTGTATTTTTCTTTCAACAGGAGTGCTATCATTGTGCTTGCTACAAGAAACCAAATACTATGCCTTGTTGACTGCTATTAGAAGCTTTTCATTACACTTTCCAATTTCTGATACCTCTGATATGATATCTCTTGTAATATGTTCATGGCATCACTATGACAGTGGCTTCCCTCTATGATGATTACTCTATTAAACTGACCTATCCTTTAGTATTGTCCTCCTTTGTACATAATTTGACTAAATTCTCATGTATCATGATTGTGCTATGATATTCCTGTCCTCTTTTAATGATAATATTATACCTGTACCTATACATTCAAAAATAAGTTAAGAAAACTAAGAAGCCCAGAGCTTCTCATGATGATTAGATGATCTTTACTTTTCTTGGATCTTCATGATAACTATGAATTTGATCTTGAGACACCTTTGTTAAACCTCTAACTTGATGCTTAATAAGAGATAGGTTCTATATCTGATGGTTTGAAATATAAGAGACGTGTAATCTTGAGCTCTAACATCACTCTCTTTGTCCCTTGCAGACACCTCTAGAGCCATCAACAAAGGAATCGAAGATGTAGCTGATCAACAATGGGGTTCATCATTCAAGAAATGATGGATCCCTTTTCTCATATATGTTCTCTCTACTTCTAGATGTACAATTTGTCTTATATTGTATCTCATTCAATTACTCCCATGGCTTGTGTGGGAAACTTATAAACATATCTCTTGTAATGAATTTAAACAACTACTTTCTGCAAAATATCATGTACTATTTCTCCTTTCTGTAAAGCAATTGCATAATGAAATTTGAAAATTCATTTCATGGAATTGTTTGTATGATTATGAATAACTTATGTAGAATATTTCGTGTACCTTTCTCTTTTTTCAAAGTAATAAACATCCGTATTGTCCCATCCTAACCTGATTGGGTTGAAAAGCACAACTAGGTAACAATTGGGTAATGTCAAGACTGTGAAAGATGATGGTGCTTGCATTCGAAGTAGGAGTAAAATGAAGAAAGGTGGGATGGTGTCTACCAATGAGATTAACAATGTGATTAAGATGCATGACAAATTTATTTCTAGTGATGTGGAGGTAGTGAGAATTCTTAAGATTTGCAATAGTTTTTGCCTCTCTTTTTTTCTACATTTTTATCTTGTGCTTGTTGATTGTTTTCTGCTAGTTTAGCTAATGATTGTTTTTTTTCCTAAGGGCTGCTTGGTTTCAATGTTCTCTAATTAGTAGCCTACCCCTTTTTGTATAGGGTTTCAAGAACCCTTTAAAACCTATTTTCCTAATCAAACACAAGAAACATATGTTAGCTTCTTGAACCAACAATTGTGGTACATTGAGTCATAATCAAAGATGTATAATTTGTTTTTAATATGGCCTATTCTCATTAAGCCACATAACATCAAAATCAATAGCTCCAAGATTATCCCACTGAACCGAAGGAAATAGGTGTTCCACCTTTTGGGAGATGGAGCTAAGGGGACCTATTTCACTTTAGTACATTAGGAAACCAAGATCCCTCAACCAAGTGACTCAATTGAGGGAAGGAATACAAAGGGGGGTGGTTTCCTTAAGTGATTAAAAGGGGGTTCACCATTAAAATGAAGTTTCCAAGGAAGAATACAAACTCTAATGTACTAAACCCTAGAAACTTAATACATTAAATTAGATTACTAAGAAGAGAAACAAAAAAGTACCTAGAGGATAGGAGATGTCGAAACATGATCTGAAAAACTTTGAAATTTGCTATTTCTAAAGTGCACTAGGACTGATACGCAAGACTAGGTGATTTAGTCCTATTTTATGGTTTCTAGGTAGAATCTATAATATCATAATGACTTATTAGAATCCATGGAGAACTGGAAAAACAACACACTCATACGCCCAAACAATTGCAAAGTATCACCAAAAAAGTGAAAACTGTACTAGGAGCAAAATTTTGAACTAAAATTTTTTGAGCCTCTGAAGATGGATTAAATAAGCACTCTTCCACTTGCTTCATGTAAATATAATGGATATATTGCTCTACATCTGAGTTTATGTGAGCCTTGACAAATTCTTGTGACAAATTTGCAACTTTTTGCAACTTTGTTACTTTCGTACTTTTGAAGGCTTCAAATCCACCTTTTCTTCAACCTATTAAATTGCAACATACAAAGAGAGGGAAAAAATGTTTTTTTTTAGGGAATGGGGGGTTTTCCTTGGTCAAACCCCATTTTGGTAATCAAACCTTAATGAGAAATGAAGCATGAATGAAATGAAACATGAAACATAAGATGAAACAATAGAACCTTGTAGATCTACAAAAAAGAATAAAGTAACCTCAATGGATGTAGATATTGATCATAATTCTTGTTGAAAGATAATGCCTTTGAATACTTGAATTGATCTTTAACAATACATCACAACATTATCTCAAAAACACATGCATGATGCATCAAGCCTTTGACATGACAATTGATCTTGATTCCTACAATAATATTCTACAGATCTACCTTTGAATGCTCTTGAAATTATCTTGTGAAGATAATCTTGATGGATTATGAAAATATATCTTATTAGGAGAAATTATGTGAAATAACCTTGTATTTATACTTGTTTATGCCAAATTTCCTAAAATTACAGCACTACAAGATGACATCAAATCTAGGATAATAAAATCATGCCAAGAATTTGATTTAAAATAGGTCTAAGTTAAAGCAGGGCTCATACTCCAAGTGGAGCGTATGAGTCCCAGTGTCTTAAAAACAAGATACAAAATCCAAGAAGTGTTATGTTCAATGCAATGTTTCAAATCAGGCCTCGAGACCTAGGTGGTGTTATCTCTCAAAAACGCAGGCTAGATGCCTCAAGAAGATGCCAACTTCTTGATACGCTTTAGGGTAATAGACAAGGTTAAGAAAACTCAACCTTCTACTCTTTAAGGTAATGCTGAACCTAGGTGGGTATACCTAATTGACTCAGGAAAGCTCAATCTTATTTAATTAATCTACAATGGCAATTCTAAAATGAATTAACACTGGATTTAATGATTAGTACATACCAATATTTGAGAAGGATAGACTAAAAACTTAACAAGCATGGAGAATGTGAATGAAACTTAAACTGAGAAGTAAGACCAGTGCCTTATGGGATTTACGGAGTCAAGAAAATTTCAAAGACGGGTTTATTTTACTGGCAAACATTCAAGCTGTTTAGTATTTTATTTGGTTTATAACTTGTATAAACATGCCATTTATGATCACTGAGTTTCTTCTTAATAATCCCAATTTATATTCCCTGTTTATTATGATCAACGCAAAGAATTTTAATCTTTGCTGGAAAGAAACAATGAATTGATCATACAAATACAGCAAATGTGCATTGATGAATGATGTAAAAACTTGTTTACATAAATCCAAACAACCAGGAAACACAAAATAAGGAGACAACCTCAATAATACTAATTAATAATTACCATAAACAACTGATGCCAGAAAATGTTACGCCATTATATTAAAATTTTGTTCTTTTGATATCTCCATCATTTACATATGCTACCAGTCTTATCCCCCTTTTTTACAAAAAGCCCCACTCTTTTGTCTCTTGAAAGCGGCTTTTATACATGCAGAATATGAAAGGACGCGTCCCTTCAGAAATAAGATTAAACAAAATACAAAAAGCTTTGAAGACAATTAAGCCCTTGTTAACCATAAGTGAGTTGTAGCAAGGTAATCCAAGTAATCTTGACAATTAAAAGTATCTGCATCTTCAACAGCATTCCGAATTGCGGTTTCCATTCTAATCATATCTTCCACCCGCTCACTCACGTCTTCTAGAGATGTATCTTCCGCAGAGGGTCTTCATAACCTCTTTCAGCATCGCACCACACTCGTTCCTCCACCTAGCAGCATCCTTGACTTCTCCTTTAGCATCAAAAAGTGTAACCATAACTGTATTAGCAGCTTCAGTCAATCCATTTTTGTCCCCGAGCAACTCATCATAAAACTTCTGATGATGACTGATAAAAGTATAGTCTTATCGAAATTTAGACTCCAAATATGACAACTGCTACTCCATTTTACATGTCATCATAACATTCTGAGTCGGGGAGACATCACATAGATTCCACCATCTCACACCGATATACATCCCCTTCACACTGTGGTTACCAAGAAACTTTACCGTTCTGGCCGAAAACTTAACACTTCGGCATATCCTCTGAACTGTCTCACCGAAAAACTATAACTGAAATTATATTTTCGGCAAGACAATAAAGCTTCGGGAAGACTCATACCGATATCAAATGTCTTACCGAAAACATCTCCATAGACTTCTTTCATTCGGTGAGACTTACCTCGAACCACTTTGTCAATGTAACATTTGAACCTCGATGAAGCTTACGCCGAAGGATCCTTTTCTTAGCGATACATATCTCCATCGATATATATTTCGAGTCAGCAAGACACCAATACCTTTTCCAGCAATCCCAAGATTTCCTTACATCAAGTTCGGCAAAAAAAATGTGACCTCGCCAAGACTCTCCCCGAAGATTTTAAGTCACATCGAAATATTTTGCATATAAGTCAATCGGCAAGACATAAGGATGTCGCTATGACTTCATACCGATACTTATTAGTTAGGCCGAAATGACCCCTCCATATTCTAGTCGGCAAGACTTACTAAGTTCACTGTGATGTTATGACGATGCTCCAACATATGCCGGTATGAGTCTTTTAGTTGCCGAAACATTCTGCAAAGTCCCGCCGACTATCTGCAACCAATACATGTTAATGATAACACATCTCGGGAAGACTTCTACCATGTCTTGCCGATAGGGATCTTTTAATGAAACAAGAGGGAGCAAGTGAATTCAAGAAGGGTCAAACAACATAGAATAGGCCAATTAATGACATGAGGAGACTTTATGCTTAATGTAAGGGCTTTAATGATGGAACCTCACAAATGCAATAGGCTGTAAAATTTAAAATTTCTACAGTTCCAACAGGTGGGACTCCTACGCACAAGGTGTCATATGAGTCCTAGATCACCAAATCTGGAACACATAACCTCAAATATTGAATTATGATTTTCCAACTATTAAATGACGGGATTATCCATAGATAAATGTATTAAATAAGGCTTTTGGATGCAAAATAGGACCAATGAAGGCATAAAGAAGCCAAATTTTAGCAAGGAGGGCCCAAAAAAGTGTGAAAATGTAAAGGGATATGTTTTACTACACTACATTTAGCCCCTACTTTAGTGAGAGGAGGAACTTGCTTCAAACTCATACTAAAGTAGACAAATACGTGTCAAGAGGGGTCCAAGTGTACTAATGTGGATGGTATAGGATGAAAAATATTAAGGAGGTAGCCAAGCCCCCAGGATCCAAGATCTTATGTCAAAAAAAATAAGCACAGAGGTACACACACAAGGAGTATGGTATGCAACATCAAGATACACAAACATACAATGTTAATGACTAACAAAAATTTAAAATAAAAATTAAAAAGGGGTGGATCAAACCTCGACTTTTTGTCCAGCACGATGTGGATCAAGCCTCAGTTTTTTGTCCAAAATGATGTGGATCAAGCCTCAACTATTTTTCCAAAACACACACTGACTCTGAGGCAATGGAACTTCAGGTTGTCCGCTAGGTGAGTATCCAAAAAGGGTGGCTTAGTTTAGAATTCATGCCTCTGTATCAGCTTCTCACCATACAATGAGAAATTAATGCCCTCATTTAGGCTTCTCATCATACTAACCATACCAAATCCATCCCTTTGATAACTTGAATAGGGTGCCACAAAATGAAACTTCAAACTTCACGAGGCCTAACAAGCTGTGTTAAGCACTTATGAACATTTATGCATGCAAAGGATTTTATATTTTTCGAGGGATTTTGCTTAGTTCATTGAAGGTCTCTTCTTAGGGAAAATTGTTCCTAATGTCTCCAAGAGATGAAAAATCAAAGAAATATCACTCTCAGAGGAAATCAAACCCAATGACACCACCAAGAAAAGGACGCATCGCAAGAAGAAATAAAATTAGACAATGAAACATGAGAAATTTTGAAATATTTAATGTCAATGTATGCCCCCAATTTAAAGAATTTTTTGTGAGAAATTTCTCTAAAGTAGAAGAATACATGAGAGCTTATTCATAAATCCCTATGCCAAGTCATATGTTCCTGAATGAAACTACATCATGGATAAGGAGTTGCCCCCAAAATGTAATTCTAAACATAGAAAGAAAATTATATCACATGTGATCCAACTTAAGGCATTTATTCCACATCCCAAGCTTGCTCTTATATATACATGGAAGGTGGTCAACTAGCCAAAAGAGATAGCAACAAGTGCCATATGAGGACAAGGCTTCCTAACCCCCTTGCCCCCACTTAGTGCAAGACAAGGATGAGCCAAGATGATTAATGAGAAACTTAAAAATCAGTGTCAATTAGAGGAACAAGGTGCTTCAACATAAGGAAGAGTACCACAATCCTTAAGATGTTGAGTTTTATTACTCAAAGTCATACATTCATTCGTAGAATGACCATGAACTCTATGATATGCACAAAATGAACTCTTGTAGTAATTTTTTTTTCATATTCTTGAAGAGAGGATATCAAACGATATTGGAGGAGTCTTGACAAGATACCCTCTTGATCAATAATAGAGGATGTTCTTTTATTTTGTGACAAATATATCTCTTGCTTAGTACAAGATGTCATATTTGTACAAGACTCTTTAGATTGTGAGATCTTGTTCTCTCCTTGAAAGGAGGGTGTAAAATCTAACGAACTCCAATCGTTATTAAGACATGTCCTAGGAGTGATTTGTGTGATGACATTAATGTTAAGAGAAGATTTATTTGTTTGTTTCATTTCTTTCGAAGGACAATAACCAAGACCACTAGTTTATATCAATTCAGGATGCACTAATGTCAAAGTTGGCTTAGGGGAGGCTTTTTTAATAGTGTTAGGCTCTATAGGGACATGAATACCTTGTTCTCTAGCACCACATCCTTTTCCACTATAACCAAGATATTTCAAAATTTCATAACCTCTTCCATAAATATTTTTCATTTCTTTCAGATTTGGTGGTTGCTCATAATCAACTTCATCAAAAAAATTGTGTAATTTTCTTCTTCTTCTAAAGTAGTTGAGGTGGATGCTTTCAAATTTTTTGATGACATTACCACTTTTTCTTTTCCCTTTTCAGGCTCTTTGTTTATGATCTTGTATATTCCCATGAATGTAAATGAGGAACCCCAATCATCTTCAATATGCTTTTCTTTGTCTTTTGCTTGCACATATTCCACTTGTGTTGTTGGTGTCAATATCTTCAAAGGATTTTCCTTGCCTTTCTCAATGTTCAAACAACTATTTGGTTCAAAATTGACTTTTCTTGTATCCACTTTGTTGTTGTAGACATGCTTCATTTTATGATGAAGGGTAGAAGGAACCCCATTCATTTCATGAATCCATGGCCTTCCTAAAAGAAGATTATATGAAATATCATTAGGAATAAAATGAATAGGAGTTTGTAATGTGGACTTTCCAACTATAATAGGAAAAGTGATCACACCAAGTAGTTTCTTTCCTACATTGTAAAAATCCTCGAATCGATAAGGAATTAGGTTCAATTTTGTATTTATCCATGCCAAGCTTATCTAAGAGGGTTACACTACACACATTAAGGGTTGAGCCATTTTTAGCAAGGGTTTGCTTTATCCCTATTCTATTATGTTGAGGTATTATCATGAAAGCTTCATTTTGTTTTTGCACTTCTTGCAAAGGTAACTCGTCTTGATGGAAAGTAATGTCTAAGTTGACTGAAGTTATAGCATGACTTTGAGCTGCCATGTTGTTTGATTTCACATTAGGGGAGGTAGAAAAAATTTGTACGAAATTTTGAAACATGTTAAGATAATGAAGGGAGGCTTGAATAAGGTCCCATAATGATATCTTAGCAAGAGTGTTCTTAAGTTTTTCAACAAGGTCATACTCCTTTCCACTTTGTAAAGGAAAATGAGGAGCCCTAGGAAAAATAGGTTGAAGCAATGGGATGGATGTTGGAGTTGTTTGTATTGGTTGCACATTGTTTCTAGTGTTATATTTATGAGAAATGGTATTGTAACTCAACTATTGTGACATATTATTCTTAGGTATTTTGAGGATGAGGACGCATTTGTTTTGAGTTTTTAGTTGGTTTGAGGGTGCATAAAGGATAAGTTTAGGCTCATGAGAACACTTCAAGGGATATCTAATGTGCATAACCTTAGAATAATTATCCTTATTTTCATTATCTCTTAATGAAGGGGACTCTAACATCACTTCATAATCTTCATCTAAGGAATTCACATCACTATTGTTTGAAAGACATGTGTCAATGTTCTCATTTTCTTGCACCATGATATCCTCCCTAATAGGAGAGTTAGGAGAACTACAAACTAGATGCTCATGGCATTCAAAGGTTGGTTCTTCTATAATGACTTCATCACAAGTAAGGGATTTATTAATGGTTGGATTTTATTGGTTATCAATGATGGCATTGGTTATCAATGATGGCATTCTCTTGTTCAATGATGTTTTCCCTAGGGGAAGAGAGACAAATAATATTCTCATGGCTCCCATAGATTAGATCTTCTAACATCAAAATATATTGTTTACCAATAGTAGAGATATTAGGAGAAAGTCAAATTTGATTGTTATGATTTTCCATGATTTCATCTAAGGTCTCAGTCTCTTGTGCCATAATATTTACCCTAGAAGGATTGCTTTTAGGAGAGTAATAAACAATAGGTTAATTACATTCCATGGTTAGGTTTTATAAATTACCTTCATCACAAATAGGGGATGCATCAAGGGAAGAACAACTCTAAGTGGAATGCTTACCAATGATTGGAACTTTTCGTTCAAATAGATCTTTCCAAATGGTAGGATCATTAAGAAAGGGAGAAATGATATTCTCATGACTCTCAACAAGTGTATCTTCTAACACCAAACTATCTTCTTTGTATCTAGGAGAGATATTATGGGAAAAATTAATTTGATTGTCATGGTTATCTACAATTATATCCCTATGTCCTATAATTTCTTCCCATGTAGGAGAGGTAGGATTATGATTTCTCTCAATCATTGGATCTCTTAACACCAACATATCCTCCTCACAAATGAGATTTTCATGATCGATTGTATCCTCTTTCACTAAAGAATTCTCACAAGTACGAGAGGTGTTGGGAGATGAATGAATACTAAGTAAAGTAGTGGCAATGATCTCATCTTCTTGTGTCATAATATCTTCCCAAGGGGGGGAGGAGAAGGACAAGAAATACTTTCACGATTCTCAATGATTACATCTTCTTTCACCAAGATACCTTCGTCACTAATAGGAGAGGTATCGGGAGAAGAACAACTATGAGTTCCATGATTTTCTACACTTGAATCTTCTTCTATCACATCATACCCACAAATAGGAGTGATAGGAGGGGGTGTGGAATTAAGGAAGGTGTCAACATTGTCACTTTCTTGCACTAAAAGACTCATAACTAGGAAATATATTGGATGAATGAATAACATGCTTATTGATTACCTTTTTTGTGGCATACTTGGAAAGGAAATATACTAACATTGTATAAAGTAATCTATCCAACTTATGCAATGCTTTAAAATGTAAACAATTGTTCGACAAATCTAATGATTTGTAATACTGAAATAAATTTTTAATTTTTTTTTTTAAATGACTACATTAAATGGATGATTTGACCTAGATACATAAAACAAAAATTATTAAAACTTTCCAAACTGATACAGTAAGTTACCAGCAAGCCTATGAAGTACATAAAAGCATAAAAAAGCTCTGAAAAGTTGATTTTTGTAGGCCTCAAAGGACTCATTCGCCTAGATGGGAATATGAGTCCCACTTAGGGTTTTTGATAGGTTCAAATAGTAAAAAATAGACAACACAGAATAACCAAAAATTAGAAAAAAAGACTTGTATCAGGACTAAATCGCTGAGATGGGCGAATGAGTCTCGATTAGGGTTTCTAAACTTGAATCAACAAATTTGAAGGTTATTTTAATGTTTCTAGATTGTATGTTAACTTAACTATTTGCAATTACATATTTTGAGTGAAATTAAATGATTTAAGATGCAAAAATGCAACCTATATGCACTTTTCACTAATACAAGATTTAAAGAGCCCTAGATGCAAATTAACTAATGCAAGATCTAATGTAAGGTTAATGCAATATAGATCTAGGACTACAATGTTCTCGAAATCAAGAATAAAGAGTCCAAAGGTCAGGTTCACCAAAATTAACTGAAGGAAATAGGTGTTCCACCTTTTGGGAGATGGAACTAAGGGTGCCTATTTCAATTTAGTTCATTAGGAAACCAAGTGACTCAATTGAGGGAAGGAATACAAAGGGGGATGGTTTCCTTAGGTGTGATTAAAAGGGGGTTCACCATTAAAATGCTGTTTCGAAGGAAGAATACAAACTCTAAAGCACTAAACCATAGAAACTTAAGACATGAAATTGGATTACTAAACAAAGAGAAACATAAAAGTACTTGGAGGATAGGAGATGTTGAAACAAGATCTAAAAACTCTAAAAAAAAATGTTTCTGAAGTGCACTATGACTGATACACCAGACAGGGTGATTTAATCCAATTTGAGGGTCTCTAGGAAGAATCTATAATCTCCTAATGATTGATCAAAATCCACTGAGAACTAGAAAAATGGCACACTCAGACTCATAAGCCCAAACAGTTGTAAAGTATCCCAAAAAGGTGAAAATTCCTAGGAGAAATTTTTTGAACTGAAACTTTGTGAGCCTCTGAAGATGGATTAAATAAGCACTTTCCCACTGGTTTCATGTAAATAAGTTCGATATCTTTCTCTAGATCTGAGTTTCCATGAGCCTTGACAACTTCTTCTGACAACTTTGCAACTTTTTACAACTTTGTAACTTTGGTACTTTTGAAGGCTTCAAATCCACTTTTTATTCAACTTATAAACTTGAAACATACAAAGAGAGGGCAAAAAGGTTGTTTTGTTAGGGAATGGGATTTTTTCTTTGTCAAACCCCATTTTGGTAATCAAACCTTAATGAGAAATGAAGCATGAATGAAATAAAACATGAAACATAAGATGAAATAATAGAACCTTGTTTGAAACCTTGTAGATTTGCAAACAAGAATGAAGTGGCCTCAAAGGATGTATAACTTGATCATAATTCTTGATGAAATATAATGCCTTTGAATGCTTGAATTGATCTTAAACAGTACATCACAACATTAGCTCAAAACCACATGCATGATGCATCAAGCCTTGGACATGATAATGGATCTTGGTTGCTGCAATAATCTTCTACAAATCTTCCTTTGAATTCTCTTGAAATACTCTTGTGAACATACTCTTTATTTCTAATGAAAGTCTAGCTTGTTCAGAGAAATTGTGTGAAATAACCTTGTATTTATACTTGTTTATGCCAAATTCCCGAAATCACAACACTACAAGTCGACATCAGATCTAGGATAATAAAATACCACCAAGAATTTGATTTAAAATAGGTCTACGTTAAAGTGGGACTCATACGCCAAGTGGGGTGTATGAGTCCCAATGTCTTAAATACGGGACACAAACTCCAAGAAGTGTTAAGTTCAATGCAATGTTTAAAATCAGGCCCCAAGACCTAGGTGGGACCCCTATGCCTAAGGTGGCGTATGAGTCCTAGATCACCAGATTTGGAACACATAACCTCAAACATTGAATTATGATTTGTCAATTGTTAAATTTTGAGATTATCCATAGAGAAATGTATTAAATAAGGCATGTGGATGCAAAATAGGACCAATTAAGGCATAAAGAAGCCAAATTTTAGTAGGGAGGACCCAAACAAGTGTGAAAATGTGAAGGGATACATTTTCCTACACTACACCCATGACAGTGTGTCCTTGTTGTGGTACATCTTGATTTTTATTGAAAATCATGTATTTTTTGAAAAACACAGTATTTAAGTGTAAAGGGTTCCATACAAAGGGGTTTGATTGAAGGGGGTTGGATCAAATGTAGATATTTGAAACTATCATTTTGTAAGTATTGCATCCTTTAGAGTTAGCTTTTTAAAAATTATAATACGCATTATCTTTAATCTCATATATCTTTTTTTAATTTTATAATGAATGCAAGTCCATTATAAATAATAATGACCTCTATTCAATACACTAGCAAATTAACAAATGTTGTTAGAAAAATCTCAAAAAAAGGACCACACTCCATATGGATATCCTTACTTTAATGAAACAAAATGATTTTTTATATATTTTCTAAGAGAAACATATTATAGAAAAATATGCATTTGAAATTCTCATTAATACTAAGTTAAAAATTAAAGATAGATCAAATATTTAATACAAAATTATAAAAAAATATTTCTGCACTAGACATTAGAGGTATTAATCTAATACTAGTAAATAATGGAAATTTTTTGTTTGTATTGAAAGTTATGTGATATGGAAAAATCTCACTAAAAAATAGAAAAACTAAAAATTAATTGAAATAAAATAAAAATGATAGAAACAATTCAAAAAATTACAACTTGAATATACATAAAAAATCCATGAGTCATTAGTTTAAATCATCCTTAAATTCTTGAGTATTTATTGAATATAATTGACACAAGTTGAAACATGCTAAAAAATGGTGATTTTGAGTGTCCCACTTAGGCCAAAAAGTTTGACGCACTATTGTATAATCACCCTACTATATTCTCAAGAATACAAAATCCTTTTACAAAGAAATACTTGTTAAGCCTCCAAGAACAATTCAAAACATGACATGCAATATGAAAACTTTTGATATCACCAAATATGAAGTTATAACCTTCTTTAAAACTTGACAAAAAGTATGGTCTTGATATATTTAGTCTTAGCACCTAAAACATCAAAATACTAGTGATCATTAGAATAAAACACATTATTCACTCATCAAACAACTATCAATCAATATCGAAATGTAATCAATAAATGCATGTAGATAAACCATAGTGTCACCAACACCTCCACACCATTGATGCAACTTTGATTGAAGAGTTTATGTTGAACTACCACCACAGTTGGAAAAATGTTAGAATCTTGAAAAATATTCCATTAGATCCAGTCATTATAAAATGTGCCCACAAAATATTGATGAAGTGTGACCACATACCCAAGGAATCTATTTTATGAGCTAGAATAGTAAATCAACTTTTCCATCTATATTTTATGATGTGAATGTGATGTATTACTAGCCCATTCAAGATCATTCACTCTGAATTAGCATAATATCTAGAAAATATCCATGCCAAATACATTAAAATTGATGATGTGGATATATCAGTTCATCGAGAGATAAGCACTTCATCTATCAACCCTATCAACTAATCATCATATGGTTGGCATGTGTTCACCATATAAATATAAGTTAATTAGGAGGAAAATACTAATAACATGTAGTCATTAATAACAAAATGGATTCAAACAAAGGAAAAAATTTTGGCTATGCATTATAACATGAATTAGTCTACCACTAAAATATGACCAAAAGCTTGATTGGTAGATTGATTTTAGGAAAAATCAAAGAAAATAAGTTCTAAAAAATAAACACTAAGGGTAACAAAAATAAAACATAAAATCATATTAGGATAATGTCATATTGGATGTCAATGGGATCAATGAGAAAAAAAGTAGGTGGAAAATGACTAAGATGACTAGACACATATAATGGACCCTAATAGTGATTATGTGGGATCCCATCATCAAAAAATATAATCAATGTATAATCTTGAGAAAAATATGGTGTCCTTACTATGATGTGTCGCATTCACAAAAGAAATTATATGTGATTGTGCATGAGAATAAATTTAGCATTCATCCATAAAATCTATATCATCATGTGCATGTGCCATATCAAAATAATGTTGATCATGATGTGCATAAACATTGTTAACATGGTTATGGAATGCATTAGTATAGATTTTTTAAAAATTGCTTCGGGAGGGAACTAAATTTTTATCTCATCATTGATTCATTCTACATGAATCATTTTACTATCTATCAAATCATTCACTTTATGTTTTAAATCAATACACCCTTGAGTATAGTGAGCATTAATTTTATGAAGGTTGCAAAATGTATTCTCAATATAATTCTTAGGTGTCCATCTAGCTAGGTATAATGGATGAATTGGTGAAAGATTTATTAAATTAGATATCAATAAAATTTATATCATAATATCTAAGGGCTCCTATAACTTAGTAAACTATCTAAAATTATGAATCTTAAATGAAGGTTTATTGGAAGCTCTAGCAACATGATGCACATTTTAACTTTTCCTCTTTGAAACTTTGAAAATCTATTAGAATTTTGGAGCTTAAAATGGTAAGAGGGTGTAGAAAAAACATGAGAAGATGAATCATACTTGATCACATGAAAGGAAAACAACTTTAATTTAAAATTATTCACATGAGAAAATAAATCCATAAAAAGAAGAAAAAAAATAGATATACACTATCTCAAATAGGTGGCAATCATCCCTTAGAGTATTGTGTAGTTCATAATCAAGAAGCTAATGATATAACTTAGCTAATAAGGATTAAAATCTAATAATATAATCATTTATTCACCCACTATGTCCTTGGGAACACTCAAACAGATCTGAAATGATAATCTTTAATCTCATATTAACTTTAAACTGTTTAAAAAATGCTTTGAATAACTCCAAAAAGGAATAAATGGATCCATGAGGGAAAGAGAAAACCACTAAAGAGCATAATCCTTCAAGGTATGTGAGAATAACATAGAGAAATCCTTATCTTCATACATAGTTCTGACATATAATAATGAATGATCTCAAATGTGTATTAGGACAACATTTACCACAATGCATTTAAGGTTCTATAAATAACTAGGTAGATGATAAATCATAATTTCAAAACTAGGTGGACTATTTTGTGCCTTGGCATATTCATCCTTATCTTGGCTACTAAGCATTATATTTATCTTATGGATCACTTTATCTATTTTTTAAATAAGTGAATCTAAGATGGGAATAGGGATGGTGGTAGTAGGAATAGGAGATAAAAGATGGGTTATACGTAGGCTAAAAGGAGAAACAATAATAAGCTATAGATATGGTCATGGTGGGGGGAATGAAATGAGATATTGATTAATGTTTGAAGTGAGGTATGTAAATGTTAAATATATGAATAGTACTAATAAGTTGGAAGAAGACACAAAATAGTGTTGGGATGAGAAGTACTAAAGATAATACTAGGAAGGTGCATAAAAATGACGCTAGTAGGGATAACATGTAAAGTAGGTGAAAAATTATTAGGATGAAAGGAAGAAGGAATTGGAATGGAGGAATAAAGCTCAAAATGAGAAGTATCCATAACAATAGTATCCAACATGGAAGTGGGAGGTGTGAAAATGGACTTACCAAAATAAGGAACAAATCCATCAAGAGGAGGATGAAATGAGCAAATTACTTGAATGGGATGGGGAGTGAAAGATTCTCCATTCAAATACTTATAAGAGGTAAGATTAAAATCAATATCGTGAATCGCCATTAAACAAAATGGATTATTGATCAACAAATTAGAAAGGGCCTCAACTAAATGTGCAGGACTATGAACATTGTCTAAACTAGAAAGCTCGCGTGCAAAATTTTGTTGAACCAAGTATTCCTCATAATCAAAATCTCATTCTCCTCATGTTAAATAGTAGTAATAACAATAATAGTAACCATTTTAACACCATTAAAAATACCTTTTTCAATCAATCAAACCATGTGATGATGCAAACAAGGTCTCTTTTTTTTTAAGGGAATGTGAGGATGTGGTGTAGACCTTGGCTTGCAAACCATTCGTAAAACCCTAAATGAAAAATTATATAAAAGGAAGACCCAATATAAAATAAGAATTGTTAGAAAGTAATCAAATTTGTAACCAAATAGTAAACAATACCCAAGAGGCCAAAATAAGGGTGGGATGAGTGAAATAAAAATAGAAGCACATAATGAAAAGAAAAACACTAAAGAAGGTATACTGATGAAGCACGCGCCAAGGAAAAATGCAAGCCCTAATGGCATCTAAAAGTAAAATATGCAATTAGATAAGGCAAATCTGAAACGTTAATAAAGAAGGACCAAACCCTAAGACTAAAACCCTAGGTCATGTAAGAATGTTGGGTTTGCCAATTTAATTTAAATAAATTAAAACCTTCCTATACAAATATTTTAGAATAAATAATTAAACAATCATAAAGCCTAAGATTTTAGAGCAAAGACTAGAACAAAAATTTTACGTAATTAAATTTGCATAGTTTAAATAAATCAAATGTTATACTTAGCTCAAAATTCACATGGAGGAGTATATTGATGTTCAGATATTGGAAATTGATTGGCCAATGTGCAAAAATAGGGCCTTTGTCAAATTGATTTAGAATTTGTAAAATAATTGTATTTCACTCTAATTTAGATCTACACTTATAGAAAGTTAACCTAATGCATGGAAATGGCTCTGGCCCACAAAAATGAATTTCCAAAAATATGATGAATGTTGTAGATACATATCAATTTGTTGTACCTATGTCTAAAAATAGGGTAGTGTTGAGAAATATCATTTGGAAACTTGACAAACAAAGATTTGTTCTCCTTTGATTAAGTCTATAAAAGATACCAGACAAGTGTGCATTATACCTAGAATGATGATGATGCAAACTGATAATGTCATTAAAATACTTTATGATGTCATCATGACGCTCTAATGTGAAATGTTCCTCAAATTACATGATTTTAAAAGAATAAAAAAAATCTAATGAAAAACCTAGAATAATGACGATACAAACTAATAATGTCATTGAAATACTTTATGATATTATGACGATGCTCTAATGTGAATGTTCCTCCCTTACATCACATGCTTTTAAATGAATAAAAACTTTCTAATGAAAGTGACCAAAACCAACGAGATAAGAACATGACTATTTTTTTAATTGAACAAAGCTGTAATTTACAAGATGATGATGAAATGCAACCAGAAGATGCTCCTCAAAAAAGCTATAAGAGAACAGCACAGCACCAGAATGAACACCACTAACTACAAAGTGCAGTTGTCAAGATAGCAAAAAAACCAATAACAGCTCTCACAACATAGAAAGAACAATAACAGCTCTCACAAGCTGTATTTGAAGGTGACATTTTTCACTGAACAAGAGTCGATAACAACAAATACTTTTGCCATCGAATTGAAAGCAAGTTCTTGTTACATAATTTTTTTTGTTTTGCTTTTACTTTTTAGATTTATCTAATAATGTTGGAACAGTTTTCATTTATTGGTTTTAAAATAGACAACTACATTAAATCATCAGTTCCAACAAACATGCATGACCATACCTTTGATATGGTGTTGGGGAGACAAAAAAAAGTGGGTCCTTCTGTCCACCAACTGTAGTACATATCTTTCACGTCTGCCATATCAACTTGTAAGTCTTTTAAAGTATCACAATCCTGGGAATCCATGGTGAGAAATTGGGCCTTCCAACTCTCCCAAAGGTCAATTCCACTTGAACTTAGATGTGAATTTATGCAACATCAGATGTGGGCCATTTTGTTTCAGGTCAGTATTCATTGAATGCATTTTTCCATGGGCACATACATTCAATTCAAGACTTCAAACAAGCAATGATGTCATTTCATTCATTTGGTATTCTATGCTGCCCAGTTTTTGTTAAGAGTATTGATATTTTCTCGTCTTTATCATTCATTGTTTGTCCACATACACTGCATTTTCAGATGAAACCTCTTCAAGTTCAGGTTGTATTTGGGGCAGGCCATAGTTGTACAAGTTTTCCAACATAGGTTAAGGACGAGATTTAGTTTCTCACTGATTTTGATAGAATAGATGGAAGGAGATTTTTTAAAGTTTGGAGTTATAATCAATACTTTAAAGTCAAGAGATATTCGTAACTAGTAAATTTATTGTATTCATGTTTTATTTAACAAAAATTGACTGCATTTTAAACTTTTAATATTTTTAAATTATGAGTATTTTATTTTTCAAAATACACATTTATTATATCATTTTATTTTATATGTATGTGTATTGGGGGAGTGGTGGAATGGAATCATACTTCAAAGTTTAGGTGAGGGAAAAGTTTACAATAATAACATTGCAAATAATTTAAGCATCAAGAGGATTAAATCTAATAGGAATCAAATCATGGTTTTAGGATTATCCCATCTAATAGGCAAGTCTTGTTCATCAAATGGAGGTCATGACCCTTGTTAGTAGAGACAACATAATTTTATTCTTGGTGAGCAATAGTGCAAGAAGCATTGCTCTAGTAATCCAACAACACCAAAAAATAAGCAACATCCAATTCAAATTTATTGGTTTACAACTAGATCTATAAAAGTAAATTAGAACAAACCATCAACTTAGTATACATATAAAAGTGAATTTCAACAAAAGCTCTAGAAATAAAAGTTGAATTCTTGTCTTTTCAATCATTGAACAATTTATTTCTAAAAGCAAAAATCCTAGAACAATCCCCAAAAGAAATCATGTGTCAAGAAAAAGGTTCTAGTTTGAAAAACTAAGCTCTAATACAAATAAAAAATATATGCTTGAGAGTTTCCTAATGTTCATATAGACCAAAAAGCAAGGATTAGTGACTCCTAAATAAACCAGTTTTGATCTAATGGGAAGAACTTGATAGAAAATACACCAAACAAAGTGATCTTGTTTTGGTTCAAGAATTGTTCTTCAAACAATCTAGAATTTGTGGTAGCATGAGCCAATGGAAGACTACAGGGCCCATTTCTTGTAACAATTTATTTGACAATAAAAATCGCTAATAAATGTGCAACTTTATTTATTTGTAACCATTTATTATTTTCATTTGTCAATTCATATAACAAATAAATGTGTAACTTTAGAATTTCATAAATATTTATTTAATAATTGATATTACTAATACATGTATAGTTGAATATGGAAGGGTGAAGATTATGGTATCACCTCATTACAAAACATATTTCTAGTTGATTCAAACCCAAACAATGCTTCCATGTCAAATACGAGAGATTTGAACCCCATGTTATATATGTGACTCTACACTGAGTGCACTTTTATCCCCTACAAGTTGGACCTAGTGATTAATAGTGGTGCATATGAATTTTGGTCTCTTCTTAGCTATTTGGAACTCATCCTTCAAGCTCTAGTTTTTTACTAGAAAACCCTAAAATCCTAAATATTCCCTTAGGAAGCCTTCTACAATGTTGGAGCATCAAAATTCTTGCCTTCACGTAGTTTCTTATTCAGGCAACCATCATGTTTTAGCTTTATCAAAGGATATTCTATAGGAATAGGTGAAATACTCTCAGTTAGGTTTAATTTTCAATTTTAATACTTTTTGGTTAGTCTTTTAGACATGTATTCTTGGATATCTCAAATATGGCATTCTAGCCTTTTTTACTCACTAAAAATATTCATTGCCCAAGGGGTTTGATTGTTTTCTCTACAAATGTTTTGAAGATAGGACTAATCATGGAATATACCAATATTTTAGGAAGAACGTGTCCTATTGATTAATCAAGTACTTCCTACCTTTAATTTCATGACAAATTACCTTTATCTCTTGCCTATTTGGGGTGCAATTACCCTACCTTTTTCTTTAGTTATTATTTGATTCTTATTTACAAGGTATTGGGATACTCTAGGCAAATCTTTGACTTTAGACCCAAAAATCATTAATTTGATTCATTCTACATTTGTTAGGATTTGATTAGAATTGGACATTTTGAAAGTCCTATCAAATGAAATTTAGTTTTGAGCAAAGCATCATATTTGTAAATAGCTTATAAAAACTAAAAATATCAATTTTAGATACAAACAATGTTTCCAAGTTGGTCATATTATGGTGGAATGCCCATTAGGGAAATTAAAAAATTCTAAGATACTTAGTGTAAAGGTTCATGCTTATCTCATTTAACAATCAAATAGGTTACACCATATTTTTCAAATAAATGTTGAATTTTCCCTCCTACAACTACACATCAACCATTGAAATATCCTTCTTTGATATTTTCTACATTGCAAGTGGATCAAGAGAATGCTCCTCCCACTTTTCCTCCTCACTATGCCAATGTTGTTCAATACTCCCCAACAATAGGTAGTCATTCTATGGTAATCCTTATAGATCATATTCTTAAATTATATCTCCATTTGACCTCTTATTCCTTCCTCTTTTATGGAATACTTTACTATATGACATTCAACATTACTTTAGGATGCAAAATGGGGCATAAGTGAAATATTCTAAAATCTCTACCTTGATAGGGGAAATCAATATTTATTTGCATCTTCTATTTCATTAAATTATGAGGAGAAATATGATTCATTGAGAAATACTTTATTTACCCACAAAAAATTCTCCTAAGATACAATCTTTAGGTCATATGACAGTCCATTTTAATAAGAAAATAATATGACTTGATTCTTCAAAACATGTAAATTTTGTTATTTTTCACTACTACACTCTATTGATGGGTATTTTGACACAATAAAAAACTTGTGAAATGAAAGGTACATTATACCTCTCCTAAAAGGAATCAATCTTCTAGAAGGAATCTAGCTATCCTAAAGGTATTTGTAACCAGATCTTGATCATTTAAAGGATAACTCAATTACATATGTTTTTTTGTTTCAATAAAGGGGCTTGCGGTGTTTCAAAATATTTCCATTTAAAGATTAATTACAAACAAATAATTAGTTTTATAGATTTAACGATAAATGTACAAATTGATTCAATATATTTACTACCATAGATCTTACTTTTTAACTTAGAAAAATAATCAAATAACTTGTAATCATGATATTTAGACTTTATTTTAGAAAATTATTGCAAGTTTGATGTCTTGAAGCTAATCATAAACTAATCAAATCTGAAAAATAAAATGCGAAAGATAAGCTTTTAGAAGATATAGGCATTAAAATTTAAGCTAATACCCTCATTTCAAACACCACCCATGAATAGACAAGTCTATAAAATAACCTTTCTTGATTTGTCCCTAAAAATAAACAACCAAGTTCCAAGAAGGTGCAATCTCCCAAGGGTACTATTCATGCAATATGCTACAATAAACACTCAATCTTTGGCAAAGATTGAAAAACAATCACATATCTAGTTTGTAGGTGTTTAGGCTGACTACATTAAATAATTCACAATCATAAAACTACCAATGATATAAAACAATTGAAAAACTCATCAATATTGATTAATTAAGCATTAGAAATGGAAGAAAATAGACTTGGTGTTTGAAAAACTACGTAAAGTGGAATAAATTCATAAATAAATCTTTATTTAACTCAAATCCAAAGATTACTATCCATTATAATATTTTTTAGATGAATATACTATGTGTTAATGGTATTATATTAACAACTTGAATCAAAAGAATCCAATGGCTCAAATTCAATGCTATAACTTAACGTCAATTTTGGTCATAAGAAATATTTCTATGATCATATTTATTTCCTCTTTAATAAATATTTATGACCAGGTCTCCCATTATTTTTAGAAGTGTTTCCTCATCTACCATTTCTACAATTTAGGAGAGGTGGTAGGTCCATTTTGAAGGTAATTTTACTTTTTTACTCGACATATATTCATGAGCAAATCTCCTCTTTTCAATGGATTTTTTTTACATGATCTAAATTGCATTCATGAATATGTAAAGATTATCTGACAAAAATGGTGAAAAGTGTAGGGATCTTATGTTCATCAATACTTCAGACTAAAAAGATATAATTCCCTAGGTCCCTATGAATCATAAAATCCCACAAAATGTTGAAGTCATGTATTCACTCTACGAAACCAAAAAAATGTATAAGAGAAGAGTAAATAGAAAATCCTGAAATTTGAGTTCCATTAATGAATTTTTAAACTTTATACAAACATACAGGGTTCATCAAGACATCAAGACTTTGGACTGAAATTCTAGAAGTCCCTAGGTCCTTGGGAATCCTAAAATCATCCAAAACTAAAAGTAACTTGCACAACAAAAGGATGTGGGATTTATCAAGACATCAAGAATTTTAACTAAAGGGTTAGAATTCTCTAAGTCCTTAAAAATTTGATAATTCCATAAAAATTATAAAAAATAGAAATTGACTTTCTAAAATACTTTTAAACATTACAAAGGCTTGGTATATATGACTTGAAATTTATAATACATTTCTTCCAAACCCTTCTAACCTATCATTGACACAAAATATGCAATGTATGCCAACATAATTCAAGAAATGTAGAACTAAGGGGATCGTATTCAAAAGAGGTGGGTCCATATTTTACTAAGGAAAAATGAGGTGTGTATGCAAGGCACAACATATCATTACTAATAGGGAAATATTCTTGAGCATTTTATAGTGAAATAATAAGTCAAAGAACCCAAAATATTTAGTTAAACACAAGCACACTAAATACATAGGTATACAACCAACAAAGATAAGAATTTCCATAATATAAAATCAAATGCTTCAAAAACCTAATGTTGTGCATGTACATAGACTATATTTCCTAAAGTATGTTGAAACATGTCACTACAAACAAATAATTAAGCTACATATATTGATCTCACTTTTAAATTATTAGGGGTCTCTTAGAATATGCAATATATTTATGTAGACATGATCATTGATCACTTAAGTATTACTCCATTTACAACCAAAGATATAGTGTCCTATTAGAAATCTCTATTATCCTATTTAAGGTTCAACTCTATTTCCAATCAAGTGTACATAGCCTTGATAAAGGTTCCCTAAATCACCTAGATATTAGGTCCTAATTTTCTTTTATTTTCTTTGTTTCTTTTGATTTTTATATTCATTTCACTCTTTTTTCTTTTAATAGCAGTTTCAAGAATGCTTATGATGATATCTCAAATAATACGCAATGAATATTTTTCATGTGTTAGGCATCGTGATGGTCATTATGAATGTGAAGAAATTTGGGATTTTCAATTGAGACTCAATTACAACAACCAATTCTAGCACATCTACGAATCATTATCATGTGGTCCTATGTAAGGTATTATTAAAACATTATTGATAACACTAAAAATAATGTCTACCTTTATTGGACTAGTAGATATGCAATTTAACTATAGCTAATATGAACTAAAATAGCTAATTTAATGAAATGTAAAAAAGGGAATCCTTAAGTTCAATATCCAAAACTTAAGGTCAATTCCACATTTTCTAGGATTTCATTAGGATGCAAATCTGCAAGGTAATTAGATTGATTTTCAACCAAAAAAGGAGAGTCAATCAGACTTGGATCCAATCTTTTTAAGTCTTGGAAATGGATTGGAATTAAATTGCTGCAAATAATCTTATTAAAGCAGGGTTCAGTGCACTTGTCTTGTAAATTTGGGAATGAAAATGGGGGAAACTCATGCCCAAGGCATGAGTGTCCTTGTAGGATTTTTTGGATCTATTTTTGAGGTTCTCTAATGTTAGATCTAAACTTTGGATTTTTTCCTTAAGATCTATTGAAACACTACCAAATATTTCTATAACTGAGTTTTCGTAGCTTAACAAGATGTAGGTCTTCAAATGCAACAATGAATAATTTTTCTTCAAACTCCTTTCAATTTTCTTCAAACATGAATCTGCACATTCACAAAGAGAATAAATTTTGGGCCATTGTAGGGGTTTTCCTCAGTCAAACCTCATGTAATTGTTTCCACTTCCACAATGGCAATGTCAATGCGAAATGAATAATTAATAGGAAGGAATGATGAAATCAAAAAGTCTTCTAACTCACCACCTTTCAATGGACTCCTTGAAGGAATGAAGTCATACATATCACATCAATGTCTTGATCTTTCTTGCTTGAATCACTTGGAGACCTACAACAAGGGTTAGCCTTCACAAAAAATGATAACAAGAACATGAATGAACTTACATAACAACACCATGAATGCTTAGATCTAGAATTGTTGTAATGAATTACTAAAAATGTTGCTCTTGAATTCTCTTGACTTTCTCTTGACAAAAATTTCTCTAATAATTTCCTACTAGGTTTGAAATGTGCAATAACTAGGTATTTATAGTAATTTATTCAATTTCTCAAAAATTAAATCGTGATGGCTGACTTTAGTCACTTGAATTGAAAGTATTAAAGTGCCACAAATGACATATTTGAATTTGGAGGGAAAATAGGGGGACACTCATTCCCAAATCATGAGTATCCTTGCCCTATTTTTAATTATTTTAAGTGTCGGGGGCAAGGTCTTAGATATATGCAATTGTTTCCCACTTGTAATTCCTCGGAAATTATTAAAAATAGGCCATAGAATTAGAATGCATAATTTAGGAAGTTAAATAATCAATTAGCTTCAATAACTTAAGGGGGGGACCAAACATAAGGTGAAATTATCATGGGTGAAAATTTATGATAGTACATTTAGCCCCCACTTTAGCGAGATTTTGAACTTATGCTCAAATTCACACTAAAGTAGAAAATATGTGTCAAGACGGGTTTGATTGTCCAAATGTTGAATAGATACGATGACTAAGTATCAAGGTGGATGCGCAAGACCCCAAGATCCAAGATCCCATGGTAACCCAACATAAGCACAAAGGGACACACATGTGTATGATATGTAGCAAGACAACATACACAAACATACATGTTAGAAAACATGAAGAATACACAATGAAAACACATGGCATGATGGAACATAAAGATCTTATGACGAAATTAAAAAAAAAAACACGATGTAAACATGATGAAAACACAAACAAGACACACAATGAACATAAGGTTAGTAATAAAAGGATTTGAGACTGTAAGGAAAAGAGACCTCAATATTAAATTGTCTCAAATACCAAATGGCATCCATCGAATGTGTTATCTAACAAAATGATTCTCTCACAAGGATGTAAAATCACTTATGAACGCATGGCTCCATTGGCAAGAAATTTGTTTTATGCTAGGTGGGCATGTTAAAAAGAGGTACTCAAGTTCATGACCCAACAAGCTCCATTATGTTGAATCCATGAACAATCTTGCAAAAAATAGCTTCAAGGAGTGCATAAAACTCACCTCAAGGGGTGCAACAAAACTCACCTCAGGGGGTGCAACAAAACTCACCTCAACAGGTGCATAAAGTTTAACGTCTCGGGGGACAAATTTATAACCACACCTCAGGGGGTGTTACAAAAAACACCACCACCAAAGGGGTATGTCAATAGGTCAAACATCATGAGATGAAATGGATAAGGGTAAGATATCCCCCTCCTCCCCCCCTCCCCCCTTCCAATGTCAACATCCTTGCTATATTGTCATTTTAAGGAGAAAGAGGGGAATAGAGGATCCTTAAAAGAATTCACACCTCCTAAAACTAGTTATCCTTGCCATCAAAATGTAAAGACAAGGAAAAACACACCAAGGATTATCATGTTGCTGTCATAAAATATATGGTTGCACTTAAGATTGTGTTACCATGAACGGAAATGAGTAAAACACATAATGCTACCAATGCCACATAGCGATGAGCAACATGATAAGATGAAGATCATTATTTATTAGAGGAATTAGGTGCATCAACACAATGAAGAGAACCACAATCCTTAAGTTATCATATTGTATTATTCAAGTCCTAAAATTATTTGGTAGAATGACCATGCACTCAATGATATGCATAAAATGAGCTTTTGTTGTAGAATTTCTTTCATGTTCTTGGAGGAAGAGTAATCAGACGGCCTTTGAGAATCCTCAAGAAGATATTCTATTGATAAATAGTAGCTTGGGACATTTCCTTCTCTTTTGAAGGAAATATTTGTTTCTTATTGTAGACATCCAAATTTGATCACTTCCATATAATCAAAATTGTCTACTTTATTCATCTATTTCATTAATAGTGATTAAATAATTTATTTAATCATTATTTCATTTTCTGCTTAAGGTTCCTAAAGTATGTAATTAAATAAATTAAATACTTTACCTTACCCCTTGTCTTCTCTAAATTAAATAAACATGACAAATTATTTAATTTAGTCATTTAACCATTTGAATTAAAACCAATTTTTAATTCCTCTTTTCTCTCTCCTTGTCACATTCTCCATAACCCTCTTCTAATCCGGATTAAATTAATTAATCTTTGATTAGGATGTGCACCACTTAATCAAGATTAAGTGTCACATCCTCCATAATCTCCCACTTGCCTCTAATCTCTCATTAATTATCCTAATTTTGTGTTTGCACAACCTTAATCAGAATCATTAGCCACATTTGGCTTACCTTTTTTGGTCAACCTTCCCACTTACCATTTTTGGTATGGACTCTCTTCCCCATGTGAATTTTTAATTCACATTTATTTTCCAAGGTTCCTCTCTTCCCCATGTGAATTTTTAATTCACTTTTATCTTTCCAAGGTCTTCCCCATCCCCCATGCAAGATTCTAGAAGCCTTGACTTGTCACTTCACATGTGCCAAGGGCTTCTAGAACCTTGGACTTGTCACATCACCCACATGTGACAAATCTCCAGCTTTTTGGAGACCCTCTCTTATCCACTAGATTCTTCTAATCATTGTGAATTTTTAATTCACTTTTATTCCTCCAAGAATCTTCTCATCCCCCAAGATCCACCTCATTTCCACATCACTCCACCCTAGGACATCTCACCCTCCACATGTCAAGATGTGAGGGCTTGTGAGTCCTCAACTCACCATAGCCCTTCATCTTGATCTTTGTTGGATCAATCCCAACCGTTGAATTCTCTAGAGAATTCAATTTAGCCTATAAATACCCCTTCAATTCCTTCATTTTGGAGGAGGAAGTCTTTTGCAAATAAACTCTTGCAAAATTGTCATTCAAGCTCTCATCCATTTTAGCACCCATATTGCATCAATTCATCTTGCATCCACTTCATTTCATTGCCATCCAAGGAGCACACAAGACTTCAACATCAAGGGCCAACCAAGGAAGCAACAACATGAAGGTACAGCAGTAATTTATTTGTTTATCTTGCTTTCATATTGTTCATTTTCTTAGGCTAATCATTGAGGTGCCCTCTTATCTTGTTGTTTCTCTTTATTGCACTATTAGTTTTATCTAACATCTCGCATTTAGAAGCAGCATTTTATTAGGATCACACTTATCACAAGATGGCATACATATAGTGGATGATAAATAATTAGATTAAGATGAAAGGGAATGTTGGAAACCTAGAGCCTACTTGGAAAAGTATGGTATAAACTTCAATTGATCTATATCATTTTGTTTCATGTTTTCATTACATCCATGTTTAGAAATAATTTTGTATCCAATACCATAGCATGCTTCCAATTAAAATGAAGAGATTTTATCTACATTCTTCTGAGAAGGGTTGTCTTATTCTCAAGCACATAAATCCTTTTTAAGTTCTTTAAAGTTAAGCATCTTCCTCTCATGATGGACAAGAGTTGAAGAGTCCCCATCACCACCATGGAGTGATGTTTTTGATGTAGAACCAAGTTGAGAAAATGAAATACAAGACTATTTTGGTTTAGATTGTGAGATTGTGTACTCTCCCATAAAGGAGGGTATAAAATCTAATGAACCCCAATCATCCCAAAAATAGGTATTGGAAGATAAATCGTTAGTATGATCATTATTTATATTTGACTCTTTGGACTTTGAGGATGATATTTTAGACTCCCCTTTGAAACAAGGTGTAAAATATAATAACCCCCAATCATCTTCTAAGAGATTTTTTGTGGGTGAAAGACAATTATGATTATCATCAACTTGTATAGGTTCTACCTTTGAATTTGCAATCAAAAGAGATTTGGAAGTGTTAAGATCATGTCAAACTTGTGAATTACAACTTTGTTTATCTACCTTAACTTTATATATCTTGTTATTATATTCATACTTCATCTCATGGTGAAGAGTAGACGAGAATCCCTTCATGGAATGAATCCACGGTCTATCTAGGAGAAGTTTGTATGAAAGAGGTCCTGGCATGATATGGACAAGAGTAGGCAAAAACACGGGTCCAACCTTAATGGGTAACGTGATCATTCCTAATAGTTTCTTATTAACATTGTCAAAGCCATGAATATTAACATCATTGGGTTCTATAATATTCTTGTCCACACCAATTTTATCTAGGAGGTAAATGCTACAAACATTAAGACCCACTCCATTGTCTATGATAGTATGCCTAACAACAATTTTATTAATTATCATATTTATCATTAAGGATTCATGTTTATTTGGATTTCAAGCAAGGGAAATCAAGTTGAGGGAATGTAATATCACACTTTTTCACTTTCATACAATCAAATGAGATAGTTGCATCATTTGGTTTAACAAAAGATTGGACATCAAGCTTCTACAAAATATCTTTGATCATCCTATTGTATGTAGGTTATGTTTGAATCAAATCCTAAAGGGAGATGTTTTTTTGGAATATGATGAATTTTCTCAACAAGATCATATTCTTTACCACTACAGTGAAGAATTTTATATGTGTGAACAACTGGGTGATAACTTGGTTGTTGTGACACATGCTTACTAGTAAGTTTCCTTGTAAAGTTCAAGATACTATCTAGAGGTTTTGGTTAAGAGAGAGGGAGAGGGGGTACGAGGGAGAGGGTTGAGAGAGAAAGAGAGATGGAGGGAGTGGGAAAGAGATAGAGGGAGGAAAGGTTAAGGGTAGAGGGTATGTTAGTGTAATTAATATTTAATTGCACTTGCATAACTTTACTTAGGTTTTTCTTAGGTAATAACTAGTTTACTTAATTAATAAGTAAGCTTTATTTAGTTGAGTCGTTTTTAGGTCAACATTAGGGTTGGATACTTTGCTTTTATAAAGAAAATCATCTCATTGTAATCTTTGAATTACTGAATAATATCAATTTGCACATTTCATGCAAAACTTTTCTTTTTCAATTTTTTTTCTCTTTTGTGGAAGGTGTTTAGGTTTGCATGTTTGATCTTGATTTCTAACATGGTATCAGAGCCTTGACATGCAGCCCCTTCTCAAATTTTGGAGAAAATCATTGCAGAGTTCATTTGGGGTTCCTCGAGGGTATCATGCCTTGAGTTCATCTATGCGGCATTTTGGATTAGAACGGGCATTTCCATTGGATTCAAAGCGTTGGAAAAAGTCAAGATTGGCTTTTATTTTGCAAATTTTGGTCATCATTTGCCAAATTTGTGAGGGTTTCATGTTCGCTAATTTTTTGGAAGCTCTAGAGGTAGCTGATTTTTCTAGGCACTTTGGGCACAAATGGAGGTCACCATCGCATTCGTAGTGGCCAAAAACCCTAGGAACGCCTGTCAAATTGTCGATTTCTGTGAAGTTGGTTTTTGAGGCAAAAAAAATATGCCAGGGAGGCCCATACAGCCTCTCCGCACGCACTCTGAGGCGAATTTTTTTAAAAAAAATATATAAAATTTGAAAAACGGGCACCGCCCGCAAAGCGGCGCCACAGTGGCGCACCGCTTGCAGAGCAGAGCTCCAGTAGAGCCCGCCAACCGCTGGCTGTGGTGCCCACCCGGTCTAGTGGTGACCACCAACGGCGGCAGTAACCGTTAGCGGTGACCACCATCCGTTTGGCTAACTGTCGGCAGGTTTTCTGGCTTTTTTTTATTTTTATTTATTTTTAAATAAATATGCACTAGGGTCACATGGGCAACTAGTGCCTGGCCCTGGGGGCCTTTTTTTTCTTTTGCTTTTTTTTGCAAAATAAGTAGAATCGAGAAAATGGGCATAACTTTTTGCTCGGTTGTCAAAATTTGGCAAACAAGATATTTTCGGAAAGCTGGTTCCGAGCACTATCCAATGGTGCTAATTTTTCTATCAAATTTTCTAGCTGGTACATTTTATTTCTGTCTGAAGTCAGATCTTCATTTATGGTTCCCGAGCTCATTACTTTTTGCCACGATCTCCGATTTTCGTTATCTTTGCGGCATTGGAAAGGTATTGAGGAGCTCTATTTTTTCATTCATATATTTTTTCTATAACTATCCCAGGTTGATCGCTTAGTCCAGATTTGGCCCGATGGGTTGTTTGGAGATTACTTGGATGTTTTGGCAGTTGGAAGGGTGAAACTTGAATATTTGCACTTCGTTTTCAGTAATACATCATTTTATCATCTACTGTTGCTTCATAGATTCTGAGGTTGTTCCAATTTGGATTTTTTCGAGTGTTCTGAGGCATCGGGTCTGCTGTTTCTTTTTTCATGATTCCTTGAGTCAATCAATGACTCTCATCCTGTTTTAGTAGTAGACAGAAGTATCTTTCCTTGCTTGCCAGATTTTGGTTTCAATGTTACTCCAAAGTGTTCTTCCAATGCTTCTTCGCAGTAGGTCATCTCATTGTAGGGGGCGTTGTCCCACTGGGTTTTCCTTCTCTACCTCATTATTGCATTTGTACATGGGTACCTGATCAGGCCTTGTTGTTGGGACCCATTCATGCTTTCTTGCATTCATTTTAGTTTTAGGTGCATGCTTATCTAGTCTCCCTAAGTTTCACTTATGGGGGGTGTTAGTGTAATTAATATTTAATTGCACTTGCATAACTTTACTTAGGTTTTTCTTAGGTAATAATTAGTTTACTTGATTAATAAGTAAGCTTAATTGGCAAGGTACAGGGTAGAAGTTTTAAGGGTTTATAGTTTAAGGGTTAAGGGTCTAGGGTTTAGGTTTAAGGGTAGAGGGGAGAGAGAGGGAGTGGGTGAGATAGAGATACTTGAGAGAGGGAGAGGGGGTAGGAGGGAGAGTCTTGAGAGAGAGAGAGTGGGATGGAGTGGGAGAGAGATAGAGGGTAGATGGTTAAGGGTAGAGGGTAGAGGGTTCAAGGGTTTAAGGGTACAAGGCTAAGGGTAGAGGGGAGATACATAGGAGTGAGTGAGTGAGAGAGATACTTGACAGAGGGAGAGGGTGC